>OU342746.1:163977571-164577571 GCA_910589775.1 Avena eriantha | reverse complement strand
GTGTCATGTGAACGTCGACTACATGACACTTCACCTATATGGGCCTAGGGGAATGCATTGTGTATTTGGCTACTAAACGTAGGGGTTGCCGGAGTGGCAGAAACCTGAACCCCCGTTAGGAAACCATTGCACAAGGGACGTAAAGGTCTTAGAGTTTAAAGTTGTGGTTAGGTTTCTACCTTAATTACTTTCTTATACTTACGGATGTTTGCAAGGGGTATAATCACAAGTATGTATTAGTATTGGATGGGACGGTACATTAGCACAGGTTCACCCACACAACACTTAGCAAGCTAAAGAAGATTAATCAACAATATGAAGCGAAAGCACTTGACAGTCTTCCCATGTGTCCTCGAGAACGTTTGGTCATCTTAAGTAATACATTCGGCTTGTCCTTTGCTGCATAAAAGATTTGGGCCACTTCCTGCATTTATTCCTACTGTCTTTTATTTACTCGTACTTTGTTTACTTGCTTTATCAAAAACCCCTAAAAATCCATTTGCTAAGTATTTGCAGAGAATTCCTGATCCATACCACTAGCCTGCACCTTCTGCTCCTCGTTGGGTTCGACACTCTTACTTATCGAAAATACTGCGATACACCCCCTATACTTGTGGGTCATCAATATCTACTATTACAAGTGGTGGAATATGGCTATGGTGGTGGGGAAGGGTTTAGAGATTATATCTAAGTCTATTCCTCCGGCAGCTCTTCGGTGTTGTGGATGGAGATCTGGGGGTGGCTGTTGATCTTAAAGGCGCTCGTTTTCTCATCTCCCGAGGCCTCTTTATATAGGGGCCGTTCACAAAAGTTGTTCAATTTCACCTAGCGGTGTTGATGGCAACTATACGACCGGAATTTTATTCCCGCCGTATAGTTGGTCGTTAAAGCATGTCTCCACTTCACGACTCTTGGTTTCTTCAGGTCGTTGGAAATATCGTACATTTGACTTTAATGTTGTGATTCCCATCATCAAACGTCATTATTTGCGCAGGGAAAAATAGAAAGAAAGGATTGCATACCCCTTTGATCATTAGGCATTAGTGGTAGGGTTTAGAAAGATATTTTATCAAAAATATGAATAATATCTAGTTTAAATGTGGACGTAGATGGCTATATTTCAGAGCATGCTTGCTCATGGAAGAGGTTGAGTCTTGGGTCTGTACTTTACAGTCCTAAATCCTTTGCAACTTACTAATGTCACCTTGATTGACATTAATACTTTATCATCACATGATAACATCTGTGTGTATGCATCAACGCTATGGCAGCAGAACGAGGCCTAATTCCAGGAGCCTACGGTGACTTCAGATCAACCTCGAGGGCTTTCTCATGGGCATTGTGCCCTGGGTCACATCATTCTATGTTAAAAGCGAACTAGCCCCGCCATAACATTATACAACACTTTAGATGGTACCCTTATCTATTATTATAAATGTAATCATCGAAACACGAGTGCACTCTGTGCATCTTTTGATGTTTTGTTCACCTCGCTTCCTACTTGACTCTAATTGGTATTACGGGAGTTTCCAACATATTCCTTTATCACATAACCCTTTATGTTTTAAGATATGTCATCCTTTATGGACTTGGAAAACATGTCTACAGTTCTCTATCAGACACTGTGGATAAACTTAGCTCAACGTTCCGTGATTCAAACTTAATCACTTTTGAACATTCCTTATTGGATCATATATTATGTTAAGTTATCATTATGGTTTTCTAAGATAGAACCTATGTCTCAACAGAGTGGATGATGATCATCCTTTCTTTCTTTCAACCATTTATGTTAAACTTAATACTATTCCTAATTTGAGTTATTAAGGACTAGTTCCTTAATTAACTTCTATTCTGAAACCCTTTTCAGAATCCCGCAAGGAATACTACATAATATCATAATTCACTTATTATCAACTTCTACACCTTATAAATCATTATTTATCAGTACTTGCGCTTTTATTCTTAACACACTTAAGAATCACTCCTATAAGCTCCCACTCAAAATATGTTCCCAACATATTTGGGTATGAGGCACTACTCTTACTCAAACTATGTTTCTACATATTTGAATTTGAGACTTATATTGCTCCCACTCAAAAATATGTCATTCACGTATTGCTTTAGGAAGACTTTCATAGCTCCCACTCAATTTCATGCAAATTGCATGTCCACTCACTGTTTTGAACAACTTCAAAATCCTTTGATCAAATATCAAACTTGGAGATTTACTATGAGATACTAGTACTTTTACTAGTTTTAAATCCACTAGACATTTAGCACACTTGAATCAAATTCATTTGAATTCATCCAATACTTGACAAATTGTGCTTTTGTCATTCACCCCCCTTTTCCACTATGGCTTTGCTATCATTTGGGAAATTCCAAGTAACCCCTTTTACTTATGTGATTCAGCAACGAATTGCTTTCTAATCTCAAGTGAATTTCACTTTGGGATTTCTCATAATTTTAGTTTACCATTATTTCCTCAGTAGTTCGTAGGTATGTCAAATTCCAAGAATCATGACAAATGATTCAAAAATGTCTCCATGCAAGATATGTGTTACATTTTGAAAACACTAGTGGGGAAAACACAATGATCATTATCATTGATTCTGTCCTTCCGTGAAGAGAAACATTCAGGAATGTTGTCTGTTGCGCTTCTCAACACTCTGATGCAAGCATTTGAATCCTCATCGTGTTTTTCACTATCTTCCATTCGCTCCATAATTGAGAAGTATCACTGAATGTGAACTTCCTCAAGAATGCACCAAAAATCCAAGCAATACAAGTTTTGCTTTCCTTTTGGTTTCAGCTATGGATTTCGTATTCAAAGTTTCCAATGAATACTTGATGTCTACGCACTTCTATTCTTGTAGACAGTTGTTGGGCCTCCAAGTGTAGAGGTTTGTAGAATAGCACCAAGTTTTCCCTTAAGTGGATCACCCAAGGTTTATCGAACTCAGGGAGGAAGTGGTCAAAGGTATCCCCTCTCAAGCAACCCTGCAATCAAGATACAAGAAGTCTCTTGTGTCCCCAACACACCCAATACACTTGTATGGTGTATAGGTGCACTAGTTCGGCGAAGAGATAGTGAAATACAAGTGGTGTAGATAACTATAAGTGGTAACGGTGCCAGAAAATAGCTTGATGGCGTGGAAGAGGCTAAAGGCAAACTGAAATAAAGATGGAAGCAAGCAAACATGTAATAGATCTAATTGCAAATGGTGTTTCAATGCTTAGAAACAAGGCCTAGGGATCACACTTTCGCTAGTGAACACTCTCATATAAATATCTTCTCTTCATGATACTACTCTTAACTACTCTCCGGTTGGACACTCTAATCCATGGTAGGGCTATAACAGCACACCTCAAAGTTCGCTTTCCGCATCTAGATAACCCCACACTGTCACCTTGAGCACTAGATGGTTCCAACAAATACCATAATTTGATAAAGACATCCAACTCCAAATATAACTCATAACAAGTATTTGTAATCTCTAGCCTAAGTGCCACCATGGTGTGCACGCTGTCACTTTCACACACATGGGGAGAGCAGAGATCTATTAAAGCACTTGAGTAGCAAGGTAGATCTACTTGATTACAAAGCTCATGATCACAATATGATAATGCATAGAGAGAGAGAGATGAACACATAACTACCGGTAGAACCCTTAGCCTCGAGGAAGAACTACTCCCTCATCATCATGGGAATCAGCAATGGTGATGGAGATGGTGGTGGAGATCGATGGAGATGGCTCTGGGGGAACTTTCCCGTCCCAGCAGGGTGCCGGAACAGATACTTTTGGTCCCCCCGAATCTCCCCTTCGGTGGCAGTGGCGCTGCGGAACTTTTCGTGGCAGGAGGCTGTCCGCTTTAGGGTTTTTGCATCGGGAGGATTTTATAGGCGAAGAGGCAAGGTCGGTGGCCGGCCAGGGGGCCCACACCACCTGGTGGCGCGGCCAGGGCTAGCCCACGCCACCACATGGTGTGGCCGCCCTGTGGCCCCTCTCCGTCTCGTCTTCTGGCTCCGTGAGTCTTCCAGTAAAATATCGACTTTGGCTTTTGTCTGGTCCAATTCCGAGAATATTCATTTTCTGACTTTCCTGGAACCAAAAACAGCAGAAAATAGGCAACTGGCACTATGGCATCTTGTCAATAGGTTAGTCCAAGAAAGTGTATAAAAAGTACTCCAAAGTGTGGACAAAACACAAGAAAGTAGATACTAAACAAGCATGAAACATCACAAATTATGGATACGTTAGCAACATATCAACAACCCCAAGCTTAACTCCTGCTCGTCCTCGAGTAGGTAAGTGATAAAAAGAAAGAATAATTTTTGAGGTGACATGCACCATCATAAACTTGATCAAAGTATTTGTAAAACATTGATAGTTGGGATCATAGTACTTCAATCATAACATGAAAGACAAAGTTCTAGCAATAAGACAAAGCAACTAGGTTGCAACATGAAAATGCATAAACAAAAGATGCATGAATAACAATGCTTTGCAAGACGTTTGTTTGTTTCACATAAAGAAAACATAGCATAGTGGCATTCAGCTTGTCCCTCATAGAGTAGCAAACATAAATGTATAGGACACCTTCAAAGTTTATAAGGGTGACTAGATACAAATAGTTTAAGAACAAGCAATATCAAATTTATGCATCAATCAACAAGTCTTGGGACAATGCACATAGAACTAAGAATGGCCACTATGCTCTCTCAATAGGTGCAAAAAGATAGAAGATGGAGACTCAACATAAAAGTAAAAGAAAGACCTTCATAGAAGGAAGCAGAGATTCAAGTTTCATAAAGAGCTTCCAAAAATTATGGTACTTATTAGCTTTCACCTCTCATTGCCCCTATCATAAGCATCTTTAAGTGATTCAGGTTAAAGTGAACAAACTATGGAGTATATGCGTGACAAAGTATAAGTTGGAAATCTCACGTCCCTTAAATACGAGGGTCGCTCCTCATGCTACTCAAGTTTAGTCATCGGTAAGTTCTTGTCATCGTAAGTACATGTGTATCATAGAGAATCTCCAACGGGGTACTCCTTGCCCGATGATACGGAAGAATCCCCATATCAAAATGACAAGGCAAGAAAACAACGAGCATCTCAATCTTCTTATTTACCATAGGAAAATGGTGCTTTTTTCTCTCTTTCCTCTTTTCTCATATCTCTTTTTTTTTCTTTCTCTTTTTCTCAATCTCTATCTCTTTTTTTATAAGAAGAATGCTTCATAGACAGCTCTTATGGTTACGCTAAAGGTTTCCACCATGACAGCATGGATTAGACCGGCGGCCCAGGCGTTTCTCTAACACATATACATAACTCCATGGACTTACAAGCTCCCCTTTCATTTCACACTGACGACATCCATAGACAAAAGAGCATGATATCAATTAGGTACAAAGTACAAGTGCAATGTTGAAAGAGTTCCCCATGACAGCATGGTTCTTCTAATCCCTAACAAATAAGTGCAAGCATATACAACATAGACGACACAATGGTCAAGTTTATTAAGGGCAAGAAAAGTAAAGTGTGCCATCAAGTTCATGAGAGCTTTAATCACTGGTTTTCTCATAACAAGCTTAATTCGGAAGGTAAATAAAAACATGAATATACTTGGAACAGCATATGCTAGTAGGTAGGTATGGTGGACTCTTTGGAATAACTTTTTTTAGGGAGTTGGATGCATTAGTGGAACTCATACTTGGTTATGGAGGCTAGCAAAAGACTAGGAGCAACAAACTAAGAGAGCAATAATGGCCATAATCATGCAGTGCGAAAAAACATCATTGATCAAAGTATAAAGTGGCTAATGGTGACTTTTGATAGTCATAACATGGTGTGAGCATACGCCAAGTCAACCCAAATAAAGCATCAAAGGAGAATACCACTATACTATGCTTTAATATGCTAAAACAACGCATGATTCATCCAAGGCACATTAATCAATCTCAATTGTTTATAACAAGTCTACAGCAAATAATACTAAGCATAAAGACAAAACAATATCAAGCATGGCATGACAAAGCATAGGCCACAGTCAAAAACAAGCTCTCTTTACCAGATAAGCATGAACTTTCCTACTCTTTTCCAAACCAAACCAAACTATTTGAAAACCAATGTATGAAAGAGGGGGTCCAACCAATTTATTCAGAAAACTAAGCAAACAAAAGCAAATGAAAAACCAAAACAAAAACGAAAACAAAAAAGAAGACGCTCCAAGAACAACACAATTGTGCATGAAACAATAAAAATGAAGCGTTTGGAAGAAACCTGGGATTTTTATTGATGAAGAAGGGGATGCATTGGGCATTCCCAAGATTTAACGCTTGTACTTCTTGGATATTTCTTGGGGTGACACGCGTGGCATCCCCAAGCTTGAGCTTTAGTCCATCCTTCATCTCATTGCTTGTTCCTTCCATACACCTGAAATTTTTCCTTCATACAAAACTTCACACAATCTTTATTAGCAACATTAGTGCAGTTAAGATAATAAGTCTTTAGGTTCAGTTCTAACACCAATAAAACTTCCATTAAAACACTAGCTACTGAAGCACTTCCCTCAAAAAGCTCAATTCCCCAAAAGAACTCAAAAAGGAACCAACAAGAAGCAAATGCCCAAAATGGCAGAAATCTGTCAAAACAGACCAGCAGGTAAATACGAATTTTTTTGAAGACCTTCTGTTGCTCAAATCAAAAAGTGTTGAACTAACGAAAGTTATATAACAACCTGGGGCCGAAGCACAAAAATTCACGCCTCAAAAGGACATACAGAGATTTTACACGAATTCTTACGGTGAAGCACAGAAATCTGTTTCGGGACAGCAACTTTCCCAATCATTACTTCTCTCTCATTAGAGGTTACTCTTGGCAAAAAAAAAACAAAAAAAAGGATAATAAGCGGTTATTACTGAAGTAATAACTTCTAAGACTCATCTAAAACTTTTGGGTTATCTCCTAATAAGTACTTTTCTTTAACGCCTTTAAGTTAGGCATGATAGTTTGAGAAGATGCTCACATAAGAAATATGAATTGAAGTAAAAGAGAGCATCAAGAAGCAAATTCAAAACACATTTTAGTCTAACCCACTTCCTATGCATAGGAATCTTGTAATGAAACAAGTCATGAAAGCACAAAGCAACATGCATAGGAAAGCAAAATAAGTACAACTTTAAAATTTTCAACATAAAGAGGGGAAACTTAATATTGTTGAGATACATAAAACCATGTTTCCCTCTCTCATAATAACTTTCAATAGCATCATGAATAAAATTAACAATATAACTATCACATGAAACATTTTTATCAAGAGCCACATGCATAAAAGAATCAATACTCCCCACACAAACATAGTCATTCTTATTAATTGTAGTGGGAGCAAATTCAACAAAATAGCTATCATTATTATTCTCATCACCATAATCATCAAATATAGGAGGCATATTGTAATCATAATTAATTTTCTCATCAACAGTAGGTGGACTAAAAATTTCATAATCATCATTGCAATCATCATATATTGGAGGTGTAATATCATCATAAGCAATAGAATAATTATCTTCCAAAGTGTGTTCATTTGTAAACATATCATCATTGGAAGGATCATGGATAGCACTAATAGTACATCAATTATTAATATCATCATTTTCAGAATCGGTACCAAAGAGATTTTCAATATCAAAATAATTGTGCTTTTCCCAATCATGATCACTACTATAGGTAACAGACATAGGAACATCGTCGAGTTCAAACTCATCAAAAACTATAATAGGAGCACCATGCTTAGGGGAAAATACCGTTTCCTCTATCCCTTTACTCATCCTATTCTTCTTTTTCTTCTTCTCTTTAGGAGGGAGATGCTTGAAAGGAAGCTTCTCCATATCTACCAAAGAGGTTTTTCTTGATAACTCTTCACACCCCAAAAATAATGTAAGTTCACCATGCTGATTAGGAGTGATCATGTCATCACAATACAAACTTGCAGTACTCATTAGATTAGAAGGGCTATTATTATGGCATGAGCATTGAAAATTGAAATGACCCACTTCAAAGCAAAGTTCACAAATAAAAGGATAAAGGGCACAAACTTTTTTACCAAGATCATTTAAAGCCCTATACCACATTCTAGTTTTTTTATTCTTGTGGGTGATACAATATTCTTCTTCAATTTGATTATTCTCACACGGTCTATGTATTCCACAAAAATTAACATGCTTATAAGAAATAGTACTTTCAGAGGTTTGAGCATGTTTATTGCTATCATTGATAACAATTTCATTTTCCCTGCAAGTGTCTTTAAAAGGCTCATGATACATGTCCCATTTTTCTTTAGGAGCATTAATATGAGAAGCAAAGGTTCTACAACAATCAATAATAATTTGAGGATCAAGACCATATTTAGCACTAAGCTCTTGAAAATCAGCAGTTTCAGCGGAAGACTTAATGCAATCATACTCATAGTTTATACCTGGTTCTTTACCTTTGTTGTTATCCCAATCTTCGGTATTGCTTTGAATTGGTTCAAGAAGATCCCACTTAGGTTTGACCTCCTTACTTGTGAAGGATCCCTCTAAACAAATATCTAGATATTCCTTGTAAATTCCTGAAAGCCTTGCATAGAAATTATTAATAACAATATTACTAGGGAGCTCATGAATGGGACATTTGAGCATTAGTGAATTCAATCTCCCCCATGCTTGGGCAATACTTTCTCCATCATGAGGATGAAAATTATAAATGTAATTCCTATCTTTATGAACTTCATGAGGAGGATAAAATTTAGAGTAAAAGAGAGGTACTATTTCCTCCCATTCTAGAGCTTGACCATTCTTCAGCAGCTTATACCATTCTTTAGCTCTTCCTTTCAATGATAATGAGAATATATTCTTCTTAACTTGATCCGTTGTGATACTTGCACACTTGAACAACCCGCATAATTCGTGTATAAAGAGCAAATGATCACCGGGATGGACAAATCCATCTCCAACATAATAGTTGTTTATAACACGTTCAACAATTTTTATAGGTATTTTAAAAGAGATGCTTTTAGTATGTGGATTTAAAATATCACAAGTATCATTAGAGTTACCACATATGGGAGATAAAGTATCATCAGAGCAAATTTTCTTCTTTAAAGCTGGGGAATTAAAAAGATCATTTTCATAAAAACTAACTTCCCCAAGCTTAGACGTTTCCATAGCATTAGTAACAAAGGTGTTCAAAAGATTCATACTAATAACATTGCTATTAGCATGCAAAGAAAGTTCCATGGGTTTTTTAATTTTCTTTTCAGACAATTCATGTTCTATATTAGGAAAAATACTAAAAAGCTCTCTAATTTTATTGTTGTTTTCCATTAAGCCTAACTAGTGAAAACAAGAAACAAAAATACAAAATTGAAGAATCTAAAGGAAATAACTTCGAGCACTTACACCGGAGGATGTGAGTACCTTTTACCTTACCTCCCCGGCAACGGCGCCAGAAAATAGCTTGATGTCTACGCACTTCTATTCTTGTAGACAGTTGTTGGGCCTCCAAGTGCAGAGGTTTGTAGAACAGCAGCAAGTTTTCCCTTAAGTGGATCACCCAAGGTTTATCGAACTCAGGGAGGAAGTGGTCAAAGGTATCCCCTCTCAAGCAACCCTGCAATCAAGATACAAGAAGTCTCTTGTGTCCCCAACACACCCAATACACTTGTCAGGTGTATAGGTGCACTAGTTCGGCGAAGAGATAGTGAAATACAAGTGGTGTAGATAATTATAAGTGGTAAAGGTGCCAGAAAATAGCTTGATGGCGTGGAAGAGACTAAAGGCAAACTGAAATAAAGATGGAAGCAAGCAAACATGTAACGGATCTAATTGCAAACGGTGTTTCAATGCTTATAAACAAGGCCTAGGGATCATACTTTCGCTAGTGAACACTCTCATATAAATATCTTCTCTTCATGATACTACTCTTAACTACTCTCTGGTTGGACACTCTAATCCATGGTAGGGCTATAACAGCACACCTCAAAGTTCGCATTCCGCATCTAGATAACCCCACACTGTCACCTTGAGCACTAGATGGTTCCAACAAATACCACAATTTGATAAAGACATCTGATGCGCTCGACTTTCAATGTAGAGCTCGTTGGGAACCCCAAGAGGAAGGTATGATGAGCATAGCAGTAAGTTTTCCCTCAGTTATGAAACCAAGGTTTAATCGAACCAGTAGGAGCAAGGAAACACCCCAAAGGTGTTACTAGCTGAGCTTTGGCAGGGCGCACTACCGGTGCTAGTACCAACGTGGAGACCTACACAACACAACCACAGAACTTTGTCCCCAACTTGCGATGAGGTTGTCAATCTCACCTTGTTTTGTGGAAAACAAAGGATTAAACATATCGAATGGAAGGAAGTAAAAGTTTGTAGAAAGTAAACACAAAGCAGTAAACAGTTGTAGATTGTATGTAAAGAAAAAGGACCGAGATCTATAGTTCACTAGAGGTGGCTCTCCTTAAGAATAATAACATGCTGGGTGAACAAATTATAGCGGGGCAATTGACAAACACCGAGAAAGCAATACATGCATATACTAATCATCTTGACTCCTCTGAGACTTGATTGGGCATTACAACATAATACATAGACCGCCATCCAACTGCATCTATGACTAATAATCCACCTTCAGATTATCATCCGAACCCCCTCCAGTATTAAGTTGCAAGCAACAGATTATTGCTTTACGAACTGCGTGTAAAGTAAACAATACCATTGTTCTATGAACAAAGGATTGTTGTTTTCTCCCTAGTAGCAATAGCACATCTAGTACCTTAGAGATTTCTGTCACTTCCCTAGATTACCAGAGGCATGAACCCACTATCGAGCATAAATACTAACTCTTGGAGTTTCTAGCATCTACTTGGCTAAGATAGCTACTAACAACGGAAAGCATGCAAGATCTCAAATAACAAAGACATGATAGAATCAATAATCAATCTGAAATAGCATCTCAATATCCATTGGATCCCCGCAAACACAACATGTATGAATTACAAATAAATGATCTTGATCATGAACGGAGCTCACAAGATCTAAACCTGAAAGCACAAAGGAGGAGAAACCAGCCATCTAGCTACTACATGGATCCGTAGTCCAAGGATGAACTACTCACACATCACACCGGAGGCTTGCATGGTGATGAACAAGGCCTCCAGGGTGAATCCCCCTCTCCGGCAGGGTGCCGGGAAGAGCTTCAGATCCCTCCCGATCTAGGGATGGAGATGACGGCGGCTATAGACTCTTTCGTGGATTTTTGATCGGGTGCTTAGGGTTTTCGTCCCGAGGGCAATATATAGGCGGAAGGAGAGGCCGAGGGGGTGCCTGGGCTGGCCACACCACCCCTTGGCGCGGGCCAGGCCTGGCCACGCGGCCAGGTGGTGTGGCCGCCCTATGTCCCTTCTCCATCTCGTATTCTGGCACTTGATCACTTCCGGAAAAATAGGTGGCTTTTGTCCCGTCCAATTCCGAGAATATTCATTTTCTGACTTTCCTGGAACCAAAAATAGCAGAAAACAGGCAACTGGCACGGTGGCTCTTGTTAATAGGTTAGTCCAAGAAATCATATGAAAAGTACTCCAAAGTTGGAACAAAACACAAGAAAGAGGATAAAACCAAGCATGGAACATCAAAAATTATAGATACATTTGCAATATATCAACATCCCCAAGCTTAACTCCTGGTCGTCCTCGAGTAGGTAAGTGATAAAAAGAAATAATAATTTTTGAGGTGACATGCACCATGAAAGACTTGATCAAAGTATTTGCAAAACATTCAAAGCTGGGATCATAGTACTTCAATCATAACATGAAAGACAAAGTTCTAGCAATAAGCAAAGAAACTATGATGCAACATGAAAAGGCACAAACAAAAGATTCATGACTAACAATGCTTTGCAAGACGTTTGTTTGTTTTGTATAAAGAAAACATAGCATAAAAGTATTCAGCTTGTCCCTCAATAGAGTAGCAAATATAAATGCATAGGACACCTTCAAAGTTCATAAGAGTGACTAGATACAATAGTTTAAAACAAGCAATAACAAGTTATGCATCAATCAACTAGTCTTGGGACAATGCACATAGAACTAAGAATGGCCGCTATGCTCTCAAAGTAGGTGCATAAAGATAGAAGGTGGAGACTCAATATAATGGTGGAAGAAAAGCCTTTTGTAAAAGTAAGTAGGGATTCAAGTCTCATAAAGTGCTTCCAAAAATTATGGTACTTGTAGCTTTCAGCTCTCATTGCCCCTATCATAAGCATCTTGAAGGCGATTAAGGTTAAAGTGACACGACTAAGAGGATATGCTTGAGAAGTTATAAGTTGAAATCTCATGCCCCTTACTTACGAGTACCGAACCTCATGCTACTCAACTTCAGTCACAAGTAAGCTCTTGTCATTGTAAATACATATGTATCATAAAGAACCGCCAACGGGTTACCCCTTGCACATGATACAGGAGCTATCCGATAATCAAAATGACAAGGCAAGCAGACAATGAGCATCTCAGCGATCATTTTATTTGCTATTTGCATAGGTTTTTATTGAGGATGCTTCATAGAGTGCTCATTATGGTGATGCTGCAAGTTTCCACCATGATTAGGCATGGCTTAGGCTAGCGGCCCAGGCGTTTCTCTAACACACATACAAACTCCATGATCTTACAAGTTCCACTTTTTTTTCACACCGCCGGGATCCGTAAGCAAAAGAACATAATATCAATGGGGTACAAAGTACAAGTGAAATGTTGAAAGCATTCCCCATGGTACATGGTTCTGCTAATTTCAACTTATAAAGTGCAAGCATATACGCAACAAAGAAGGACCCAATGGTTCAAGTTTATTAGAGGCAAAAAAGTAAAGTGTGCCATCAAGTTCGTGAGAGCTTTAATCACTAGTTTTCTCATAACAAGTGGAAGGTAAACAAAAGCATGAATATACTTGGAATAGCATAAGCTAGTACGTATGTATGGTGGACTCTTTGGAATAACTTGGTTTAGCGAGTTGGATGCATGAGTGGAACTCATACTTTGTTGTGGAGGCTAGCAAAAGACTAGGAGCGGCCAACTAAGAGAGCAATAATGGCCATAATCATGCAGAGCAACAAAACATCATTGATCAAAGCATAAAGTGATACCACAAGTTGAAAACTAAAGGATCATACAGGCTATAGTGACTTGAGATAGTCATAACATGGTGTGAGAATGTGCCAAGTCAACCCAAATAAAGCATCAAAGGAGAATACCACTATACTATGCTTTAATATGCTAAAACAACGCATGATTCATCTAAGGCACATTAAGAAATCTCAGTTGTTTATAACAAGTCATGCTACAGCAAAGAATACTAAGCATAAATCCAAAACAATATCAAGCATGGCATGACAAAGCATAGGTCACAATCAAAAACGAGCTCTTTTTACCACATACGTATGAACTTTCCTACTCTTTTCCAAACCAAACCAAACTATTTGCAAACCAAAGTATGAAAGAGGGGGTCCAACCAATTTATTCGGAAAACTAAGCAAACCAAGCAAACTAAAAACCAAAACGAAAAAGAAGACGCTTCAAGAACAACACAACTGTGCATGAAACAATAAAAATGAAGCGTTTGGAAGAAACGTGAGATTTTTATTGATGAAGAAGGGGATGCCTTGGGCATCCCCAAGCTTTGACGCTTGTAATTCTTGGATATTTCTCGGGGTGACACGCGTGGTATCCCCAAGCTTGATCTTTAGTCCATCCTTTATCTCATTACTCATTCCTTCCATACACCTGAAATTTATCCTTCATACAAAACTTCACACAATCTTTATTTGCAACATTAGTGCACTTAAGATAAATAAGTCTCAAGGTTCAGTTCTAACACCAAATAAACTTTCATTAGAACACTAGCTACTGTAGAAATTTCCTCAAAAATCTCAATTCTCCAAAAGAACTCAAGAAGGAACCAACAAGAAGCAAATGCAGAAAATGGCAGAAATCTGTAAAAACAGACCAGCAGGTAAAGACGAATTTTTTTGAAGACCTTCTGTTGCTCAAATAAAAAAGTATTGAACTAACGAAAGTTATATAACAACCTGGGGTAGAAGCACAAAACATTAAAGCTCAATCCGAGATACCGAACTCTCTCAAGAATGTTTACGGTGAAGCACAAAAATCTATTTCGGGACAACAACTTTCCCAATCATTATTTCTCTCTCATTAGAGGTTACTCTTGGCACAAAAAGCAAATAAAAAGGATAAGGAGAGGTTATTACAGAGGTAATAACTTCCAAGACTCATCTAAAACTCTTGGGTTATCTCCCAACAAGTACTTTTCTTTAACGCCTTTAACTTAGGCAAAAGAAGCAAAGAAAGAATCAAGTGTTCTCAAATGAAGAAGCATTAAGATCAATAGCAGAAATATTTTCAACAAGGCAAGGTATATCATCCAAATAAGTTCTAGAGGATCCTCTCTCAATGCTCTTGGGTTCACTATTCTCATGAAAAGGGTTTGCAAGAACAATCCAATCAAGATTCTTTTCTATGGCATCATGTATTGCTACTAGTTTAAAGGGTATTGGTATCTTAGGTTCCTCCCCATTAGGTTCGGTTTTGTTCATCTTTTCTCGTGTACCAACAACATCTACACATGAGCCTAGCATATTGAAACGTTCAAAAACTTTTCTAGCTTCCCTGGCAACATCATAGAACTGCTTAAACAAAGTTTCTAGAATAAAATTCCTCTTTTCAGGATCCTCAATTTCTTTAAGCTTAACAAACATTATTTGCATTAAGGGGTTGAGGTTAACAAACCTAGCTTCTAACATGTGAATTAAAGAAGCTGCAGCAATCTCATAATTTGGAGCAAGTTCTACAAGGGATCTATCGTCAGTATCTTCATGTTTGCTAACATGATTAAAGAATTCTTCAATATTATCTTTCCCCCTTATAGAACCACTACCAATTGAAAGGTCTTTCAAGGTGAATGTAGGGATCAACATGGTGAGCTAAGGAAGAGGTGACAACTAAAGGAGACTTAATTTTTGTGTGTTTTCAAATAAGAAAGCAAACTTGCAAAACTATTTTTTGTGTGTTTTTGATAAAGAAACAAGCAAACAAAGCAAAACAAAAACAACAAAGTAAAGAGATTGGTTATGAGGGACTCCCCTTGTGAAGATATCCTTGACTCCCCGGCAACGGCGCCAGAAAAGATCTTGATGCGCTCGACTTTCAACGTAGAGCTCATTGGGAACCCCAAGAGGAAGGTATGATGAGCACAACAATAAGTTTTCCCTCAGTTATGAAACCAAGGTTTAATCGAACCAGTAGGAGCAAGGAAACACCCCAAAGGTGTTACTAGCTGAGCTTTGGCAGGGCGCACTACCGGTGCTAGTAGCAACGTGGAGACCTGCACAACACAACCACAGAACTTTGTCCCCAACTTGCGATGAGGTTGTCAATCTCACTGTGTTTTGCGGAAAACAAAGGATTAAACGTATCAAATGGAAGGAAGTAAAAGTTTGCAGAAAGTAAACACAAAGCAGTAAACAGTTGTAGATTGTATGTAAAGAAAAAGGATCGGGATCCATAGTTCACTAGAGGTGGCTCTCCTTAAGAAAGATAACATGCTGGGTGAACAAATTACAGGCAATTGACAAACACCGAGAAAGCAATACATGCATATACTAATCATCTTGACTCCTCTGAGACTTGATTGGGCATTACAACATAATACATAGACCGCCATCCAACTGCATCTATGACTAATAATCCGCCTTCAGGTTATCATCCGAACCCCCTCCAGTATTAAGTTGCAAGCAACAGATTATTGCTTTACGTACTGCGTGTAAAGTAAACAATACGATTGTTCTATGAACAAAGGATTGTTGTTTTCTCCCTAGTAGCAACAGCACATCTAGTACCTTAGAGATTTCTGTCACTTCCCCAGATTACCAGAGGCATGAACCCACTATCGAGCATGAATACTAACTCTTGGAGTTGCTAGCATCTACTTGGCCAAGATAGCTACTAACAATGGAAAGCATGCAAAATCTCAAATAACAAAGACATGATAGAATCAATAATCAATCTGAAATAGCATCTCAATATCCATCGAATCCCCGCAAACACAACATGCATGAATTACAAATAGATGATCTTGATCATGAACGGAGCTCACAAGATCTAAACATGAAAGCACAAAGGAGGAGAAACCAGCCATCTAGCTACAACATGGATCCGTAGTCCAAGGATGAACCACTCACGCATCACACCGGAGGCTTGCATGGTGATGAAGAAGGCCTCCAGGGTGAATTCCCCTCTCCGGTAGGGTGCCGAGAAGAGCTTCAGATCCCTCCCGATCTAGGGATGGAGATGACGGCGGCTACATACTCTTTCGTGGATTTTTGATCGGGTGCTTAGGGTTTTTGTCCTGAGGGCAATATATAGGCGGAAGGAGAGGCCGAGGGGGTGCCTGGGCTGGCCACACCACCCCCTAGCGCGGGTCAGGCCTGGCCACCTGGCCAGGTGGTGTGGCCGCCCTCTGTTCCTTCTCCGTCTCGTATTCTAGCACTTGATCACTTCCGGAAAAATAGGCACTTTGGCTTTTGTCCCGTCCAATTCCGAGAATATTCATTTTCTGACTTTCCTGGAACCAAAAACAGCAGAAAACAGGCAGCTGGCACTGTGGCTCTTGTTAATAGGTTAGTCCAAGAAATCATATGAAAAGTACTCCAAAGTTGGAACAAAACACAATAAAGTGGATAAAACCAAGCATGGAACATCAAAAATTATAGATACATTTGCAATGTATCCACATCCAACTCCAAATATAACTCATAACAAGTATTTGTAATCTCTAGCCTAAGTGCCACCATGGTGTGCACGCTGTCACTTTCACACACATGGGGAGAGCAGAGATCTATTAAAGCACTTGAGTAGCATGGTAGATCTACTTGATTAGAAAGCTCATGATCACAATATGATCATGCATAGAGAGAGAGATGAACACATACCTACCGGTAGAACCCTTAGCCTCGAGGAAGAACTACTCCCTCATCATCATGGGAATCAGCAATGGTGATGGAGATGGTGGTGGAGATCGATGGAGATGGCTCCGGGGGCACTTCCCCGTCCCGGCAGGGTGCCGGAACAGAGACTTTCTGTCCCCCGAATCTCCCCTTCGGTGGCGGCGGCGCTGTGAAACTTTTCGTGGCTGGAGGCTGTCCGATTTAGGGTTTTTGCATCGGGAGGATTTAATAGGCGAAGGGGCAAGGTCGGTGGCCGGACAGGGGGCCCACACCACCTGGTGGCGCGGCCAGGGCTAACCCGCGCCACCACATGGTGTGGCCGCCCTGTGGCCCCTCTCCGTCTCGTCTTCTGGCTCTGTGAGTCTTCCGGTAAAATATCGACTTTGGCTTTTGTCCGGTCCAATTCCAAGAATATTTATTTTCTGACTTTCCTGGAACCAAAAACAGCAGAAAACAGGCAACTGACACTATGGCATCTTGTCAATAGGTTAGTCCAAGAAAGTGTATAAACAGTAATCCAAAGTGTGGACAAAACACAAGAAAGTAGATACTACACAAGCATGGAACATCAAAAATTATGGATACGTTAGCAACGTATCAATACTCTACAAGGACATATTCGCTATTGTTTTGGTTATATCGAATAACCCCAAAACTTTTACGAAGATCCATGTAGATATGGAGCCACTTTCACGAATTCAAATGGTTCACTATATATTCTAACTGAGTGCTAACTATTTCTAACTAATGGTCTCTACATCTACACTACAACAATTTATTTGGTGCCATCTATTCACCCATTTTGATATCTAATATCACATTGTGATGCTTTGCATTTTGACGTTTCAAAACGCTTTGCATTTCACAATTTCTTTATGCCAATCTTATAGTGTTAAATTTCATTACTATTGATCAAATCATAGTAATTAGACCCCCTTTTATATTTATACCCTTTGTTGATGAAACACTTTGATCAAATCAAATAATTTCATATTCATGTTTCCTTTGGTAATCTACTTTACACATTTAAACAATCATATAATGATAATTACCATTTTTGTTAAAACACAATACATCGAATATGTATTTACTTTCAAAAATTCACTTTGTATCCAAGTAATAGACAGTGTTCAAGTTATTTTGCCAAACTTAGGCATGTTTGTACGTGATAAGAAATCAAATGACTTTCACATATTATCAACATAACTTTGAATTTAAACAATGGTTTTCATTCCAGAATGAAATATCATTTAAGTTGGGTATTTTAAGGCATTTCAATATTTTACAAATGTTCATGCATTCTCAATTAGTTTCAAACAATAAGGATAATTCACATATAATCAAACAAGATATGAACACAAATAGAAATCATTCATAAAAGTAGAACAACTGTTTGTTACAAACTTATATGAATAACCGTCTCACAAAATGTGAGACACACTAAAGAAGTTCACAATCTTTTGATTACAATAATCATCTTTTGATTACAATAATCATCCTTGATGACCCACAAGTATACGGGGTGTATCACAGATTTTCGAGGGAAGTGAAACCCAATTTATTGATTCAACACAAGGGGAGCCAAAGAATATTTATAAGCCTTAACAACTGAGTTGTCAATTCAGCTGCACCTAGAAACAATCTTGCTCATAGCAGTTTATCAGTAGCAATAGTTTTGTAGTAGGAATAGTAAACTAGCAGCAGTAGTAAAAGTAAAGACAACAATAACAATAGCAGCAAACAGTAGGATTAGAGCGCGGTAGGCATATGGATGGATGGACAGGCGTTGCATGGACAAGACAATTCACATAACAATTAGAACAAAGGGCAATTGCAGATAAATAAAATAAAGCATCCAAGTACTAGATAATCCTAGGCATGTGTTCCATATATAGTCATACATGCTCGCAATGAGAAGTTACACAACATCTTTTGTCCTGCTAGCCCGTTTGCAGCGGGGCCTCAAGGGAACTACTGGCAATTAAGGTGCTCCTTTTAATAGAGCACCGGAGCAAAGCATTAACACTCCGTGAACACATGTGATCCTCACGTCAAAGCCATTCCCTCTGGTTATCCCGATTTCTGTTACTTCGGGGCCATTGGTTCCAGACAACAACGTGTGTATACAACTTGCAGGTAAGACCAAAACAATACTATCATAATGAATCAATAACATGTTCAGATCTGAAATCATGGAACTCGGGCCCTGGTGACAAGCATTAAGCATAACAAGTTGCAACAAAGTCAAAAAGCACTAATAGAACATACTAGGCACCATGGCCTAACAATCTGATGCCATTACATGAATGATCTCATCCAATCCCTACCATCCCCATAGCCTACAGCGGGGGATTACTCACTCATAGATGGGGGAAACATGGATGGTCGATGGAGAAGCGATGGTGATGATGATGGCGATGATCTCCTCCAATTCCCCATCCCGGCAGAGTGCTAGAACAGAGTTTCTGGTGCTGTTTTGTTGAATCTGGTGGTGGCGGCGGAGCAGAACTCCTTCTGGAAAAACGTCGACCTCCCCCCTGAGTTTTTAGGTCAGAAGGCATCTTATAGGCGAAGAGGGAGGCCGAGGGGGTGCCTGGGGCGGCCAGACCACCCCCTGGCGCGGCCAGGCCCAGCCCGCACGACCAGGTGGTGTGGCTGGGCCCCAGCCCCTCTCCGTCTCGTATTCTGGCTCCTGGTGTCCCTCGGTGAAAAACTGACTTTGGCTTTTGTCCCGTCCAATTCCGAGAATATTCATTTTCTTACTTTCCTGGAATCAAAAACAGCAGAAAACAGGCATCTGGCACTGTGGCTCTTGTTAATAGGTTAGTCCAAGAAATCATATGAAAAGTACTCCAAAGTGTGGACAAAACATAAGAAAGTAGATAAAACCAAGCATGGAACATCAAAAATTATGGATACGTTTGCAACGTATCAATCCTAAACATAAACTAAATTATAAATGTTGAGGGAGAGTGTCGTCGGCCATTATCATCATGCTCGCCATCAACACGCAACGTCACCTCATCTCCAGCAAGCACCTCTCATGCAGAAGGACCTGTTTTCATCAAAACAGAACAAGTATCAAATATACTTAACATTGCAAATGTGTTTGCAAGATTATAACAGTTATAAAATTGTATATCAAATATATACCTTTGTCATTGATGACCTCAGTGACATCTGGTTTAACCAACACATTCCCGAGATGTGTTATGAACCGGTGGAATTCCATTGATTCTGCGTCGCCTCTCATAATGCAAGTCCTGACTTGTGCTTGGTAGCTTGGTGGCAGTGACCGCATCACAACGCCATTTGCAAAAGAGCCCATCATCCAGCTATCCAGAAAGTATGCAGGCCTCATGTACACATCATGCATGCGCTCCAAGTGGTCGCCAAGTGATGTTCTCCTCCATCTTAATGGAGAGGAAGTCTCCCATCAGCTTGCTCCCATATGCGTGCTTGTTCCACGAAATGTGTCCTAAGCTGTAGCATTACGGTACGAGGGTTGACATCACCCACGAAAGGCCACAGCTCATCCACGATTCCAAAACGCATTGTAACTGAAATGAAGGAGGCCATCTCCCGACGGAGATAGCGGTCTTCCCGCTGCTCTGGGGTCTCTAGGTTTATGTGATGATCGAGTATGTAGTCGACCATGTCATTCTCGCTAAGGAGAACATGGAGACGCGCAACCCACATAGAGAAGTTTGATCCATCTAATCTGAGCTTCTCTCCTTCTAACCAATCAATCGTCAACAGGAAAGGTGGCATCGGGGAGAACTTCTCTACATTTACAATTGCAAAAGGAATTTAGACTAAGTTTATAATTAAATGAGTTAATAATAACTCCACTCAGAAACACCTATCCCCGTAAGGGTTCCTAGTGATAACATGACCCCTATCAGCCACATCTCCCCCGATCATCACGGCCATCAATGTGGGTTCAAGGGTGGACACTATACATCGGTCACATCATTCATAGAACTCGTGCTCGATCTTTCGACCATCTGCGTTCCGAGGACATGTCTATGTAACGTGCTCGGCTCGCCAACTCAACCTTAGTGTATTCGTTGTGCAACATGGCTTACACCCATTGTATGCGAATGTACATATGTCTGACACCCATGCCTGTAGCATGGATCGCCTCATACTGAAGAACTTTCTTGGTGGTGCACACTAAGGGGGAACACAATCATTGGTAATTTTAACAGGGATCATCTTATTAGGCTACCGTCGAGTATCTAATACTAGCACACAATAAGATATACAAACAATAACATTGGATGTAAATGCGATGTGATATGGTCCTTCACGTCGTGATCTCCATCTGCCGTCACCGGATTCCGGCGCCAGGGTTCTGGCGCCGTAGACACCAGGGTACCGGTGTCATGCCGGTGTGGTAGTCTGTCACCTCCGTGACTATCTACTACTACATAACAAAAGATAATCACTTTACCTTTGCCACAACCATATCACAAAGCAACACCCCCCTGCAAAACAAAGTTAGACGCCTCTACTTTATCTTTGCATTTTTTACGTGGCTAAATGGGCTTTCGCACAAGAACCGTTCTTACTTACAAACTTTCAGCACAACGCTGATCAAGTGTTGTCTCTACTACACCCCTTTCGGGGCCCTCCGTTGTAAATGGCATACCAACTAATGCGAGAGAGACATACACCCCTAAGCCACTTTATACGGTACAAGCCGTATGTCAAGCATGGACCAGTCTCACGACTGAACGCGTAAAGTTGGTTGGGGGCCGCTTCATCAAGCATTACTGCGGTATACACAAGTACACATGGGAGGGTAACAACTAAAAGATCAACGCGCACACGCTACATCTCGTGTGTTCTACCCGTACTAGTATTACTACGCATAGATCTAGCTCTGATACCACTGTAGGGGTTTCGCGTATGAAAACAATAATTTTTTACCCTACGCCCCGGAACCCCTGATGCTGCCAGGACCTATCTATTAGTAATACAGTAATGGGAGGGGCTTTTCATGAACTTACCCTTGAATACCGAAAAGCGTTGTCAATGCTCAGGAGAGCGTGGTTGATGTAGACGAGCTGACGACGACCTTAAGGTTGTGATGAAGTCCTTGTGCTCCTGTGGCTCCAACAACTTGAGTGCCTCAAGTGTGACACCTCGCAGGGAGTTACACACGTCCGGTGACTGGCGATGACTCCCGCTTCCCCAATCCAACAGCAGTTGCGGAAGTAGAGCTCCTGGATCTGAATCCTGCAACGCGATGACGCTCCGCGGTGAAGATGTCTCTCGTTCGCGCAGTCCAGACTTGGGACCACGGTCACGAGATAGAGAGAGAGAGAATATCAATTGGATGTCTTTCCAAAAGTGAGAAGACCTTTATTGAATATTGTGTGTCTTTATATGGCCAAATACCCCCACTATATATAGGGGAAAAGGAGGTACTACCTCCCTCAAAGTCCCGGGGTGGGACTAAAGGAGAGGAGAGGGGGGGTGGTGGTGCCGCCGGCCACCCCATGGGCCCCGCATGGGAGGGCTGGCCCACTAGGGCGCCGACCTCCCCTCTTGGCCATTCTCCCTCTTGCCTTTTCCCTAATGGGCCTCTTCCCTCTGGAATTGGCCCATTAAGCCTTTGACCTTTTAAATTGATTTTCTCTTTATTAAATAATGATGAATAAATGATTAAATCAATATTTAAAATTCATTCATATAGTATTCAATCTCCGTGGCTATGGAACACCTTCCACCTCCACTCCGGACATCCTCTGGACTTACCGAAACCCTTCTGGTTTTCTCTCTACTATTCTTTGGCGATTCTTCTGATCCTATAAACACTCTCTAAGCATCATCAAGCCCTTAATCGTGATACCCCACAGTTCGAGAACACTGCAGACATGGTCAGGACACTCCTGCACCAATGATCAACAGAGGGACCTAGATGGCCATGTGACCCCTGTGCGTTCCACGAAGATCTTTCGTCGTTTGAACCGGGACAGTCATGTCTTATTCCCTTTGTCTTTTGATACTTGCATTGCCCGAGATCTGATCAATGACATCACCATGTCGTGTTCAATCTCGTTACTGAACAATGCCACTTGACTCGTTCCGACAAGTGATATCCCTGTGATCAAATCACAGGCTGCGCAACTATTGGATATAACTTCTCCGAGTGGGCCCTTGAATACCTTCCCGTCACATGGACGGACAAATCCCGCTCTTGACATATATTGCCTCTATAGTTTCCTCCGAGTACCTGAACACACCTTTATAACCACTGTATTACCAAGTGGCGCTTGATGCTATCTAAGCACTCTCGGGAGACAGTGATCGATATAGCCTCACGGTCTAAGGAATAGTCTACGAGGATCCATTTCTAATCATCGTAACTTGAACTTCGTGACATGATCGGGTCACAATGTTTAGGTTGGGTATTGGTTCATCATCTCATTCTCAGAATGAGTTGAGTCCATTTCCAACTAGCATAAATGCCACATTATCAGGAAACATGATCATCTGTTGACCAATGAACCAGTGACTAGAGTTTCACTGGGAACCCCTGGTTGTTTATATATCACACATGTATTGATGTTTCCACTCAATAAAGTTATAGCATGATATAAAACTTAAACATAAACTATATGAAATATGATAATAGTCCTTATTACTATTTGTCTCTAGGGCATATTTCCAACAGAGAGTTGCCATGAAAAGCATATACACTAGAGTATCTCAATTCTCCCACATCAATAAATCAGGACTTTTCAAGCACTACTTTGCCATTCATTGTCCTTCAAGAATTTCAGTTCTTAAGTAATTGAGAGCATGCCAAAAAAAATATTAGTTTATCGGGCTGTGAGTGACACTCGTGGCATTACTAAGGTTTTTATTCCTTTTGCACAATGATTACTCTTATCAACCAGAGGAGTGATTCCATCATGAACACAACTACCCAGGAAGGCCAAGAATCTTACCCATTATAGCATTGCTGCTACAAATGTTTAATCAACTAATAGACGAAATCTAGGAGTTTCCTCGATGAAGATCATTCGTAGGCTAACGGAGTTGTTGGCATCCCATGAAGTTTGACATGCATAAAGCTATATCATTCTTATAATTCACAAGTCAAACTTTGGCATTCTCAGAAAAATTGCTAAACATTAATTCAATCGAACAAATCATTTTAAAGAGAGCTATCAAGTCAATCATTATATTCCATGGTATTGAGTGTTTCTAGAAATAAGCCTTCAAGACTAAACACTACAACACCCAAGCCTTAAATTGTGAGACCTTTTATTATTAGAATTGTTTAGCAAATTTTTAGGCAAGACTTGGTTAACTACAAGAGCTGGAACAAAACGTACCCAACTAAATACCCATGCAAACAAAACTTTACTACATATAAAGACTCACTCCACCAATATAACATCTCAACATTTACTACTAACTAGCATGGGTTTCTCAAACTTCAAAAGTGGGGAGTCATAAGGTCTACCACTTCTCTCTTCCTTTTTTATTTGCTTCTTGGAAACTCGAAGTCAATCACTCTCCTGCAAATGTGTGAAAGCCACAAGGAGAATAGAAAAGATGGAAGAGGGAAAATAAAGATAAATGGAAAAATCTTTTTGTTGTTTTCAAGAGAGGGAATTAAAGAATAGAAAATTGGCGGCAAATCTTGGCTAGAAAATCTTGAAAGCAAATAGAAATAACTAAAGATAAAGTGTTGGGGAAACCAACACGAGTGCTTATAAACTCGAATTAAAAACATAGCCTCGAAACAAAATAAAAGCAAATGAATGCCAAATAAAGATAAATGAGGAAACTTCCCCAAGCTTAGGCTTTTGCAAGCCCTTCAAATTATTGTGGTGGTGGGAAATAGTTGGAACTCCAGCTCGCAAATTGAGTTGATAAATTACTAGTTGATTCTCGGAGGTTCAAGGAGAGGTTTTGCATTCTCTCCATAGTTCCTCCAAGTTCTTGGAAGTCTTGGTATGTAGCGAACCGGGTTGGTGGATGCTCCTCTTCTTAGTACTCATCCTCATCCGGAATCTCCTCCTCTGGTTGGTGTTGCTCAACCTGCAAGTCATATAGTAAATGTCCTTCCTCGATAGAGAAAAGACCATTAGGCATAGGAGCGGGGTAGAGACGCCCCAACTCCAGCAATATGCAAGTAATAAACACCACCTCTCCTAGTGAGCATTCCACAAGCCTTTTAAGTAGAGAAACCAACATGTCGCTCACCTAGCACAGGTTGCTACTCACCTAGGTCGATGCCTAGGGAAACGGCAAGCACGGTGATGATGCCTACACCTGTGATTGCTCCTTGGCTTTGGGAGGATTGGTGCTCTAGGTAGCGCACAAGGATTACACCCAAGTTGAGTGAAAAGTTGTAGTTTTTGAAAGAGGCCTTTGCGAGAACTAAGATGTCCTCCTCATTGAGTCTTGTGAACTCATTTCGTGCCTGTAAGGTGTTAGCAATAACATAGAACAAATAGCGAATTGCAGGATGTTGAATATTCTTCTCCTTGCTCACTCTAGAAGTGAAGCTCATTCCATTATAATATTGTTCTGGAGAAGGGTCTAAGCCAGTAAAAGATGCGTGCAAGTTATTATCATTGTTGTTTGGAAAATAAAAGCATGTGTACCATTCATCTAGTGATAAAGAATAATTGTTGTTCATAAGTTGGAAAGAAATCATGTCCTCTCCATTCCATGCTTTAACGGTGCTTTGCAAAGAACTTAGAAATTTAAGGGTTAACCGATGATAAGTGGGCACATCATTGAATACAAAGTTTTGCAGGCCAACCCTATTGCAAAGTAAATTGAAGTCATTACAAATACCGAGTTGATTCAATATAATGGGGCAAGCCCACTTGGTTGCCTTTATTTCTTGGTTCTTGATCCTATTGAAGCGATCATGTTGGAGCTCATTCCTGAACCGTATCCCCATGCGTTCTTGAGTGACAGCCCGAGAAGCACTAGCGTCGGCACGAGCACGATTTTGGATCCTTGTGTTCATCATCTAAAATAATAAAGAAAGACAATTTTTTATCCAACAAGAATAAGCATAACATATTCCTCATCATAGCACACTAAAGAATTCCCTCAAAATAATTATCTAGGAAAGAGAATCATGGCAACTAGTTCAAAGTAGGTCTCACCCTAGATTGATAATGACGATAGATCAAACATGAATTTGCAAAAAAGTAATTAGAGGATCGGAGGAGAAACATACCATAGATCACTTCTGTGCGAGGAAATTGAATGAAATTGAGTAGAGATGAAGATCTCTTGACGTTTTGAGAGGGTTTGCAGGTAGAAGAGAGAAAAATGATTGAAATTTTGGGGCTGGAGGTACCTCCCGTGGAATTTTTGTGGTTGGACGCAACTATACGAGCAAGCTATATGGGTGGAATAATGTGTTCCCGCCCTATAGTTAGCCTGCTGTCAAAATATTAGGGTTTCCACCTGGCGGCGCAGCTATACGGCCATAACTATACGGCCGGAACATTTTGTTCCCGCCATATAGTTGGTCGTCAAACTCTCTGTACCTAGAAAAGAAATTGTATGAAAGCAGCGATATCTATACGACCGGAACTATATGTCCAGAATTTTTATTCACGCCGTATAGTTGGTCGTTAAATCATCAATACTTATGAAAGAAAAATTGTACGAAAGCATCGATATCTATACGACCATAATTTTTATTCCCGCCGTATAGTTGGTTGTTAAACCATTAGTACTTATGAAAATAAATTTGTTCATGGCAAAAATATTTATACGGCCGGAACTATACGGCTGGAATTTTTATTCCCGCCATATAGTTGGTCGTTAAACTCTCTGTAGCCATCAAAAAATTTCCGTTTCTTCGATAATTATTTCTTATTCTAAAACTTAGCGAAACACCTTGTTTTTTACAGTAAAAATTGTCGACTAACAATAGCATGTATAAAACAGGATTTTTAGTACTACCGAACTTCTTCTCCTTAAGTGGAGTTTTCTAGGACTCTTTATTAAACATAAACTTAAACTTAAAACTTAACTCAAACCTTAATTTCACATGGGTTGCCTCCCATGAAGTGCTCTTTTATGGTCAATAGCTTGACCTCAATGTTGCTCACTTAGGCCATATGAGTGGAACACCCACCCCAAAATAGTTGGCCTTCAAAGTGATGTTCTCCTTTTCATCATGCTTGGCTTTCTTCTTCCCGGGAAAATGAATAACAAAAGGATCCCGCGAAGGCAATTGAAGGTTCACGTTCCCTTCATGTAGATTAATCAAAGCCTTAATAGTTCTTAAGAAAGGATGGCCCAGTATAATAGGAGCAGTAGCATCTTCAGGCATGTCAACAATAACAAAATCAATAAGAGCAGGACAACCTTTAATTTATACTAAAGTATTCTCCTTAATTCCTATAGCTTCTTTATAGGTAGAATCTGTAAGATGTAATTTTAACTCAATGATTTCAAAAGAGCCAAGATTTAACTTATTAAAAAGACTTTTTAGAATTGTTGAAACGCTTGCACCTAGATCACAAAGTGCAGCTATCTCATTTGTCCCAATTTTAATCTTAATAGTAGGCTAAATATATCATCAAGCTTAACATGCAATTTTTTAGCAATTTTCTTATATTCTTGTTCAAGCTCACGTACCTTTATTGCTACCTGATTAACAGAGTGTTGATACATAGCTTTCTTATTTTCTTCACTTATCGGAATCTTAATGTTGATCCTTTTTACAAGATCTTCAACGGTGTAACTTGGTGAAGGAGCATTACTACAATCAAGTTCTTTAGGCTCCTCCCTTTGGATTCTCATCATCTTGAGGTCTTCAATAGGATTGGGCTCAACTTTACCTACAAATTTAGCTAGAATGAGTGTTTGACTCTCGGTTATCTTACATAGTTGTGCCTCAACAATCCTCGTTTTTGGAGGG
Organism: Avena eriantha; assembly: GCA_910589775.1. Classification (NCBI taxonomy): domain Eukaryota; kingdom Viridiplantae; phylum Streptophyta; class Magnoliopsida; order Poales; family Poaceae; genus Avena; species Avena eriantha. The sequence goes on along the minus strand of OU342746.1, from coordinate 164,549,584 downwards.
CCTGCAAATCATTTCTCAAACTTATAGTTTGGTTAGATAATTTACCAAGCATATGATCATGGTTCTCCGTTATTTTAACAAGCATATTATTTTTCTCATTTTGTTAGCCTATAAAAGACTTAAGTGTTTCTTGGAGATTAGCATTACTCGATCCCATTATTATTAGAGTTACCTACAGGACTAGAATAGTGTTTCTGAAAATTAGGATTATAATTTTTCTTCCTAGCAGGGTTGTAATCATTACGAGCTATGAACTCTACTTCTTCAATATTTGTTTCTGGGATAGCTCTTACTTGGGTTTTCTTACCTTTTATGGCTAATATGATCTCATCCATCTTAGAATTGAGTTCTTCATTTTCTTGTGGTGAGACGGAGTTCATCTTCTTTGTGTTTGACCTATCCACATGCCATTGGGCATGGTTGTCTTGCATATTGTCTAGCAGCTGCTTTGCTTCGGTAATATGTTTACCCATAAATATTCCTCCAGCTGCAATATCAAGCATAGACTTAGACACATGATTAAGAGCATTATAAAATAAATGGAGAATTAACCAATCTTCCATCCCATGACTGAGACAGTTTCTAATGCATTATTTCATCCTCTCCCATGCAAGCGCTAGTGGCTCACGCTCTTCCTTTCTAAAACCAGTAATATTAGATCTTAGGTGCATAGTCTTTACAGGTGGGAAAAATTTAGTCATAAATAAAGAAGTACATTTCACCCATGATGTAATACTATTTCTAGGAAAGATAGCAACCATTCTTTTGCTCTTCCTCTAAGAGAGAAAGGAAATAAGTGCAATTTGACCGCATCGGGGTCAACATCTTTTATGCGCATTATATCACATATTTCAGTGAAAGTATTCAAGTGCATACCTGCGTCCTCAACAACAGAGCCTCCAAATTGATTCTGTTGAACCAAACTTAAATAATGGGGTTTAATTTCATAATCATCAGCAGTAATTGCTGGCTGAGTAATAGGAGTACGCAAATAATCATTATTGGCAGTTGCAAACTCCCCAAGCTTCTTTTCAGCCATATTTCCTATGTTTTTGGGTTTTCTTAAACAAGACTTATGATAATAAAAACAAGAATTTAAAGACTAACTATTTTTTTTGGATTTTCAAATAAAGACTGAAAGCAAACTAACAAAATTAAAAATAATAATTGAAACTAGCAAGGTTCCTACTAACCTCACCAGGGTAGCTATTACTTCCTCGGCAACGGCGCTACAAAAAAGGTTTATCGAATCCTCAGGAAGCAGAAAGCGTAGTGAAGTTGCTTTAACAGACCTCCGGGAGTTTTAGAATTCCTTTTGTGTTTTACGGGACCAAGAGTTTGCATCTTTTGTTGTTGTCGATAATGGAGAGAGAGGGCCTAGGGCGTTCGGTTTCACCTGTAGCTGTGGAAAACACCTTATGGGAATAAAAGATAATAATAAAGTATGCATGTAATTATTAGAACAAGATAAATTATATGTGGGCATTGCATCCATAATTGCTATTGCCTCCGCAACCGCTTATAGCAATAACCTACTAGTCTCATCCATAGAAGAAAGAGAACTAATGATATGCATAGTGACGTCACCGTTAATCCCAAGTAAATTCCTCACATATAGCCGTACTACCCCTTTTGTCACTGGGGTTCCAACCTATAGATTAGTCATTACTCATACTCCATATATCTGGCTCAATCCTTAGGGTCTTGGGTACCTGACAAGTCCTTAGATTGAGGCAAGAGAGGATACAATAATCATCATGTAATATAAACTAATACATGATCTCATCTATGATAAATAACATGCAAAAAAGCTACATGGCTAGGCCGAAGCCCTTAGCCCAAGGAGAATTACTCACAAATAGAGATGAGATCAAAGATCATAAACATTGTAATGGAAATCATGAGATTTATAGCAAATAGTCTTACAATATCGCCAATCAAAGATGAGATCTACTATTACAAGTGGTGGAATATAGCTATGATGGTGAGGAAGGGTTTGGAGATTATATCTAAGTCTATTCCTCCGGCGGCTCTTCGGTGTTGTGGATGGAGATCTGGGGGTGGCTGATGATCGGAAAGGCGCTCTCTTTCTCGTTGCCCGAGGCCTCTTTATATAGGGGTCCATTGACGATAGTTGTTTTGTTTGACCTAGCGGTGTCGATGGCAACTATACGACCAGAATTATATGGTAATTCTGGCCGGATTTTATTCCCGCCGTATAGTTGGTCGTTAAAGCATATGTCTCCACTTCACGACTCCTAGTTTCTTCGGGTCATTGGAAATCTCGTACCTTTGACTTTAATGTTGTGATTTTCATCATCAAACGTCATTATCTGCGTAGAGAAAAATAGAAAGAAAGGATTGCATACCCCTTTGATCATTAGGCATTAGTGGTAGGGTTTAGAGAGATATTTTATCAAAAATATGAATAATATCCATCTTAAATGTGGACGTAGATGGCTATATTTTAGAGCCATCAACCTCCCCAAGCTTAAACTTGATCGTTCTCGAGTAAGAAAACCAAAATCAAAATTGAACTCAACATTTAAACTAAAATAATGAGATGGTGATCTTACTCATGATTGGGGGCGGCACCATGAGGGAGATGAGATCAGCAACAACGTCATACTTCTCAGTAAGACCACTAAGGCAGTAGATCACGAGGATGGTGTGTGGACTAGGGCATCGAGATTGGTAATGACATCAGTGAGGATTTTGAGCTTCAGGAGGTACTCGGTCATGCTCATGTCACCCTGGCGAATCTGGCCAAGGTTAGTGGATCGGATGAGCTACCGATTCATCTTGTGCTTGTTGAAGAGACCGTTGATGGAGTTCAAAAACTTGGTAGCGAAGGGGTCGTTGACCGGGTCATAGCGATGTTGAGACTATCAAGAGAGACAAACCCATAGATCCATACAACACCGTGGCATCGATGAGATACCATTTTGACGTGGGAAAAGGCGAAGTAAGGTCGAGGTGGTCTAGAATGGCATACTTGTGGGATGAGGCGCGGAAGAAGATGCACCATTTGCTATGAACACACGTGGCAAGCGCCAAAGTGACATGGACGTGCCCCTTGATGTTGTTGAGGCTTAAGGCTTGCGCTTGCATGGAGACAATGGAGAACTACATTGAGACATCACCGGGTAGATTAGACGAAGAGGAGAGTGCCAACTTGTCCTTGGCGAGCTGATTTGTGCGCTTGGCATCGATAACGGTGTGCTTGTTGTCGCTGTCAGCAATGGTGGTGAATAGTGAAGGAACCTAGGGTTTTGGGGTGGGTTTGTTTCAGAGGCAGCAAAAGAAAGGAGCGCATGTAAGAGTGGGAAAACAACATGTTGTGGTTCCTTGTAGTTATCTAGAACTAGAGTTTACAAGGGTATGTTTTTGCCATACAAGTCACAGACACATGTACAAGGAAACATATACAAGACCGTACATCTACACGTACTCCCTCCGTCCAAAGAAATACTTGTGTATATTGACCGTATATCTAATTACGGGAGAGAAGAAGAAACATGTTTCTTTAATCTAGATTGGGCTAGTACTCTGGCAGTAGGGAGGGAGAAAGGTATCTTTTTGGATTGATCGTGTCAGTCCAGTTCTCGCCTGATTCTGGTGGCCCTACCGGGCCAGTATATGGGATTTAAATCTACGTAATGGCATCTACCAAATGTGTTGCAATGGTGTTTTTTCAAAGATGAAAGTTACAGCGGTTTCTCAAATAGTCAGAAATTGGAGTGTCTATCAAATTAACCCTTTTATTTGTGGAGGCAAATGTTTTCAGTGAACAACGGATCTGCTACTTGCGTCATGGCCTTGGGGGCCTGTTTCTTCCCTCTCATTTTTTGGTTCCTGGCCCGGGTACGATCCTCCAGCTAGGGCTAGGCCCTCTTGTGCAGGCCAGCGTGATCGCTGGCCCATGCTCCCTTTCTTGGCGTCTTCGTCCTTGATGTGCCTGCCCCGCACGCGCACACACGACCTCGTTTTCACCGGAAGTATCCAAGAAGCAGCCAGCAGCCAGGCACGGCCGTCACCATTGCTGCGGGATTTCCTTACCGGCTTCTCACCGTCAAAGTCAACGGGTCCATATCACAATCGCTCGCCCTACTCCGTGACAATCCCGCAAGGCGACAATTCCGTTCATGCCTGCTGTACTTGCTATGTAGCAAGGTGGCGTGCGAGCTTCGCCTCGCCGTTTATATTGTGTCAGATATCACGGACGAGCACGCGAGTTTTCGATCATGTCCTTTATTTCTCTTTTTTATCCAGTTCTTTCAGTATATTAATAGTGGGTACACGATTAATTGGTGGAGTCTTGTTAGCACTTGGACCCAATCTTATTACTAGAATATAAATGAATATTTTCAGATTAAAAATAAATAAATGTTTATTTATTTTCTCTAAGCACATGATTTTTCTAACTAATAAATAACACATGAAGAATCAGTGATACAAAATTCAGGATCAATTATGTCCATCTGTAGTAAATTTTGCGAATTGAGAAGAAGAAAAAAAGAGTTGGAAGAAGGAAATGACACTCTACCTAGGGAGAAATTGGCACTCACAATATCCACAACAACGCTTACTCAGGACGTCTGCCTATTTCACATAAATTGAAGGAGAAGTGAGAGCTGAGAGTGGAGGAGAGAAGCAGATGAGAGGGGTGGGCAGCTTGAGGAGGAATCGCCTTTCCTCGTCTCTAGGCAAAGACGGGCCAGAAGGTTTAGGCGGAGTCGACCTGCCTAGGCGCCTCCCTCTCCTCTGAAGGCTCAACTCCACGCAAAAGACCCTGCCCCGAGATGCGTCTCCAACACCCCGCCTGACAGGTGCCTCCTGCAGCGCCTCATCATCGTTGGCTCATCCTCCTGCATGACACCTCCACCTGGAGCAACGCTTCCGTGCATCCCTCCTCGCGCATGGCCGCACGGTGGTCGAGATGATGCCGGGGAGGCAGCCTAAAAGAGTTGCGGTTGAGCGGACTTTGTGTGGTAGCAGTCCAAGAATCGTAGGCGGTAGCCGGAAACTTTAGCCCAGAGCTCTTGAGGAAGACGAATAGAGAGAAGAGGGAAAGAGAGGGCCAGCTCCACCGAAAATCGCTTTAGAATTTGAAATTCATCAAATATTTTTTCTTAATACCTACGTGTAGCCAATAATATGAAATACACGAATGCAAAAATCTAATGGAAAATACCTTATATTTCGGTCTCAACAAAAGAGACAAATATTTTTTTTGGAAAAAGGGACGCCAATTCAAAACTGCACTGTTTACATAGATCTGATTTTTATAAAAACACAGTACAACACATACGCTCACAATACGTACGTGCGCCCATCCCTATGAACGCATACATGCACACCCTACTCCTATGAGCACCTCCGAGTGACTGAGCCGGCAGATCGGGTCTTGAGATTGACGAAGTCACCACAGACGTCTTGCTGTCGACGGGAACGTCGCCTCCCACTGAAAGAATATTTCACATTTTATGCAACACACAGTATCAAACTTGGGGTTTAAACTCTGGTGGGCTGAGGGTACCACCACCCTCCTAACCATCCAACCATAGGTTGGTTTGTAGATCTGATTTTGTAAGCGTGTATCCTGATATTTTTACTAAAACTTTTTAAATTTTTAAATTTGAATTTCAAAAAAAATATAAGATCCTCTGTAAAACCTGTCCGGGTCCGCACGCTAGAGACACGTGATGTGCCTATAGTATAATGTACTCCAACTGCAACTCTCTCATTTCATGGCCTGTTATAAAATTTGATGTCTGACCCTTCCTCGTCTCTTCCACCAGCCCCTCCCCTTGAGAGTTGACTTTCGATCTCCGGTCCGATCTGATGCTCCCGTCGCCGGCGCCGCCGGCCGACGGAGGCGGAGGGAAGGAGCCGGTCTCAGTAGAGTAGATCTTAGGTTTAGTTGTCGTAGTTGTTTTGCCCTTGTGCCGACTAGGAGTAGGTCGCCGGATTCCATCGGCCGGATCTAGTGCGTCCTCTGCTTCACCTTCCTCAGCGCCCTCCTCTGGTGGCAAGAGTGGCGGCGAGGGAGAAGTGCGGAGCGCGGCATCTCCGACAATAAGATCGTCTTCCCCTCTTATCGAAGGCCACCCGTGTTGATGCCTCACCGCGGCGTCAGGCAGTTGCTGGTGATGTCCTGCGTCAAGCCATCAAGGTGGTGGATTGGCGCTGTGTGCAGATCTGGTGAAGCCCCCTTTGTTGTGCCACGTAGAGATAAACAAAACTTTTTCCCTACGCAGTGATCCCAAGATCCAGCTCAGGTAGAAGGCCACGAGGATAACCACTAGACGCGCAGTTGCGGAATTGATGAAGCACGTCGCTTGATGCAATGCAATCCTCGCGATCCGTTCCGGTTCTACGATCCACGATCCGTACTTTCTTCACGATCGTCGAAGTGCTGAACGTACAGCACCTCCGCCGGTATCCACACGTACGAGGAGGAGCGCCGATGATGGACTGCTAGGTCCGGTACGGCAGCGACAGGACGGACGGGGGGTAGGGTTTCCAACACATGGAGTGACCTAACCTTTTCTCTAAGCACCTGCGCCCCAGCTTATATAGGGAGTGAAAGTGGGCTCCACTCACTTGTGGCACATTCACTAAAAAGGCCTATATTAGCCACTGCGAGTCTCACTTGTTCACTAAGTCCATGTCTCTATTTGGGTCCAACCCAAATAGGTTTCCTCTTTGGGTCTAACCCAAACTTGCTCCCGCTCTTAAGTGTGTGACCCGACAGGCTCATGGTAACCCGGACATGATTCCGAGTCTCACTCGTGATCGATCAGTTGGTAGCGGCTCCTAGCAGAATGTGCCAACTCCCAAGTACCAATAAGTCATGACGACATACCTTCCAATGCGACTTTCGTCTGAGTCCCTTTTGCCTCACGATATACCTTGTCGGACTATAGGCGAATGATCGTCATCCCTTAAATAGTCCGACTCTCTTTCTCGATCCAAGATAAGTGATTCATCCGACTAACTCTTAGTCGGCTGCCTCGGTTAACACTTAATCCGAGACGCGCATGGCCATGCTTTCTGAATCATATCTTCCGAGAGGGCCCAGAGAATATCTCTCCAGATGGAGGGGCAAAATCCTGTCTTGGCTATTCACATCACGCAACTTGATTCTCAGACGACCCGAACTCTACCTTTATAACTGCCCAGTGACGGAACAACGTTTGACAGAACCTAAGTCGGAGATCCTCAACTCGGATTGTGCAATAACCTCAGGTCTAAGGATTACATTGATTGAGACATGCAAATGACGACTTGTTCGTTGCATCTCAATATGGGTCAGTCCGACTCGCTAAACTATTTAGCCGAATCCGTGTAAGTCGGAATAGCATCTCCATGCCCATGACAAGTGGAACCTAGTCATCTGCCGACTTTCACATTGTTCTAAGTTGTGTGTCCGGCACAACCTCAATGACCAAGGACAATTAGTATGAATAACATGAATATGTAGTTCCACAATCAAATCACATATTCGATGATACATATCAGCAGTTCATACATGGACCATAACCTTATGAATACACAGGAATATCATCATTCATGATTGCCTCTAGGGCATATTCTCAACAGTCTCCCACTTGCACTAGAGTCAATCTTCCGTCATCACATGTCCAGGCATCTGATGCCCATTGCTTTTAGGTGCGCCTCATGCTTCGGCTGTGGAAGTGGCTTTGTCAACGGATCCGCAATGTTTGCATCCGTGTGTACCTTGGATAACTTGATATCACCTTGATCCACGAACTGGCGAATAAGGTGGTACCGCATGAGTATATGTTTGTTCTTATGGTGTTGTCTAGGTTCCTTGGCTTGTGCAATAGCACCATTGTTGTCACAATACATGTCTAACGGATTGGACGAGCCCTGAACCACACCAAGATCCATGAGGGAATTCCTCATCCAAAAGGAGGCAGCAATATACTCAGCCTCTGTCGTAGACGCAGACACCGTTTCTTGCTTGGAACTTTTCCAGCTCACAGCCCCTACGTTTATCACAAACACATATCCGGATTGCGAACGAGAATCATCCGAGTCAGTGAGATAACTCGCATCCATGTAACCCTTTACACTGAGTTCATCCTCACCTCCATAAACCAGGAACATATCCTTAGTCCTTCTCAAGTACTTGAGGATATTTTTAGCCGTTGCCCAGTGGATCTCTCCAGGGTCAGCCTGGTACCTGCTCACAACACTTAGAGCATAGGAAACATCTGACCTAGTACAAATCATAGTGTACATGATGGATCCGATTGTAGAAGCATACGGAATCGCACTCATCTAACTTCAATCATCAATTGTCGAAGGACACTGAGTCTTGCTAAGTTTTACGCCATGGGACATTGGTAAGAGCCCCTTCTTAGACGATTCCATGTTGAACTTCTTCAACACTTTGTCCAAATATGTACTCTGACTCAATCCAATGAGCCGCCTTGATCTATCTCTATAGATCCGAATTCCTAGTATGTAAGTTGCCTCACCCAAGTCTTTCATCGAAAAACTCTTTTCCAATGATTCCTTGGTCTCTTGCAACATCTGGACATCATTTCCAATCAGTAATATGTCATCCACATATAAGATCAGAAAGTTTACTTTTCTCCCACTAAACTTCTTGTATAAACAAGAATCATGATCGCTCTTGATGAAGCCAAACAATTTGACTACCTCATCAAAGCGAATGTTCCAACTCCGAGATGCTTGCTTCAACCCATAAATGGATTTCCGAACCTTGCATACTTTGTCAGCATTAGCCGGATCGACAAAACCCTCGGGCTATATCATATACGCGTCCTCGGTTAAATTTCCATTAAGGAAAGCCGTCTTGACATCCATCTGCCATATCTCATAGTCGAAATAGGCTGCTATAGCTAACATGATCCGAACTGATTTAAGCATCGCTACAGGAGAGAAAGTCTCATCGTAGTCAACTCCTTGAACTTGTCGGAACCCCTTCGTGACAAGCCATGCTTTATAGATAGAAACATTTCCATCCATATCAGTTTTCTTCTTAAAGACCCATTTGCACTCGACGGGTCTTGCACCGTCTGGCAGATCGACCAAGTTCCAAACTTGATTTTCATCCATGGACTTTAACTCGGATGTCATGGCTCCAAGCCATGACTCGGAATCAGAACCCACCATCGCTTCCGAATAAGTTCTCGGCTCATCACTGTCCAACAGCATCACATCACGAACACTTCGCAATCTAGCCGATCTTCGCATTGTCGGTGCAGTTTCCGGCTCAGGTACCACGTCCGGCTCAACCTTTAAGGCTTTTGCCGACTCGCTGCTAGCCGGTATCTCTCGAATTTCTTCGAGATGCACGGTACTCCTACTGACTCCCCGACTGAGAAACTCTTTCTCAAGGAAGACACCGTTTCGAGCGACAAACACTTTTCCCTCTTCTCGGTTGTAGAAGTAGTAACCCAAGGTTTTCCTCGGATACCCCACGAAAATACACTTATCCGACATAGTTGTAAGCTTGTCCGACAGAAGTCGCTTGACAAAAGCTTCAAAACCCCAAATCTTAAGAAAAGACAAACTCGGCTTCTTGCCAGTCCACATCTCATGCAGTGTCTTCTCTACCGACTTTGATGGTACTCTGTTTAGTATGAACGCTGCAGTTTCTAGACAATAACCCCAAAATGATAAAAGCAGATCTGTCCCACTCATCATTGACCGTACCATGTCCAACAAGGTCCGATTCCTCCTTTCTGACACACCGTTTCTCTGTGGCGTTCCTGGAGGAGTGAGTTGGGGAACTATTCCACAACTCTTTAGATGGTCATCAAACTCATGGCTCATGTACTCGCCTCCTCGGTCTGACCGAAGAAACTTTATTTTCTTGCCAAGTTGATTTTGTACCTCATTCTGGAATTCCTTGAACTTTTCAAAGGCTTCTGACTTATGTTTCATCAAGTAGATATATCCATACCTACTCAAACCATCAGTGAAGGTAATGAAGTACTCATAGCCACCTCTGGCTGTCGTGCTCATTGGGCCACATACATCACTATGTACCAGTCCCAATAAGTCGGACGCCCTTTCACAACTCTTTGCAAAAGGTGTCTTGGTCATTTTGCCGAGAAGGCAGGATTCGCATGTCTCGAACGACTCCAAGTCAAACGAAGTTAGGAGTCCATCATCATGGAGCTTCTTCATGCGTTTCCAACTTATATGACCAAGCCGACAACGCCAAAAGTAAGTCATATTGAGATCATTCGGTTTTAACCTTTTCACATTTATGTTATAGACAGATTCACTATCAAGATTCAAAATAAATAACCCGTCCCGGACGGGCGCAAAGCCATGAAACACATCATTCAAATATAAAGAACAACCATTATTCTTAATATTCGACTCATAGCCCTGTCTCATCAAACATGAGGCAGAAATGATGTTTTGACTAAGAACTGGAACATAATAACAATTATTTAGCTCCATTATGAATCCAGAAGGTAAATGAAGTTGCATTCTGCCGACTTCCAACGCAGCGACTCTCGCTTTGTTTCCGACTCAAATGTCAACCTCGCCTCTTGCAACGCTCCTAGTTCTTACCAGTCCCTGCAACGAGTTGCAGATGTGAATGACTGATCCGGTATCATATACCCAAGAACTACCAGGTGCATCAGCAAGATAAATGTCTATAACATTGCAAACAAGCGTACCTGAGCCAGAAGTCACACCTCCGCTCTTGGCTTTATCAGCCAGATACTTGCTGCAATTCCTCTTCCAGTGGCCATCCGACTTGCAGTAGAAGCAAGTGGATCCGGCTGTAGGAGATGGCTTAGTCCCTGAGGAAGTGCGTTGGACTGGGTCCTCCGCCTTACCTCCTGACTTTGCCCTCTTCTTCTTAGTCCAAGAACTCTTCTTGAACTTATGTTGGGGGGATACCCCAGGGTAGGGTCACGCCAGGGTATAAAGGCCGAGTTAGCCGAGGTTCGGCAAGGCCAAAGCAGATGCTGGCCGGGTCACCTCAAGGCAGGCCGAATCACGGGGTAACCCGGACCAGGGGCGTTCGCCTAACTAAGTCTCAACCGACTTAAGCAATAAGTCAGAAGTGCATGTTTTACTTATATGCAGGAACAGGTGTGGCCAGATCAACTATGATCCGGGTCACGTCTAGCTTCTAGGAGAAGGAAGGAATCTCGTTGGTCAAAAGAAGCCCCGGTACGCACTACCTGAGCGAAGCAAGCAAGGACAGGACCACCGGGGCATGGCCGACAAGGGTGACGATGCCCATGTCGATTGACGCGGGCGCCGCAGAGGCTCACGTGGCCAAAGCATGTGTGACGCGGGGGAAAAGCACCCCGGTCGGCTTACTACTTTGGGGGGAAGCATATTCTTAGGAATATGCTTCCACGTATGCCCTAGGCAGAGACCGAGCTCCCTCTATAAAAGAGGGGCTAGGGTTTCATTAGAAGGGGTTGGGTTTTTCTGCTATTCCATTTTGGCTAGGGTTTCAGGTGTGATATGTGGCTGAGAGTAAGAGAGCTCCTTCTTCCTCCTCTCGCCAATACAGCTCTAGGAGCATTTGTAATCTTGGTAACAGAGCTATACAAACAACTGTGTGGAGAATCACTTCACTATCCCTCCCTGGATTCCCCTAGCGTGTATTAGTCCCCACCTTTAGCCTATCCATGGCATCTGCCGTGACACCATTACGACTGTTGGCGCCCACCGTGGGGCTAGCGGCGCTAGCAGGGGTCAAGATCCGGATGGGAAACATCATCGGCACCGGTGAACGCATCGTCTCAGGGCTCGTTCAGCGCTTTGGAGCGCTGGATTTCGTCAGCGACAACGCTGGCTGCTTCGGCACGCGTCCTCTTCCGCGCAATGGCCTCTTCGTTAGGCTCGGTGCTCACAAGGTCTACATTGCTGTTGACGTGTCGTGTGTTCATCCGCGTCACGTCGTCGAGGCGGGGGAGCCACCCCTCACCGTGGTTCCCGGAACGCGTATCGCTCGATCCCAGGACCATACGGAGGTGATGATGACTGCGCCAGGTGCGGGCGCGAGCAAGGATCTGGCGCCAGATCCGGAGGTAACGCCTAAGGCGCCGAGGAAAGGTAGAGGTCCTCCACTTGAGAGGCCAGAGAACGTGCTGAGGGAAGCAATGGATAGCTTGGCAAACCCTGTAGTAGCAGCAGTAGATCCGGCTTGAGCGTAGGCCGAGCTGGAAGAAACTAGGCAGAAAATACTAGAGGGCGCAAAAAAGATAGCCGCGACATAGCAGTCGTTGAATATGACGCTGCGTGAGTACGCAAAGGCAAACAAGGTTGACACTGTAAAAGTGAAGGGAAGAAATCTCATGAGCGAGATTAACAGAGAGGGTGATATTGGAATTGAGGAATCAGAAAACGGTTTGTCCGTGGGGCTACCGAGGTATAGTACCCCGGCAAAGAACCTCAGAGCAGCGGATGCAGCTGCGTCCGAGTTAGAGGGTCTGACGGGTGAAGCCCGACAAAGATAACATGATAGGGTTAATGAGCTGGTTCGGATCGCGAACAGGCAAAACGAGGAACTACTCAGAGCTAACCCAGAGAGAGCTGGAGCCTCCAAGATCGTCCATCGTCTCCTCATGGTGGTCCAAGGAGAGAAGAGATAGTAACCTCGGCCAGACGGAACAAACAGATCGTCCCGTATGACCCAACGCGGGCAGGGAAAGGAAAAGAAGCTCAGAAAAATGATGATCGACGGAGTGTGAGCCGAGGTGAAGCTGGCCGAGGTAACCGCGACCAAGGCAATGCCGGTCAAGGGAACGTTGTCAACGGCAATGCCGGACAGCGAAACTCGGCCGGAGCAGGACAACCGCAGCAGCGGAATATACCAAGGCAAGAGCAAAGTGCCGTCCGAGGTATGCAACAGAAAGGCGCTCCACGAGAGCAAGACAGGTATAATGATGGAGACTCGGAAATGGCAAACGCGGGATACCCAAGGCCGGACTATCATGTGATAGGGTCAAGACTTGGAAGCAGGGATTTGATGCCGCATGATGCCAGGTTGAAACTGGATCGACTGTATAGGTCGGAACAAATTGAATGTCAAGGTCCATCGGGTCCAGCATGTTTTGGACCTCGGATCATGAAGGAGCCACCGGTACCGAACTTCCAGCTACCCAGGGGAACGAAGACGTATGACGGTAGTACAAAGCCGGAGGATTGGATGATAAATTATGCTACAGCTATGAAAATTGCCACTGGCAACCTGAGATGGGCTGTACGATATGTACCCCAGATGTTGGAAGGACCGGCAAGGGTATGGCTGAACAATTTGCCACCAGGAAGCATCAACTGCTGGATAGATTTCGAGGAAATGTTCATCAGTAATTTTTCGAGTAAGTATCAGAGGCCAAATAGGCCACAGGCCTTAGCTATGTGCAAGCAAAGGCCAAATGAGACGGATCGGGAGTTTTTAACCCGGTGGTGCACTGTGAGAAACTCGTGTGAGGGCGTGATAGAATCATAGGCCATAGCATGGTTTGCACAAGGGTGCAGATATGCAAGCGAGCTGTGGCAGAAGTTGCAAAGGAAAATGCCAACTACGTTGGCAGAGATGATCCAGATTGCAGATTCGTATGCTTTGGGTGATCCGACTCAGCCTAGGCTCGTATCAAACGAGTCAAACGATGAGTACTATCAGAGAGATGGGGCCGGATCATCCCGGAGGAATGACTACAGAGGAAAAAGGAGAGATGATAGACCGGATCATCGATACAGTTCGCACCAAGTTGCAGCTGTGAATCAAGATCAGCCCGGAGCAGGGGCAGTCAACGCCAAAAAACTGGAGGGCAGTGGACTCCGAGAAACGATGGCAAGAAGACTTGGACACCAGAGCAAAAGAAGCAGTGGCAAGAAAGGAAAGACCGTCCGAGGTATACTTATGAGTCGATGTTGGACCAGCCGTGTAAGTTTCACACGCCAAATCCGAATAACCCAGCGGGTCATACGATGAGGCAATGTGAGTGGATGCGCAAGATTGACCAAGGTGGTTCAAGGAATGCTCAGGCACCCCAGAATGATCAGCCTCGGCAGGAGTTACCCCGGCAGCAATTGCTCTCCGGAGCAAACACGCAACAGCTAATGTTGCCTCGCCCTCCACCGAGGTATGATAACAATGAGAGAAGAGATGCAGTGCATCAAGTAGAAAATCAGCATCAGCCAGATCAGAGATACCCCAGAAATGAGGGGAGAAACGAGTACAGAGAGCACCATCAGAGCTATTGTGTGTTCACTATTGAGGAAACAGATAGAAAGAGCTTGCAGCATAGGCATATGGAGGTAAATGCAGTGATGCCTGCAGTAATGAGGTACATGCCTTGGTCTGATCAGGAAATCACCTAGAGCATCAGGGATCATCCCAAGCTTATGCCAAGCCCTGGTTCGTATGCGTTGGTGCTGGATCCGACACTCATTGGACCTAGCATTAACGTAAGGTTCTCAAAGGTGTTGATCGACAATGGCAGTAGCATTAACATCATGTATGCGCACACAATGCCCAAGTTGGGTATCTCGGAGAACATGATGCAGGCCACGAGGACAACTTTCCATGGTATTGTGCCCGACATTTCTTGTGAGCCCATAGACAAGGTCCGGGTTGACGTCCTGTTCGGCACAAGGGATAACTGCCGAACCGAAAATTTGGAGTTCGAGGTGGTGAACTTGGAAAGTGCCTACCACGCATTACTCGGAAGGCCAGCCCTGAACAAGTTCATGGCAAGCTGTCACGTTAGCTACTTGAAGATGAAGTTGCCCGGACCAAACGGGGTGATTACCATTGCAGGGGATTTCCGACGTTCCATGGAGTGTGCGTCAGCCGGGTCAAACTTAGCCGAGTCACTTGTGATTGCGTAGGAAAAAAGGAAAATCCAAGAGGTGGCGGCATTGGCTCAGTCCGCCAAGCAGTATATGCCGGCGCTGAGTAACCCGCATGGAAGTGTCTCCTTCCAGGCCACAAAAGATACAAGAAGGTTCCTGTTGATGACATGTTCCCAGAGCGCACCGTAACAATTGGTTCTGAGTTAAATGATAAATAGGAAAGCGAGCTCGTCAGCTTCCTCCGTGAGAATCGGGACATTTTTTCTTGGTCCACACATGACTTGCAAGGTGTTCCGAGGGAGTTGGCCGTGCAGTCTTTAAATGTGAGACCCGGAGCTAAGCCAGTGAAGCAACCTCTCCGCCGCTTCGCCGAAGATAGGAGGAAAGTCATTGGGGATGAGATAGCTCGGTTGCTAGCTGCAGGATTTATCATGGAAGTTCTTTACCCGGATTGGCTATCTAATCCAGTGCTGGTGGAAAAGAAGAAGGATGACCCGAACGTGGCAGTGGTTTGGCGCATGTGTATTGATTACACGAACCTGAACAAGGCGTGTCCAAAAGATCCGTTTCCACTGCCAAGAATAGATCAGGTCATAGACTCAACTGTTGGATGTGAACTGTTGTCATTCATTGATACATATTCTGGTTTCCACCAGATACCTCTGAATCCGGATGATCAAATAAAGACTACGTTTATTACCCCGTATGGGCCTTATTGCTATCACACCATGCCGTTTGGTTTACGTAATGCAGGGGCAACGTACCAAAGATGTATGCAAAAATGTTTGCACGACCAAATAGGTCAAAATGTATAGGTGTACGTGGATGATGTGGTTATCAAGACCAAGGAAAGAAAAACGCTCCTTGACGATATCAGGCAAACATTTGTGAACCTAAGGTGGTTCCGGATGCAACTTAAACCGGAGAAATGCACCTTCGGTGTCCCGGCTGGAAAATTGCTTGGTTTTCTTGTTTCCAGCCGAGGTATCGAGGTTAATCCAACCAAAATCCAGGCCATCGAACAAATGGAACTGCCGAAGTGTCTTAACGATGTCCAGAAGTTCACAGGTTGCCTGGCCTCGTTAAGTCGGTTTGTATGTCGGTTGGGAGAGAAGGCATTGCCTCTTTACCAACTCATGAAAAAGTCGGATAAGTTCGTTTGGACGCCGCAGGCCGATGAAGCCTTTACCCACCTGAAGAAGATGTTAGCCACGGCACCAGTGCTAGCCTCACCACTATCAAAGGAGCCAATGTTACTCTATATAGCCGCAACCAATCGAGTTGTAAGTGCAGTGATAGTGGTGGAGCGCGACGAGGAAGGTAAGTCGGTGCAAAGGCCAGTGTATTACTTGAGTGAGGTGTTGTCAGCCTCAAAGCAGAACTATCCACACTATCAAAAGGTGGCATATGGCGTGTACATGGCCGCCAAGAAACTGAAGCACTACTTCGAGGAGCATCCTATCCGGGTCATTTGTGAGGCCCCCATATCCGAGATAATGAGTAACAAGGATGCGAGTGGCAGAATTGCAAAATGGGAAATTGAGCTAGCTCCTTATGCGCCGCAATATGACAGAAGGGAGGCCATCAAATCTCAAGCTGTGGCGGACTTTTTCGTGGATTGGCGAATGCACTTTGACGGATCGAAAACCAAAACCAGGCTAGGTGCCGGAGTTGTACTCATGTCCCCAAAGAAGGACCAGTTGAAATATGTGCTGCAGATCCATTTCGCGGCATCAAACAATGTCGCTGAGTATGAAGCACTTGTGCATGGGCTCAAGGTGGCAAAAGAGATTGGGATACGTCGGATCGTATGCTTTGGCGACTCGGATTTGGTGGTGCAGCAAGTGTCGGGATGTGGGACGCCCTGGATCCGAACATGGCGCTGTACAGATTTCATGTGCAGAAGATATCTGGTTACTTTGAGGGATGCGAATTTCACCATGTACCCCGGGTGGAAAATGAGTGTAGCATCCCAATTGTCTAACAATTGTAATGCTACTTGTTTTAGTAAGATATTGGCTACTTCATATATATAATTGTTGCATCATAATTATATCATGCTCATGTCATCATGCCACCTTGCATTTGAGCATCATATAAAACCCCTTTTCTTTTGGTTCTTCTCTCATATGCATTATAAATTGTATTTGCCTCTTGATATTGTATTTGGTTATTGATATATTGTTTAAATGCCCAAGTTGAGTTGGGGGCATATCTTTTATTTCAATTCCATCATCACTCTCTTCCACCACTTTATAATTCCACCATCCTACTAGTTCATGAGCTTGTTGTCTTTATTTTGGTTTTATCTAGCTCATGGGCAATAGGGTGGATCTAGTCCTTTAAATTCTTTTGCTTGGATTTATTCCAATTCTTGGAAATGCATGAGAATAATGCCATAATATTATTATTGTTTTCACAAAATAAATCATGGCATTATTATTTTGCATGGGCCATGCACAATTCTTCACCACCTTTACTCCTTTGGTTTTTCTTTTGATTTAATGGATCCTATCTTGGGGGAACCATCTCCTACCATTCTACCATCCTCATAGTCTCATCCATATCATTTCCTCTTTTTTTATTTCTCCATGCATGAACCATTTGAGGCCTATTCCATCATTCCTTTTTTTTCTTTCCTTGGAATTCTCTTTCACCTTCATCTCATGATACTTCAAGCACTCATCATGCTCCACTTGGGTTGGCCTTTTTGCACAAGTGTTAACAATCTAAAACCTAATAAAATCAAACCTAGCTACTCCCTTTTATTCTCCTCTTAACCCTAATTCTCCTAAACCCTAACTCCACCTTACCTCTCTCTCTCACACCCCCTCTCTCTCTCTAACATGAGCACCACCTGACCCTCTCTCTCCCTGGCCCACCTCAGCTAACCCTAACCCTCTAGCTAACCTAAGCAAGCCCTAACCCGAGCCCCATCTAACCTAGCCCGAGCTACCCCCTCTCCTCTTTTTCTTTCTCTACCGGCCAAGCTAGCCCCACCCTGTAGCCACCACGCCGTCCCTGGTCCACCTGCAGCCTCCCCTCTGCGCCGCCCAGCCCCAGGCCAAGCCCCAGCTCGCCATGTGAGGAGGAGGAGGAGGAAAAAGTGGCATCCGAGGCCACTTTATCTACCCCCCCTGCCACAGCTGCCCTCCTCCCTCTCCCTCCTTTTTCCTCCTTCCACACGACTCTCCTGGCTCGCCCAGATCTGCCCGAGCTGCCCCTCCTCTTCTCCTTCTTCCTCTCCGACCACAACACCGCCGTTGGTCACCGCCAGCACCCACCTCGTCCCCGTCGTTCCAGCCGATCAGCGCGACCTGGAGGTGGCCTGGAAGACCGAGGCCCGTCCACTGCATCACCCCGTACACGCTGACGCGAAGGAGGAGCTCCCCAGCACCGCCAGATCCTCGCCGTCCCGATGAAACCCTAGCCGCCAGAGCACCAGCGATCTCGTCGCTCCGCCGCTCCTCGCTCCGATCCGAGCCCGCCGTCGAGCCCGCGGTGAGTCCCTCGACCTCCCTGACAACCTCCGCTTCACCGACACCGTCTAGCGCCGCCGATCGTTTCGTCGAATGGCCGTAGTGCGCCAGAGCTCGCCGTCGTCTACAGCCTCCCCGCGCCGCGCAGAACCCTAACTAGGCCGCGCTTACCTCCCTGTCTACTCCCCTCGCCCTACTGCACTGGTTAGCCCCTCCGCGGGCACGCCCGCGACCCGGGTTCGATTCCCCGCTCCGCACGCGCGCTGCCGCCGTCAGTTTCGTCAGAAGAGAGGAAGAGAAACAGTACACGCGAGGAAACTTTGCACTTAACCCCCCAACTTTTTGACTCCTGCAACCCGCGCTCCTAGAGACCCCACCTGCCAGACGCCCTAGCCATCTTACAGAAAGCCCCTCAGCTTTTCTCAGGCGTAACCCGCGCTCCAGCCCCAGCCCCACCTGTCGGCCTCTGGGGGCATCCCCACTGTTGCGAGGGCCCGAAGCCGCTGGCCCCGCCTGTCAGCCTCAGTGGCTAGCCCAGCCCGCGGTGTAAAAATGTTGTCGCGCGCGTGGCCCCAGTCAGCGCAAGGCCCACCCATCAGTGGCTGTGGTTGAATCCGACTGAGTAAGAAAAGTATCTCTGGCTGTCAGTTTTTATTTAAACCTTTTCCAAATTGATTTAAATTCAAATTCAAATCAGATTCAAGTAATTTTTAAAATACAAATCCAAATAATACATATAATATATGTTTTGGAATCAGAAAAATGTGAGGAATTCAAATATGCCCTTCAAAATATGTTTTGAACACTTTAAATTTTCGAGATGATCAAAATTACAATAAAATGCCCTTTTCCTTAATTAATTAATAACTTTTGTTTTATAATTCCAAATTAGACAAATAATATATCTAAATCGATCAGCGCGACGAGCCCGTTCTATCTATGCAGTCCTTGTTCTGAATTGAAGCATGCATCATGTTGTTAATAAAAATCTGAACTGTTTATGACAATAAAACTTGGTTAAATAAATAGTAAAATGCTTTATTTCTTGCATCCACACCTCACCTTTGCCATGCTACTTTAATGCCATGCAAATTGTGCATCATTCATCATGGCATGCTTGGTTGCTTGTCGCATTTTAATTCATATGTTTGTGCACTTTATTTATGTTGGCCCTTGTTTGTTTGGTTCTTCTTCGGATAGACGCCCAGCAGGAGAATTACCAGGAACCACAGGAGTACTACCCAGATCCATCTCTCGCTTCAACTGAGCTGCCAGGCAAGCACTACCACATGCTTGCATACATACAGTACCTATTGCCTCTATCTTATTCTTGCATCATTGAGTCGCGATTGCATTAAATTGAATCCCAAGTACTGCATAGCCTTTACTATTAAACCCCACCAAAGCTTGTTCCTCCATCCCATGAGCCATTACTACATGAGTTGTTTGAGCCATGCGAGTCGTAGCAAAGCATGTGTAGGGTATGTGAGTGTCTGATGAATAACGAGGTACCTGAACAACATAACCTGAGTAGTGATGGGATAACTAATGAAAGAGGCACCGGTGAGCAATATCTGCTATTTGGTTTTTCCTGCTCACTTGTGTCCCGTAGGACCCCGAGTACTTGATTCTTGTTCCTTGACTATTCGCACTATCCACATCCGGGAGGCCTTATGGACCCCCCTGAGCCAGAGCTTGATTCATTCTTATTTCTTGGGGCCACAATTAGTTTGGGGCTTTATTACTATCCTGTACTTATGCCATGTTACTGCTTTATTTAAAATTGTGCAGGGAGCACCTGTACTATTTTCGATCGCGCCACGTTTTCGCGGTATCGACAAGCCCAGTCACATTTTCGGGTTCCCAGTCGTTTACAGCCGTCGTCGCAAACCCTGGGTCCGTCTCGGAGCCGGCCAACTTCGTTGCAGGTAGCTTATTGGGGTGGCCCCCTGAAATATTTCTGAATCCTGTGATTGCTTTGTCGTGAATGCCTCGTTGGGTTTTGATTTGGTTTTTCCAAGGTTGATCGAGTGTGTGTTGCTATTCGTGCACCCCTGCAGGGTAAATCTTTCTGAAAGCCGTGTCCGCGGTTATGGACGACTTGGAGCACAGTTTCTCGATCATAGACAAGTATAACTAAAGTACCGCTTTTAAATTGACTAAGTACTTTACTAGTAAGTAGTGCAATACTCATGGAATGGTTAATAAAACTGCCAACGGATGACGGGGGTTGTTCGTCCGCTTCCTCGTTGGTAAGCGAGGAGGAGGATGGATCTGTTAATTATACTATTATAACTATTGTTCTTAATTCACGGACTTCCGTCTATCATTGGTTAGGCGGAAGGTTAGCGAGTATATGTAGAATTTTTAGGTATTATCTTTTGCTGCAATTGCGTCACCCCAGGTTGTCTCCCCTTTAGCGGCATAAAGACTTGCTGAGTACCCCTAGGGTCTCACACGATAAATTGTTTGATTCAGATGAACAGGTGTACCCGCAAGATGGATACTGGGTGGAAGAGACAGATGATGTTGGCAACGATCATTCGGTGTAAAGATTCCGGGAACGGGGATCCGTGAGATCTGTGGGCGGGATGTGTTTATTTATGGGGCATCTTATGCCAATTTGCTTCTTATCCGTACTCGGATCTTGTTTTCCGCTTCCGCTTGATACTCTGATGTGTGATGTATGAGGAGCTATCCTAAAATATTATATCTATCTAGGACATTTGGATCTTGCCGTATGGCGTTGCAATATTTCTATTTCTTTTAGATGGAATGGCTTTGAGGACTGTTGTATGTGGCTTGCATACATACTCATTTGTGTATGTAGTTGATCCCTTCGTCTGCCGATGACGCCGCTCGTTCTTGTCCCGTTGTCTGAAAGAGGTTAGGACGGCCGAAAGGTCTACCGTGAGTGGCCCTGGGCCCCACCGTACTATTTTAACCACTTTCGTTCATCCAGGCATTAACTAAGAGCGTAATTCACCGAGGTAGTTACAATGAGGCTGTCGACATGCTGTCGAAGCTCGGGTCAACCCGATAAGCAATTCCACCGGGTGTAGCATTAGAGCACCTTAGGAAACCATCCATCAGGCCCTCCCCAGAAACCGACTCGATCTATGTCCCGGAGGACACGGAATCTGGAGCTGTGCCCATGGATGTTGACATGGGAAGTGGTGCACGAAACCCGGGGACTGCCTCGGCAAACCCGGGGACTGCTTCAGTAAACCCGGGGACTGCTTCGCAAGACCCGGGGACTGCTCAGCGTGATCCGGTTGAAGTTATGCCGGTGGATCAGATGGAGATTGATGAGGATGTGTTCCCTGTGCGAGCAATACCAGCTTGGGCACTACCTATATTTTAGTTCCTGAAAGATGGAACGTTACCCACTGAGGAAGTGCTGTCCAGGCAAACACAGAGGAGGGCAAAGGCGTACACGATAATTAATTCCGAACTATACAAAAGGAGTGTGACCAATGTCCTCCAGCGATGTGTTGACCTGGAAGAAGGGCTTGACATCCTCCGAGATATACATCAGGGGGAATGCGGGCATCATGCCTCATCCCGAGCCTTAGTAGCAAAAGCTTTCCGGCACGGATTCTGCTGGCCAAATGCCTTAGAGCAAGCGGAAGATCTGGTGAGAAAATGTAATGGTTGTCAGAGGTACGCTACCAAGACACATATGCCAATGTCGGAACTCAAGACCATACCAATTACTTGGCTATTTGCCGTATGGTGCTTGGATATGGTTGGCCCGTCCAAACCAGCAAGGGGAAATATGACTCACATTCTAGTAATGGTGGACAAGTTTACGAAGTGGATTGAGGTAAATCCTATAAGAAAATGTGATAGAGCTACGGCCGTAACGTTTCTCAATGATATCATATTGACGTACGGTTATCCTCACAGTATCATAACTGATAATGGCACAAATTTTGCGGAAGGAGCATTTGCGCGTTTCTGTCGGGATAAGAAGATCCGGCTGGACGTAGCCTCGGTAGCCCACCCCGCATCGAACGGACAAGTGGAAAGATCCAACGGATTAGTATTATCCAGGATAAAACCCCGGCGCATTGAGCCGCTGCAAAGGTCAGCGGGGTGCTGGATAGAAGAACTACCAGCGGTACTGTGGAGTTTAAGAACAACTCCGAATCGATCAACAGGCTATACGCCATTTTTTCTGGTATATGGGGCAGAAGCTGTATTACCAGCCGACATAGGGCATGATTCGCCTAGGGTCACCCAATACACAGAAGCCGAAGTGCAAGAAGCCCGGCAAAATGATATTGATCTACTGGAAGAAGCGAGAGAACTGGCATTGTCCAGATCTGCCATATATCAGCAAAATCTCCGACGCTATCATAGCCGGAAAGTATGCCCCCGAGTCTTTCGGGAAGGCGATCTGGTGCTCCGGTTGGTACAACATACTGTTGGCACGCATAAGTTATCCCCCCATGGGAAGGGCCGTTCATCGTGAGCAAGGCATTGCACAATGATTCTTATTATCTTATAGATGCAAAGCCACAGGAAAAGAACAAGGCGGACAGGTCCGGAGAAGAATCCAAGCGACCATGGAATATAGCTCTACTCCGTCGTTTCTACACTTAGCTAAGAAGTGTATGTATCCGAGTCATCTCATATGTCGGTATGTATGTCGGCAATGAGCTTATCAATGAAATGTTGGCACCTCGAGCAGTAACTCGGGGACTGCCTTAATAATGTTTGTTGTTTTTCGCGCGTCAGCTGGAATAAGTTATTCTACTTAACTCGGATTAGTAATGTGTGAGCACCAAGAACCCAACTCTTCGACTTGCTGCTGTCCAACAAGAATTGGCTTCATGGCAAGCAAGATAACAAGTTTGGAATTGCGTAGCAGATGAAAAACGACTAAGGAAAAGAATTTATTCGAGCCGACGTTTGTTTTTTGGACTAACCCTGTATCTATTTTCAAGTTATTATGCAGTTTTATTTTTGAGCTAAGTCTAAAAGTTTCCTAGTATTGTTAAGACAATTTTTGAAGCTCGGATTCGTAAGTCATAAAACCGAATCAAGGTAGACACGAACCGAGCCAAGAGATTGAACGAACAAGAAAAAGAAACTCAGGGACTACGACCAAGTTAATCCGGCATAAGAACTTAGTAGCAAAATATCACATGTGTTTGGAATACAACTCCACCCGGCATACCGGGGATCTAATAAATTTTCAAGTTTTTTCGCTCAAGGAGCAGCAGGAGGAAGTTCGGCATCATCTTCGCCGCCTTCAATATCCGAGGCGTCATCTTCTCCTTCACCGTCTGAGCTATCCTCATCATTCTCAACCTCTTCGTCCGCAGCGGCTTCCAGGAAGCTCGACCCCTCAACCCATTCATGAATGGGAGCGTATTCGATGAGGCTATGGGCGCAAGCCTGGCGCCGAGCTACCCACTCCGGGTCATTGGTCCATCTAGATCCTGTGCGCAGACGTGTCAAGAGGTTGAGATCGATCTTCTCATACCACGTGAGTATGTGGTGAAGAATGGTATCAGCTGCGGCACGTCCAGCGGACTCTCTCCAGAGGTCAAGCCGAGTCTCGGTTTCCATTAACTTCTCAATGAGAAGTGCGGTGGTCTCCGGGGCTTCTTCGCCGGGCCAGAACATGTTGAAGATGCGAGCTGCAGCACCGAGGATGTCCTTGCCGTAATTTTTGATGAGCTCCACGCGAGATGACAAGCTGACCAACAGGTCCTCCAAGTCATAAGGAATCCCTTCACCATCAGGAGCGGCCGGAGTACCCCTTTGTCGGCAGAAGTTGGCAACTGCTACGCTCGCAATAGGAGTGCCTTCTGGAAATTTGCCTGGAAACGAGGCAAAGCAGGAAGGTCAAGAAAAGACATATGAAGTAACTCGGAGAAGTAGGTCGGAAAAGGGAAAGGAACTTACGTGATATATGACTAAGGATCCGGGTCAACTCCTTGGTGCAGTCATCATGTCTCTTTCGAAGCTGCTCAAGCTCAGCGTTCGCCGACCCAAGCTAGATGCCGGACTCCTTGAGAAGATCCTGGTCCTTGGCGATCTGAAGGTTGAGGCGCTCGCGCTCTTCTGTGTAATTCTGACCAGCCTTTTGAAGTTCGGATTGGTGTTGGGCCTTCATCTTCTCCATCTCAGCCTTGAGCCTGGCAATCTCATCGTCCTTGGTCCGGAGGAGGGCGAGCTCGTCATCTTTCTTCTTAAGCTCGGCTTAGTGCTGCCCTGCTTGTTCGAGAAAATGCAGCATCATATCAGGCACGGGCACACTATCTTCAAGCGATGCTGAAATAGTGTGTTGGCCCGGCAGAGCCGAGGTATGAATGTTTGCCGAGCCAAGGAGAAAAGGAAGTGGAAAGCACGGCAAGGTCGGACAGAAATGACTTACCCTTGATCTGCTCCAGATTTTTCCGCATAATAATGTTCTCAGCCTCCACCCCAGCTACGGAAACCGAATGATGAGATTAGTTCGGCAAAGGAAGATGAAGAAAAATGAAGAAGCGCTAAGGAATAAATTTACCCCTTTTCTCGTATTCTGCGATAAGTGCAGCTTGCTTTGCGCGTAGCATCTTGTGGGTATCCAGCAAGCGTTGAAATTCAGCACTCCGGTGATTGGTGGTCACCTGAAAGGGATACATAAACACAAGTTAGCACGATGCATATTCGAAGTGTACTAAAATCCGGGCCAGGTGGAACTTAACCCGGCTCTAGGTGTGTGCATATTCGAAGTGTACTAAAATCCGGGCTAAGTGGAACTTAACCCGGCTCTAGGTGTGTGCATATTCGAAGTATGCTAAAATCCGGGCCAAGTGGAACTTAACCCGGCTCTAGGTGTGTGCATATTCGAAGTGTACTAATATCTGGGCCAAGTGGAACTTAACCCGGCTCTAGGTGTGTGCATATTCGAAGTGTACTAAAATATGGGCCAAGTGGAACTTAACCCGGCTCTAGGTGTGTGCATATTCGAAGTGTACTAAAATCCGGGCCAAGTGGAACTTAACCCGGCTCTAGGTGTGTGCATATTCGAAGTGTACTAAAATCTGGGCCAAGTGGAACTTAACCCGGCTCTAGGTGTATGCATATTCGAAGTGTACGAAAATCCGGGCCAAGTAGAACTTAACCCGGCTCTAGGTGTGTGCATATTCGAAGTGTACTAAAATCCGGGCCAAGTGGAACTTAACCCGGCTCTAGGTGTGTGCATATTCGAAGTATACTAAAATCTGGGCCAAGTGGAACTTAACCCGGCTCTAGGTGTGTGCATATTCGAAGTTCTCATGGAGCTACGTTAGTTTTCTAAAGAGCATCCGACCGAGTAACAAGTTACTCCCCCGGAGGCTCGGGGACTAATGGTTATTATCTACAACATGTAAAGGGGAAGCGACGTACCTCCATCATCCGCCCAGCGAGGTTAATTGCCTTTGCGGCTGTGTTCATTTGGGAGGAAAACTCGGCGGGGCCGAACTTCTTCGGGAGATCAGCATCTTGAACTACCTCTGCCTTATTCCAATTCATGACAAATTCAATCAGGCTAGGAGGGTACCGTTCACCGGTGGGCATATGGGGCGCCACCAAGCCCTTCGCGTGCGCTTCTTTCCTTTCAATCAAGGCAAGGGTTGGGCTGGTGTGCAGAACCATATGATGTGCATCAGTTGGCTCGGCAGGGGCGTCCTTCGCTGCTGGAGCTTTCTTGGGAAGCATTGATGCGAGCGTACGCTGCCTAACCTCGATGAATGTTGGCTTGGTAGCATCCGGAGCCTTCTTGCCCTTGGCTTGCTGGGAAGAGGAAGCTGTCGCAGCGGATTTCTCCTTAGGAGCAGCCGGGGTAGTTCCTCGCCGAGGTTGAGAAGACTCGGATGAGGCAGAGGATCTAGGCGTTGGTGCTCTTGTTGCTGGACTTGGTGCCGCTGCTGATGTTTTTGCAGCTGGAGTTGGTGCTGATGCCGAAGTTGGTATTGGTGCTGGTCTGGTTGTTGGTACTGGTGCTGGAGCCGAGGTAGCTTCAGTGGCTGCTGGTTGCAGCGATGCCGAAGTGGTGGATGCCGTCGCCTCAGCTGGGCCGGTCTCCCCCGCTCCAAGGTTACCCTCCTCTTGCCGAGGTGGAGCAGAACCCGGAGCGGCCGCATAGCCCTCTGGAATAGGGCTCAGCGGACGTGACTCGTCGTCGCGACAGGGAGAAGGGCTAGGTCGGAGAGGTGAAGAGATGCTAGATCCACTTTGAGGGATCTCCACCGGAGCCCTACAAAATCAAATAATGTCAGAAGAGAAATTACAATGATGTAAGGAAGAGAAAGTTACATAAGGAAGAGTGACTTACGCATCCGAGGTTTGGGCCTCCTTGGGTTTCCGAGCCCTTCGTGCTGGGGCCTTGCCTTCTGGCTTGGAGGCAGTCTTGTCCCGGGACTTCTTTCGCCTTTTAGCGGGCTGAGAAGGTCCGGAGGAAGAACTTGGAGCAGCCCCGCGCTTCTTCTTCGGTGCCACCGGAACAGGTTCGCCCGTAGCGAGGGGAGGATCCTCGTGAATATGACCGTCGGGGTGAGCTGATGCCGGAAAAGCAAAAGAAAGGGGGACAGCCTCAACAGGATCAATCACCTCGACATCCGAGTCATCTTCATCATCGGGCCAATCTCTAATAGAAGAGGATTTACCCGTGGGTCGTTTCGTGGCGTCGGTCATCGGGAGGAACATCTCCTGGTCCGGCTCTTCCTCATCCAGAGTCTCCCGGTCTGGCGCCCACTTAAGGGTCGGATCGGTGCCGTCCTTGAGGGTCTGCTGAAGAAATTACTGAGGAAAGGAATGAACAAAAGAGTCAAAAATACAGCAATCACTGACATGTAATTAGTCCGGGGTAAGTTTGCAACATGAAGCTTACCACGGGAGGAAGCCTATCGCGGCAATAATGCTCAATTCCCCAAGTCCACTCGGAGGAGAAGTCCTTGTGGGTGGTGAAGAGAGCCTTAATCTGGCGATATATCTCCGTGTTGCTCAGCTCGAAGGATGAGGTCCGGTTGGGATCACGGCCAAAGCTCATGTGGCACACCTTGTGGGTGCGCTTCTGGAGGGGGGAAATTCGGTTACGCACGAAAGTGATCATAGCATCCTCGTTGCGTAGCCCGAGCTGCTTCAACTCCGCGAACCTTTTGTTGACCTGGTTGGCCAAGGCCGTGGGCTTCTTGGGAACGGCGTCCCACAGATCCGGGTTAGGTGGACCCAGAGTATAGGGGAGCAGCCGAATTAAGTCTTCGGTGCTTGCACTCCGGACGTAAAAGAAAGTCCGGGCCCACCCTTTGCAGGACTCTAACCCGGTGACCCGGGGGAAAATGGAAAACCTCCGGGGTGATATGGAAGCCGCTCCAAATTGAGTGAGCTGCTTGTCCTCCGGATCAGTGTGGATGTTTGGGATGACGTTGCGACGAAGGCCGAAAAACCGGATCCATAGCTCCTTCGTGGGCCACAGTCCGGCGTAGCCTTCGATCGTAGAAGCAAAGGCAGAAAGAGAAGTGATGGCGTTGGTTGGAAGATGGTGCGACTGGAGTTGGTAAGTACTGAGCCAGTCCTGGAAAAAGTCGCTCACCGGCAACCCGAAGCCCCGTTGGAAGTGGGACAAGAACACGACGTATTCACCCGGATTGGGTGAGGCGGCCAATTCGGAGGAGGCGAGGCGAGCCGCAACGCCGGCGGGGATGCGCCTGGTGCGGTAGAGCCAGTCCAGGTCGTCTTCGCAGACCCAGGACCTGGCCCACGCACCGCGGTCCACCGCCGCGGCGTCCTCCTCCATCTCCTGCTCAACGACGATGAGCTCCTCTTCCGTCATCTGGTCTTCGCTGCCCTCGCTGGCGCTAGCGGCGGCAGGGGGCAGAGGCCTGGATTGGCGAGGACCCGTGGCGAGAGAGTTGCGTAGCGGTGGCTGCGATGCGGAACTGTGAGGGAAAAGCGCGGCGGCGACGCTGCTATTTGGAGCACTGGCGGCGGCGCGGTCGCGAGGAAGACGAAAGAGAAGAGCAACGGGCAGAGGGGCGCGGAAGGAGAAAAATCCTAAGGGATGCGCCCCTCCGCTATTTAACCACTCCCTCAAGGGGTGAGTGGGATCGCATCCTGCGGATCGGCCACACGCAGTGGCCGTGTATCACCTGCCCGGACCAATCAGTGGGGAGCCACACAGAGGGCCACAGAGCGGAGATGATCCCATGACGTGACACTGTGATGCGATAAACGAGGAGGCAGGCATGACGTGACCCGCACACAGTGATAACTGACAATTACTGTGGCGGTTACTATGCAGGCCCTTAAAATAAGACAACATAATGATTACCCTTCACATGGGTTGGCGTACGAGAGAAGGAAACAAGACCCGAATGGAACTGTGGTAACCCGGCCAGCAAGTGAAAACTTGGAATGTGCGGAGGGAAAGTAAAACCAGGAGGTCCGAGTCAAAGTGGTAACCTGGCCGACAAGTGAAAACTTGGAATGTGCGAAGGGAACGTAAATCCATATAATCCAAGGTAAAGAGGTAACTCGGCAATAACGATCGGAGCTCGAAATGGAACCTGATGTGGCCTTAGCGGCCAAGGCAGCTAAGACCGCACCAGCTTCGGGGACTAATGTTGGGGGGATACCCCCGGGTAGGGTCACGCCGGGGTATAAAGGCCGAGTTAGCCGAGGTTCGGCAAGGCCAAAGCAGATGCTGGCCGGGTCACCTCAAGGCAGGCCGAATCATGGGGTAACTTGGACCAGGGGGCGTTCGCCTAACTAAGTCTCAACCGACTTAAGCAGTAAGTTAGAAGTGCATGTTTTACTTATATGCAGGAACAGGTGTGGCCAGATCAACTATGATCCGGGTCACGTCTAGCTTCTAGGAGAAGGAAGGAATCTCGCTGGTCAAAAGAAGCCCCGGTACGCACTACCTGAGTGAAGCAAGCAAGGACAAGACCACCGGGGCATGGCCGACAAGGGTGACGATGCCCATGTCGGCTGACGCGGGCGCCGCAGAGGCTCACGTGGCCAAAGCATGTGTGACGCGGGGGAAAAGCACCCCGGTCGGCTTACTACTTTGGGGGGAAGCATATTCTTAGGAATATGCTTCCACGTATGCCCTAGGCAGAGACCGAGCTCCCTCTATAAAAGAGGGGCTAGGGTTTCATTAGAAGGGGTTGGGTTTTTCTGCTGTTCCATTTTGGCTAGGGTTTTAGGTGTGATCTGTGGGTGAGAGTAAGAGAGCTCCTTCTTCCTCCTCTCGCCAATATAGCTCTAGGAGCATTTGTAATCTTGGTAACAGAGCTATACAAACAACTGTGTGGAGAATCACTTCACTATCCCTCCCTGGATTCCCCTAGCGTGTATTAGTCCCCACCTTTAGCCTATCCATGGCATCTGCCGTGACACCACCACGACAACTTAGCCTTGTTTTGTACCATCAACACTTGACTGGCACCTTTCTTGAGATCCGCCTCAGCCTGCTTGAGCATCCCATGCAATTCAGTGAGCTTCTTATCCATACCATGCATGTGGTAGTTCGATATGAACTGGCCATACGCACTAGGAAGAGAGTTCAGAATTATGTCCGTAGCAAACTCTTCGCTAATGGGGTAGCCAAGCCTTTCCAGAGACTGCACGTAACCAACCATCTTGATCACATCCGGACTCAGTGGATCGCCATCCTTAAGCTTGTAGCTCAACAAATCCTGAGAGACTTGATACCTATCAGTCTTTGCCTGAGCCTGGAACATACTTTTGAGGCTTTCGATCATATCGTAGGCCTCAACATTCTCGAACTGCTGCTGCAAGTCTAGTTCCATGTGAGCAAGCATAAGACAGCTAATCTCCGTGGATTCATCACAAATCCGACGGTACGCATTGGTGGCTGCGACAGTCGCATTCTCATCTGGCTCAGCTGGAAGTGGGTTGTCTAGGACACGATCCCTATTTTCTTGTTTGAGAACAATTCTCAGATTACGATACCAGTTGGTGAAATTAGTTCCATTCAGCTTATCTTTCTCTAAGATGGTTCTCAAAGCAAAATCGGAAATCTGAGGAAGACTGCTAGGTGCCATTGATCTACAACAGAAAATATGTAAAACACTTAATACATGTATCCATAAAGAGCAAGCATATTAAACACTTTAATATTTATGCTCCCACTAGAACCAACACCCCTCCGATGGTTACTTAGTGATTCAGGACCCTAAATAATCAAGTCGACTAGTGAGCTTTAGCATCACCGCTAGCCGTCAAGTGATCTAGGTAGACAACTCCTTGTCAATCGTATCTCATATGACTCCTGTTGGATGGGTGGCAACACATGCCTCGGTTCCCATCCGACTTTTCCCCAAGTCCCACAACCGTCGTGATAGATCTGTCTAGATTACCAAGTGCTTCCGCTGTAAGAGTCCGACTCGAACCCACCTAGTCGGAAAGAATTGATAGCACCTCAATTTTATGAGCCCACTACCAAAAATGTCCGACTTGTGATGGTGCAGCACTAGCGGGGAAACCGACTAGACCTTCTTTGAGGGATTACTTTCTACCAACTATCTAATAGAGGTAAAACAGAGACATAACAATAACACAAAATAAAGCAATTATAATGTGAAATGGTATGGCTCTCTTCATGGCGATCTCCATCTCCATAAAGCCTGTAATCCGACTCGTGTCAACTCTTGTCACGGGCCGTCTTACACCATGTAGCCGACTTGTACACCGACTTGCATGCCATCCGGATTCTCCAAATAGCTACACTAGCTAGTAATGCAAATTACACAGAGAATCCGACACGCAGGCCATTATACAATAAGATGACATCACCTAGGCTCCAGCCGGCTGACAAAAAAACCGTGATACGCAGATCACGTATGGATTACACATATCACATGCACATAAGCCATACCATTCACAACATCATCCTGCAAAACAAGTTATGCATAGATACGATATCTACCGGCGTTCTGAAACTCGCAACGACATCTAAGGCGCTACGACAGGGCGCTACGACACGTCGCTTGATGCAGTGCAGTCCTCGCGATCCGTTCCGGTTCTACGATCCACGATCCATACTTTCTTCACGATCGTCGAAGTACTGAACATACAACACCTCCGCCGGTATCCACACGTATGAGGAGGAGCGTCGGCGATGGACTGCTAGGTCCGGTACGGCAGCGACAGGACGGACGGGGGGTAGGGTTTCCAACACATGGAGTGACCTAACCTTTTCTCTAAGCACCTGCGCCCCAGCTTATATAGGGAGTGAAAGTGGGTTCCACTCACTTGTGGCCCATTCACTAAAAAGGCCTATATTAGCCACTGCAAGTCTCACTTGCTGACTAAGTCCATGTCTCTATTTGGGTCCAACCCAAATAGGTTTCCTGTTTGGGTCTAACCCAAACTTGCTCCCGCTCTTAAGTGTGTGACCCGACAGGCTCATGGTAACCCGGACACGATTCCGAGTCTCACTCGTGATCGATCAGTTGGTAGCGGCTCCTAGCAGAACGTGCCAACTCCCAAGTACCAATAAGTCATGACGACATACCTTCCAATGCGACTTTCGTCTGAGTCCCTTTTTCCTCACGATATACCTTGTCGGACTATAGGCGAATGATCGTCATCCCTTAAATAGTCCGACTCTCTTTCTCGATCCAAGATAAGTGATTCATCCGACTAACTCTTAGTCGGCTGCCTCGGTTAACACTTAATCCGAGACGCGCATGGCCATGCTTTCCGAATCATATCTTCCGAGAGGGCCCAGAGAATATCTCTCCAGATGGAGGGGCAAAATCCCGTCTTGGCTATTCACATCACGCAACTTGATTCTCAGACGACCCGAACTCTACCTTTATAACTGCCCAGTGACGGAACAACGTTTGACAGAACCTAAGTCGGAGATCCTCAACTCGGATTGTGCAATAACCTCAGGTCTAAGGATTACATTGATTGAGACATGCAAATGACGACTTGTTCGTTGCATCTCAATATGGGTCAGTCCGACTCGCTAAACTCTTTAGCCGAATCCGTGTAAGTCAGAATAGCATCTCCATGCCCATGACAAGTGGAACCTAGTCATCTGCCGACTTTCACATTGGTCTAAGTTGTGTGTCCGGCACAACCTCAATGACCAAGGACAATTAGTATGAACAACATGAATATGTAGTTCCACAATCAAATCACATATTCGATGATACATATCAGCAGTTCATACATGGACCATAACCTTATGAATACACAGGAATATCATCATTCATGATTGCCTCTAGGGCATATTCCCAACACCCTTCAATAAGCGGTTCGTCTTGGCTTGTCACCATCGCCATCATCTTTGCTCGCCTCGCCGAGCCCGTGGCAGGAGCTCTGGTTCTGAGGTGAGTCGCGTTTCCTATTGCGGTGTTGGCAAGCCCCTGCTACTCTGGTTCTTCTGCTGGATTCGCCTTTCTTCTTCTCTTCAAGCGCCAAGGTGGCGATGGATAAAGAAGCGGCTGAAGCTGGCGTTGAGCTAGGGCAGCATAGGAGTTCAAGAACCAATCGTCTTCGTAGCACCTTCTCAGCTTCTATCAAGCAGCTGAAATCCATGGCCAAGATGGCCTTCTTTATGCCGGTGAGCTCCAGCAAGATTTCGACCTCCACCGAGAGGCCCTATTCGAGCACAGCCGTTGAGGGCTTTGCCGGGCCAGGGGCAAGTGGTCGCGTCCCCGCCTCTGTCCATGGCTGCAACTTGCCTAGCTCCTTGCTCCACAGTGGAGAAGAGGAGGGACTAGATTGTAATTTCCAATCTCTTAGCAAGGTCCTTTCTACATATGCTAAGGTTCTATGGGTTATTTTCTTATTTTATGAGGTCCTTTGTAATAATTGTAACCCTCCACTGCTATATTAATACATGGTTCTAGCCCCTTCTGGGGCACTCCGCCGTTAAAAAAAAAACTCTAACTCTCTCATTTCATGATATGTTGTTTTGCGCGTGTCTGGTAGCCGCGATCGGCGAACCGTGACTAAAATTTCCTCCCTACTCGATTAGTTTTCACCACCATGATGTGATAACGACGCGCTGCTTATGCCGATAGATCACACCTCCGGTACGGTACGGAGATAAACCTTGTTGCTTAGCCGCTCTTCGTCAGGGTTCCTTTTCTGAGTCCAAAAGCAAAAGCTCCCGAGAGATGATTTCAATAGAGAAAGGCATACATGGTTTTACGCGAGCGAATCTTGATGCTCTCCCAAACATGCATACGGCTGCAGGACGGAAAAGAAGACTAGGAAAATATTGCAAAAAGAGACTCGACCGGCGTTCGTGTTTCGATTGGATAACGTCGCATCTTAAAAGTCTACGTCCGACGATATCGCCGGTCTGCCTAGTTTTTATTCCTAGCCAAAAAAAAAAAATCACCAACTGTCATTAAGTTTCAACATGACAGTTGGATTATTACGTAGGCAGGAAGAAGACGGTGCCACATTAGATGAAACCAATTTCCTTTAACCAAGTGTGGCAAAATGTCGTGTTCGTCATGACACTACCAACTGAAGTACTGCCTCTGTCATCACTTGGATTTATTTAGATTCACATGTACCGCGGCGTTGTTGGTCTGCTCCGTCTCCGATGTCCCTATTGCTTTGGAGGTGTGGCGGACGACGGTCTCTCGCCATCGGGAGGTTCTTCGTTTTTGTTTTGGTTGTTTTTAGTGTCTTCTTGGGATCTTGAGCAACGACTACGTCCTGAAGTCGGAATAATATCCTTCCCGCTCTATCCTGGCTCCTGTCGTGCATCTAGCGCCGATGGAGGACACGTGGAGTCGTTTGTCCGGCGGATCCTCTGGGATTCTGTCAGTTTTCGTGTTCGTCGGTTTGTTTTCAGGTCACTCTTCTCCGATCTACGGGTGTCATCATTGACGATGGTTGCTACTCCAGTGCGATGTTCCTTTATGTCTTAGCACAACGACTTCCCGTCTGTCGATTACAACAAACTTTACTACGACAAGCTTTGCCTGACTCCGGTAACAAATCAAAAAACACTTCTGTTTTTACTATTACTAGCTAAGTGCCTATATGCGTTGTCACGATGCCACATTAAATGAAATGAACTTCCATTAACCAAGTGTGGCGAAATGTTGGGTCCGTCGTACTTCAAGACGCTACCAACTTAGAACAGTACATATAGTTTATCCACGACCTTTGTTCAATAAACTAGTGTAAACAACATTTTGTATCCATGCGTTTTCTTCGTAATAAAACAGACATTTTTATCAAATAGAACTTCTTAGAGCAAGAACAATAGCTATAGCCAACTGATGGCTATATACCAATGCCATGTCAACAATTAAATATTTAATTATTTAGTAATTGCATGTACATATTACCTATAGTGGTCCATTGTGGACTGCATCTTTGTGGCCATCTCAAAGAAAAAAGACACATCATGTAGCAGTAAAACAGTAAACTATATACTAATGTTGGAGAAAAACGTTCTATATGTATTCAGTTTGCTTCATGTTTCTTTCTCTTCCACTTTGAAAGTTTTTCAGGTGGGGCATGTGAGACTAGTTAGACTGTCACAAAATTCAGATAATTGAAGGGACCATTATATGAAGGATTGGTCATATATATTTATTGGAAAACTATCACGGATCGTACTAGATAAAAAATCAACTGAGATAATATTGCAGATCATTATCCGGAGAACAAATAGGGAGAATGCAGCCCAGCGATCCAGCATAGTGCAGAGGAGGCCACCAGGAACAGCGGTGGTCATGTGGGATCCAAGCGGCTGGTTGGGAAGGCTGACAACGAGATGGGATGAGGCGGCTGCGACTAGCGAGAGGATCTGACGCACCGGTGGCAGGACGAGCTGAGGCGCCGCCGATGAGACGAGATGAGAAGCCGACGGATCAATAGGTGTGGAACTACCCGTCGGTTCTAGAATTTGGCACACAGCACTACAGTGAGAAGGATGGGAGGCGAGGGAGATGTACCGGCTCGGCAGCGTCGTCGCTATAGCTCGCATCGGGCTGCAAGTGGGCAGCAGATCCTCGTATCTTGCGTTGTAGCCAGGCGATACACGAAGCGCTGATACGTCCAAAACGTATCTACTTTCCCGAACACTTTTGCTATTGTTTTTCCTTTAAACTTGTGTGATTTGAATGCAACTAACGCGGACTGACGCTGTTTTCAGCAAAATTACCTTGATGTCTAGTTTTTGTGTAGAAAATCAACTATCAGGAAAAATCCCGAAAATATGCCAAAAATCCTATTTCGCCAGAAGACTCACGGAGCTAGAATACAAGACGGAGTGGGGCTGGGCCCAGGCCACATCACCTGGCCACGCGGGCTAGTCCTGGCCGCGCTAGGGGGTGGTCTGGCCACCCCAGACACCCCCTCGGTCTCCCTCTTCACCTATAAGTTGCGTTCTGACCTAAAAACTCAGGGGGGGGGGTCGACGTTTTTCCAGAAAGAGTTCCGCTCCGCCGCCACCACCAGATTCCATGATTCAGAACCAGAAACTCCGTTCTAGCACCCTGCCGGGACGGGGAATTGGAGGAGATCATCGCCATCATCATCACCATCGCTTCTCCATCGACCATCCATGTTCTCCCCATCTATGAGTGAGTAATCCCCCGCTGTAGGCTATGGGGATGGTAGGGATTGGATGAGATCGTTCATGTAATGGCATCAGATTGTTAGGGCATGGTGCCTAGTATCTTCTATTAGTGCTTTTTGACTTTGTTGCGACTTGTCATGCTTAATGCTTGTCACTAGGGCCCGAGTGCCATAATTATAGATCTGAACATGTTATTGATTCACTATGATAGTATCGTTTATGGTCTTACCTGCAAGTTGTATACACACGTTGTTGTCCGGAACCAAAGGCCCCGAAGTGACAGAAATCGGGATAACCGGAGGGAATGACTTTGATGTGAGGATCACATGTGTTCACAGAGTGTTAATGCTTTCCTCCAGTGCTCTATTAAAAGGATCACCTTAATTGCCAGTAGTTCCCTTAAGGCCCCGCTGCAAACGGTCTTGCAGGACAAAAGATGTTGTGCAAGTTCTCATTGCGAGCACGTATGACTATTTATGGAACACATGCCTAGGATTATCTAGTACTTGGATGCTTTATCTTATTTATCTGCAATTGCCCTTTGTTCTGATTGCTATGTGAATTGTCTTGTCCATGCAACACATGTCCATCCATCCCTATGCCTACCGCACTCGAATCCTACTGTTTACTGCTATTGTTACTACTGTGTTTATTTTACTACTACTGTTACTTTACTATTCCTACTACAAAACTGTTGCTACTGATAAACTGCTGTGAGCAAGATTGTTTCCAGGTGCAGCTAAATTGACAACTCAGTTGTTAAGGCTTATAAATATTCTTTGGCTCCCCTTGTGTCGAATCAATAAATTGGGTTTCACTTCCCTCGAAAATACTACGATACACCCCTATACTTGTGGGTCATCAAGACTATTTTCTGGCACCGTTGCCGGGGAGCATAGCTTTATTTATCTTGTTCACTTGGATTCATTATTGTTCGCTGCTATCCATCCATCATGGGTAAGTCTCGTGATGGCAAGGTTCCTATTTTACCATCCACTACAAGAAGAGGTACTATTCTGAACACCTCTGTTGCTCTTGATTCACCGTATATTATGAGTAAGCTCATTACACCACCACATACACATGCTACACACACTGCTACTACTACTGAATCTGAAACTTCTGATACTTATGATGCTGCTTCTACTGTGCTGAATAAGAGTGGTTCATTAGGTCCTTTCCTAGATGCTATGATTGCTAGAACTATAGCTGGAAATACTGAAACTCCTAATGAAGACACTACTACACCTGTTAGTTCACCTGAGTCTCCTTGAGAGGCGTACTATTAGACCCAAATTGTCTCCTAATGCAAAGTTTGTTGTGTCTCCCATAAACATTAAAGATAAATATTATGATTTATCTCTTGATCTATCTTACATAGCTATTGTTGAGAAAGAACCTTTTTGTGGGACTAAGAATGAAAGTGCGGTAGCACATATGACTGAGCTTTCTACCATGAGTGGCTTATTTTCTGATGATATTAAGTTGCGCACCTACTTTGTTGCTAAGATTTTCCCCTTTTCACTGAAAAGGGGAAGCTAAAACTTGGTTTAGTAATTTACCTCCTCGATCTATTGACAGCCCTGATTGCTTGATTAGTACTTTCCTGCAGAAATATTTTCCTCCTAGTGCTAGACATGCTACTTTGCAGGAAGTTTTTGATTTTAAACAGGGAGAAAAGGGGATATTGCCTGAATCATGGGCAAGGTTTTGTGCTTTTATTCATGCACAGGCTGGAAGTCCATTACCTAAGAATGAGCTTCTTGATATATTTTATAATGGACTAACTGAAGAATCTAGGACATACCTGGATAGTTGTGCTGATTGTGTTTTTAGGAATAGGACTCCCAAGGAAGCTGAGGAATTAATTGCTAAAATAAGCAAGAACTATGAAGATTGGACTCCTCCTGAACCAACTATACCTGAAATAATTATACCTGAACCAGCTATACCGGCGCATATATCATCATCTAAGAAGAGGAGATTTATTGAATTGAATGATGAAGTGATGAAGGAAGCTAAGAAATGTCTTAAGGAGAAGGGAATTAAAGCTGCAGATGTCAAGAATTTACCTCCTATAAAAGAATTATGTAAGCCAATTCCCCATGCATCCACTATTGAGGTACACTCTCTCCAGCACTTTGATGAAGGTGATATCCCTTACTCTAAACCTCCTGATCAATGCTTAGAAGAATTCGATATTTTCATTATTAAACAAGATAATTTTAATAAAAGGGTGCAAAATCATCTAATGGAAAACACTAGAGCTATTGTTGAGTTAAAAGATATTGTGGAAAGAACCTCTAATGATGTTAAAATGATTGTCAAACATTTTCAAATGGTTCAAACTCAAATAGATCAACTTATTAAAGTGCAATAAGACTTGCTAGTTAATGCTGCCAAAGAAAAACATGCTTATGAAATTAGAACTAGAAGTGGTGCTTCTACCCAGGATCCTCTATATCCTGAGGGGCATCCCAAAAGAATTGAGCAGGATTCTCAAAAAGCTGAAAATACTGGTACTACTCGTAAGAAAATAAAAAAGAAACATAAAACTATTGGAGAACCCCCTGAACCTGCTAAAGATCCTAATAGTATATTTGTCTCTGATGCTGAAACTGAAAGTGGTAATTAAGAAAATGATGTTCCTGCTAAAGAAAAAGTTGAAGAAGAACCTGAAAAGCACACTAAGAATACTAAATACACTAAAGAAGATTTTATTGCTAAGAAACATGGTAGTGAAAGAGAGCCTTGGGTCCAAAAACCTATGCCTTTCCCTGATAAGAAACACAAGTCAAAGGAAGATGAACACAGATACATTGCAAATGCATCTATAATTTTTTATGTTCCATGCTTGGTTTTATCTACTTTCTTGTGTTTTATCCACACTTTGGAGTACTTTTCATCTGATTTATTGGACTAACCTATTAACAAGAGCCACAGTGTCAGCTGCCTGTTTTCTGCTATTTTTGGTTCTAGGAAGTCAGAAAATGAATATTCTCGAAATTGGACGGGACAAAAGCCAAAGTCATTATTTTACCGGGGGACATCTGGAGCCAGAATACGAGACAGGGAGGGGCTGGGGCCTGGCCACACCACCTGCCCATGCGACCAGGCCTAGCCCACGCCAGGGGGTGGTCTGGCCGCCCCAGGCACCCCTCGTCCTCTCCTTCCGCCTATAGATTGCGTCCGATACCAAAACCCTAAGTACCCAATCAAAAATCCACGAATGAGTCTGTAGCCGCCGTCATCTCCATCCCTAGATCGGGAGGGATCTAAAGCTCTTCCCGGCACCCTGCCGAAGAGGGGAATTCACCCTGGAGGCCTTCTTCATCATCATGCAAGCCTCCGGTGTGATGCGTGAGTAGTTCATCTCTGGACTACGGGTCCATGTAGTAGCTAGATGGCTGGTTCTCCTCCTTTATGCTTTCATGTCTAGATCTTGTGAGCTCCGTTCATGATCAAGATCATCTATTTGTAATTCTGGATGTTGTGTTTGCGGGGATCCGATGGATATTGAG
Organism: Avena eriantha; assembly: GCA_910589775.1. Lineage (NCBI taxonomy): Eukaryota > Viridiplantae > Streptophyta > Magnoliopsida > Poales > Poaceae > Avena > Avena eriantha. The sequence continues at coordinate 164,510,168 of OU342746.1, read as the reverse complement.
ATGCTATTTCAGATTGATTATTGATTCTATCATGTCTTTGTTATTTGTGATCTTGCATGCTTTCCGTTGTTAGTAGCTATCTTGGCCAAGTAGATGCTAGCACCAAGAGTTAGTATTTATGCTCGATAGTGGGTTCATGCCAATGGTAATCTGGGGAAGTGACAGAAATCTCTAAGGTACTAGATGTGTTGTTACTACTAGGGAGAAAACAACAATCCTTTGTTCATAGAACAATCATATTGTTTACATTACACGCAATTCGTAAAGCAATAATCTGTTGCTTGCAACTTAATACTGGAGGGGGTTCGGATGATAACCTGAAGGTGGATTATTAGTCATAGATGTAGTTGGATGGCGGTCTATATATAATGTTGTAATGCCCAATCAAATCTCAAAGGAGTCAAGATGATTAGTATATGCTTGTATGCTTTCTCGATGTTTGTCAATTGCCCTGCAGTAATTTTTTCACCCATCATGTTATCTATCTTAAGGAGAGCCACCTCTAGTGAACTATGGACCCTGGTCCTTTATTTTAGATACAATCTACAAACTATTTACTGTTTTGTGTTTACTTTCTGCAAACTATTACTTTCTTCCATTCGATACGTTTAATCCTTTGTTTTCAGCAACACCGGTGAGATTGACAACCTCATCGCAAGTTGGGGACAGAGTTTTGTGGTTGTGTTGTGCAGGTCTCTACGTTGCTACTAGCAGCGGTAGTGTGCCCTGGCAAGGCTTAGCTAGCAACACCTTTGGAGTGTTTCCTTGCTCCTACTGGTTCGATTAAACCTTGGTTTTGTACTGAGGGAAAACTTGCTGTTGTGCTCATCATACCTTCCTCTTGGGGTTCCCCAATGAGCTCGATATATTTTGGGCCATCAAACACTATAATAAGTTTTGTGAGTGGATGAAACCTTTATTCCTGCAAATTCCTTAGACTGATGCTATTAAATTGCCTCCTTACTCAAAGTATATGAAGGATATTGTCTCGAATAAAAGGAAGATCCCTAATGAAGAAATTTTTACTTTGTTTGCTAATTATTCCTTTAGTGGTAAGGTTACTAAGAAACTTGGAGACCTAGGGATTCCAACTATCCCTTGCTCTATTAAGAATAGTTATGTTAGAACTGCTTTGTGTGATTTGGGAGCTGGAGTTAGTGTTATGCCTTTCTCTCTCTATAAGAGACTTCAACTGGAAAATTAATACCAACTGATATATCTTTGCAAATGGCTGATAAATCTACCACTATTCATGTTGGTATATGTGAGGATGTACATGTTCAAGTGGCTCATAATTGCTTGATATTAACTGATTTTGTTGTGCTTGAAATGCCTGAAGATGATAATATGTCTATTATTCTTGGGAGACATTTTCTTAATATTGCAGGAGCTGTTATTAATTGTAATCAAGGAAATGTGACCTTCAATGTTAATGACAAGGAACATACTGTCTATTTACCCAAGAATATTGATAGGACTTAAGGTTTGAATTCAATTGGACATGTTGAGGGCATTCAAGTTGGAGAGATATATTGTCCCATACCTAGAGAAAAATTTGAAACTATTATGATTGGGACCATTGCTATCAAAGTTGAGGTAACATAATCATTGGTGGAATACGAAGTTTTGTTTCATATAAAATTGTTTTGGTAACAAGATCTGATCAACCTTGTTAACAAAAGGATTTCATTGAACAAAACAATGTTTTCACCATGATTATCTCTGCTTACTTCTAGTCTATCCTTTTAGTTTTTGTTTTAGTTTAGTTTTCTTCTCTATTGTTAGTTGCTTGCATGTTAGAGTGTCTTAGAACTTCTGTAGTTCTAGCCTTGTTTTGCCATTGCATCATTCTAGAAAATCTTTTTCTGTAAGAAAATCATTCATCTATACCTGAAAATGCCCAAAAATAAAGTGTCTCGAAAAATTCCGGAAAAATCATATTAATTTTTACATGAAAAAAGGGCAGAGGAGTGCCTGGAAGGTACCAGGGGGCCCACCAGGCAGGCACACCACCTGGTGGCGCGACCAGCCCTAGGGCGCGCCTGCCTATGGTGTGGGCCACCCCTGGCCCTCCACTCACTCTCTCAATTGCCACTTTCTTCTCTCTCCCGAGTAGACACCAGTTCATTACTCAAAATCATGGTCTGGCTGTGCTTGCCCTCGATTTTTCGATCTCCTTGCTCAGCCCATCTTTGCTACTGAAATTTGGAGCATTTGTTCTCCGGTATGTGACTCCTCTGCTTGTCCAAGTAGATTTGTGTTTAGTGGTTTATATCTTGAGTATTTTGCTGATGTAGGTGACAGGTTATGAGAGCTTGTAAGCTTGTTTGATGCTTAGAGATATAGTTTTGATGCATGTTTAGGCCTCTTACAAGTCCCTTTGAGTAGTGCCTTTCATTATATTCACTTAGCAATCACTTGTTGAATGGATGTTTAAATTTCAGAATAGAAGATGAATGAGCATCAACTAAACCAGCATGAACTGTGGGTGCCTGAGGTTATGAAGGTTCACCGAGAGGAGGAAGTTTTTCCTTCCATCTATCCATGCTCCGAATTCATGAGAGTTGCAGGAATTTCCTAGGATTTCCATACTTTGGTTGCTAATGCATGATTGGAGCACTTTTTGGAAGATGAACCTTGTCAATTTGTGAAACTAACCATGTCTGTAGTGCAGGACTTTCGATTTAGTCACTCTTTGCCTAACCCTATGTTCCATTACAAAATTTACAATATAGTTGTCGACCTCTCTCTTGATGACTTTTGTGCAGCTATTAAGGTACCTCAGTGGGGATCATGTGGAAGGATTATGGAGCGACCTGCACGACTCATGGATTTGTACACAGAAATTTGCCAAGGGAGCAGCTTCTCGAAGGAGAGCAGGAAAATCCGTAACATTCATCTCCCCTCCATTCGCTACTTTGCCTACTTTATTGCCAAGTGTGTTCTTGCTAGGAAAACTGTCAATAAGTTATCTTCATATGATCTAGCATTCATCTCTGCTGCTCTTAAAAGAGGTGGGTCTTACAACTTGGGTGCTTTGATAGCCTTTCGTCTTGCTGCTAACCACGAGAAAGGTGGAATTTGTGGGGGCCTCATTGCTTCTCGTTTACTAGCATTGCATGGTTTAGTGCCTCATCATCTAGACCTACAGTTTCCCATAGAAAGGCTTGATTTTAATTCCATGATACAACATAAGTTTGTTTCCTCGTGGGCTAGTTTGAGTGAGTTGTCTTATGAAATAACCTTCTTCAAAGATGGTTGGAGAAAGAGCAAGTCCGAGCGTGTTGTTCTTTTTCCTGAACCTGTTTTGTTTAACCTTGATAACAGGGTGGGATGGTCCCTCACGGAGGAGGAGTTTGATACGTACTTGGGAGAGCTCTCTCAACAGGAGCATGATACTAGAAGGGAGGTCACGGATGACTCGGTCCAACCCTCGAATGAGGGGGAGTCTTCATATCAGCAGCCTACCTATGATTGGGGAGCTTCTTCTTCTTCTTCCCAAGGGCCCAACTTCGATCATGCTTACAATGATCCGCCTGCTTGGAACCCTTACTCGTACTTGGATTGATGCCCACTTAGGCCAAAAGCCTAAGCTTGGGGGGAGGTACACTGACATCGCACTCATCTCCATATCGTTTAGGGTCGATACTTTGTATATTCATGTTTCGTTCTCTTTTTATTTTTCATTCTTTGTTTTTGCTTTCTAAAACACAAAAAGACCAAAAATATTTCTGTTGTTTCTCTTTGGTTTGCTTCTTCCTTTTTGCCTTGGTTTGCTTGCTTTGCTTGAACTATTCGAAAAACCCAAAAAGATTTTTCTTTGCTTGTTTTCCCTTTTTGGTTCTTGTTTTAAAAATCGAAAACACCAAAAATATTTGTTGTTCTTCTTTGGTTTTGTGAGTTTTGTTGCAGGGTTCAGCAGTCTTCAATGGGATTTGGTTTCATGTTATTATTCAAGCCACACAAGTGAAGGGCAATAATGAGGATTAATGACAACTTGAGGTGTGGTAAGAGGCTGGTAACGAACTCTATTTGTTTTCTTTTATGTACATATACTCATCATTGTGGGCATGCTTAGCCTGTTCGTGTAGGTTGTATGTTATTTATGGATTTTTAGTAGTTCTTGCTTTCCTATGATTAGTTCCAGCTTGCTAATAGTTTGTAGCATGTCATATTAATGTTTGCTTGCATTACTCTATTCATAACTTGGTATGACATCGTGGTATCCTCCTCTGAATGTTTCATTTGAATTGACTTGGCACATGCTCACGCATGCATATGACTGAAATAATCAGTTAAGCCTCGATGAATTATTTTACCTTGAGGGTCTTGAATCACTTTCATGCCATGATTAGTCCTGCTTTGTTGCAAGCATGATTATGAAAGCTATTGCTCTCTTGTTTGTCGCTCCCTTACTATTGCTAGCCTTCACGTACACTGAGTATGTTTTACTCGTGGTTCCAACTCCCTAAAACCATATATTGCCAAAAGTGTCCACCATACCTACCTACTAGCATCATTTGCTTTTCCGTGCATATTCAATATGCCTAGTTTTCTTCCGAATAAAATGTTTGCTTGTTATGAGAAAGTTAGTTAGTAAAGCTCTCACGAACTTGATGGCACACTTTATTTCCTGCACTTAATAAACCTGAACTATTGCGTCCATCTTTGTTGCGTATATTCTTGCGCTTTATAAGTTGAAGTTAGTAGAACCATATATCATGGGGAACGCTTTCAACATTTCACGGGCACTTTGTACCCTATTGGTATCATGATTCTTTTGCTTATGGATCCCGTGGTGTGAAATAAAAGTGGAACTCATAAGATCATGGAGTTTGTATGTGTGTTAGAGAAACGCCTGGGCCACTAGCCTAAGCCATGCCTAATCATGGTGGAAACTTGCAGCATAACCATAATGAGCATTCTATGAAGCATCCTCAAACAAAATCTATGCACATAGTAAATAAAAAGATCGTCGAGATGCTCATTGTCTGCTTGCCTTGTCATTTTGATTATGGGATAGCTCATGTATCATGTGCAAGGGGTACCTCGTTGGCAGTTCTCTATGATACATATGTACTTACAATGACAAGAGCTTACTTGTGACTGAAGTTGAGTAGCATGAGGTCCGGTACTCGTAAGTAAGGGGCATGAGACTTTAGCTTATAACTTGTCAAGCATATCCTCTTAGTTGTGTCACTTCAATCTTAACCACTTAAAGATGCTTATGATAGGGGCAATGAGAGCTCAAAGGTAACGAGTACCATACTTTCAGCATTTGGAAGCCTTTCAAACTTTTCAAAACCATTTTCATTTCTTTGTTGAGTCACCACCTATTCTATGAGCACTTTCTTGAGAGCATAGTTGTCATTCTTAGTATAATGTGCTTGTCTCAAAACTTGATTACTTATGTTATGATTTTGATTCTTGTATCTTTGATATCTTTACTTCTAGTCTTCACCTGAACTTCAGAGGTGCCTTGGCATCTACAATCAAAGGCAAGCGAGATACCACTCTATCATACCTTGTTATGAGCATTGTAATGTTGCTTATGTTTATGTTTCATGCTACTTATTATTTTTGAGTTGGAATCTCTTCATAGCTTGCAATGCCTATTAAGTAAACTTAGTTGCATACTCCTTATTATAAATTGTCTAAGTAGTTGATCACATGCTGAGAATATATACATCATATGAAGCAAATGTGTTCGTGAAAGTTTCTTTTATCGCACTCAGTTTTCAACTGAATTGCTTGAGGACAAGCAATAAGCTAAGCTTGGGGGGAGTTGATACGTCCAAACCGTATCTACTTTCCCGAACACTTTTGCTATTGTTTTCCCTCTAAACTTGTGTGATTTGGATGCAACTAACGTGGACTGACGCTGTTTTCAGCAAAATTACCTTGGTGTCTAGTTTTTGTGCAAAAAATCAACTATCAGGAAAAATCCCCGAAAATATGCCAAAAATCCTATTTCGCCAGAAGACTCACGGAGCTAGAATACGAGATGGAGTGGCGCTGGGCCCAGGCCACACCACCTGGCCACGCGGGCTAAGCCTGGCCACGCCGGGGGTGGTCTGGCCGCCCCAGACACCCCCTCGGTCTCCCTCTTCGCCTATAAGTTGTGTTCTGACCTAAAAACTCAGGGGGGTTCGACATTTTTCCAGAAAGAGTTCCGATCCGCCATCACCACCAGATTGCACGATTCGTTAACCAGAAACTCTATTCTGGCACCCTGCCAGGATAGGGAATTGGAGGAGATCATCGCCATCATCATCACCAATGCTTCTCCATCGACCATCCATGTTTCACCCATCTATGAGTGAGTAATCCTCCGCTGTAGGCTATGGGGATGGTAGGGATTGGATGAGATCATTCATGTAATAGCATCAGATTGTTAGGACATGGTGCCTAGTATCTTCTATTAGTGATTTTTGACTTTGTTGCGACTTGTTATGCTTAATGCTTGTCACTAGGGCCCGAGTGCCATGATTTCAGATCTGAACATGTTATTGATTCATTATGATAGTATTGTTTATGGCCTTACCTGTAAGTTGTATACACACGTTGTTGTCCAGAACCAAAGGCCCCGAAGTGACAGAAATCGGGATAACCGGAGGGAATGGCTTTGATGTGAGGATCACATGTGTTCACGGAGTGTTAATGCTTTGCTCCGGTGCTCTATTAAAAGGAGCACCTTAATTGCCAGTAGTTCCCTTGAGGCCCCGCTGCAAACGGGTTGGCAGGACAAAATATGTTGTGCAAGTTCTCATTGCGAGCACGTATGACTATTTATGGAACACATGCCTAGGATTATCTAGTATTTGGATGCTTTATCGTAATTATCTGCAATTGCCCTTTGTTCTGATTGCTATGTGAATTGTCTTGTTCATGCAACGCCTGTCCATCCACCCCTATGCCTACCGCACTCGAATCCTACTGTTTACTGCTATTGTTACTAGTGTCTTTACTTTACTACTACTATTACTTTACTATTGCTATTACAAAACTGTTGCTACTGATAAACTGCTGTGAGCAAGATTGTTTCCAGATGCATCTGAATTGATAACTTAGTTGTTAAGGCTTATAAATATTCTTTGGCTCCCCTTGTATCGAATCAATAAATTGGGTTTCACTTCTCTCGAAAATACCGCGATACACCCCCTATACTTGTGGGTCATCAAGCGCCCGTCTCTTTCTCTCTCCTCCGTTCTCTCCCCTCCAGCTAGGCTTTTAATGACGTGGAATGGCTTATCGCCTGCTGACTGGGCTCTATTATACTTGCTCTTAGGTTTCCTACCTCTTCGAGGAGGGACTCGCATTTTGCCGAGCTGAATCGGCGCCGAAACGAATTGTGAGCCACTCGTTTTCAGTGGCCCCATCTGGGTGGGGTCCGTCAGACTATTTATTCATTTGTCTAGATTCTCTCATAAAGTAGAAGGACTTTATACAACCTGTTATGTACTCTTTACACTATTGTGAAGTACTTTATAATTCCAGTCCGTAAATTAGAAGGACTCTATAGAACCTCCATCTCGGACTTATCTAGACACAATGAAGGACTCTATAGATCTGCTGTTTCTACATACATTTTTGTATATTGAAAATTAGACTCGTTTTGAAGAGCTCGCCATAGTAAATTCAAATATGCAAACGAAATTAAATTTACAATTCTTTTGAAAAAATTACGCACTGTTTTTAGTTTCTAGCACATATGGAAATAGAATCTAAGACAAAAAGGCAAAAGCCGGCGGGTCCCAGGTCCAGCCCAAACGAGTGGCTCACAATTTCGTTCAGCACGGAATCAGCTCGCGCATGGACTTATCGGTCGAGGAGGCAGTGTTTTTCCACCCTCCATGACACACGAGACAAGTGGTGATTCCCTTAAATTTCCACAACTCCCTCGGCTCTAGCGTTAAAGCACCTTCAAGATCATAGCTATACATTTGGTGTCGTTTTTGTCTAAATTATGGGCTCATAACTTATCCTCATAATTTGGCCCCACCGGTTAGCCAAGCTTCAAGATCGAACAAATCGGTTTACAAAGCCAAAAAAAGTGGCTATCAATGTGGGAAGATTGACCTCCCTACAACCATTCCTTCACTATTATCCATCAAAATACTACTATCAGTCCATGCTGACACCTTCAGAAAGGAATTACTATTCCACCGGGTCAGACTTAAAGGGGTATCTCAGTACTCCCTAAGGCCTTGTTCGGTTGATCGCACCCCTGTCGGGATCCAGGCCCAAACCCCGTGGATCGGCCGGGATTAACGCGACCGTGGATTTCTCCCCACCCCGCTCTTTGACGCGTTCGGTTACACCCGCCGTGGGTTCTATCCTCATCCAATCGCTCCCAAACCTGGCCTTTCCACCGGGGAAATAACAATCGTCTTCCTCCTTGTGGAATCTAACCCGAACCTGTATGTCAAAAGTCAATCGCACCGTCCCCCACCTTTCCTCACGCGGTTGGGAGGTGACTGCTGCGACGGTCAGCGGGGACGGAGGGATCAACGGTGGTAGCGACGGCACAAGTAATCGGAGAAGATGAATGCGACTGCGAGCGATCTCCTTTCTCCACCCGTGTCAGCGTTTGTCAGAGGCATCTCTAGGTGAAGTGGAGCGGCGGCGGCGCGATCTCTACAGCGACCTGTAGGTGCAGCGGCGTGAGCTCGGCGACCACTCAAACGACCCATCAAGGGTGTCACCCTCCTCTCCAAAGGCAGCCTGCTGGGTGGTAAATCAACTCCTCTTCCTTCCCCTCTCCTCTCCCCTAAACTATGAATTTTTAGGGTTCTTGTTTGGTTTTGGTTTTGTTCTTGTTCTTGGATGTAAGAGTTGAACATAATCTATATAATGCTTTTGCTACGTGGGAAGATTAAAGATTTTTGATTTCTCTTCTGCGTGGTGATTTTTTGTATTCTAATTAATACAATTTTGATTTTGATTGGCCAATTTCAGCGCTTGATGAGGCAAAATGGAATAACAATGATCAAAATCAGTGCTACTAATTATTAATTTGAGAATTGCAGTGCTAAATTACTATAGTCATCTTGCAAAGCCTGCCCTATTGTGGTCAGTTTGCTGCAAAGCTTATACACATGAAAGCTCGCAAAAGGTCTGTAGAAGTGCATCTCTTAATAGAAACAGTTTTTCTAATGCAAAGTAGTCTGTCAAATATAACAAGGTACTTAGGTAGTAGATCACTCTGAGATCTTAGATTTGTTTGCGGTGAAAACTGAACAGTAGTATTCAAGTCTGGTACTACCATCTATCACTGTGCTTCGGTTTTGTTGGTGGTTCTGTTTGCTTCACTTCAAGCCAGTTATTCTGTAGTTTTGTTTGAGCGTTTGGTTGAGCAGAGATATCCTCTGTTAATAATATATAGATATCATATACGGTCAACTTGTCAAAATGGCGATGTCTGGTTATGCTGCAAACATGGCCTGTTTTGTCAAGAAAGATGGTACAATTGTAAAAGGTGTTGTCTGCATGTAGCAAATTAGACAGAATTATTTACTTGCTGCCTAACTGCGTCAATGTTTCTGCTAACTCACAGACTAAGCTGCGACACCCGGATGTCGACACTAAGTAGTCTTTACAGTTATACATCAGCTAAGTGATTCTCAGATGGTTGATCTTTAGTTGTTCTCCTTATGTTCTAGATATTCCTTATTTCCGTACAGTTCCCTCTGCTTTCCACGAGTACCATCTTAGGAAGGCTGATTAAGGACTAGTTATCTTTATGGTATCATTGATGTCTACTTAAAGGTAAACTTTTGAATCTGTTGATTTATCTGAAATTTGTTGTTATGCATTATCTTCGTCTTCATTTTAAAGCAATTGGAATTGTGCTTGTAAAATTATACCCTCCAAGGTGTCTTGCTTCCATGTTTGTCACTGCATCACCACTTAAGTCTCGCACCAAGAATTGAAGATACATTTGCACTTGTTTCATGTACACGTCCAAGCTAGTACACAAACTATTAGCCACTTACATAAAAAAAAAAAATTTGAGAACGTCAGAAGGGGGTCTCCCCCTACCTCGGATTTTATTAAAAGAAAGCGCTAAGGCAGCTCAACGTTTTACACATACATGGAAGAAAAAACAAGGGAGAAAAAAAGTGGAAAACAGAGTAGAAACAATCAGATTAGCTAGTCTGTAATCCAGATCACCGCCGCTTCCTTCTCCTTCCTGCTAGCTCTAAGCATCCATAGCCTCACCAAATCAGCACATTGTTTAGCGACCATATCGATAGGAGTCTCGATGTCATCAAAGACCATCCTATTCCTTGCATAAAAAATCTGAATTTATCACGCTTGATTTTATTTAATCTTGTTCCACAATGCTTGCAGGCCCATTCTTGCGTACCGGAATTGTACTTGAGCGCCTTTGCCGGCTCATCTACCGCCAGAAGCTCTGGAGGCATGCGTTGTGGAATGAGTGCCTGCCGCTTTGCATGGTGAGGCAGATCCTCTTCTTCATGCAAGTCATAGTTGGGTACATACATCGTCGGCAGTCTGTTGGCTTTGAGAAGGATCGTCACAGCCCTACGTGGCAGTGGTGATATCACGATGTCTGGTGAAGTCGGTGCAAGCTGAGTCACTGCGGCAGCAAGGGAGAGAACGAGACACTCGGGGCTTGCGTGAATAGAATTAAATTTGAGTGTTTTAAACTGGCTATACCGTGTGTGTCAAACTTCAGTACACTACATCGCCTGTGTAGAACTGAGTACACTACATACTACATCGCCTGTGTAGAACTGAGTACACTACATCGCCCCTGTGTAAAACTTAGACTGCTACATCGCTTGTTCACTCTGTAAATATTTTACTCACTTGGAGTTAATGGAATTCTTCAGTACCGAATGCTAACTGTGGGGTGTAACCGAACAAGGATATGTGGAAGGGATTAGGGGGTGGAAGGAATCGGGTGAGGAGCCGGGGATCACCCAAACCCCTGTCGGGTTAGTTCCCTGCGGGGATTAGTTCCATAGGAACCGAACAGAGCCTAAACAAGGTTCTAGGAGATCTTTGGCATAAGACTTTTTCGGAAAAAGGATCGACAAAGGAGTGGTCTACCAGGTTAACGGGGTCACCGCATAAGCTAACGACACGTACGGCGCTTATAATCGTGTGAAAACCTCAACGCGTACGTATCAACCTCTGAGATTATTCCCTCAAAAAAAACCTCTAAGATTATTAGAAGGCGCAGATGGCAGTTAACCGGTGTTTGGCAACCTGTGTGAGTTCACCAGACGGTCCAAAGCTGATGTTGCCGTACGTACGTACCTGACCTGACGCCCGGGAACACGAAACTTCCCTCCTGTGCTATCGTATCGTGTACCTTCGCTTTCACTGCAATTCGCCTGGAATTTCGCACGCAAATCGTCTCGATTAGTTTCTTATATATACCGGGTGTGGTGTTTCAGAAATCAGAGCAAGAAGCCATTGTCGCGGTCGACCTCTGGATTGCATGCCTTTGACCGGCCGGATATAGTGATCTTGCCGAAGTCCACGCCTTGAGAGTCGATTATTTCTTCTCCTCCGAAGAGCCCAAGCTAGCGGCGCCACTTGGTTCCGTCTCTATATATTTAATTTGCGTCTCACAAGTCAACACCATGCGCGTGCTGGGACCCGCAGCCCCTTCCTTTGATCTAATTGGGTCAATTCATCAATTTGATGGAACGAAGTAGTTTATCACACTGATGGGATGGCTTAACGCCAACTGCATGTAGACACATGCCAAGTTAGATCATCATGTTGCCTGGCTAATTAACGGTGTACCATGCATGGGATTAACGTACGCACTAGATAGGACCGGTCCTGAGATTTCGGTGGTCGAGGGCGAAACTAAAATATTAGGCTTCTTATTATAATTTTTTGATGGATATATAAGATGATGAAAAATAAATAATTTAAGTATACTTTCAACTATAATATTCATATAAAAAATAACAATGTTTATATGATATCTTAAAATTTCCTCCAAAAATTCGTAGAAGCAAAGTCCGTGACGATAGAATGAATATAATTCTCGTCCACAAACTCGTCTCGATTCAGAGTCGCCAAATAATTTTACCTCTCCTAAGACATTATATATTTTAAATACTTCTTTAATAATATGAACTTTGAAAAGCTTTTTTCAGCTGATGCAACAGTCACGGGCATAGTAAATAAGATCCGATAAGCGATACAAATATTAGGATAACAATCCTCTTCCCTAAAAAACTCAAAAAGCTCCATAACAGACATTGATGTATTTGGCAAAGTGAACTTCATAACACTTAACTCAGAAATAAGTGCATTTAACTCAACATCATATATATCAGGTTTACCATTGATGACCCACAAGTATATAGGGTGTATCGCAGTATTTTCGAGGGAAGTGAAACCCAATTTATTGATTCGACACAAGGAAAGCCAAAAAATATTTATAATCCTTAACAACGAAGTTGTCAATTCAGCTGCACCTGGAAACAATCTTGCTCACAGCAGTTTATCAGTAGCAACAATTTTGTAGAAGCAATAGTAAAGTAACAGCAGTAGTAAAAGTAAAGACAGTAGTAACAATTGCAGTAAACAGTAGAATTAAAACGTGGTAGCCATATGGATGGATGGATGGACGGGCGTTGCATGGACAAGACAATTCATATGGCAATCAAGACATAGGGCATTTACAGATGAATAAGATAAAGCATCCAAGTACTAAATAATCATAGGCATGTGTTCCATATATAGTCATACGTGCTCGCAATGAGAACTTGCACAACATCTTTTGTCCTGCCAGCCCGTTTGCAGCGGGGCCTCAAGTGAACTACTGCCAATTAAGGTGCTCCATTTAATAGAGCACCGGAGCAAAGCATTAACACTACGTGAACACATGTGATCCTCACATCAAAGCCATTCCCTCCGGTTATCTCGAATTCTGTCACTTCGGGGCCTTTGGTTCCGGACAACGGCGTATGTATACAACTTGCAGGTAAGACCATAAACAATACTATCATAATGAATCAATAACATGTTCAGATCTGAAATCATGGCACTCGAGCCCTAATGACAAGCATTAAGCATAACAAGTTGCAACAAAGTTAAAAAAACACAAATAATAGATACTAGACACCATGCCCTAATAATTTGATGTCATTACATGAACGATCTCATCAAATCCCTACCATCACAATAGCCTACAGCGGGGGATTACTAACTCATAGATGCGGGAAACATGGATGGTCGATGGAGAAGCGATGGTGATGATGATGGCGATGATCTCCTCCAATTCCCCGTCCCAGCAGGGTGCCAGAACGAGTTTCTGGTTCTGAATCGCGGAATCTGGTGGTGGCGGCGAAGCGGAACTCTTTCTAGAAAAACGTCGAACCCCCTGATGGCTCAATGCACGGCGCCCAGAAAAATGCTTGATGGCGGTGTTGATGTAGAGCTCGTTGGGAACCCCAAGAGGAAGGTATGATGAGCACACCAGCAAGTTTCCCTCAGTTATGAAACCAAGGTTTAATCGAACCAGTAGGAGCAAGGAAACACACCAAAGGTGTTACTAGCTGAGCTTTGGCAGGGCGCACTACCGGTGCTAGTAGCAACGTGGAAACCTGCACAACACAACCACAGAACTTTGTCCCCAACTTGCGATGAGGTTGTCAATCTCACCGTGTTTTGCAGAAAACAAAGGATTAAACGTATCGAATGGAAAGAAGTAATAGTTTGCAGAAAGTAAACACAAAGAAGTAAACAATTGTAGATTGTATGTAAAGTAAAAGGACCGGGATCCATAGTTCACTAGAGGTGGCTCTCCTTAAGATAGATAACATGCTGGGTGAACAAATTACAGCGGGGCAATTGACAAACATCGAGAAAGCAATACATGCATATACTAATCATCTTGACTCCTTTGAGACTTGATTGGGCATTACAACATTATACATAGACCGCCATCCAACTGCTTCTATGACTAATAATCCACCTTCAGGTTATCATCCGAACCCCCTCCAGTATTAAGTTGCAAGTAACAGATTATTGCTTTACGAACTGCGTGTAAAGTAAACAATACGATTGTTCTATGAACAAAGGATTGTTGTTTTCTCCCTAGTAGCAACAGCACATCTAGTACCTTAGAGATTTCGGTCACTTCCCTAGATTACTAGAGGCATGAACCCACTATCGAGCATAAATACTAACTCTTGGAGTTGCTAGCATCTACTCGGCCAAGATAGCTACTAACAATAGAAAGCATGCAAGATCACAAATAACAAAGACATGATAGAATCAATAATCAATCTAAAATAGCATATCAATATCCATCGGATCCCCGCAAACACAACATGCAGAATTACAAATAGATGATCTTGATCATGAACGGAGCTCAAAAGATCTAAACATGAAAGCACAAAGGAGGAGAACCAGCCATCTAGCTACTACATGTATCCGTAGTCCAAGGATGAACTACTCACGCATCACACCGGAGGCTTGCATGGTGATGAAGAAGGCCTCCAAGGTGAATTCCCCTCTCCGGCAGGGTGCTGGGAAGAGCTTCAGATCCCTCCCGATCTAGGGATGGAGATGACGGCGGCTATAGACTCTTTCGTGGATTTTTGATCGGGTACTTAGGGTTTTCGTCCCAAGGGCAATATATAGGCGGAAGGAGAGGCTGAGGGGGTGCCGGGAGCGGCCACACCACCCCCTAGCGCGGGCCAGGCCTGGCCGCGCGGGCCAGGTGGTGTGGTGGCCCCCTGGCCCCTCTCCGTCTCGTATTCTAGCACTTGATGACATCCGGAAAAATAGGCACTTTGGCTTTTGTCCCGTCCAATTCCGAGAATATTCATTTTCTGACTTTCTTGGAACCAAAAACAGCAGAAAACAGGCAGCTGGCACTATGGCTCTTGTTAATAGGTTAGTCCAAAAAATCATATGAAAAGTACTCCAAAGTTGGAACAAAACACAAGAAAGTGGATAAAACCAAGCATGGAACATCAAAAATTATAGATACATTTGCAATGTATCAACATCCCCAAGCTTAACTCCTGCTCGTCCTCGAGTAGGTAAGTGATAAAAAGAAACAATATTTTTTGAGGTGACATGCACCATCAAAGACTTGATCAAAGTATTTGCAAAACATTCAAAGCTAGGATCATAATACTTCAATCATAACATGAAAGACAAAGTTCTAGCAATAGTCAAACAAACTATGATGCAACATGAAAAGGCACAAACAAAAGATTCATGAATAACAGTGCTTTGCAAGACGTTTGTTTGTTTCACATAAAGAAAACATAGCATAATAGTATTCAGCTTGTCCCTCAATAGAGTAGCAAATATAAATGCATAGGACACCTTCAAAGTTCATAAGAATGACTAGATACAATAGTTTAAAACAAGCAATATCAAGTTATGCATCAATCAACTAGTCTTGGGACAATGCACATAGAACTAAGAATAGCCACTATGCTCTCAAAGTAGGTGCATAAAGATAGAAGGTGGAGACTCAATGTAATGGTGGAAGAAAAGCCTTTGTAAAAGGAAGTAGGGATTCAAGTCTCATAAAGAGCTTCCAAAAATTATGGTACTTATAGCTTTCAGCTCTCATTGCCCCTATCATAAGCATCTTGAAGTGGTTAAGGTTAAAGTGACACAACTAAGAGGATATGCTTGACAAGTTATAAACCGAAATCTCATGCCCCTTACTTACGAAGACCGATCCTCATGCAACTCAACTTCAGTCACGAGTAAGCTCTTGTCATTGTAAGTACATGTGTATCATTAAGAACCACCAACGAGGTACTTCTTGCACATGACACGGGAGCTTTCCCATAATCAAAATGACAAGGCAAGCAAACAATGAGCATCTTAGCGATCTTTTTATTTGCTATTTGCATAGGTTTTTATTGAGGATGCTTCATAGAGTGCTCATTATGGTGATGCTGCAAGTTTCCACCATGATTAGGCATGGCTTAGGCTAGCGGCCCAGGCGTTTCTCTAACACACATACAAACTCCATGATTTTACAAGTTCCACTTTTATTTCACACCGCCAGGATCCGTAAGCAAAAGAACATGATATCAACGGGGTACAAAGTACAAGTGCAATGTTGAAAGCGTTCCCCATGGTACATGGTTCTGCTAATTTCAACTTATAAAGCGCAAGCATATACGCAACAAAGAAGGACCCAATGGTTCAAGTTTATTAGAGGCAAGTAAAGTAAAGTGTGCCATCAAGTTCGTGAGAGCTTTAATCACTAGTTTTCTCATAACAAGTTTAATGTGGAAGGTAAACAAAAGCATGAATATACTTGGAATAGCATAAGCCAGTAGGTAGGTATGGTGGACTCTTTGGAATAACTTGGTTTAGGGAGTTGGATGCATGAGTGGAACTCATACTTGGTTAGTGACAAACTAAGAGAGCAATAATGGCCATAATCATGCAGAGCGACAAAACATCATTGATAAAAGCATAAAGTGATACTACAAGTTGAAAAGTAAAGGATCATAAAGGCTATAGTGACTTGGGATAGTCATAACATGGTGTGAGCATGTGCCAAGTCAACCTAAATGAAGCAACAAAGGAGAATACCACTATATTATGCTTTAATATGCTAAAACAACGCATGATTCATCCAAGACATATTAAGCAACCTCAATTGTTTATAACAAGTCATGCTACAGCAAAGAATATTAAGCATAAAGCCAAAAAAATATCAAGCATGGCATGACAAAGCATAGGCCACAGTCAAAAACGAGCTCTTTTTACCATATAAACATGAACTTTCCTACTCTTTTCCAAACCAAACCAAACTATTTGCAAACCAATGTAAGAAAGAGGGGGTCCAAGAAATTTATTCTGAAAACTAAGCAAACCAAAGCAAACGAAAACCAAAACGAAAACGAAAAAGAAGACGCTCCAAGAAAAACACAACTGTGCATGAAACAATAAAAATAAAGCGTTTGGAAGAAACCTAGGATTTTTATTGATGAATAAGGGGATGCCTTGGGAATCCCCAAGCTTTGATGCTTGTACTTCTTGGATATTTATTGGGGTGACACGCGTGGCATCCCCAAGCTTGAGATTTAGTCCATTCTTCATCTCATTACTCATTCCTTCCATACACCTGAAAATTTTCCTTCATACAAAACTTCACACAACATTAGTGCACTCAAGATAAATAAG
Organism: Avena eriantha; assembly: GCA_910589775.1. Classification (NCBI taxonomy): domain Eukaryota; kingdom Viridiplantae; phylum Streptophyta; class Magnoliopsida; order Poales; family Poaceae; genus Avena; species Avena eriantha. The sequence continues at coordinate 164,492,999 of OU342746.1, read as the reverse complement.
TCTTAAGGTTCAGTTCTAACACCAAATAAACTTCCATTCGAACACTAGATACTGTAGCACTTCTCTCAAAAAGCTCAATTCCCCAAAAGAACTCAAGAAGAAACCAACAAGAAGCAAATGTAGAAAATGGCAGAAATCTGTCAAAACAGACCAGCAGGTAAATACGAATTTTTTTGAAGACCTTATGTTGCTCAAATAAAAAGGTGTTGAACTAACGAAAGTTAGATAACAACCTGGGGAAGAAGCACAACAAATTACAGCTCAATCCTACTTACAGAGATCTCTCACGAAATTTTACGGTGAAGAACAAAAATCTGTTTTGGGACAGCAACTTTCCCAATCATTACTTCTCTCTCATTAGAGGTTACTATTGGCACAAAAAGCAAATAAAAAGGATAAGGAGAGGTTATTACAGAGGAAATAACTTCCAAGACTCATCTAAAACTTTTGGGTTATCTCCCAATAAGTACTTTTCTTTAACGCTTTTAAGTTAGGCATGGTAGTTTGAGAAGATGCTCACATAGGAAATATGATTTGAAGTAAAAGAGAGCATCAAGAAGCAAATTCAAAACACATTTAAGTCTAACCCACTTCCTATGCATAGGAATCTTATACGCAAATAAGTTCACAAAGAACAAAGTGACAAGCATAGGAAGATAAAACGAGAGTAACTTCAAAACTTTCAGCAAAAAGAGAGGTGTTCCAGTACTATGAAAACTTCTACAACCATATTTTCCTCTCTCATAATAATTTTCAGTAGCCTCACGAATAAACTCAACAACATAACTATCACATAAAGCATGCTTTTTATGATCTACAAACACTAGAGCTTTATTATAAACATTTTCAAAAGAATCCTCGGGAACATGACATTCGTCCTCCTTTCGTAAGCATGGGGGACAATCAAATAATGTAAGGGGTAAAGAGTTACTCTCATTAGAAGGTATGGATGGGTAGATCCATACTTCCTCCTCTTGATCATCACTCTCCTCCTCTTTTTCATCCAATGAGCTTCCAGTTTCAGCAATTTCTTCTTCCATAGGCTCCTGTAAGGCATTAATCTTTTCCATTGGTGGAGAGCATCTATTAAGATATTCAAGAATATAGCCGTTTTCTACCTTGTAATTATCAAAGCAAAATTTAAGTATATCATAAACCTCATATTTATAAGGTGCATCATCAGTATTTTCAAGCAAATAAGCTAGTTCGAATGCACCCTTCCAAGCAATAAATTCTTCAATTTGTTCCACATCATAAAAGACATAATTTCCCTTAACATAAGAAGATATGGTAACATTATCATTATACTCACATTGAAAAGGGAGGTGTTTATACCTCCAACAGCAACAAGATTTATCAAAGCAATAAGTAACATTATAAGTAGAGCACACGTTTCTAGCAATGATATTCAATTTATCAATTTGTTCCCATAAGTGTTTCCCTTTTTGTGACAAGTGGTGTTCCTTATAATAATATTTTTGTTCTTCCGTGAACCCACCTTGCCAATAAGATTTAGTTTCAAAGAAACCAACCATTGATAGAAAGCATGACAAAGCAAGACAATAAGAGACCAACGAAAATAACAACTATAGTAGGAACTAATTTTTTTGTATTTTTGAAATAAGAAAGCAAACTAGTAAAAATAATTTTTTTGTGTTTTTGAAAAGAAAGCAAACTAGTAAAACTAATTTTTTTTGTATTTTTGAAGAACAAAACAAGCAAACAAAGCAAAAAGAAACTAAGAAAAACAAAAACAACAAAGTAAAGAGATTGGTTATAAGGGACTCCCCTTGTGAAGATGTCCTTGACTCCTCGGCAACGGCGCCAGAAAATCACTTGATGGCTCAATGCACGGCGCCCAGAAAAATGCTTGATGGCGGTGTTGATGTAGAGCTCGTTGGGAACCCCAAGAGGAAGGTATGATGAGCACAGCAGCAAGTTTCCCTCAGTTATGAAACCAAGGTTTAATCGAACCAGTAGGAGCAAGGAAACACCCCAAAGGTGTTACTAGCTGAGCTTTAGCAGGGCGCACTACCGGTGCTAGTAGCAACGTGGAAACCTGCACAACACAACCACAGAACTTTGTCCCCAACTTGCGATGAGGTTATCAATCTCACCGTGTTTTGCGGAAAACAAAGGATTAAATGTATCGAATGGAAAGAAGTAATAGTTTGCAGAAAGTAAACACAAAGAAGTAAACAGTTGTAGATTGTATGTAAAGAAAAAGGACCGGGATCCATAGTTCACTAGAGGTGGCTCTCCTTAAGATAGATAACATGCTGGGTGAACAAATTACAGCAGGGCAATTGGCAAACATCGAGAAAGCAAAACATGCATATACTAATCATCTTGACTCCTTTGAGACTTGATTGGGCATTACAACATTATACATAGACCGCCATCCAACTGCATCTATGACTAATAATCCACCTTCAGGTTATCATCCGAACCCCCTCCAGTATTAAGTTGCAAGCAACAGATTATTGCTTTACGAACTGTGTGTAAAGTAAACAATACGATTGTTCTATGAACAAATGATTGTTGTTTTCTCCCTAGTAGCAACAGCACGTCTAGTACCTTAGACATTTCTGTCACTTCCCCAGATTACTAGAGGCATGAACCCACTATCGAGCATAAATACTAACTCTTGGAGTTGCAAGCATCTACTCGGCCAAGATAGCTACTAACAACGGAAAGCATGCAAGATCACAAATAACAAATACATGATAGAATCAATAATCAATCTGAAATAGCATCTCAATATCTATCGGATCCCCGCAAACACAACATGCAGAATTACAAATAGATGATCTTGATCATGAACGGAGCTCACAAGATCTAAACATGAAAGCACAAAGGAGGAGAACCAGCCATCTAGCTACTACATGGATCCGTAGTCCAAGGATGAACTACTCACGCATCACACCGGAGGCTTGCATGGTGATGAAGAAGGACTCCAGGGTGAATTCCCCTCTCCGGCAGGGTGCCGGGAAGAGTTTCAGATCCCTCCCGATCTAGGGATGGAGATGGCGGCGGCTACCGACTCTTTTGTGGATTTTTGATCGGGTACATAGGGTTTTCGTCCCGAGGGCAATATATAGGTAGAAGGAGAGGCCGAGGGGGTGCCGGGAGCAGCCACACCACCCCCTGGCGCGGGCCAGGTGGTGTGGTGGACCCCTGGCCCCTCTCCGTCTCGTATTCTGGCACTTGATGACAGTTGGAAAAATAGGCACTTTGGCTTTTGTCCCGTCCAATTCCAAGAATATTCATTTTCTGACTTTCCTGGAACCAAAAACAGCAGAAAACAGGCAGTTGGCACTGTGGCTCTTGTTAATAGGTTAGTCCAAGAAATCATATGAAAAGTACTCCAAAGTTGGAACAAAACACAAGAAAGAGGATAAAACCAAGCATAGAACATCAAAAATTATAGATACATTTGCAATGTATCACCCCACTTGGTTTTTAGGTCAAGAGGCAACTTATAGGCGAAGAGGAAGGTCGAAAGGGCAGCCGAGGCGTCCACACCACCCCCAGGTGCGGCCTAGCCTGGCCCGCGTGGCCAGGTGGTGTGGGCCCCTCGTGGCCCGACTCCGTCTCGTCTTCTGGCTCCGTGAGTCCTCTGGTGAAATAGGATTTTTGGCATATTTTCCGGAATTTTTCCTCATAGTTGATTTTCTGCACAAAAACTAGACACTAAGGTAATTCTGCTGAAAACAGTGTCAGTCCGTGTTAGTTGCATCCAATTCACACAAGTTTAGAGGAAAAACAATAGCAAAAGTGTTCGGAAAAGTAGATACGTTTTGGACGTATCAACTCCCCCCAAGTTTAGCTTATTGCTTGTCCTCAAGCAATTCAAAACTGAGTGCGATAAAAGAAACTTTCGCGAACACATTTGCTTCATAAGATGTATATATTTTTAGCATATGGTTAACTACTCAGGCAATTCATAATAAAGAGTATGCAACTAAGTTTACTTAATGGTCATTGCAAACTATGAAGAGCTTCTAACTAGCATGAAACATAAACATAAGCAACATTGTAATGCTCATAAAAAGGTATGATAGAGTGGTATATCGCTTGCCTTTGATTGTAGAGCAAACATAAATGCCAAGGCACCTCTGAAGTTCAAGTGAAGACTAGAAGTAAAGATGTTAAAGATACAAGCATCAAAGTCATAACAAAATTAATCAAGTTTTGAGACAAGCACATTACACTAAGAATGACAACTATGCTCTCAAGAAAGTGCTCATAGAATATGTGGTGACTCAACAAGGAAATGAAAAGGTTTTGAAAAGTTTGAAAGGCTTTCAAATGCTGAAAGTATGGTACTCATTAGCTTTGAGCTCTCATTGCCCCTATCATAAGCATTTTTAAATGGTTAAGGTGAAAGTGAGGTCCAATCTGAGTGATGCTTGACAGACTATAAACTGGAAATCTCATGTCCCTTGAGTACGAGGGCCACTCCTCATGCTACTCAACTTTAGTTATTAGTAATTTCTTGTCATAGTAAATACGTGCGTATCATAGAGAACCGCCAATGGGGTACCCCTTGCCCGATGATATGGAAGAATCCCCATATCAAAATGACAAGGCAAGCAGACAACGAGTATCTCGACATTCTCCTTATTTAATATGGGAAAATGGTTCTTTTTTCTCTCTTTCCTCTTTTCTCAAATCTCTCTTTTTTTCTCAGTGGCTATCTCTCTTTTTTATAAGAAGAATGCTTCATAGATACTCATTATGGTTACGCTGCAGGTTTCCACCATGATTAGGCATGGATTAGACCGGTGGCCCAGGCGTTTCTCTAACACACATACACAACTCCATGGACTTACAAGCTCCCCTTTTATTTCACACCGACGACATCCGTAAACAAAAGAGCATGATATCAACTGAGTATATATTTGCAGGTGTTGAAAGCGTTCCCCGTGACAGCACGGTTCTGCTAATCCCCAGCCTATAATTTGCAAGCATATAACTTTCATGGACAGTCACAATGGTTCAGGTTTATTAAGTGCAAGAAATAAAGTGTGCCATCAAGTTCGTGAGAGGTTTACTAACTAACTTTCTCATAACAAGCAAACATTTTATTCGGAAAAAAACAAGGCATATTGAATATGCACGGAAATAGCAAATGATGCTAATAGGTAGGTATGGTGGACACTTTTGGCAGTATTAGTTTTGGGGAATTGGAAACACGAGTAGAGCTCATACTCAATGAAGGTGACGGCTAGCAATAGTAAGGGAGCGACAAACGAGAGAGCAATAACTGTCATAATCATGCTTGCAACAAAACATGACTAATCATGGCATGAAAGTGATTCAAGACCCCTGAGGCAAAATAATTCATCGAGGCTAAACTGATTGGTTCAGTCATATGCATGCATGAGTATGTGCCAAGTCAATTCAAGTGAAACATTCAGAGGGAGATACCATAGTGTCATACCAAGTTATGAATAGAGCAATGCAAGCAAACATTCATAAGACATGCTACAGACTATTAGCAAGCTGGAGTTAATCATAAGAAAGCAAGAACTACTAAGCATCCATAATAACATACACCATACATGAACAGACTAAGCATGCCTACAATGATGAGTATATGTACAAAAATGAAAACAAATAGAGTTCGTTACTAGCCTCTTACCACACCTCAAGTTGTCATTAATCCTCATTATTTCCCTTCACTTGTGTGGCTTGAATAATAACATGAAACCAAATTCTACCGAGGACTGCTGAACCCTGCAACAAACTTCACAAAACCAAAGAAGAACAACAAATATTTTTGGTGTTTTTGATTTTTAAAAGCAAGAACCAAAAAGGAAGAACAAGCAAAGCAAAATATTTTTGGGTTTTTTGAATAGTTCAAACAAAGCAAAAAGGAAAAAAGCAAACCAAGGCAAAAAGAAGGAGAAACAACAGAAATATTTTTGGTCTTTTTGTGTTTTTAGAAAGCACAAGTAAAGAAAGAACGAAAACTAAAAAGAGAATGAAGCATGGATATACAAAGTACCGACGAAACATGATATGGAGATGAGTGTGATGTCGGTGTACCTCCCCCCAAGCTTAGGCTTTTGGCCTAAGTGGGTATCAACCCAAATACGAGTAAGGGTTCCAAGTAGGCGGTTCATTGTAAGAATGATCGTGGTTAGGCCCTTGGGAAGAAGAAGAAGCTCTGCAATCATAGGTAGGCTGCTGATATGAAGACTCCCTCTCATTCGAGGGATGAACCGAATCATCTGTAACCTCCCTTCTAGTATCCTGCTCCTTTTGGGAGAGCTCTCCCAAGTACGTATCAAGCTCCTCCTCGGTGAGTGACCATCCTACCCTGGTATCAAGGTGAAACAAAACAGGTGTAGGCAAAAGAACAAATCGCTCGGACTTACTCCTTCTCCAACCAGCCTTGAGAAAGGTTAGCTCATAAGACAACTCACTCAAATTAGCCCAAGAAGAAATAAATTTATGCTGTATCATGGAATTAAGATCATGCCTTTCTATGGAAAACTGTAGGTCTAGATGATGGGGCACTAAACCATGCAAAGCTAATAAACGAGAGGTAATGAGGCCTCCACAAATTCCACCTTTCTCGCGGTTAGCAGCAAGACGGAAAGCTATCAAGGAACCCAAGTTATAAGTCCTATCTCGTTTTAAACCAGCTGAGATGAATGCTAGATCATATGAGGATAACTTATTAGCAGTTTTCCTAGCAAGAACACACTTGGCAATAAAGTAAGCAAAGTAGCGAATTGACGGGAGATGAATGTTACGGACTTTCCCGCTCTCCTTCGAGAAGCTGCTCCCTTGGCAAATCTCCACATACAAGTCCATGAGTGGTGCAGGTCGCTCTTTAATCCTCCCACACGATCCCCACTTAGGTACCATAATAGCTGCACAAAAGTCATCAAGAGGAAGGTCGACAGCTATATTGTAAATTTTGTAGTGGACCATGGGGTTAGGCAAAGAGTAACTAAATCGAAAGTCCTGCACTACAGACATAGTTAGTTTCACAAATTGACAAGGTTCATCCTCCACAAAGTGCTCCAATCGTGCATTAGGAACCAAAGTATGGAAGTCCTGGGAAATTCCTGCAGCCCTCATGAATTTGAAGCATGGATAGATGGAAGGAAAAACTTCCTCCTCTCGGTGAACCTTCATCACCTCAGGCACCCTCAGTTCATGTTGGTTGAGTTGATGTTCACTCATCTTCTATTCTGAAATTTAAACATCCATTAAACAAGTGATTGCAAAGTGAATATATAATGAAGGGCACTACTCATAGGGACTTGTAAGAGGCCTGAACATGCATCAAAACAATATCTCTAAGCATTGAACAAGCTTACAAGCTCTAATAACCTGTCACCTACAGCAGCAAAATACTCAAGATATAAACCACTAAACACAAATCTACTTGGACAAGTGGAGGAGTCACATACCAGAAAACAAATGCTCCAGATTTCAGCAGCAAAGATGGGCTAAGCAAGGAGATCAAAAAATCGTGGGCAAGAACAGCAAGAACGTGATTTCGAGCAAAGAGCTGGTGTTTTCTCGGGAGAGAGGAAGAAGTGGCAAGTGAGAGAGTGAGTGGAGGGCCAGGGGTTGTCCACACCAGGGCCAGGCGCGCCCCTAGGCTGGCTACGCCACCAGGTGGTGTGCCTGCCTGGTGGCCCCCTGGTACTCTCCAGGCACTTCTCCGCCCCTTTTTTCACGTAAATATTTAATATGAATTTTCTGAAATTTTTCGAGACATTTTATTTTTGAGCAATTTTCGGGTAGAGATGAATGATTTTCGGACAGAAAGGTTTTTCTGGAAAGATGCAAAAGCAAAACAAAGCTAAAACTTCAGAAGTTCTAAGACACTCTAAAATGCAAGCAACTAACAAGAGAAAAGTAAACTAAATGAAAGCAAAAACTAGAAAAGATAAAATAAAAGTAAACGGAGATAATCACGGTGAAAACATTGGTTTGTTCATTAAAATCCCTTTGTTAACAAGGTTGATCAGGTCTTGTTACCAAAATAATTTTATATGAAGCAAAAATTTGTATTCCACTAATGATTATGTTACCTCAACCTTGATAGCAATGGTCCCAATCATAATAGTTTCATATTTTTCTCTCGGTATGGGACAATATATTTCTCCAACTTGAATGCCCTCAACATGTTCAATTGAGTTTAAACCATAAGTCATATCAATCTTCTTGGGGAAATAGACAGTATGCTCCTTGTCATTAACATTGAAAGTCACCTTTCCTTGATTATAATTAATAACAACTCCTGCAGTATTAAGAAAAGGTCTCCCAAGAATAATAGACATATTATCATCTTCAGGCATTTCAAGCACAACAAAATCAGTTAATATCAAGCAATTATGAGCCACTAGAACATGTACATCCTCACATATACCAACAGGTATAGTAGTAGATTTATCAGCCATTTGCAAAGATATATCAGTTGGTATCAGTTTTTCCAGTTGAAGTCTCTTATAGATACAAAAAGGCATAACACTAAATCCTGCTCCCAAATCACACAAAGCAGTTCTAACATAACTATTTTTAATAGAGCACCGGATAGTTGGAATCCCTAGGTCTCCAAGTTTCTTTGGAACTTTACCATTAATGGAATAATTAGCAAGCAAAGTAGAAATTTCTTTATTAGGGATATTCCTTTTATTTGAGACAATATCCTTCATATACTTTGAATAAGGAGGCAATTTAATAACATCAGTCAAAGGAATTTGCAAGAATAAAGGTTTCATCCACTCATAAAACTTATTATAGTGTTCATCTTCCTTTGACTTGTGTTTCTTATCAGGAAAGGGCATAGGTTTTTGGACCCAAGGCTCTCTTTCGCTACCATGTTTCTTAGCAACAAAATCTTCTTTAGTGTATTTAGTATTCTTAGTGTGCCTTTGAGTTTCTTCTTCAACCTTTTCTTTATCAGGAGCATCATTTTCTTCATTACCACTTTCAGTTTCAGCATCAGAGGCAAATATACTATTATGATCTTTAGCAGGTTCAGAAGGTTCTATAATAGTTTTATGTTTCTTGTTTCTTTTCTTAGGAGTAGTACCACTATTTTCATTTTGTTGAGAATCCTTCTCAATTCTTGTAGGATGCCCCTCAGGATATAGAGGATCCTGGGTAGCAGCACCACTTCTAGTTCTAATTTCATAAGCATATTTTTCTTTAGCAGCATTAACTAGCAAGTCTTTTTGTACCTTAATAAGCTGATCTATTTGAGTTTGAACCATTTGAAAATGTTTAACAAGAATTTTAACATCATTAGGGGTTCTTTCCACAATATCTTTTAACTCAACAATAGGTCTAGTGTTTTCCATTAAATGATTTTGCACCCTTTTATTAAAATTATCTTGCTTAACAATAAAAATATCGAATTCTTCTAAGCATTGATCAAGAGGTTTAGAGTAAGGGATATCACCTTCATCAAAATGTTGGAGAGAGTGTACCTCAATAGTGGATGAGTGGGGAATTGGCTTACATAATTCTTCTATAGGAGGTAAATTCTTGACATCAGCAGCTTTAATTCCCTTCTCCTTAAGACGTTTCTTAATTTCCTTCATCACTTTATCATTTAGTTCAATAACTCCCCTCTTCTTTGATGTTGGTATAGGCGCAGGTATAGCTGGTTCAGGTATAATTGTTTCAGGTATAGCTGGTTCAGAAGGGGTCCAATCTTCATAATTCTTGCTTATTTTAGCTATTAATTCCTTAGCTTCCTTGGGAGTCCTATTCCTGAAAACACAATCAGCACAACCATCCAGGTATGTCCTAGATTCTTCAGTTAGTCCATTATAAAATATATCAAGAAGCTCATTCTTAGGTAATGGACATCCAGCCTGTGCATGAATCAAAGCACAAAACATTGCCCATGATTCAAGCAATATCTCTTTTTCTACCTGTTTAAAATCAAAAAGTTCCTGCAAAATAGCATGTCTAGCACTAGGAGGAAAATATTTCTGCAGGAAAGTACTAATCAAGCAATCAGTGCTATCAATAGATTCAGGAGGTAAATTATTAAACCAAGTTTTAGCTTCTCCTTTTAGTGAAAAAGGGAAAATTTTAGCAACAAAGTAGGTGCGCATCTTAATATCATCAAAAAATAAGCCACTCATGGTAGAAAGCTCAGTCATATGTGCTACCGCACTTTTATTCCTAGTCCCACAAAAAGGTTCTTTCTCAACAATAGCTATGTAGGATAGATCAAGAGAGAAATCATAATCTTTATCTTTAATGTTTATGGGAGATGCAGCAAACTTAGCATTAGGAGATAATTTGTGTTTTATAGTACGCCTCTCAAGGAGACTCTTAATAGCACTCCTATCATGGGTGTTTTAACATTCTTTAATAAATTCATCAGTCCTCTCAATATAACTGTCTTCAATATCATAGCTCTCTCTAGACTCAGGTGAACTAATAGGTGTAGTAGTGTCTCCATTAGGAGTTTCAGTATTTCTAGCTATAGTTCTAGCAATCGTAGCATCTAGGAAAGGACCTAATGAACCACTCTTATCAAGCACAGTAGAAGCAACATCATAAGTATCAGAAGTTTCAAATTCAGCAGTAGTAGCAGTGGGTGTAGCATGTGTATGTGGTGGTGTAAGGAGCTTACTCATAACAGACAGTGAATCAAGAGCAACCGAGGTGTTCAGAACCGTACCTCTTCTTGTAGTGGATGGTAAAATAGGAACCTTGCCATCACGAGACTTACCCATGATGGATGGATGGCAGCGAACAATAGTGATTCCAAGTGAACTTGGTAAATAAAGCTATGGTCTCCGGCAACAGCGCCAGAAAATAGTCTTGATGACCCACAAGTATAGGGAGTGTATCGCAGTATTTTCGAGGGAAGTGAAACCCAATTTATTGATTTGACACAAGGGGAGCCAACGAATATTTATAAGCCCTAACAACTGAGTTGTCAATTCAGCTGCACCTGGAAACAATCTTGCTCACAGCAGTTTATCAGTAGCAACAGTTTTGTAGAAGCAATAGTAAAGTAACAGCAGTAGTAAAAGTAAAGACAGTAGTAACAATTGCAGTAAACAATAGGATTAAAGCGCGGTAGGCATAGGGATGGATGGACGGATGTTGCATGGACAAGGCAATTCATACGGCAATCAAGACATAGGGCATTTGCATATGAATAAGATAAAGCATCCAAGTACTAAATATCATAGGCATGTGTCCCATATATAGTCATACGTGCTCGCAATGAGAACTTGCACAACATCTTTTGTCCTGTCAGCTCGTTTGCAGTGGGGCCTCAAGGGAACTACTGGCAATTAAGGTGCTATTTTTAATAGAGCACCGGAGCAAAGCATTAACACTCCGTGAACACACGTGATCCTCACATCAAAGCCATTCCCTCCGGTTATCCCGATTTTTGTCACTTCGGGGCCTTTGGTTCCGGACAACGACGTGTGTATACAACTTGTAGGTAAGACCATAAACAATACTATCATAATAAATCAATAACATGTTCAGGTCTGAAATCGTGGCACTCGGGCCCTAGTGACAAGTATTAATCATAACAAGTCGCAACAAAGTCAAAAAGCACTAATAATAGATACTAGCCATCATGCCCTAGCAATCTGATGCCATTACATGAACGATCTCATCCAATCCCTACCATCTCCATAGCCTATAGCGGGGGATTACTCACTCATAGATGGGGGAAACATGGATGGTCGATGGAGAAGCGATAGTGATAATGATGGCGATGATCTCCTCCAATTCCCCGTCCCAGCAGGGTGTTAGAACAGAGTTTTTAGTTTCGAATCGCGGAATCTGGTGGTGGCAGCGAAGCGGAACTCTTTCTGAAAAACGTCAAACACCCCTTGGTTTTTAGGTCAAGAGGAAACTTATAAGCGAAGAGGGAGGTCGAGGGGGCAGCCGAGGCAGCCACACCACCCCCAGGCGCGGCACGGCCTGGCCCGCGTGGCCAGGTGGTGTGGGCCCCTCGTGGCCCTACTCCGTCTCGTCTTTTGGCTCCGTGAGTCCTCTGGTGAAATAAGATTTTAGGCATATTTTTCGGAATTTTTTCTCATAGTTGATTTTCTGCACAAAAACTAGACACCAAGGTAATTCTACTGAAAACAGCGTCAGTCCGTGTTAGTTGCATCCAATTCACACAAGTTTAGAGAAAAAAAACAATAGCAAAAGTGTTCGAAAAAGTAGATACGTTTTGGACGTATCAACCATTTGTACCGGGCCGAGTAAAAGTTTTTGCAAATGTAGTGCAATATTCTTTCAGTTGAGAACCATCCAATGCCTTCAAAAATGTCGAACTTATTAAAAACCCAAATATACTTTTGAATTAATAGAATTCTTCAAATCTGCGCTAAGAATTCTAATTAAAATTAAGATTTAAGTACTAAGAATTATGGTGTAACTAGCAGAGCCATGGGCGGGAGCATACCACTAGTCCAGCAACCAGGCGGTCGATTGTCTCGTCGATGGTATGGCCTTCGCTCCTGGCATCGATCGGCGAGGGCCTCGAGACTCCCCGCTCCCGTATCCCAATCCGATATTCCGATCTAGTGGAGACGACTTGACTCGGGCGGGAGACGTTGGATCAATTGTTGGTTCCGTTTTCCTGGGAGGAAGCGAAGCGGTCGATACCGTCTAGGACTAGGAGTCGAGCAGTTGACCTCCGCCTCGGCCTCGCCATGTACCAGTATCAATCACCTAGGCTCAGAGTCTACTACAGCGGAAAAAGGCCTAATTAATCCACCAGCCCAATAAAAAATCTTTTTTACGATATATACTAGGCCTGTCTATATAGCATATTTCTACGAGGGCCCCTACTGTTTTTGGGCCCGGGGCGGCTACCCCGTAGGTCCCCCCAAGGGCCGGCCCTGGCACTAGATAATAATTAGGGACCAGAATTATGCTAATGTGAGGTAATATATGCACGTGGCGGACCACGACCCCTCGCCGGCAGAAGGTTTTCGTGTTTTATTTAGACTGTTTCTAGCGTTTTCTTCAAAATATTGAGGCGGTGGCTATATCCTAAATTCGGAATAAGCTCCTTGTCGTCCTATCGTCGCTCCTGTTGAAGTATAATGCAAATTCTATTAAGGAGACTAACTTCTGACGGAGCAGAGCGAGACCCGTCGCCGGGAGGCTTGAGCTGGATCGTTGATGACCTAGGTTACCACCGCTATATATATACCTCTTGTAAGCCGCTGGCTGGGATAAGTTGCATATGTGAAATCCCCGACGTTGTGTAAACACTCCTCGTATAGTGAAGTTCTGCTGGCTGGCGCCCGTGGTTTTTTCTCTCTTTGTTGGAAAGGGTTTTTTCACATTAAATCTGTGTCCCTTTTGCTACGATTTTATTTTTGTTCTTCGTTATTTGATTGTCGCAAAGCTAACAGCTCCGTCTACTACAACAAGCTCTACTACAATAAACTTTGACCGGCTCAGGTGATGGAGGGGCGAGGAAGGCGGCGCGCTATCAGCTCGTGCTAGTGTATATAGTCGTATCTAGGTGGTCCATTGACCTACTTGTAATTTTTATTACTTTTAGCACTCTTTATACTGGTATTGATGATTATTAACAGGTCGGTGAAATTTTTATTACTTTTAGAAGTTTTTGTACTTTTATGGTAAACACCACTTATCGAGCAAACCTGCTGTCACCACCAAGCAATCTAGCCCCCAACTACTATCTGTTGTCTTTTGGCTCTTCCTGTAATATTGTTCAAGGTCCGCTACTCTGTCTAGGAGCGACCAAGTGAAGTTGGGATATACTACTCCCTCCGATCCATATTACTTGTCGCTGAAATGGATATATCTAGCACTAAAATTTATCTAAATATATCTATTTCCGCGACATAATATGGATCAGATGGAGTAGTACGTATACACGCATCTGGCCAATCCAGCATTTTCGCAGTTAATGTCCGCTTGTACTTCAACTTGTGTCTGTATAAACAAGAGGAGGAAAAAATCAACGCCGAGACTTGGTTAAGAATGTCACATCTTTTCTCTCATGCATGCGACAAATGGAACCTTGACCGTAGATTGCTTGATTTGTGTTTAAGTAGATAAATCCAGCAAAAATATGAATAGTCGTCAATAAAATTCAAATAATATTTGTACCCTCCATAAGAGAGACGAGCAGGGTCTCAAAATTCAGAATGAACTAGTTCAAGAGGCATAGTAGAAGTATATGATAACTGGCGACTTTTACCACATTGATAAGAATCACAAATTAAAGGGGAATTTTCTGAAGAAACACATTCTTGATCATTATAATTAAGAATGGAACTGCCGACATCGGTGGATGAATGACTGAGACGCTGGTGCCATTGAGACGACGTGACGCAGACGCTAGACGAAGGCTGACTAGCGAATCAGGAGGTGGCACAATCGAGTGGCAAGGGGTAGAGCCCGCCTTGGCTTCTACCACGAAGAAGAACTCTCCTGGTGGTCTTGTCCTTAACGAGAAAAAAATATTTACGGAACTCAATGAAGATATCATTATCCGACACGAGACAATAAACTGATAAAAGGTCATCACAAATGTGTGAAATATGCAGAATATTATTTAAAAAGTGAGAAGAACCGGATAAGGTCGAGTGTCCAATATGCGAAATACACAAACCTGAGCCGTTGGCCACCTGAACCTTGTCGTTGCCGCCGTAGTGCTCGCGAACGTGGAGACGCTCTAGGTCACTGGTCAAGTGATATGTGGTGCCGGAATCCATGACCCAGCGCATGAAGTTGTTGGAGGAGGTTGAAGCCGTGTACGCGGAGCGGCCGTTGCCACTGGAGTTGTCGTGGTCAAAGCGCTTGCGGCAGTTGTCTGCTTCATGTCCCCAGTATTTGCAGATCTGACTCTGGGGACGGGAGCGCCTGCGACCGTTGCGGCCATTGCCGCCTCCTCCACCACCGCCGTTGTTACGGTGGGGATCCGAACCACCTTGCCCGTCTTGTCCCTGTTGGGGCGGGTATTTCTGCCCCTGATTAGTGCATCCTCTCGCGGGGCGTCCTTCAGGCGGGCGACTAGCGTCCGGCGTACGTGGGCGATTGACAGCGGTTGGGTGGCCGTACCGCGCCATGACATTAGCCGATGAGGTCCACCCATCATCCTCAGTCTACTGTGATAGTTGCAATGCCTCATAGTTGAGCACCATGGAGTAGAAAGCGTCGAGCGCAACCGGGGTGATTACGACTCTAAGCGAAGCCACGGTCGAGTTAAAAGCCTTCCCCAATCCGGTGAGCATGTAATCGATGACCTCGTCATCGCTGAGTGGAGATCCGGCAGCTGCCATGGCGTCGGCCAGAGCCTTCACCTTGTGCATATACTCGCCAACGGTCATGTTGAGCTTCTGTAGCAACTGAATTTGTCGCCGGATGTGCCGCACCCCGGCACGATTCTACATGCTGAACATGGCGTGGATGGAGGTCATGCCGCAGCCGCGGATTTGCAGTTGATGAGCTGAGACGCAATGTTCTCCGTCATGGAGGAGAGGATCTCCCCTAGGAACTTCTGATCTTGAGTCCACCACCTCGCATACTCAGGGTTGTCCACTATAGTGCCAGCATTGGCGGCCCCCTCGGTGACGGTCTTGGCTAGAGCAGCGACATATCCGTCAAGGTAGCCGTGAAGGGAGGCACCGGAGAGGTGGGTGACAACGAGCGCACGCCACAGCGGGAAATTCCCGCTATTGAGGCAGACTCCAATGGAGGGAGTCATGGCGGCGGGACCCGCGATTGTCGTCGCGAGTGGGCCGACAATCGGGCCGGTGAGAGCTAGCTGCCGCAATCCAGATGAGCCAGAGGATGCCATCGCTAGGGAGCGGGCGGCGGCGTGTGCGGATGAGAGGAGGCGGCGGCGATAGGGAGGCTCTGATACCAAGTTTGATTTAGGGTTACGTGAGGCAAAGCCTCCATATATCTCTCATATATATATATATATATATATATATATATATATATATATATATATATATATATATATATATATATATGGGTGCACTTGCAATTTTTTCACCTAACTTGCTTGTAAGTATCTTAGATATAGTATATGAACATACTCAAATAGATAAAGTATTACAAATACTTTCATAAGGTAGTATATGAGACGTGGGTGTAGTTACACCCAGAAGTAAGAAGTATTTTTCATATATATATGATCAACACACAAAGTTACAATTAAAACATGATAGATACCCGTATATAACACGTATACGTGGCCATTTCCAACAGGGCGGGCAAGCTAGGGGCAAGCACACGTAACCGCCGCTGTTAGCAGCAGGCTAGTTCCTTTGTTATGCCTACACATATCTACTCCATCCATTATATAATATAAGATGTTTTATCTTTTGTGAAATCGAATGTATCTAGATCTCTTTTATGCGGAGTGAACTTACACAAAAGCTAAAACATCTTATATTTTTAAACGGAGGGAGTACTATGTGTTTGGTTTACTTCCCCAGGTAGCGCTACCAAAAAATTGGCCGTCTATGAAGTTCTGGTGATTGTTTGCCTTGTATCCAAAAATTTTGGCTCGCAATGGATGTTCACCCCTCCCACTCACAGATTTTTGCCAAATAGTTAGCCAAACGTGGGCTGAGGATTCCTCGTCAAAAACATGGGCAAATCAACTCTGGCCAAATATTTGGTTGGACTGGCGTGGGCACCAACCAAACACACCCTTAGATCCAAATCTGATTTGTACCTAGCGTGATTGTATAGCTCACATTGTTCAAGTCAGGTTAGTAGGTCTGAATGTTGTCATGCATGCTGCCGTCGTTGCCGAAGTTATCGATCAGCCCTCCTTTTCGAAAATTAAAATATCCCTATGCTTTTTTCCTATCCTGCAATTCAAATTGCCACTCCTTTAAATTCCTGTGTTTGAGATCCCTATAGGACTGGTGAGGTGTGACATCTCGATTCCTTTAATTTTCCTGTTCTCCTACGTTTTAAATAGGGCCGAAGTTTCAAAGAAGCAGCCACGGATGGCTGTCACCGTCGCTGCGCGATTTTCATCCCGGGCGCTCGCCGTCAAAGTCAACGGCTCCTTGTGTCACAATCTCTCACCTCATTCTACGACTATGCCGCAATTCCGTTCACGCCTGCTGTACCTCGGTCATCGGTCATGCAACCCACGGCAAGTCTTGCTGCATTGCATGTGACCCTGACCGGTCGGGCAACCCGGTGAATCGGATCCTGAAAATTCCTCCGTACTTACTGGATTAGTTTTTCGCCGGCCTGATCTGATAACGACGCGCTGGCTGTGCTGATAAAACACACGTCAGCTACGGAGAAAAGTCTTCCGATTAGTGATTCTTCGTCGGAGTTTTTTCTCGGTCCAAAAGCAAAAAGTTCACGAGATGATTCCTGCAAATAGAGATAACATGGTTTTACACGAGCGAATTTCGATGCTCTCCCAAAACATGCAGGATATGAAAGTGCCAAAGCGGCTCAAATATATTTACTTACTCTTAAAGTCAGCTTCGCCGATTTCTTCTCGCCAAAAAAAAAAGAACCTTGGCCGATTTCTTGACCAGCCGACGTCCGTGTTTCGATTGGATAACGTGGCAACTTCGAAGTCTACGCCAACGACACTTGGTCGTTTTTGTACAATTCCTCGCCGAGAAACAGTACAGTATCGCCGGCGTTATTCAGTTTCAGTTCGATTTTACATCTTTCATCCGGTAGGTAGGTCGACGGATGACACACATTTTTAGTTACTATGGTTTGTGTCCTAGCAAAAATATGTTCGGGGTGATACTTGGGTCGCCAAAGAGGTGTACAGAAGCGAGAGCCTTTCGTTAATAAAGAAGAATATTTGCTTTGGACATGCTCTTGGTGCTTTACGAGAAGTCTATACTCTCCCGCAATTATACTACTACTACTGTACTGAAGAAATTTTGTGCCACTTGCCTCTTCTTCGATCTTTTTTTATGACAAGGAACGTGCACGTGGGGGAGAATGGTGACAAAAGACTCGGAGCATTGTGTTCCTTTCAATTTTGCGAGATAAGCATAGAGTATCCCTTTCCAAATGTACAGATGTAAAGAAGATGTGCCGCCGATCTTTTATAATCGGGTCAAACCTTCAACGCTTATTATGTAGCTACACATCAATCTCTTGGATTAGGAGGTGCAGAAGGCAACCGCTAGCCTGCATTCATACTACACACCAAGAGTTGACCAGACGGTCCAGGCTGACGGTTACTGAGGAAATTCCCGGTTTGAGTGTGAGTGAGACAGTTTGAGTTTGGGGAAGCACCGTACTTACGTACGTACATGACGCCAGGAAACACGAAACTTCCTTCTCGTGTACACATGTACGGTATACCCTCGTTTGCATCCGTAATTCGCCTAGAATTTCGCACGCTAATCGTGTCGATTAGTTTCTACGACCCCCCTGCGATGATTACGGAGGACCGTACGCGCACGTTCTGCTGGTTTCTTCTACCGGGCGTTTCATCACAAATCAAAGCAAGAAGCCACGGCCGCGCTCGACCTCTGGACAGCATGCGTTCGATCGGCCGGATAACGTACGTGATCTTACTAAAGTCCACGCCTGTCGTCACCGTGTTGCGCCCTTGAGAGTCGATTATTTCTTCTCCAAAGAGCCCAAGGTAGCGGCGCCACTTGGTTCGTTTCTGTATATTTAATTTGCGTCTGACAAGTCCACACGATGCGCGTACATGCTGGGACCCGCAGCGCCTTCATTGGACGTAATTGGGTCAATTCGTCAACTCGATGGAAGTTGTTAAAGTTTATCACACTGATGATGGGATGGCTTGCAAACTCGGCATTGCTCCGGAATAACGCCAACGGCATGCACACACATGACAAGTTGACCATGTGTTGCTTGGTTAATTACTAACTGCATACGCGTGTAAGTACATTGCACCGGATTAAGATGCACTACATAATAATAATTAGGGACCAGATTATGCTAATGTGATGTAACGCATGCGTAGTACTACCTATAGATAAGCAAATGCCGTTTTTTGGTTAAACACCACCTATCCAGCAAAATGTGCTGTCGCCACCAAGCAAGTCAGGAAACATCCCACGGAAGACCCAAATTGTTGGTCGGCGACCAACTGAAATTGGGATACAGTACTCCCTCCGATCCATATTAGTTGATTTGAATTTGTTAAAATTTAGATGAACCTATATACTAAATAGTGTCTAGATTCATCTAAATCTAGATAAATTTGAGTCAACTAATATGGGCTGGAGGGAGTACATGCATCTGGCCAATTCAGCATTGATGGGTGCTCCATCGCATGTTACGCAGTTAGTGTCCGTTTCTACTTCTACTTGTGTGCGTATGTATACAAGAGGGGAAGGATCAGACTAGAGCAGGTACAATAAGCTTATGTCAGCAGGCTATAAGCCTTTAAATAATATATTTGGGATGAGGTGGAGGAGAGAGAAATGGAGAGAGAAAATTAGTCGGCTCTCATGCAAGAGCCAGCTATAACATGTACTCCTAGGCACTTTGTGTGAGTGTAAGGTGGGCCTTAGCCAAATAAACTAGCACTTACTTATGGCTAACTATTGTATATGTTGACTATTAGGTTGTCTACAGGTGACATGGCGACAACTTATAGTCAGCAGCTTAGGTCGAGGATGTCACATCGCTCATAAAGCAAGTACAATAAGCTTATGTCAGCAGGCTATAAGAATTTAAATAATATATTTGAGATGAGGTGGAGGAGAGAGAAGTGGAGAGAGAAGATTAGTGGACTCTCATGCAAGAGCCAGCTACAACACCTGCCTAGGCACTTTGTGTGAGTGTAAGATGGGCCTTAGCCAAATAAAGTACTCAATTACTATTGTACATATTGGCTATTAGATTGACTATATGTGACATGACGACGGCTTATACTAGCAGTTGGCTTTACTATTGAACTTGCTCATACATGCAACAAATGGAACCTTGACCCTGGATTGCTTGATGGTATATATTTATTTTTCCTTGAAACATCTCATCAATGCGTACTTCGGTGTGATGAACCACCGAGGAAGTGTTGGAATTTGGTGAGTTTTGGGCTGTTGGCCCATTAGACAAATTATAAAATTCTCTTTGGCCCATTTGTGTATGGCAGTATATGGCTGTGCACGTGGTGTCAAAGTTTAGTTCCATACTGCTAGTTGAGTGAGAGTTACACCTCCTTATATACTAGGTTGTTCCACCACTCACTAAGGTGCTAATACACATGCATGTTCTGATATATCCATGTTCTCTTCTTATCAGGTCGCAAGGACTTTCTTCGTGCTGTTGGGAAATGGCTCACGTGCTTCTGTTCATGGTGTTGGTACGGTAAATCTGAAGTTTACTTCGGGAAAGACCGTACAGCTGAAGAATGTGCAGCACGTTCCGTCCATTAATAAGAATCTCGTGAGCGGATCGCTCCTATATCGAGATGGTTTTAAGTTGGCGTTTGAGTTCAATAAAGTTGTAATCTCTAAGTATGTACAATTTGTTAGACAGGGTTATGAGTGCGGAGGTCTGTTCCGCTTATCTTTGTCAGACTCATGTACTAAAGTTATTAATCATGTTTACAATGATAATGAGTTCAGTATTTGGCATTCACGACTTTGTCATATTAACTTTGGTTGCATGACGCGGTTAGCCAATATGGGTTTAATTCTGAAATTTACCACTGTCAAAGATTCTAAGTGCCAAGTTTGTGTGCAAGCAAAGCAACCCCGCAAGTCTCATATGGCTGCGGAACCGAGAAACTTAGCACCTCTAGAACTTATACATTCAGATCTTTGTGAGATGAATGGTGTGTTGACACAAGGTGGAAAAAGATACTTTATGACGTTGATTGATGACTCCACTATATAATGTTATGTTTATCTTCTGAAATCTAAAGATGAAGCTTTGAGTTACTTCAAAAACTATAAAGTTGAAGCAGAAAACCAACTTGATCTTAAAATCAAGCGGCTAAGGTCGGATCGTGGTGGAGAGTACTTTTCAAATGAATTTGATCTATTCTGTACGGAACATGGTATTATCCATGAGAGGACGCTTCCCTACTCACCTCAGTCAAATGGGGTGACCGAAAGAAAGAACCGCACTCTAACTGATTTGGTTAACTCCATGTTAGATACATTGGGTCTTTCCAAGGAATGGTGGGGGGAGGCGCTAATGACTGCGTGTCACGTCCTAAACCGTGTTCCCGTAAAGGATAAATCCAGGACTCCATTTGAGGAATGGGAGAATAAAAGGCTTAAACTCTCTTACTTACGAACTTGGGGATGTTTGGCGAAAGTCAATATTCCAATACCCAAGAAGCGAAAGCTTGGACCAAAAACCGTGGATTGTGTTTTTCTGGGATATGCTTTTCATAACATTGGCTATAGATTCTTGATAGTAAAATTTGAGGTATCTGACATGCATGTTGGTACGATTATGGAGTCGAATGATGCGACTTTCTTTGAGGACATCTTTCCCATGAAAGGTATGTCTAGCTCATCAACTCAGGAGATGACTAGTTCATCTAGTCAGGAATTTGTTATAATTCCTGAACCCACTATGCTAATAGAACACTATGATGATCCTGTGGAGGATGACAATGAAGCTCCTAAAAGGAGCAAGAGACAAAGGACTGCAAAGTCATTTGGTGATGATTTTATTGTGTACCTTGTGGATGATACTCCCACCTTTATTTCAGAAGCTTATGCATCTCAAGATGCTGACTACTGGAAAGAAGTTGTCCGTAGTGAGATGGATTCCATCTTAGCTAATGGAACTTGGGAGGTCACTGATTGTCCTTATGGGTGTAAACCTGTAGGATGTAAGTGGGTGTTCAAGAAAAAGCTTAGACCTGATGGTACTATTGAAAAGTACAAGGCATGTCTTGTTGCCAAGGGTTATACCCAGAAAGAAGGTGAAGACTTGTTCGATACCTACTCACCTGTTGCCAGATTGACCAGTATTCGAGTACTACTATCCTTGGCTGCCTCACATGGTCTTCTCGTTCATCAAATGGACGGTAAGACAACTTTTCTAAATGGAGATCTAGATGAGGAAATTTATATGGAGCAGCCTGATGGATTTGTAGTAGATGGTCAAGAAGGAAAGGTGTGTAAGTTAGTGAAGTCTTTATATGGTCTTAAGCAAGCTCCTAAACAGTGGCATGATAAGTTTGAAAGAACTTTAACCGCTGAAGGATTTGTTGTAAACGAAGCTGATAAATGTGTGTACTATCGCCATGGTGGGGGCGAGGGAGTTATTATGTGTCTCTATATCGATGACATATTGATATTCGGGACCAACCTCGCTGTTATAGAGGAGGTCAAAGAGTTCCTATCTCGCTGCTTTGAGATGAAGGACTTGGGAGTGGCTAATGTAATCTTAAACATCAAGCTACTAAAGGATGACAATGGTGGGATTACACTGCTTCAGTCCCACTATGTGGAAAAGATATTGAGTCGCTTTGGGTATAGCGACTGCAAGTCTTCTCCAACGCCTTATGATCCGAGTGTGCTACTTCGAAAGAATCGAGGGAATGCTAAAGATCAATTGAGATATTCTCAAATCATTGGCTCGCTCATGTATTTAGCCAACGCTACGAGGCCTGGCATCTCCTTTGCTGTAAGCAAACTAAGTCGATTTGTGTCAAATCCTGGAGATGATCATTGGCATGCTCTTGAGAGAGTTTTGCGCTATTTGAAAGGTACTGCGAGTTATGGTATTCACTATACTGGGTATCCAAGAGTACTTGAGGGGTATATTGACTCAAACTGGATATCTGATGCTGATGAGATTAAGGCCACAAGTGGTTATTTGTTTACACTTGGTGGTGGCGCTGTTTCCTGGAAGTCTTGCAAGCAGACCATCTTAACGAGGTTAACTATGGAAGCAGAACTCACAGCATTGGACACAGCCACTGTTGAAGCAGAGTGGCTTCGTGAGCTTTTGATGGACTTACCTGTGGTTGAAAAACCTATACCCGTCATCCCGATGAACTATGATAATCAAACTGTGATCATCAAAGTAAACAGTTCTAAGGATAATATGAAGTCATCAAGGCATGTGAAGAGGAGATTGAAATATGTCAGGAAACTGAGAAACTCTGGCGTTATTGCGTTGGATTATATCCAAACTTCTAAGAACTTGGCAGATCCCTTCACAAAGGGCCTATAGTGTAATGTGATAGATAATGCATCGAGGGAGATGGGCTTGAGACCCACACAATGAGTTGTTCGCAGTGGCAACCCACTCTATGTGATCGGAGATCCCGTGAATTAGAGCTGGGAGACAAGTTGTTGATCAGCTGAGAGGAGAGTATGTCCATATTATATTTACATCTCCATAAAGATGCAATACTCTCTTATTCTGCATGGCAGGGTGATATTTATCTTAATGTGTTTCAAGTGGCTTTTCTAAGTAGAGATGTTGTCCTGCAGAACATCTATTGAGGAACACATCTATATGAGTCTGACTGTTAAACATCGCAGTCTGTGAGAGTTGGGTGCTCTTTAATAAACTCATGAAAGGCCCTGGAGTATGACGCATAAGCTCCAAACCACAGGGAAGCCCTGCGGCAGCCCTGTACCGGTCTAGATTTTGTGTGAAACTAGTGTGCAGAAAACTTGTAGTTCAAGGCATAGTCCACTATTCAAGTTGCTCGCTAGTGTAGCATGAAGTTTAATGTGGATGTTCAACTTAACAGTCTCCACTACACACCGATATATAAAACAATATCCTAGAATGGAAATGAGATGATGTGCCAATAAGACTTTGTGGGGGGGGGGGGGGGGGGTTGTTGGAATTTGGTGAGTTTTGGTCTGTTGGCCCATTAGACAAATTCTGAAATTCTCTTTGGCCCATTTGTGTATGGCAGCATATGGCTGTGTACGTGGTGTCAAAGTTTAGTCCCATACTGCTAGTTGAGTGAGAGTTACACCTCCTTATATACTAGGCTGTTCCACCACTCACTAAGGTGTGAGAAGGAGAGCAGCTCTCGCGCACTCCTCCTCCGACGCCGCCTCGCCTCGCCACGCCTCGCCTCGTCACGACGCGCGTGCGTGCGTGCCACGGGTTGCGGGAATCTCGCCGAGCCGAGCTTTATTTTTGCTAGTCAGAAAAACTAATCTTGGATTAATTACGAGTCATTAACGGACGCGTTAATTGGTCAGCCGTTTCCAGTCTTTATGGGACGTGGGTTGTTACCGACTCGGACGTGGGCTGAGTCCCACGATCTCCTTGACCTGCTCTATATAAGCGTTTGCGCTAAACCTAATCGGCATCGCTTACCACACGCGTCTCCTTCCAGTCTATTGCGCCGCCGCTTTCGTCTTCCCATCCCGGCTTACGGCGTGCACCGCAGATCGGGACAGTAGGCCTCCGGAACCCCGCCTCTTGTGAACCTGTACGGGTGAGGGGCGATCAGGTTTTTGAGGAGCGCTTCTGCGCGACTACTGGCTTCCACAACGTCTTCCGACGATGAGTTCCCGGACGGCGACTTCTTCTCGGACGTCACCGACCTCTTCGACAACCTCAACATGAGCGACGATGCTACCACCGCTGCGGCTACCGCTGCTGCCAACGCCGCGGTTGTTGCTGCCGCTGCTCTACCGTACGTAATACTGAACTGTCTCTTTCAGATTCTGCTAGAGTTCTTTATTCTAGCGATTGGTGTAGATGTGATAGGTTTGTCTTATTTAGATGTAATCTGTTCATCTACTTTACTGATCTGCATGATTAGTTTTATTACTGTCTGTATGATCACGTTTTATCAGTTTATTATTTGAATTAAATTATATGGATTATTGCTTATATTTTTAACAGGAAGCATGTGGACATGATGGGCGTACCAATAGAATTATATTGGTAGTGTCGAGGTAGTAGAAACTACTCCTATATATGTGCTGCTAGAATAAATAAATGGAATTATCCAGCAAGGTTTAAGTAGAGCGATGAATGAGGAACTCAATCTGGAACTGAAGTTCAGCCAACTTGTGTGATTGAAGTGGGCGCACGAGTTGCCGGGAACCGCGTGCTGATTTGGTCAGAGCTCTCACGGAGGAGGTCAGCAAATGTGTGCCGCTGCCACGCGCCTTAGGGACTAGTATTAGGATATTCAAAGTCAAGTAAACCTCAGCTCTGCTCAGCTGTCAAGAGTGCGACTTCTCCTGTTGGGTGTACGCCTCTATTGCCGTTTGAAGCTCAAGATAAATCTGAGAATCTCACAGAGTTTTACCGGTTGAGCAACAGAATTTATACTACTCCATCGGGTGGCCGAGATCAAACACTGCAATTTTTCACCACCCCATCACAATGGAGGGTGTTTGATCAAGTTATCATGATGATCCTGAAAACCAGTACTACTACTCTATACCGGTTGCAATCGCAGACAATTCTTTTTCCATGATGAGCTTGACTTTTAAGGTTTTGCTCCTTTTTGTTTCGCCAACAAATTGACGTTTTGTTCACCATTCCTTGTTCTTTTGTATTTGGATCGGCTTGCGTATATTCACAATTTCACACACGCCAAGTTCTATTTTTTGTTTGTTTGCGGGGAACACGCCAAGTCTTTCAGATAAACTATAGCCTCTTTTTTTTATTTGCGGGCAGATAGTATAGTTGTACACATAAACCCTGGCCACCCCCCGGAAACACATGCGAAACCCAAGTGGAGAATTATTTTGGATCCATATAGTAGTATTTAGCTGATTGTGCCTAACTGCATGCATGATTGATGCATGATGCATGCATCGAACAAACTATTGGCGAAGTTGACGAAGAGGCTGGCAAGGCATTACATTATGAACAGCTTGAACGCCTGCCATTTGCCACACCATTTTCATACGGAATTTCCGAGGAATTCGGCTCTCCATTCTAGCTTGTCCCCACCGCATGACATGCTAGCTGATACAATTAGATGTATGCTTACTTTAAACATAAACATTTCTGCTGTCATTTCACTGTAAATATATGCAAAAGAATCTTCTGTTTTTTTCTGTCGCAAAGAATCTTCCTGCTAATACTGATGAACCAGTTAGGTGATTCGCCGGTTAGTTAATACTACATCGATCAATCACACACCTAGTTGCTAGCTTGTATGATGGAAATCTGGCAGGTTTTATGGGTTGTCAAACAGCTATTCATACCTGGGGTCAACTTTGTTAGCAATAATATGTATGATTTGTTTTAATTAATGGAACTTGTAATTAACTTAGTCACACATATTATTGTCTACTTTAACATTTTCGTTGTAGTAATTTTTTTAGACAACAATTGATGGGATTTCAACAATGTCGAAACTGATTACAAACGACTCCACAAATAAATAAAATACAATATGGTCCTAGAATTTTGCAAGAAGGACCTCACACCGTACTTCCAAAACGCAATCATTGAATCATCGTCACCAACCAAGTAAGGGACCGGATCCAGAAGCAACACATCTTCAGACACCATTGAATCACCGCCGTTGTCCGCCACATTGGGCTTTGAACACCATAGGAGTGCCCACCCTGAGGGGTGAGATCTAAGAACCTTTTCCAGACCATCGGGCAGGCAGGAGATGGGGAAGAACAAACAGTACCTCCAACCGAAGATCCCCGAGCAGTAGAGCAAAACCACTAGCAGAACGCTCCACCATCTGGCAGATTTAGGCATCGACACGTCGAGCCGCCTCCTCCCCTCGCCACCAAGGCCGACCGGAAGAAGCTTCAAGACGCGATAGCCGCAAACCACCAGAAGAACACAAACAACCCTAAAAAGGAAGGTTGTGGTGCCATCCCCTTTCTCTCCCTCGCCACCACGGTCGGACAAGGGGGAGACAATAGCATCAGCACCCCTCCGACTCCACAAACTCCAAGGCAGGGTCGAAAGTCGACCGTGCCTGGAGAAACCACCCTCCCTTGATCCAGAGATCTGAGAGGACACCAGGCCAGCAACTCGCCGGCTCCGCCACAAGTGGCCTCGCCGAGATAGGGATCGAACTCCAGCACCCTTATTCCGACGCGACGCCGCCTCCACCATCTCGACGACGTCCCCCGAAGCCCTAGCAAAAACAAGCCGAGCCGCTACCCGGCGCAACAAGAGAAGATCCCCCGGCGCCGCCACGCCACCCGGGCTTCACCCGGCGGCGGCGACAGGAGGAGGGAGTGGTAGGGGCTAGGGTTTGAGACTTGTTCGTTTTGTATATGCATATCTAACGTATACATATTAGTTTTAGTAGTTAAACATATATCTTCGTACATGTAATGTGAAGAAAACCCGCCTAGCATAAAAGTCACAATAAATCACAAAGAGAATAGTTGTACATAACTTATAACTAGTTCTACATTATTGACATGCATAAAGCATGGAGTGGTATTCAACACAATTTTTTTTTGAGAAGTCGAATAACACCTCATCGCAGATGGCTTTCTAATCTTTGTTTGCATAAACACACCTACCGTCAGAATACGTAATATTGTAGGACTCTGTATAGTTGTACCCTAACTTGTACTTGACCCCACCTGTAACTATTGTTGATCTATATAATGAAAATCCCTGGATCCCACGCGTGTGCGTTGAGGTATCCCCCAAATATTGTGTCCCTATTGTTTCACATGGTATCAGCCAGACCTCGGTTCCTAACCCTAGCCGCCGCCGCCTAGATCGCCGCCACCGCCGTCATGGGATCTTCCGCTGCGTCTACGTCCTCTGCTCTCTCCGCTCTTCTCCCCTCCTCGGTGCTGCCGCTGTCCACGAACACGTCAACCATCACCCCGTCGCCTGTCCACTTCGAGAATCAGATCACCGTCAAGCTCCCCGCCGCCAATCACCTGTTCTGGCGTGCGCAGGTCGTGTCTCAACTCCAGAGCCACCTGCTTCATGGCTATGTCGAGGGCACCTTCCAGTGTCCCACCTCTCATGTCTCCGTCGCTGTGACGGACAGTAATCCCGCCGGCCAGGTCATCAACCCGGCATATGTGGCCTGGATCCAACAAGACCAGGCAATTCTGAGCGCCTTCCTCGCCTCTTCATTCGTTGAGGTGGGCAGCATGATAATGTTTGCCAAATCCTCGCGGGAGGCGTGGGTCACCATCGAGAATAGCTTCGCTGCTCAGTCTTCGGCGCGAGCTACGCAACTGCGTGATCAGCTGCGCGAGACTCACAAGCTGAACCAGCCCATGGCTGTCTACTACAACAAGGTGAAGACGATCACCGACACGCTTGCGTCGATCGGCCAACCCCTCCGTCCCAAGGAATTTGTCTCCGCCGTTCTTCATGGCCTCGACGAGGAATACGACTCCCTGGCCGAGGTCGTTCAGGATCGCGCGACTCCGATGCCAGCGCATGACCTCTATGCGCGGCTGATGTCCACCGAGCAGCGCAAGGAGGGGCGCCGCTCAACTGTCATCGGAGGTGTCCACTCCGCCAATGTTGTCAAGACGGGCGGGTACAAGCCTTCCCGCCCCACTGCATCACCTACGCCGCCTTCCACCTACCGTCCGCCCTCTGGGCCCGGGTTGGGTGCTCGGCCTCCTACTCCAGGAGGCGCTGGTGGGGGCTCCTATGGCCGTGGCAATGGCCCGCGGCCCCACTGTCAACTCTGCCATGAAGTGGGTCACCTTGCTGCACGCTTCTTCAAGCGTTTCCAGAAGTCGTTCCTTGGTGTGGGCAACGACGGTCGCTTCCTTGAGCGCCAACTTGCTCATGCCAACGTCGCCTATCACGTACCGCAGGGTCATACCTCGACGCTCCATGTGGATCCTACGTGGTATGCTGATACGGGTGCCTCTGTCCATCTCACCGGCCAACTGGAGAAGCTGAACATGCAGGAGCCGTACCAGGGACATGAACAAGTTCACACTACCAACGGGGAAGGTATGTGTATTTCTCATATTGGTCAAGCTCTAATTCCCACTCCTTCATCTAGGCATCTCCATCTTCGTAATGTGTTATATGTCCCTAGTGTTACCAAAAGTCTTCTGTCTGTTCGTCAATTTACTTCTAATAATCGTGTTTGCATTGAGTTCCATCCTAATAGTCTTTTTGTAAAGGACCTGCTTACGGGGGCCATCCTTCTTAGAGGCCGAGTTCATGGTGGTCTCTACACGCTCGGCGCGCCACCAAATACCCCACTTCTCAAACAAGTCTTCAGCGCTCTTAAAGCTTCCTCTACTCAGTGGCATGCTCGTTTAGGCCACCCGGCTATGCAGGTTGTGCAACATGTGCTTCATCATCATCGGTTACCATCAGAGTCCAATAAAGTAGTGTCAGTTTGTGATGGCTGTCAACAGAGCAAGAGTCATCAGTTACCTTTTCCTATTTCAACTCATGTAATAAACTCTCCTTTGGAGCTTATTTATTCTGATGTCTGGGGTCCTGCCCAGCCATCTGTCAGTGGTCACACTTATTATGTCAGCTTTGTGGATGCTTATAGTCGTTTTACATGGTTTTATTTGATTAAGCACAAGAATGATGTCTTTGAGGTGTTTCGTCAGTATCAAGCTCATGTTGAGCGCCTTCTTGGCTATAAAATTAAAAATGTTCAATCTGACTAGGGGGGTGAGTACATTAAGTTAAATGAGTTTTTTCAACAACTTGGTATTACCCATCGCGTGTCATGTCCTCACACCCACCAACAGAATGGTAGTGCTGAGCGCAAGCATCGTCATATCGTTGAAACAGGCATTACCCTTCTTGCCCATGCGTCGCTTCCTTTTTGTTATTGGAGTGATGCCTTTACCACTGCTTGTTTCCTCATTAACCGCATGCCCACTCGAGTTCTTGATATACACACTCCTCTCGAACGTTTGTTGGGTGAAGTTCCTGATTATACCTTCTTTAAGGTCTTTGGGTGTGCGTGTTGGCCCAACCTTCGCCCCTATAGTAAACACAAACTAGAGTTTCGTTCGAAAAAGTGTGTGTTCCTGGGTTATAGTCCTCTTCACAAAGGGTACAAGTGTCTCCATGTCCCTAGTAATCGTGTCTATATTAGTCGTGATGTTGTCTTCGATGAGAACGTGTTTCCGTTTTCTAATTTGCCGTCCTCCACATCCACACCTTTGTCGCCGTCTTTACCCACCTCACTTGACCAATTTGAAGATATTGCGCATGCTCCTGTTTTGCTCCCTAACCATGGTGCAGGTACTGGTCATGGTGCTCGCCTCGAGGTGCTCTCCAAGTCACCATCTTCGTCGGAGGGAGATTCCTCCTCCCCGCCTCGTCTGCTTCGTTGTCAGCGTCGGACGTCGATTGCATGCACTCGACGCCTCCGCGTCGCCCTACTCCTGCGACCGGTCCAGTGGACGGCTCGGCTGCCCCGACGCGTGGTCCCATGGACCAGCTCCGGCTCACGTATGAGCCGGCTTCACCAGAGACGTCGGCTTCCCCGACCGCGCCTTCAGCCGCGTCGCCGACCGCCTCAGTCTCCCCTGTGCCGACCGAGCTGTCGCATGCGGCTGCAGGATCTTCTCCGGGATCTGTGCCCGGATCCCCTGCGCCGAGCCCTACACCAGCGGATCATGTGCAGCCAGATCCTCTACGCCCTGTGACTCGCCTCTTGCGCGGTATGCGTCAGCCCAAACAACGGACTGATGGCACAGTTGCCTGGATGGCCGCATGCATGGCTGCTGCTGCTAGCGACCCCATGTCTGAACCGCATCATTTTCGAGCTGCTCTTGGTGTTCCTCATTGGCATGCTGCCATGGAGCAAGAGTTCGAGGCCTTGCTCCGTAATAACACCTGGCATCTTGTTCCACCAACTTCTGGCGTCAATGTCATCGATTCAAAGTGGATTTTTAAAGTCAAGCAGCATGCCAATGGTCAAGTTGAAAGGTATAAAGCTCGCCTGGTCGCCAAGGGATTTAAACAACATTATGGTCTGGATTACGAAGATACATTCAGCCCAGTGGTCAAGCCTACAACAATTCGTCTGTTGCTCTCGATTGCTGTTTCTCGTGGCTGGTTTCTTCGTTAGTTGGATGTCCAAAATGCTTTTCTCCATGGTGTTCTTGAAGAGGAGGTGTTTATGAGGCAACCTCCTGGGTTTGAGGATCCTGAGCGTCCTCATCATCTGTGTCGATTGGACAAAGGATTATATGGTCTCAAATAGGCTCCTCGAGCATGGCATGCTCGTCTTGCTGCTGTCCTTCGCCAGCATGGGTTCTTCCCGTCTACTCCTGACACGTCTCTGTTTATTCTTCAGCGGCCTGACATTACTACTTATCTTCTGGTATATGTTGATGACATCATTGTTCTTAGCTCCAAGTCTGCGGCCATTGATCAGTTGGTCCTTGGTCTTCGTCAAGAATTTGCTGTCAAGGATCTTGGTACTCTTCATTACTTTCTTGGGCTGGAAGTGGCTCGGTCTTCTGCTGGCCTTCGCATTACTCAACACAAGTATGCCACTGACTTTCTTAAACGCGCTGGTCTCCTTAAGTGCAAGTCTGTGACAACTCCTATGTCGGCCACAACCAAGCTTTTTCAGTCCGATAGTCCATTACTTGAGTCTGATGATGCTACAGATTATCGAAGTATTGTTGGGGGGCTCCAATATCTCACTTTGACCAGACCGGATATATCTTTTTCGGTAAATCGAGTCTGTCAATTTCTGCACTCTCCTACTGAAGATCACCTTGCTCCCGTCAAGAGAATTCTTCGGTTCGTGAAACATACAATTGGTCATGGTTTGCTTCTACGCCCTTCCACTTCTCCTGCTATCTCTGCCTTCTCTGATGCTGATTGGGCTGGAGATGTGGATGACCGTCGATCCACGGGGGCTTTGCTGTGTTCTATGGAGGTAACTTGGTTGCGTGGAGTGCTCGCAAATAGGCTATAGTGTCTCGCTCTTCTACAGAAGCAGAATACAAGGCGGTTGCTAATGCAACTGCTGAAGTAATTTGGATTGAGGCGTTATTGAAAGAACTTGGTATTCGATGGCAGTCTCCACCTGTTCTGTGGTGTGACAACATTGGTGCTACTTATCTCTCGTCAAATCCAGTCTTTCATGCACGGACAAAGCATATTGAAATTGATTTTCACTTTGTTCGTGAGAGGGTTGCTCAGAAGCTTCTGCAAGTTCGGTTTGTATCTTCAAAGGATCAGCTTGCAGATATATTCACTAAACCTCTACCTCTTCCTTTATTTGATGAGTGTAAACGCAATCTCAACATGTCCCTTGTTGAGATTGAGGGGAGCTGTCAGAATACGTAACATTGTAGGACTCTGTATAGTTGTACCATAACTTGTACTTGACCCCACCTGTAACTATTGTTGATCTATATAATGAAAGTCCTTGGATCCCACGCGTGTGCGTTGAGGTATCCCCAAATATTGTGTCCCTACTGTTTCACACCTACATGCTAATTTAGTATGTCTCTCATGTTGAGTGCATGATGTATGGGTGACGTGTAGCCGAAAAGGCTATATTGCGCATGCATACAACTAACTCCCCAGAAAGCTATTTCCCTTTTTTTTACGAACTGTTTGGGTCGCCTTGCAAAATGCAAGGAAGATTCTACACCTTTTCCTCCATGGTTGTTGGGCGTGCATGAATCTAAGTGAGGCCCACCATAGACGTGGTGGAGAATGTCCCAGTAGGGATCTCACTTTCTGTAACCTTTTCTCTTTTGCATGGATGTAGCTCAAGCCTCAAGCAAAAAAAGGTAGTAGCGGTAGATGCTAGTGCGTGTGATTTCTTGTGCTATGACAATTTACATCTCACAGAGTACCATAGACATGGTCACATCTGCTTCTTCATAGTCTACACTAATTTAATTGTTTCTGACATAGGGACGTGCCTTTTTTCTTCTCCCGGGTGCATATACACTCTTTATTTGAATTTGATTTTTGTCAAAAATTGAAATGCCAAAAAAATATAGTGCAAGTAGAACTTCAAGTTTTAGGTGCGCGCAAAGTCGTTTCACGAAAAATGAACATTTTAGGTGGCTTCTACAAAAAAGACAAAACTTGGTGTTAAAATAACGTGCTCCACAACGCAAAAAATTGTCCTTTTTATACAGCACACAAGCATATCAGTTTTCGGTGGAATGACTTCGTGTGCACCTCAAACATGACGCTACATATGATCATATATTTTTTTTTTTCAAATGTTTCAACTTTTTGAAAAATGTTTTTTTATACCGGGTGCATATGCACCGGGTGTAGAAACCGGTGTAGAAAGGGGTTTCCGACATAGATACTAGTACTAAAAATTTAAGTAGCTAAGATCAGGATCGATGTGCTTTAGACTCTTCTTTGGTGTCTCATCATATACATATCACTGACTGTGGAGTCTCTCCCCTCCCTTATCCCCTGCTACAGTACCTCAGAAGTGCTCTCGTCGCTCCGGCTTGAACCGAAGCCACTCTTCGCCGGTGAGGGATGGTGGAGGGGAGGCGCCGGTCTTAGTTGTAGGTTTTTTAGTTGCAGGAGTAGTCCCCTAGTGGTGTTTTGGAGCAGGGTGCAGGATTCCTGCGGCGGGATCCTGGACGTAGGGCTCTTTCCCGAGTTGTTGAAGCTTCTCCGATGGAAGCTCTTCGGCGAGGGGAGGGCCGATGTCTCCGCAAATAAAGGTGTCGCTGACCTTCTGGTGGAGCAGAGGCGCTGTGTCGTGCTTCCCCTTCTGGACGGCTATGGAAGCGCGCGGGGGGGGGGGGGGGGAGGGGGGATGCGATGCTTGGGGTGGTGTGAAGTTCTTCCTGGCCGGCCGTGGCGGCAAGGAGGAAGAACAGCGCGCTGCGCCATCCTCGATTTCCTCTAGAGGGTGGTCATCGTCCTGCCAGCTGATTCCGGAGAAGAGGTATCGTCTTGTCCCTCTTCCCCTTCCTTGTGGTCGTGGTGATAGACAGGAAGCGGGGATAGGGCAGGGGATTCTTCGATCTGGATTTTGGCAGGTTGGAGACAGGCGTGTGACGTCTAGCACGCGGAAGCTGTGTTCTTCTTCGGAGATTCCAAGCGTAGCCAAATTCTGGCCGTCGCTATCCTGGGTCGTAGAGGCCACTCCAAGCTCAGGTGAGATGACCACCCTTGCATCTTATTCCTCCTGGCTCGAGCCAAATCGGAGGATCTTCCGCGACCTGAAGTTGGGATTCATCGTCGGCTCTTCGCCAAGTGGCTTGTTCCCCGGTGGAGGTGCTGATGCCCGACGAAGGAGGTCGAACTGTTGCGGTGGAGCTGACCGAGGACCCGATTGCTTTTTTCCTTTTTGTCCTAGGGCATGTCTTGCAAACTTTGAGGCTTTATCTTTTATTTACCATGTGTTGAGGAGCCTCATTGTAAATTTGTACCCGCCCAGTTATTAATACAGCTTCCAAGCGTCTTTCGAGGCCTTTTCCATTCAAAAAAAGATATATGTATCACTTAATGTAGCTTTGTCCCAGGTGGTTTAGAAACCTGGTGACTCGTATTTTTTCACCGGTATGATGGTAAAGAAGAATTTTTTCTACTTTGGATTTTTTATTATGGATGGATCTGAGATACGTTTCTGGGAGGATAAATGGCTTGGTAATGCTAATCCGAAAATAATATCATGTGTTGTATAATATTGTTCGTCACAAGAAGGATACATTAGCAACAGTGCTGTAATCCTTCCATCCAAATGTGACGTTAATGAGAGATTAGATCGGACCACGACTTACCTCTTAGATCACACTGCTACAACGTTTAGGAAATATCCAATTGACAACCAGGGTAGATAAATTTTGTTGGAACTTAAACAAGAATGATAAATTGTATGCTAGTTCTTTGTATAATGCGTTAGTCCAGCCAGTTGTAACAGTTATTGATAATAAGATGTTCGAGATGATGAAGATACCTTCAAAAAACAAAATTTTCTCATGGTATCTTCATCGGGGGATTATTCTTACAAAAGATAATTTACTCAAAGGAAATTGGTATGGGAATGCTAAATGTGTATTTTGTCATCATGACGAGACAATTGACATTTGTTTTTCCAATGTAATTGCAAGGTCTATCTGGTCTGTCACCCAAATAGCTTTAGCCTTGTATCCACCGTGTGGCATTGCCAATGTATTTGGTAATAGGTTGCATGGGATAGATAACAAGTATAAAACACTTCTTAGGGTGGGAGAAATTGACATTATATGGTCGCTATGGCTACATAGAAATAATAAAGTGTTTAATGATAAAAAATGTTCTCTCTTCCAGGTTATCTATCGGTGTACCAGTACCCTACGGTCATGGTCGTCCCTTCATCGTGCGGAGTATGAAGATCTATTTACGGAGGTGTGTACGTGACTGAAGAATATGACACGAGACATTTTTACTCGTCAGGTGTGGCAACATAATCTTCGGATCAGCCATCTTCTTAGGCATTTTACAATTTTACATTATGAAACGTAATTCACCTTTTTATTTTTATGTTTTCTCTGATTTTTTATCGGCTATGTGCATCTTATTATGCAGAGGCCGGGTGTAATATTTAAAACTTTTACGTAATAAAGACGCCCTTTATCGAAAAACATGTCACTTAATATCCCTCTAGAGAGATGTCCTATGGGTGAGAATGATACCCCTCTGTTTTATTATCCAACCTTCTGGGTGTAGTTAAAGTCAAATGACCAAATATATAGCAAAAAATATCAACTTCTATAGTATCAAAATTTTAGAATATAAAAAATATTTTTGTGATGATTCTAATGATACCGAATTTATAGTATATATGTAGACACACGTCGAGAGCACCATGGAAGCTTCCAAGCGGGAGCGTGCCATCTTTTCACCATTGTTGAGATACTCCTGAAGGGCTTCGACGGGGCCGCGGTTCGTGCGGTACGAAGAACCGCAAATGGTGTTGCACATGTTTTTGCAAATGAAGGCTGCGAGAATGAACTTAAAAGACCTTGGCTTGGTGTTCCACCAGCTAGCGTATCAGGCGTTTCGGTGAATTAACATACTATATCGCATTGCTTTATCTAAAAAAAGTAGATAACATATACAAGGATCGATGTACTTTAGACTCTTGTTTGGTATCTCATCATATAAATACTCATTTAATGTCCCTCCTAGAGAGATGTTATAACGGTGAGAATGATACTCCCTGTTTTTATTAGCTAACGTTATAGGTTTATTTAAAATTCAAATTTATAAAGTTTGACCAAATATGTAGCAAAAAATAGGAACATCTATAATATCAAATTTATATACTCCCTTCGACCCATATTAGTTGACTTGGGTTTTCCTAGATTCGGATGTATCTAGTACTAAAACATGTCTAGATACATCCGAATCTAGACAAATTAGAGTCAACTAATATGGGTCGGAGGGAGTAATATAAAAATAACATGTATGATGATTCTAATGATACTAAGTTTATTTCAGACATTTCTACCTTTTCTATATATTTTGGTCAAATGAAGCAAAGTTTGACTTTAACTAAACCCACAATGCAGTTAATTATGAAGGGATGCAGTGGTGTATATGTAGATATATACTTAGAGTATAGACTATATGGTTGGAACTCGGAAAAAAAGTTGGGAGCATACAACATAGAGAAACTATTTGCTCAGTGACTCTCCTGGCCCTGGTGCCCTCGAACAGGGACTCTCCTACTCTATTTTAGTAGAGTGCTTTCCTTTTGAAGCATCACAATTACTACCTCCGTCCTAAGGCTTAACACATATAATTTTTTGTAAAGTCAAACTATGCAAAGTTTAACCAAGTTTTTAGAAAAAAATATTAATATTTACAATATAAAATATATACCCTTGGATACATCATGAAACATATTTTCACGTGGTATCTATATAATATCATAATTCTTGATAGTTTTTTCAAAAAAAATGGTCAAACTTGTTAGAGCAATAGATCTTGTATTGCTAGAGGGCCAAAGGCCAGAATATATAGTACAAGTATAGGTACAAATATACAGAAAACCCCCTAACATATGGGGAAATACAATACACACATATATACTCTAACATCCCCTCTCAAACTCATGGTGGATCCACAACACTGAGTTTGGAGAGTAAGAAATCATGCTGAGCGCGAGTTTGTGCCTTTGTAAAGAAATCTGCCAACTGCAAGTCTGAAGGCACATAATGGAGCGCAACAACCTGATCCTGCACCTGAGCACGTGTATAAAACGCATCAACACCAATATGCTTGGTCAGCTCATGCTTGACCGGATCACGTGCAATACTGATAGCACCTGTACTGTCTGACAAAAGTGGAGTCGGCGTCGTAACAGAGACACCAAAATCTGCAAGCAACCACCGTAACCAGGTCACCTCAGCAGTCACCGAAGCCATAGCCCGCAACTCAGTCTCAACACTCGAACGGAAAACCGCTACCCTGTTTCTTCGTCTTCCAAGCAACAAGCGAACCACCAAGAAACACACAGTAAGCAGAAAGTGAACGACGATCCGTAGGATCATTCGCCCACGTAGCATCCGAGTAGCACTGGAGCTGGAGAGAGCTAGAATGAGGGAAGAAAAGGCGACGAGTAATCGTTCCACGAAGATAGCGAAGGACACAGAGGAGATGACCATAGTGGACAGTGGTAGGAGCTGAGACAAACTGGCTCAGAATATGAACAGGATAAGAGATATCAGGACGGGTGACAGCAAGGTAAACAAGATTCCCAACAAGATGGCGATAACGAGTGGGATCGGGAAGAGGATCACCATCTGTAGGACGAAGCTTAACATGAAGCTCCATAGGAGTCTCAACGGTGCGCTCATCTGCAAGAGCAGCCCGAGCAAGGAGATCCTGAATATACTTTTCCTGAGAAATAGAAAACCCATCAGAAGTGGATGAAACCTCAATCCCAAGAAAATAGCGAAGAGGACCAAGATCAGTCATAAGAAACTGATCACGAAGACGAGCCTTGACAAAGGGAATATACTCAGGATCATCACCAGTAATGATCATATCATCAACATAGAGAAGGAGAAGAGTGCGTCCACGAGGAGAAGTGTGAACAAAAAGCGCTGGATCATGAGAGCTAGGAGAAAAACCAGCAGCGGTCACCACAGAGGCGCTCAAACTAGGCACGAGGGGCCTGTTTCAGGCCATAAAGAGAACGTCGAAGACGACAAACCATCCCATCAGGAACATAAAACCCAGGAGGAGGTTGCATATAAACCTCCTCACTCAACTTGCCATTAAGAAAAGCATTCTGAACATCAAGCTGGGACACAGACCAACGTCGGACAGAAGCAACAGCAAGAAGAGTACGCACAGTGGTCATATGTGCCACAGGAGCAAAGGTCTCATCATAGTCACGACCATGTTCCTGCTGAAAACCACGAGCCACAAGACGCGCTTTATAGCGCTCAAGAGAACCATCAGAGCGGGTCTTAATTTTATAGACCCACTTACATGTGATAGGACGAACACCAGAAGGAGGAGAGACAAGATACCAGGTGCCTGTGCGCTCAAGCGCAGCAATCTCCTCAGCCATGGCAAGCTGCCATTCAGGATGACATGCAGCATCCCGATAAGAAGTCGGCTCGGAAACTACAGAGAGACCATACTGACTAGGGGAGTAACGATCTGGAGCACGACGCTGACGAACAGGTCGTGAGGAAGGAAGCTCATCCGCGGAAGATGACTCATCCGAAGAGGAGGAAGAAGAAGGCACAGAGGAAGGAGCCGAAGCTGGAGACCGAGGAGAACTAGGGGAACTAGACGGAGGAGAGGATGGCGGCGGCGGCGGGAGAGCCTGGGGCGGCGGCGGCGGGGCCGGGGCGGCGGCGGGAGAAGAGATAGAAAAAAAGCCTTACGGCTCTGATATCATGTTAGGGCAATAGATCTTGTATTGCTAGAGGGCCAAAGGCCAGAATATATAGTACAAGTATAGGTGCAAATATACAGAAAGCCCCCTAACATATGGAGAAATACAATACACACATATATACTCTAACAAAACTTTCCGTAGCTTGACTTTTGAAAAAAATTATACGCCTTAAGCCTTGGAACGGAGGGAGTACTACTTACTACAGTACCAAAATAGGTCCCTCTCTCTAGTCCCTATCATATGAGTTAAAAAATCTTTGTTTATAATTATTTTCCTGGCTAGAGAGATCCCATGAGCACATCGCCCACGCAAGCGCACACAGCTTCTGCTACGTCGCCCCCAGTCATAAAAGGCATCAACAAGAAAGTGTAGCCGTAGTAGAGGCCACCGGAGACGAAGAAGAGTAGCGATCGAAAACGACAATCATTTCACTACAGCCGAAGTATGGAGTATAAGAGAAGGGGACAAAGAGTGACCTTAATTACAAAAAAAGAATACATTTGTTAACGCTAGGAATTCCTCGATCTCGATCTCGACCTCGACCTCGACCTCGGTCTGTGCCTATTAAAACATTCCCACAGTGAAGTTTCCGACTAATATACACAAAGCAATTAAGCCGGATTCCATAAGACAAAATAGCCAGTGGCAGCTTATTCCTGCAACCGTGGCACTATACAGCAATCACCATACAGCTAGTAGTAAAATTGTTTCTAGAGAGAGAAAAAAAGCAACCGGTTGAAGAAGCCGGCCATGCATTTCATTGGAAGTTATCTCTGGCACGTCCCACTCAACAGCTTGAATCGCTGAATTTATTTATTTATTTTTCCGGTGAAATTGCTTAGTCCATGGAATGCTGAATTGCTGATGAAGTTCGTCGGCAGCGACACATCTCTCCGTGGCCAAATGGCACGCACGCCTGGTCCAAATAGCTACAGTAGACTAAACACGCTTGCTACCGATTCATCAATACGTATTTTCGTTCGAAATTTACGTGCCATGAAGTCCAAACAAATGGCGCACACACGCCTGGTCGAAACACGATATCTGAGCTGTATGATTCGAAATTGAAACCAGACAATACTAGTATGTACGTAAGATATAGTAGTAGAAAATTTGGACGAACCATGGTTAGTATCCGATTATTCAGTATCTTTGGAGTA
Organism: Avena eriantha; assembly: GCA_910589775.1. Lineage (NCBI taxonomy): Eukaryota > Viridiplantae > Streptophyta > Magnoliopsida > Poales > Poaceae > Avena > Avena eriantha. The sequence continues at coordinate 164,453,123 of OU342746.1, read as the reverse complement.
CCCACCCATGTGGTGGTGCTAGATGTTACCGGTTCACATCTTCCACAAAGCCTTGCTCCCTCGGTTTTCATGTCCCATCTTGATTAGAGTTTTTATTTTTCTTAATAATCCACATAACTTTCTTTAACTCCCATGCCAAGGATATCGTTGTTTTTTGGGAAAGTTTGTTGGAGGACACGATTATTTTCTTGTGTTTGCTGAGGCACAATGGCCGATTATATCTTTGCCAAGTATCATTCTAATTTTATATCTTATTTGCCAGAACACACTGCATAGCTAAAAATAAAAAGTTGCCACTTTTGTTGCCTAGTATGCATGCTATGACTGGTTTTGAAAAAAACTGTACCGAATCTCCCGTTTATGACCACCGACCACGTTGTTTGTTCCGTCATAAAATTATAATGATATCTAATAAAGATATAACCAGACAGTGTATTTTAGAAAGCCCCCAGAAAATAACGCCGTAGCAATTTTTTCACTTGTTTTTTTTTTGTTCCCAATGGAGAGACCGTCGCGCTAGTGTGGGAGGAGCGGAGGGACAGCCACACGGGATCCCGCAGCTGGGGCAGCGGCGCAGGGGATCCCTAGGACAGTTTGCTGCCTCGCTGGAGTCAATGGTCAACCATCCCGATTTATGCGCTCGCGCGTTCACAGGCGGCAGACACACCGTACGCGGGCGGCGATGGAAGGATGGCCGATGCCTCCGCCCCCTGCCTCTCTCTATAAAGAAGACGAAGAGTCCAACGCCCCAGTATAATTCTCTCTCTCTCCCTTCCTTCCTTCCTAGTATCACCCATCCCCTCTGTCTTTCTCCCTCCATTGTTGCTGAAGACAAGCTCTGCCGGCCGGCCAGCCAGCCATGGGGACGCAGGCAGAGGATCAGAACTACTCGACGTCGTCGCCGCCCAAGGTACGGTCATGTGCAATCTCTCCCCCCATCTCTTCTAAGTACAATATGTTTCCAATTCTCGTCACTGGAAAGAAGAGAGACGGTAAAAGTTTTAGAGCCGGAGAGAGAATCAGGAACCAAGCAGAGTTTTTTTTCAAGGAGCTTCGGAGGCGGACATGACATGACATGGACAAACTCGAACCAAAAGGCGCGTGGGGCAAAAAGTGGCCTTTTGGCTGGATTTTCATGGAGGATTCTCTTCCATTCGGTCGATCCATCTCCCGGCACCTAGCGAGTCTAGCTAGCCTCGCTGCTAGTGGGGACGCCGGCCGCCGCGCACCAACCAACCAGCTAGCCACCAAACCAGAGATTCTCGGCCCCTCCTCGCTACTGTTATTACGACTTCATCTTCTTCACGTGAAAAAAAGAAGCAGTTCATATCCTCTTTCTTTCTAGAACATACACTTCTAAAATTTAATTATCCCATCAAGTAGATACTACAAGTATCGTCGTCATAGAATTTCTGTGATTCCTGTTTGCTTTGCCTTAACTGCCGAATTCCTGGCCTCTCCCTTTGCCTCTCTGGCTAGAAGAATGGGTCTACCTGTTCTTGCGCTGTAACTGAATTCTTCTGGCTTGCAGTAACCATCATCCTCCACTCCGTTTCCTTGCTACGGCCGGCAGCGAGTGTGTGTTGTCTTCGTTTCAGAAATTACATAAGAGTCAAAGGAGTACTCCATGAGAAGTCTCTGCTTGTCCATGTCGCATGGTCCACACACCTTGTCTGGACTATCAAGTATGAACGGTCACTGTACTTTCCGAGCACGAACTAGTCCTAGATCTCTCGCTTTAGCGTCCAAGACCAGAAATATCTCACGATTTTTAAAATTCACCGGAATATCGTCATTAATATCGGTTTAATCGCCACCATGAAAGCCTTTAGTTTTTCAAGCAGTAATGTTAAACCTACACGACGATCATTCTATCCCCACAGGCCACAGCCGGCAAGATAGATGAATGTTTCTCATTCTATTCCTTATTTCCGTACATAGAAACAGAACTGGCACTGTCTTTCATGCCCTTGCTCAAAAGAAACATTAAAGGATTTTTTCAGCAGTGTAAATATTGTGGTGAATGAAAGTTAAGTTTTGTAAAACGCCGGCCCGGGCCGTTTTATTTCTGGGCATTGGAATAGCCGTTGGTATCTGGCCAGCTGCTGTCACCAGATTGCATCACAGCTAACGAGGGACCAATCCAAGTTAATTAGCCATATAATTCAACGTATAAGGTTTGTCACCATCTTCAAGAACAATATGCTAAAGATTGAGTCAGTAGCAAGATAATTAAGATAAGACAACTAGCACTACTACTACTTGCAAGCTGCTGCATGCTGCCACTTGGTGCCCTCACCCAGATCTTGGCTTCAACTTTGAAATCACAAGCCTGGCCGGGTATTCTTGAAAAAAAAGCCTGACCGGGATTTGTTACTATAAAAAGATGTTGCCGTTGTGAGTTGAACATGGCAGATAAACAATTTTATCTTTGCCATGAGGTGGCCATGACAACTATGGATGGACCCATGATCTAGTATGACTTTGGCAGCTTGGCCATGTGACAAGTCAACTGCCGGAGAGAACCGGAATCACTTGACGGCATAAGTTAATCCGAATGTTACTCTATCTAATCTAATCCGCAGATGGAGTACGATGTTTCAACGCTGATCAGTTATTTATCCTTTCATTTTCTTCATTTCTCCTAAGATGAACCCCGTGGAAATGCAACCGGGGCAACATATTTTAAAAGGCAAATGCTTCTGATTCGGTTGTGTAGACCTCATTTTGTGATTGATCTTTTAGCTAGACTTCGAATTGTACAAATATATTGGTGGCTGACAGCGAAGGCGTGATTTCGCAGGATGAGAGGACGGCGGAGCAGAAGAAGATCGACGACTGGCTCCCCGTCACGTCGTCGAGGAACGCCAAGTGGTGGTACTCTGCCTTCCACAATGTCACCGCCATGGTCGGTGCCGGCGTGCTCAGCCTCCCCTTCGCCATGTCCGAGCTCGGCTGGTAGGTCGTCCTCCAATGGAACATCATCACCTCACCTCTCGATCGATGGTTAACCCGGCCTGGCAACTGATCTCTGGATCGTGTGTGTATGCAGGGGCCCCGGCATTGCCGTGCTGGTGATCTCGTGGGTGGTCACGCTGTACACGCTGTGGCAGATGGTGGAGATGCACGAGTGCGTGCCCGGGAGGCGGTTCGACCGGTATCACGAGCTCGGGCAGCACGCCTTCGGGGAGAAGCTGGGCCTCTGGATCGTGGTGCCGCAGCAGCTCGTCGTGGAGGTCGGCGTCAACATCGTGTACATGGTCACCGGCGGGAAGTCGCTCAAGAAGTTCCACGACGTGATCTGCGAGGACAAGTGCAAGGACATCAAGCTCACCTTCTTCATCATGATCTTTGCATCCGTCCACTTCGTCCTCTCCCAGCTGCCCAACCTCAACTCCATCTCCGGAATCTCCCTCGCCGCCGCCGTCATGTCGCTGTCCTACTCCACCATCGCGTGGGGAGCGTCCGTGCATAAGGGAAAGTTGGCCGACGTGGACTACAACGTCAGGGCCTCCACGACGGCAGGCAAGGTGTTCGACTTCTTTGCCGCGCTCGGTGACGTGGCATTCGCCTACGCAGGGCATAACGTGGTGCTGGAGATCCAGGCCACCATCCCGTCCACGCCGGAGAAGCCTTCCAAGAAGCCCATGTGGAAGGGCGTCATCGTCGCCTACATCGTCGTCGCCCTCTGCTATTTCCCCGTCGCGATCATCGGCTACTGGGCATTCGGTAACAGCGTCGAAGACAACATCCTCGTCACCCTCAACAAGCCCAAGTGGCTCATCGCCATGGCCAACATGATGGTCGTCATCCATGTCATCGGAAGCTACCAGGTACTGAACAAATCTCTACACTAGTATCACACTAGCCATCTCCATAAACGATTCTAACATGCTATTACAATGGACAGATTTACGCGATGCCGGTGTTCGACATGATTGAGACGGTGTTGGTGAAGAAGCTACGGTTCCCGCCCGGTCTGATTCTCCGCTTGATTGCCCGGTCACTCTATGTTGGTAATGCCCCCCTTCATCTTCAGTCTTCACTTTTAGAATGATGTCTTGCACTGAAGAAATAACTAATACTGATGATGAGATGCAAATGTTATGTTGCAGCGTTCACTATGTTCATTGCCATCACCTTCCCCTTCTTCGGCGGGTTGCTCGGGTTCTTCGGCGGCTTCGCTTTTGCACCCACGACCTACTTTGTAAGCAATACTCGGACGGTCCTCTTCAATTCCAGTAATCATTCATAGCAAATTCAATGATTCAGAGTTTCTGACGAGAACCAACCTTTTGTCCCTGCCCTGCAGCTTCCGTGCATCATGTGGCTCTCAATATACAATCCCAAGAGATTCAGCCTCTCATGGTGCTGTAACTGGGTAATTGAAATAAACTTTTCCTTGTCCATACATACTATAGCACATAAACATTTTCTTTTCTTTATTTCATTCTAATTTTGTTTGTGTTTCCATGATGTTTCTCAGGTCTGCATCATCCTTGGGCTGTGTCTCATGATCGTGGCGCCCATCGGAGCTCTCAGACAGATCGTCTTGAACGCCAAGACTTACACCTTCTACTCATAGATCGACATTACTGTGACCATCACGTATCGTCAAGTCTAGATTCGGAATGCTTGGAAGAAATTAATCTGTTGCAGCGTCGATAAGGACTTTTTTTGGGTCCTTCAAATCAAAGAAAACAACAGGAAAAAAATAGTAGTCCACGGATTTGTTAATTACGGATGATGGAAGGACGTTTATTAAGTGGGGCTTTGTCAAAGCAAGAGTGGGTTGTATTTGGGTTAAACGTGCGTAATATATATGGCGTGTGTAGATTTGTTCTCTGTATTGTTGGATGGGTGAACCTGGCTTCGCTTTTGTTGAGCGCAGAAGACAGAATGGGAAATTCTTTTCTGCACATTTCACGGTTTGCTGTAGTGCTACTCTGAGATGCTGTGTTCGTTCTGGACTTGTGGTCAAATACATGATGTTCTCAATCTCTTCTTTTGTATACTTAGAAGACAGATGGGTTTGGTATCTCGCGATATTAATATATGCTCCTTTAAAAAAAAAGACAGATAGACCCAAAATCATCATACACCATTCTTCCATCTAAATTGCAGAGTGATCACCCTTCTCCCGCAAGGGAAATGATAGGGATCACCCGGGGATCCTGTGAGTCCATCGTCCGGGTTGCTTGGAATGACGCGATGCAGGGGGCCCACCTTTATCTCTTTTACAAATAACTATCTTTCCTCTCGTGAGATTTCCCAATTCCATGCGAGGCAGGCTACACACAACCCGTCCGCGCGCCCGCTGCTCTGCCTCCACCCCACACCGGTGCACGCGCTGGAGATGGAGGCCACCCCGCCGTCGCCCCCGCGTTGGACTTCGGCGCTGCCATGCCGGCCTTGGGGAGGGAGGGCGAGGCAGGCTAAGCACGGCCGTCCGCACGCCCGCCACTCTGCCTCCACCCCGCACCGGCGCACGCGCTAGAGATAGGAGGCCACCTGCCATGGCCGCCGCCCCAGTTGCTGCTTCGCCTCCACCCCGCACCATCGCCCGCTAGTCGCTGGAGATGGAGGCCACCCGCCATGGTCATCACCCCAGGGAGCCCCGCTGCTCCACCTCCACCATGCGCACACCTCCCTGCGAAGCTCCGCCCGACTATGTTGCCATATGGGAGCCCCGCTAGGCACGCGGTCGCCGCTGTAGACGACAACATCTGTCTCCTCACGAGTTTGCTACATGTGACCGCCGGTGTTGACCACTGGCGCTGCTACATACGCCGTAGAGGTTTGCTACGGGCGCAGCCGTCGCCGGTGTTGGATTTTTTGCTACAATGTCATAACTTTTTTGCTACATATGTTCTATGCGTTTGCTACAATTGTACAAAATATTTGATGCAATGTCTCCGGTGAAGTCAATTTTGCTACATTATGACAAAAAATTGCTTCAAAGTCTTCGGCAAACTTGGGCTTTCTATACTAGTATAATTTTTTTTGCTATAAAGTCTCCGGCAAGATAGTATTTTTATTCTATTTTTCTAGAACGAACCTTTTTTTCGACGAGACAATTTGTCACAAAAACGGATCTTTTGTAGCAAAAGCGGCTGAAGAGATGTGATAAGGAGATGTAACTGTCAATCTGAGCATATCGGATGGCCGAGGACCTAGGGGATGGAAACCTTCCATCCCCGGGGGACGCCTAACACTTCCCAAGTTTCAATAATGCATGCTCATTTGTTTGCTAAATGTTACCTTCAGAACTTCTAAAAAGTCAACACTACGAGTAACCACGGTAGTTTTTAAAGGTTATTCAACCACTCAAGTGGCCTTTTTTACTTAGTCGCTACATCTGGGAGACTATTTATGAACTTAATAGTAAGAGTGGAGTAATATTTAAAATCGATTTTGGAAAAGCTTAAGATAGAGTTTGTTTGTTTGTTTTGCTACGATGGACATCATGATTGCACAAGATGTTACTAGTCAACCAACGAACCCATGCCGATTTGTTCCCCCTAAAAGCCTACAAAAACATTTTCTACTCTCTTTAGTATTGTTGCTTGTATGCAATTCAGAAATACAAAAAAGTATCACAATTTGTTTTTGTGCAAGCATGCATGGCAACCATGGTAGCTGTGTGGGGAATAAGGACTTTATGCTTTTTAATTTGCAGAGGAGATTTTATTTTCAACCATCCTGCATATTGATGATCTTAGTCTACCAAGGAAAAACTTGACACTTGCTGCAAACGTCTGCACTTGGGATCCAATTGGCTCACCTAAGAGTACGAGCAATCGGAGGAGCTAACTAGGACCTTTCTTTCATCTCCATCTCCCCTCCTGCTGCTTTGAGAGCCGTGTCTCAGCGGACGGGTCGCTCCCATCCCCTCTCACCGGAGTAGCTGGTGGGAGGCGGCGGTGGGAGGACGCCGAAGTAGATAGGATTAGCTGTAGATGTAGGGTCGGACTTCTGCCGGAGTTGGGCTTGATGCCCGGTAGTTGGAGACGAACTTCGGATCTTCGTAGCCAGATCTGGTGTGGTTTAGGGTTTCTCCCCTCGCCTTGTTGCTCCAGTGGCCGGAGCTAGAGGTGGAGAGGAGGGCCACCATCCCCCCCAATAAAGTGGTTTGCTGCTACTTCCTCCTGGTGATTTGTACCGCTGGTTGTCTTCCTCTTCTGGCCGGCCGTAGTGGTGAGGGGGAGAAGGGGGCGACCGGGGTACTCGCCAGAGCTAGAGGTAGCTGGGGATACTCTCCCGCATCGCTGCATCGGCGCTGCAGAAGGTGGTCACCAACAAAGAGCTCTTCTCTGCTTCATGAGAAGAAGGCGACAACGATTTCCTTTGAGGTGAGTTCCCGCAACATCTGTGCCTCTGTCCACCTCAAGAAGTGGGGTTGCTCGACATCGATGCCTTATTTGGACGGCCGTGGAGGCGAGGTGAGGAGGCGACCTGGCGAGCTCCTGGCCACTTCCTGGAAGTGGTGTGGTTTTCATCTGTTGCATCAACGAGCTCATCACACGGTGGACTGGATTGCCGCCGTGTTCTTCGGCCGTCGGAGCGGCCAGTTTGAGCACCAAGATAGCGCTTTTTTCAACCTCCAAGGCGGAGGCCAAGATTCGAGCACCTCGTCGGAGTTCTCCCCTGTGCATCGCCAAGTGGTTCGTCCACGGCGGTGCCCAGGCGGCCGGCAACGGGAGCTCATTGATGGTGGAGAGGACCATGGATCAGATTGCTTTTCCCCTTTTCTTTTCTAGGTCCTTTGTGCAAAAAGCCAGGACGATGTTGTAATTTTATTTTTCTTTTAGTGTCATGTGTGTAAGCTCTACCCACCGATTAATATATGAGTTGCAGCTCGGGATCCTTTCGGGATCCCTCCCCCCGTTCAAAAAAAGAGTACGAGCAATCAATGATACGTGAGTAGCCACAACGGGATGAGGGGGATATTGCATTATAGTCCTGCTCACAGTCTATGTACAGGATGAGGGATACATGGTAGAATTTATTTACTTTATTGTACTTTGTTCCTTTGTATGGTTTAGACCTAGTAGGACTCGATGGTAACCAATGCTCCTTGCTCGGTCCAAAGCGGAGGCAGTTTCCAAGCCATGGAAGAATAGAATCTGAAGCTCACGTTAACAAGAAGAGGTAGGGAAGTTGATGAAAATCCTTGATAAAGTATGCCATACTCACAACAAATCAAGCCATGTGTCCGACTCACAAATTAGTAAACTAGATGAACTTGTTCATCAATTGTCCACCAATGCATCCTCTCAATAAACTATTTATCTTACATTAGTGCATATGATTTGTAGTTTACTTCAGGTTCCTCCTGATCTCCTTGGCCACTTGAGGAAGGTGGATATTCAATCCGCCAAGTGGCGGGTCCCAGCATGACACGCTTCCCGCACTCGCCACCCGGAAAAAGCCGACGTGGTGCCAAGAGTCAATGGTGGCTGCAGTTTTCGCGGCTATGGGGCCCGCACGCAGACGACATGGAAGCATAGATCTTAGATGGCCGCGTTTTCTCGCTAACGTGGGGCCTGGCCAGAGCCGACATGGCGGCGTAAGCCCATGCCGACCGCGGTTTATCGCGGCCATGGGTCCCGCCGGCAGTAGACGTGGAAACGTAGATGTAACATCCCAAAACTTTAATCAAGGTTATCAAGATCCAAATCACCCAATTTAGGGTTAACAAAAACTGTTTATCATTAAAATAATTAGGAGTGCATATGTGTGTTTGCATTAATATAGAATTGTTTGGAAATGCCATGTTTGATTGTTCTAATGGTTGTAAAATGATTCAAAGGTGAATGCCACATCATCTAGATCATTTAAAAACAAAATCCAAAGAAAAAGAAATCAAATAAGAATAAAAAGACCAAATGGTTATTTTGACCATTTTAATCCACTAGGTCACTTTAGGTGTTTCTAGAAGTCAATTTCAAACAGAAACATTCTCAACTCTTTCCACCCCTTGCTAGTACAAGTAAAGATCTACCAAGGCCCATTTTGAAATCTTACAAAAACATTTAACCATTAATTTTAAATGACATTTGAAATTTGAATCCATTACATATGCATATATCCCACTTTTTCAAAAACCACTCAAATGAGTTCACCTTGACAATCCCAAGCAACCACAGACTACCAAGTATAAGATCAAAGCACCCACCAAAATCTTCTCAAAATTCAAATAAATTTCTCTTGCGGCCATTGTGTCGAACAGTTAGAGGGCAAAGATAGTCTGGCCTAACAAATATTGTTGCTAATCAAAGCTTTGTCCCTCTTGTGACCCTCTCATCTCTCCTCTGTCCCCTCTTAGCCTAACTCAGCCCTAGACAACATCCCTCCTTCACCGCAGCGCCAGTACCGTGCCGCCCAAGAATGGTCGCCGCCGACCGACCATGCCCAAGCAGCAGGAGACCACCCTGCCCCCTCTCGCCGTGTCTAGGAGGTAGGCATGATCACACCGCCGCCCCCTGTCCCTTCCCCGAGCAATGCCAGACACTGGACCACCGCGGAACGCCCGCACTCTCCGCCTCTGCACCATGCACGGACCGTGCCAGTGCGCCACCCCTGACAGCCTCGCACAGAGCCCGCCTTGCCCTTAGCTCGCACGCGCGCACCTGCCTTAACACCAGCACGCCCCCAAACATCCCCGCTTGCCACCATTTGACCCGCAGCCACCGCACTCCGCGTCGAACGCCACCTCTGCCGCTCAGAGCACGAGCCGCGCCCGACCGATTGCCACCACCCCTAGCTGCTCCATTACTCCGTAGCTGACCGCCAGGAGACCGCGCATCGACCGCAGCTCGCAGCCACGCCTCTAGCAGCCTGTAGCCATGTCGCCACCGTCGCCTACCCACGCCGCTCTATCCCGTCGTCGAACCTATAAAAGGAGGCCACCCCAACCTCATTCTGCACACCACTCACCTCCCCTCTCGCCACTGAACCTTCTCCACTTCTCCCCGGAGCAAGGCGAGCAGCCGTTGGCCAGAATTTCGCCGGAGATGGCCACCACTGGAGGAGAAGGGCCCCGCTGATTGCGCCACCCCAGGAGCCGCCGCGACCACGCCTGAGACCGCCGTCGTCCACCAGTTCGATCACCCCCATCGCCACATAGGTGGAGCCCTGGTAAGCCCCCAATCGACCCCCACCGAGCCGATAGGGTTCGTTCTCGCCGGCGACCTGTTCGTCGTCGACGATGAACCACGACCGTTGATCCCTGTTCTAATCGCATGACCCATATCGCCCCATACCGCTTCGCGTTTGAGTCAGCCGCTGACATGCGGGACCCCTTGTCAGTCGCCCTCTACGCTGCAGAGCGCCACTGGGCCGCCCCGTTTAGTTTCTCGCGCTGGCCCTAAAATTCAAATAGTTATTTTTCTATTTAGACTTAAACTCAATTCTGTCCATTAGTTTAAAAATCATTTCAAAGAGATCCACTTAACCAAAATGCATGATTCCAATTTTGTTAGAAAGATAATTCAAATATCTATCCAAGCCCGTTCGATTTAAATCAATTGGAGTTATAGATCACATATAGTAAAAATAACAAAACAAAGACTTTTCTACATTCAAACATTTTTCAAAAATCAACCATAATAGCTTTTGAGTTGATTCCAACTCTCAAAAATCAAGAATACCTATGTGAGTATGTAATAATATTGATCTTTACATGCAGTGACTTTTGACTAGTACCAAAATAATGCTATATAGGCATTTCTAGTCACTTTAAATCATTAAAATGATAAACTTAAACTTATTGAAATAGGATCAAACATTTAAATCACATCCCCATGCATTAGAATATGTGGTGATGACATGTGTCCACATGATCCCATATTTTGATTGGAGAATATTAAATCTTAATTAATTTCAATGAGTAGAAATTACTTTTCTCAAATAAAATAAATGAAACTAGTTATTTAAATCTTGTGATGATTGTGATGATACTAGATCATCAAGTGTGTGCTAAATAGACTAGTTAAGTATTGTTTGGTGATTGTGTATCTTGTATGTATTTATAGACGATAGTACTGACAAAGTCTACGAGGAGGAGGAGTTCTACCCCGAAGAAGACGAGGAGAATTTCAACCACTGCACCAATCAAGGCAAGCTATTATTGGCAAGCTAATACTTGCAAGCCATCACTAGATGCAAGTTAACCTAAGCAAACTGCCTTTTACTTACAAGTTTTACTTTTGCTTTACCAAAGTTTCTTTACTTCTAGTAATGCTTTGTGAGATTTTAGAAAGTAGTATAGATAGCATAAAAAGTATAAAACTTGGCTATACTAGATGTCATTCTATGGCATGAGATTGAGATTAGCATCCTACCTTAGTGAACACTCTTAACTTAGTGTTTAGAGCTAAACCAAAAACATGATCACTCTAGATGGGAAGACTTTGTGAAAATGCTTATGAAAACCTTAGAATGATGAGTCATTCTATTGAGATGTTTTGACATGTGTTGAGAAACACAAATGGTTTATGATGATGACAATGTTGAGGCATGATCCTTAGCCCTTTATAAAAACTGATGGTTGGGTTCGGATGCGATACCATTCTAATTTTACCGTACAACCACAATACCTAAATTGGGTAAGGCTTAGCCGGAAGTTTATATGCATTAGTATGAGTTCCCTCGTGGGAGAGGTTTAAGCTGAGGCTATCTCTTGATGTTGTCCACCTATGTAGTTCCCAGGATGGCAGATGGCCATGCTTGGGAGGTCAAGCTCATAGGAGAGGTGTTTATACTAGAGTGTGTAAAGGAAAGGTTATGATTGATTATCTACATACTAAGTATGATGATTTAGGGTTATCCCTGATGGATGTATCGAATTTTATGGTGAAAGTGTACCACCTCTGCAGAGTGTCAAACTATTCGAATAGCCGCGTCCGTGGTCATGGACAGTTGGAGTGGCCATACTGTTCCATTCTCAGATGTTTTCAAAATGACTTATGAAATAAATTGTGACTTGACTTGACCACAACAGGGTTGTGACTATGAAAACTAAGTTCCCACTTAGGTGATTTAGAACTTTATTTTATCTTTCTTTGTTTCTGAACTCAGCTTAGGTTTTAAACTTAACTTTGCAAATAAACTTAGAACTTAGCATTCCTACTATAACTACCTTACTTGTTAGTGATATTTTGCGAGTACTTAAAGAGTACTCATGGCTTTGTCCCTAGTTATTCCCGTGGTCAGACTATGAGGAGGACTATCCGGAAGAAGGACAGCAGGACGACTACGATAACTAGGATCATCTCCCATTCGTCAGCATTGCCTGTGACACTGAAGATGGAGCCCACCGCTACGCTTATTATTCCGCTACTTGTTTGTATTAAGACTGGATCATGAGATCCTTTATTTGTGTAAGACCTTATTATGATTTGTAGTGATGATGTACTGTGATATCCATTCTGTTATGTCTCGCAAAAATGGTAATCCTTGAATTACGATGTATGGTATAACAGGCATCTGGGATTAAAAATCCGGGTGTTGACAGTAGATCCTAGACAATCGCGTATTCTTGCATATGCGAGGCCTGCCCAGAGACGTCATGGCAGCCTATGGTATGGCCGTACGTGAGAAATCGTGGCAATTGGGCCCATGCGGAGTTGATGTGGCGTTGTGAGTCCATGCCGACCGCGGTTTCTCATGGGCTTGGTGTTGAACAAAGACATCGTGGAGCTATAAGCCCATGTCGGTCGCGGTTTCTCGCAGACATGGGACCGTCCTAAACCGACGTGGCGACGTAAGGCGTGCCGCTGTCAGTGTAGCCTATAGATGACGCGGGTTATGGCAGCGAAATCATGCTGTGTGACCCGTTCATAACCTACCTGGAAGTGTTATCTATCGTCTGCCAGGCTAGGTTATAGACGGCCACCGGTTATCGCGGTGAGATCGTGTACTGGGAGCGTAAGTTATAGGTGTGTCTGATATGCGCTGGAGGTACGCTTCCACAGATAGTAGCCTTCACGCGTACACCAACTTTTTCTATAAGTACTCTCTCGCAGTCCACTGGATAACGCAGTACATTGCTTATTCTCTTCTCTTTCTGCATGATTTCTCAGTTGGGCTGTTGCTAGGCAGGAGTCTCTTCGACCCAACGCTGGTTGTTCTTCAGACATCGTCGGATCGAATTTCACTCTAGCTTAGTGTGCGCACCGATGTCGTTAAGAAAGCGTTGTCGTGTTGTTTCTTCTTTAATTTATGATCAGTATTTCTTGCTTCTTAATATGTTATGCTATGTTTTGTTGCACCTGCGGCCTTCTCTTCTCGGCATATCTTCTTTCATCGTTGGTCCGCACGTTCGGCGTCTTCTCGGTCTTTACACCTAGATGCATGGCATGTTCTGGTTTCTTCTTTTTTCATTATTGTTTGTTTATCGTCCTTCGGTTCTTTGTATTTATGTTCCTTGTGCGTTTTTTGTAACAGATGTGTTCATCGAAAGCATTGCTTCATGCCTACAGAAGGAGAAGAAGGCTCCTACCTTCATACGTCTAAAACTTCAGTTCGACATGGATGAACCCTCTGCGGTCCTTGGCGGGTTCCTCATGCAACACTCCGCTGCACGCAGAAGCCTCAGGACATGAAGCCACTAACGTTGACTACATCTTCTTCTAGCCCTGGCCTCGCTTCTTGCTCTCTTGTTATGGCAGAACCATCCTCACTGTCAGTGTGCGGAAGATGAGGAATCAAGCCTTTAATACCTAGACTTTTTGTTGCCCTCTTGAAGACTCTCTAGGATTAGGCTGCTCACGTGTATTCGTTTTCTTACATTTGCGTACATATTGTAAACGTGGAGACATGAGAATTTGTCGAATAACATGGGTCGAGCAGCAATGATTGTTTCTTATATTTTGATATACAATAGCACGTTGTGTATGAATCTATTTTTACTCCGTGCATCTCGGCTTTATTGCCTCTTCCTTGCCAGGCTTACTATTTTTTTCCGCCTCACTTCATTCACTTGGGTGATAGACGAGATGTTTCGGTGCCGACGATCTCATTTTTTCTGCGACGTTTGCACATCAGGATGCTCTATTGGCAGCGGTGTCTACAAGGTGTGTTGAAGCCTACATGCTTGCTTCGTCATTATCGCTCCACCGTGGCCGCCTGTTCTGATGCTCAGCGTCATGTCATTTCAACGCGTGCTCCGAGACGATGCTCACCGTAATAAGTATCTCTACCGGCGTTGTTCACCACTATCTCTTCTCCAATCTGCTCCTTCATAGCATTTTTCGAGGTTTTTGAGTTTCCACTTGACGTGTCGGTGCTCTCGCCGACAATCAATGGAGGAATCTTCCCAAGTGTGTTCAACCGTACGCGTCCTCAAAGAAGCTGGCGATGGGATCTGGCAGTGCAAGGTGTCAGCGACCACTTCTTCCTTTCGCGTCTTCGGGAGCATTTGGGAAGGCGATGCCTACAGACGTGTCAGTGCTACCGCCTACCTCTATGTCGCCATTGTGTTCGAGATCCGGAGGCCAAGGGCGCCGAGCGACATGAAGAGGTATACACGCTTAGGGTACGGAGAGTAAGAAGGTTGTTTCCGCACCATCTGCGGTTCGAGATTCTATAAGGTGCGTGTGTGCCGTCGCTTTCTCTGTTTGTGGTTCCAAGGGATGAATCTAGCGAGCCGTCCGCGCTTCGTCGAGAAGGATCTAGAGGCTATAATGCCTGAAGATGTCATCGACGACATGATTTCGGTAGCGACACGAACGAATCTAGCATCCGGCGGCGATTGCAGTTACGTCTTTTTCTTAGTGGTGGAGAGTGACGTTTCGTCATGCACCACGAGGGTGCTGGCGTAAGTTGTTGATCTTGTAAAGATATGCACTATCTACTTGCAGGACGTTTTGTTAGAAGCGGAGGCAGGGATATACGTTGTTGTACTAGAACTCCCTCGATACAGGCATATTTTTCATGAATCCTGTATTTTCGCGTGGTTTTCGTCCAACTCTACGACATGGCCCCTTTGTAAAGCGTATGTAAAATAGAACGTCGTTTAAATTATGTTTGTTTTTTAATATGATTGTCTTCAAACTTTATGCTTATCTTTTTTTTTAACTTTCTGCTTATCTAGCACTTATCTAGCTTGCCTGTAAACGAAAGGGTTTGCGATGACGCCATGAATTTTCCAACGTTACGCTTATCGACTATGAGCCTGAATCATTTAGGTGCATGTTTAATGCAAGTCGTTTTGTCTGCCAGCCGCGCACCGGAGGCGCAAAGAGAAGTCTAGTACTATATATAACTAGAACAATGGCAAATTAGCCATAGTTTAATCTTGTACATAGCAAAATACAATTCAATCATGTACATAGAAAATTACACTTCAGTCATGTACATAACAAATTGCAATTCAATCATGTACATAGAAAATTACAACTAATCAGAGTAAATAATTGCTGCTAGATTGTTTCTACTGAAACTGCTATCTACGCCATCCTGGTTATTTCAGCCGTGGAATGTCGACGATCAATGACTAAAAACCATCCCCTGGACCCGAAATTTTACTCCAATCCCGTGTTCGGTGCTCTTTCACATCTGTTTTCGACCCTGATTCGCGAACTAAGTCACAGACGGGTCGGCCTCAAAGGACCCCGCTTACTCGCCGTATGGTGGACCGCGTGTGCCCTGGGCCCGCCATCAGCATACGCAGGCACTGTTTCAGTCGCGACACGCCTCCGCACCAGCCACCGAAGGCCTCCGTCACTGGAGGGTGGGACTTACGATGTATCGCGTGCACGCCATGGACCCTCCGTCACCCGTCGTCAGCATACGCAGGCAGAGTTTCACTCCGTCGAAGGCGTTTTAGCCGCGACACACCTCAGCACCCGTCGCGCGGAGACGTCGTCGCTGGAGGTTGGGAAACGGTCAACCACGCATGCACCATGGGCCCACCATTAGCGTACGTTGGCAGAGTTTTGCTCCGTCGAAGGCGTTTCACGCGGCACCTTGATCCCTTGACGGTTGCAGACTTTTGCAGTCATGGGACCTGCCGGGAGCCAATGTGGCGCCATACGCCCATGCCGTCCACGGGTAGGAACTCGCGTTGTGAGAGGCATTCACAACGCGATACGCCTCCGCGCCCGTCAGGTCGCGGTGCCCGTCGAGAGCCGACATAGAGCCATGAGCCCATACCGGCCGCGGACTCTCGTGGTCACGAGGTCCGCAGAGAGCCTACGTGGGGTCATGATCCCATACTGACTGCGGACTCTCGCGGTGACGTGGCCCGTAGAGATACGAGGTGGCGGTGTTAGCCCATGTCGGACGCGGTTTCTCGTGTTCGTAGGACCCGCAAAAGGCTGACGTGACGACGTAAACTCATGCCTGTTTTCAGAGTATAACGTAGAGGATGTGTCTTCTCATGGGCATAGATCTCAGCTGGCGGCATAGACTGCAGACGTCCGCGAGTTCTCACGGCGAGATTGTATAGTGCCATGGTCAGCTCAGCTATGCATAAGAAACCTATGGCATTTTTCTCTCCATGGAATCCATTAGACAGGTTATTTCTTTTTCTATCTCTGTCTCCTCTTAGCTTGCTCCCTCACCATTTGTGTGCGATAGTGCAGGAAACTCACCCGGTTCTGGCAACGCGAATGGCTACGGGCAGGAGCTGAAAGGAGGCAGATGGACTGCTAAATGGCAGGACACGCAGAGAGCACCTGCGCTCCGTCACTTCGGTGTGATCGTATCTTGGGTCGCACTCTCACGCATGTTACATCCTATCTAGCTTTTTGGCGGCAGAAACTTCAATTACGGTGCAGGCAGCTTTGTCTCGTGTGATTAGAACCACGGACGACAACGACGAGCAAATATGGCGGGGAGCATGGAAGCGTGAGTAGTGGAGCCTGTGGTCGTGGAAGCGTCAACGCAGGCAGAGTCATGAAGATAAGCGGGCATAGCAACAACGACTAGCAGGATTCGTGAGGACAATAGCGTGCTGGACAACTACAGTGGCATCTTCCAGGTCGGCGTACGGTAAGCGCGGTAAGAATCAGGTTCGTGCTTGATCTTTTTCTTGCTATTTTTTCTCATTGTTCCGTTGCTTGTAGAAGAGGCCTAGTAAAGCTCATACGTAGGCGTCAAAGGACTTCCTTTCGCCCGCTTACCCGACATAGCGGCTTGAACAAGTAGATGGAGTTCGACGAAAGGTGGATCAACATAGGTACCAACGGACACAGCATGGACGGGGCTACAAAGGCGATGATCCGGACATACGGTCGTCCTTTATTGGTAGACGATGGCAGCCGACTACTTCGATAGAGTCCAAGTGAGTTTTCACGTCCGAGTCTTTTTCTCATTTTATCAGTGTTTCGAGCGTGAACTCCTTCATCTATTTTCATCGTTGTCGTCTGTGTCTTTAGATCGTCTCTGTCATGATTTGACGGAGAGAGGTAAGGGTTCGTGAGGTATTAGCACGAGGGACATGCCACACTCGTTTAGATGACCAACCAGCTCCTGCTGGAAGTATCGAGGTGACGTCGCTTTCTTCTTCTCCTTCGAACATTTGGTGTAGTGACTACCATCTTGAAACACTCCTATGCAGCTCTCCCCGAGCGTAGCAATGACCACCGTCGAGGTACCAACAAAATTTGAGGTACCCTTATTTGTATTTGTAGTTTTGCAACTTCTTTGTATGATATTTATTGTATCTAACGTTTTGCAGATCCTTTATGGCCTCATATGACTTTTCCATCGATTCTCGCCACGCTAGGCATCCCAGCCATGACAACCATGTCCGTTGGCATGGGAAAAACAAGGAGAACAAGCCTGTTGTAGGCAGACGACGTAGGATTAGGTAGTGTCGATGTCTTCGTAAGCATTAGAACGAATATATCCATGTTCTAATATTTGTTAGAGTGTATATCCCTCTTTATATTTACCCACTGTATAAGGGCCTCTTCGTATATTCGCTCATTCAAGCATGTACATGTATACTGGCTTTTGCAGTACGTGAAACTGTTCATCAAGATTAGACCAGTATATGTCAATGTAAATATGGATATCTCGTGTTCTATGAATTAATGCTGTAAAATGAGTGCACGACTATTCACCAGTCGAGCATCGTAAACAATGTTGCAAATACCGCATCTTGGCCATGAGCGGGTCTCCTACATTCGTACAACACCTGCTAGAGTAATGCATGAGAGCGTGTACAACGTTGGTTCTGTCTAAGAGAAAACTTAGACATGAGTCTAAGAATCACAAAAGCGGTGCAGTGTGTTAACTCTTAGCCACTACTTGAGGGACCCACTGTTAGAATTTTTTACTCTACATGTTGTCCTCCCGGTGCTTATCGTGGTCCAATAGCTAGGTAAACCTATATGATTGTAGGTATCAACGCTACACTAGACACTGAGACTAGAACTGGACTCGAGTGTAGCAATTTTGTGCTTAGCTACCACCAGTGCAGTGTTTAGACCTTGTCCAAGGCCTTTGAGACTCAATGTTTGATCAACGCTGCACACGTCCTGACTATTCAATCGTGTTTTTCATACATTTACTATTCACCGGTTGAGCACGGTAAGCAATAGTGCGTGGCTATCGTAGGATTATTTTTTGTAGACGGTCGTTAGCGGACGTGCATGTTGTGCACGACTGTCATATGTTCTAAGTAACTGTCGCCCGAAAGTCTACAAGTGACAATTGGTTGTGAAAATAACTAGCCCAGAAATCAGTGCGCTAACTCTGTTTGGTCCGCGGGTATTATAGACTATTTAGTCACATATCGTCAGTTTAAGACTCTTTGAATTTCCTTATAAATCTTGAAAAGCAAGCATATGTACCAGAAAAAGTAGCAGCCCATGAACGTGCCCGACGACGCGCGTTCAGAGGATGGTGTTGTTTTCTTTTTTAGCGCAGGTTAAAAAGCCTGCGACCGTGTTAATTTATATTTCAAATATACACATTTATTTGTCCATCTTAGTGCCTATAGCCGTGCCCCAGGGTATAGATAGGAGTCTAGTTACAATAAACAAATAGCTAAAACAGTGGTAATTTAACTACAATTCAATCATCTACATAGCAAATTATAATTCAATCATGTACATCGCAAATTACAGCTAATTACTCTAAAGAAATAACTAAAATGGTGGTAATTTAGCTAGAATCCAATCATGAACATATCAAATTACAGTAAATAGCTAGATCTGAAACTTTAATAGTAACATTAAATAGATCTCAAGCTACATTTAGAACTATAAGATAGCAAAATACTGTAAATAATCTATAGTTCAATCATGTACATAGCAAATTAAGCTAGGTTTTTACCTTAGTCGATGCGGCTTTTTTGTCGGTGATGGAGCCAACAACGACCCTACGATGTAGCTACCGTCCTCCTCCACTAGCACCGCCGCCTCTACACCCTGGACCTCGCCGGAAAATCCTCGGCGAGCATAGATACGGTAAAGGCGGCCTAGAGGTTAGTCTGGAAGACCAAATCCTCGGTTTCCAGGATCGGGAAAACGAGGAGGGCTACATCCAGCTCCATTTGATCCTGATTACGACATGCGTCGACATGCTCCTTCTTGGAGAGGAAGAGCCTATGCAAACCTCCAGATCCCGTTCTTCGTATTCCTCCTACGAGGATGCAGAAGAGGAGGAGGACGAGGAGGCGGTAGGCTGGCCATGTGTGCCATGAATGGTGCACCGCGATACGCAATGGGCCTTCCACAGACCCCATCGACCCAGATATCTTGCCGGTTCTAGTCCCGCAGGATCAGCTGTCGATTATGCTCCATGTAGTGGAAGGTGGTGACGTGGTGGATGGTCCCGCCGAGGATGCGGCCTAAGCCATGACGAGCATCGCTTCTAGAAGATTCACTCAAGAGGCCATCGCACGAACATATCTAGGAGAGAGTGAGATTGAGATCTGGCTAATTTTTTTAAATAATACACTTTTTTATTCAATTCCACGAATATTACGCGAAAAAGGGAAATTACAAATCTAACGCGGTCTCTTTTTTGAAAAAAGGACCAGACCCTGTCGTTGTTTGAACGGTCGACCGACCCTGGCCATCTTTTGAGGCGCCGAAAGGAGCGCGACGGGCCCCACCTGTCCGGGCTGCAGGCAGACACCACCTCGCGCCGTAACTCGAAAAATCGACAGGTTGCATCGTCTTTTGAAAAGTCGACCGACGAGGCGCGTCGGTTTATGAAAAGCCAAGAGCGGGCGTCGTCTTTTGAGGCGCAGACGAGGTGCCTTCTTATCCCCGTGCCCAGCCCAGCCCCGCCCGGACGGTGGCATTTTTCCTCCTTCTCTCTCTCTCTCTCTCTCTCTCTCTCTCTCTCTCTCTCTCTCTGTCTCGTGTTCTTGCGTTCTTGATGTTCTTCTGCCTACGCGAGCTGCACCGATTTGGAGCTCAGTTTTGCACCGTTTTCCACCAATAGCTGCTATTGAAACACATTAGACAGTTAGTAGAGTCCCGATCTACTAATATGATAGTCTGGTGAAGTGATTTGAGGCATTTTTTAGAGGGATTTGGTGGAGTTCTTGAGGAGCAATGACTATGGTGGAGGCTAGGGGTGCAGCTTGAGTGGAGGCAGCTGTTCTTAAGTGGGGGTTGCCGATCCGTTGAGTGGAGGCAGCTTCACGGCAGGATTTCGCACGCTTCAAGGGTAAACCCTAATTTCTTGGTAACTGCAGTCATTTGTGTATGTTTATTTTATCGGTAGTTCTGGATGTGGTATGTTAGCTTCCAGATTATTCGGCTATAGGATTATAAGTATATTTGCAGGCTATGCAATATTATTCGGCTATAGGATTATTAGTATATTTGTGGGCTAAAATTTGCCATTGTATGAGCATTTGACAAATTGTGGTATTTTTTTAGTCAGAAGTTATGTCCAATAATGTAGTGTTTAGGTTCTACTATGGTGACAGTGTTGTCAAAAGAAACCAGCATGGAGTTGATTTGAGCGATTTTTATTGTATTGATGAAGTGCTCCAGGATCCTGAAACAATATCCATTATTGAGTTGAAGGATTGGTTATCTGCTCGTTTAGGGCTCCCTCCAACCCATACTGTCGGTGTGCATATATTATGGACTAAGTCAAGGATTAAACCAGATTTTTTTGAGACCGATAGAAGAGCAAGCTAAATGGGTCAAATGGGTGAAAGCCTATCTGCATAGGGTAGTTAACCCACTATCTTAGTGCTTCTGTGGCGAAAGAGCATGTTTATGATCAGGGCCAGAGTAGTCAGACACACCATGCTGGTGGTGGTTATGATCATGAGCAGAGTAGTCAAGCCGAAGACGAATGTGGTGGTGGATACTATCATGACCAGAGCAGTCAAGGCCAAGATGGCGGTGGTGGTTATGAACCTGGTCAGAGTAGTTATGTACACACTGATGGTGGTAGTTATGAACCTGGTCAGAGTAGTTTTGCACACACCGAGGATGGTGGACATGAATCAGCTGAAGATAGTCACGGGACAAGAGAAGATATTTTCAGTGGTGAGGTCGATGAGTACGAGATACACGAAGGTTGGTTGTAAGATCAGATGGAAGCCGAAGATTCAAAAGGCTACAGTGATAGCTCCTATGATTCCGCTGAGTCTGATCAAGAAGACCAACCTATTCCGGCATCATGGAATGAAGACCACACAACAACAATGAATGTGAACGATGGGCATGATTCCTTGTGGCACTATCACGCGAACAACATCTCCATGGGTGCATTATATCCTAGCAAGAGGCATCTGCAGGAAGCAATCGTTGAGTGGGCATTGTCCACGCAATGGGTTTTCAAAACAAAGGTGTCATCCCAATAATATTTGACTTTGGTTTGCGAGGTAGCCGGATGTCTGACCAGGGTCCATGCCCATCGTCCTCGATATGACACCAACTGGAATATTAGCGATGTTGTGCAACACACATGTCAACTTGAAAATGTCCTTCAAGACCATCGTAATCTCACGTCAACCCTCCTGGCTAGACTGTTATACACTGAGATAGTGGAGACCAAAGCCATGGTGGTGAAAGCTATCATCAACAAAGTTGCTGACAGATTTCGCTACAATATTTCTTATGGAAAGGCTTAGAGGACTAAACAGAGGGCAATGGAGACAAGATTTGGTTCATTTCGAGATGGATACGACTGTGTTGTTCGGATGCGACAGACACTGCAGGCTAGGAATCCAGGCACATACGTCGACATCCAACACTTTACATTGCCTCAAGAACCCAATTTGAGGGTGCTGCATCGAGTGTTCTTCTCATTTGCTATATGCATAGAAGCGTTCACTCACTATCGACCAGTCATTTTTGTGGATGGTACATTTCTCACTGGCAAGTACAGGGGCTAGATCTTGACTGCCATAGGTCATGACGGGAACAATCAAGTTGTTCCACTTGCATTTGCTTTCGTGGAGGGTGAGAACACCAAGAGTTGGGTATGGTTTTTCAGGCAGCTGAAGATTGCAATTGTGAGGGATGTACCGAATGTATGCGTCCTTCATGATAGGCATCTGGGTATACTCAGCACGATAAGGTAGCTGACTCAACCTGCTCCTGATGAACCAACTCCATGGCTAGACATGCAGAGTCGTTGGTGCATGCGGTATCTAGGGGCTAACTTTTGCTCACAGTTCAGGAACAAGGCCCTGATGAACCTATTCAAGAAGTTTTGCAAGCAAAACCAGGAGTGGAAGTATATCAAGTGTCAGACCTATCTGGATGAATTCACAAAAAAACATGTTAGGCAGAGGAAAGCAGCTAGAGAAGTAGTTGTCGCGGCTCATGTGGCCGCGGTAGCTGCACAGACAGTAGCGGGAGCAGCACCACCCGAGGAAGAACCAATTGCTCTTTGCGATTTGCTAGGATTTGACCAACCCGGTACTAGGAGGAGGTCTGGCAGAAGGATTAAGAATTTTCAGGAATGGATAGAGCACGAACCTGTGGAGAGGTGGTCTCTATTGCACGGCACTCATGGTGTGCTAGGTTTGGCGTCATGACTACAAATCTTGCCGAAACTTACAACTTCGTCTCGAGAGGAAGCAAGGCTCTGCCATTAACAGCTATTGTGGAGTGTATTTTCACCGGAACGTTGAAGT
Organism: Avena eriantha; assembly: GCA_910589775.1. Lineage (NCBI taxonomy): Eukaryota > Viridiplantae > Streptophyta > Magnoliopsida > Poales > Poaceae > Avena > Avena eriantha. The sequence continues at coordinate 164,430,049 of OU342746.1, read as the reverse complement.
ACTTCAGAGGCAGACTCCAGCTTTCTCAGATGCATATCATCAACAACCCAAACACGAGGTACTGTTCAAAGATCATGGATTACATGAATGACAAAATGGAAAAGGCTCGGTCTATGCACGTCGTCGCCATCGGTAATCAAGAACTAAGATTTGAGGTGCGCCTCCCTTCCAACAGGATCGAATCTGGAGAAGAGGTAAAGATACAAGAGGTGAGGATGGCAATGAGGCTTGGCCGACGTGTGAGTGCACCTGCAACAAACCTAAGCTGCTGCATTTGCCTTGCTCTCATGTACTTGCTGCGTGCGGGCGGTTAGGTATGGATGCAAGATCGTTTGTGTCTCCTTATTTTCTTAAGGAGTCGGTGATCAATACATGGACTGGCGAGATGATGGGATATAGAGCGTGGGGAAATTTCAACAAAGTAAACCCTGGTGAAAGGATTTACATCCCAGATCCTAGACTAATGCGGACAAGCAGGGGAAGGCGACAATGTGTCTATATCTGTAATGATATAGATGAATCCGAAGCCGGAGGCCCTACTAGACAATGTTTTCTATCTAATCAGTTTAGTCATAGAGACACCAATTGTCACATCTTCGAGACTGGAGGAGCGGCTCCTCGTGGACGTGGCAGGCGAGGAACAAGAGGCAGAGGAAGAAACTAGAATTTGTAATTCGTATGGAACTATGTTTTAAATTTGTAATTCGTATAGAACCATGTTTTAAATTTGTAATTCGTATGGAACCATATTTTAAATTTGTAATTCGTATGGAACCATGTTTTAAATTTGTAATTCGTATGGAACCATGTTTTAAATTTGTAATTCGTATGAAACCATGATTTAAATTTTTTATTCGTATTGAACCATGTTTTAAATTTGTAATTCGTATGGAACTATGTTTTAAATTTGTAATTCGTATGGAACCATGTTTTAAATTTGTAATTTGTATTGAACCATGTTTTAAATTTGCAATTCGTATGGAATCAAGTTTTAAATTTGTAATTTATATGGAACCATGTTTTAAATTTGTAATTCGTATTGAACCATGTTTTAAATTTGCAATTTGTATGGAACCATGTTTTAAATTATACAGATGGCGGGATCTTTGCTTAACGCTGATATAGATAGAAAGCACCGGTTAACTTTATTGGACGCAGAACTAGGGAGTTTGAAGCACCTTATCACTCGCACTCCCATGTTTAACTGGATGATACACCCTGATTGGTTGCAGAGGTATGAGACATTTATTTCTAGCTGGGTTTCAAATATTTGAGGGCCAAAGTAAAAAAATTGTTATTCTATCTCGGTATGCAGGTTGAAGTGGGCAGGGCTATTACCATTTGTGCGTCTGGTTGAGGCCACTCATACGCAGGAGATAGAAGGACGACAACATAGCTTCTAGACCACACGCATGGGCTACGACTGGTCGTTGCTCACCTGCTTAGTGGATCGATGGCGGCCCGAGACTCACACTTTCCACTTTCGTTGGGTAGAGATGGCTCCTACACTACATGATGTCTCATTCTTGCTGGGACTGTCGTTGGCCGGAGTGCCAATAGGCCCGGTGGATGCATCGGCGAATTGGGTCCAAGAAATGGCCCAACGATTCTATGGCATTCGTGATGGAGGGCCGGAGTTCACGTATGAAAATCATGGACCCAAATTTGATTGGTTGCAGAACTATCAGGTTCATTTGCTACTCAGTATCTTCGTATTTGATACACCTATTTCACATCACATGATGCTAAAACTTGTTTATTAACCAATGCAGATAAAGAACTTCGGATACCCAGCCGTTCCGATGACTGAGCCACAAATTACGCGCAACCTAGAGGCGTACTTAATGTGGCTTCTTGGGAAGGTGATGTTCACCGAGAACCATGTCTCAACCATCATTGCACGCTACATCCGCTATGCTAGAGAGATCACGGAGGCAACGTGCCAGAACGACATCACACAGTGGAGCTAGGGTTCTGCTGTCTTAGCAACAACGTACCAAGGTATGTGCACAGGCTGTATGCTAACCAAAGAAAGATCTGCCTTGCTAGGATGCCCACTATTGCTGCAGCTGTGGTCATGGGAGAGGTTCCCTATCGGCCGCCCGGTGGCAGTGATATCTATCTATGTATGAGACTTGTATCTTGTATCTATCTATGTATGAGACACCTTTAGATAAACATTTTTTATTCGAAAAACACTTCAACATAGCTTACAACACAGTTCAACATAACTTGCGGTACATAAATAAGAACGCTCTCTATCCCTAAGATTATGCCCTTACCCTTCGACGATGCCTCGACCAATTTGCCCTTACCCTTCGACGACGCCTCGCCTTTACCCTTCTTCTTGGCTAGCCTTTCGTCCCACTCAGCTCTCCACTTAGTCCTAGCGGCATGCTTCATGAATATATCATCTTCATCTTTACTCCCTTCTAGCTTGTCATTGCTCTTCTTGGCCTGCGCCCTATTCAAGGCCTCGGCCTTGTCACGCTCTACTCTATCCCTGGTACCACCAACCGGCGGCATGAAGAGATCGTTGGACTCTTCACTCTCTTCTATCCAAATCCAAGGGAGCGTGACATTCTGCTGCCCTTGCCTCTTCGTTAAAGAATATTTGCTTTCCCCACCTAGCATTGATTCGAAGTAGCTCTTGCCGTATCTCCTCGGGAGTCCTCTTCGGCCACCCTTTTCTATGAAATCCCTCACCCAACTCAGTGAGGAGACAATCACTAGCAATGAGTTCCTCCAATAGGGCTGGATTTTTGTCTATCATAAAGTTCCTAGCCAAATGAAAAAGGTCGACGGACATGTTTGTCTCGAAACTACGATCGTAGGGAAAACCGGGAAACATACTGGCTAAAAACAGGGTGGCTTTGCTTAAACAACGGCGTGGGGAGGGTTTTTATAGGGTAAACGAAAAAAAAATGGCGGGAAATATTTGTGCTTGAAGCATTTGGCAGGAAGCATTTTGGCGAGAGATATTTTGGCGGGAAACATTCTGGCAGGAAGCATTTTGGCAGGAATGTTTTTTGACGGGAAGCATTTCCGCAGGAAACATTTTAGATACATTGTCTTCGAGATTAGCTGACATGTTGAATTTAAGATACATCACAACAATATAACTGAAATGAAGATACATCATGACACTATGACTGAAATGAAGTTACACCAAGATACTACAACTGAAATTAAGATACATCAAGACACTACAACTGAAATTAAGATACACCGGGACACTAAAACTGAAATGAAGTTACATAAAGACACTACAACCGAAATTAAGATACATCGCTACTGAAACATACGTCTACCTTCCCTGAGTCCAGCGCGGGTACTTCCCGGTCTTGTCCCCACGTTCCGCTGCCGCTCGTGCCTCGGTAGCTCTTTCTCTTAATCTCTTCCTTTCCGCCTCACGGGCCTCCTTACGCACCTGTTCCTGCCGCTCCTCTTCCTCCCTTCTCTTCCTGTTCAGCTCGCGGTTTCGAACTTGCTCTGCTCGGAATTCTTTCATTTCTCTCTCCCGTTTCTTCTTCCCGTTCGTGGCCTTCCTTTGAGCATGTTCCTCATCAAGAAAGCTCTCCCTTGCACGTCGGCTCATGTTCGCAATCTCCTGCGCGACCCAGGCTGGCTGCTCCGTGTCAATCCAATGGTACCACTTGCAAAGTGGAGGAGGAGACTGCAAGCAAATCAATGAAATGAATAAAAGAACATATGATAACATGAATGGTTCATATTAACCATGCTCTCGGAACATACCGGAGGCCTCTCATACAACGAACTTGCTTGCCAGGGTGGGCTTGCATCATAGTTGGGACACATGAAAAACTTCATGCCCATGCAGGTGGAGAAATCAATCGACTCCTTGACCTTCGCGAGATGGCCGCACCAACATCGCTCGTGTGTCACCTCTTGCGGCAACCTGGCATCTTTCATCTTCGTAGGCCTATACTCTTGGTCCAAACAGGGCACACTCATGATGGAGAGGGGAAGGAAATACGAGAAAAAGAGGAAGAACGGGGTGGAGAGATACCATCTCGGTACCACTATTTATAGGGGCAACTAGTAGGAATTGGCGGGAGAAAACAACGGGAAGAAGTGGCGGGAGATAAATGGCGCGAAAGAGTGGCAGGAGAAATACTAGCGGGGAAAAGAACGGCGCGAAATAGTGGCGGGATTCTACCGGCGGGTGATAAACGCTGAACGGCTGGATTAGCCTAACACGGCGCATGATCCATGCAGCCGTCGGCGTTTCAATAAATGACATCTGCCGTCGGTTTTTAAAAAGCTGACCCTGTCTCGTCGGCTGTTGAAAAAATGACAGGGCCTGTCGGTTTTTGAAAAAACGACTAGCTGGCTGACAGCCCACTAACACGCCCGTCGGCTGTTCAAAAAACAACAGTCTGGTCTTTTTTTCAAAAAAAGAGACCATGTTAGATTTGTAATTTTCCTTTTCGCATAATATTCGTGAAATTGATTAAAAAATGTATTATTTTAAAAAAATAGCTTGAGATCTATGACTAGGGTGGGGACTTGGGAGTGATACCTACGTGAGTTCTTAGAGTTTGTAGGTGCTAGCTTGTGGGTCTCTCTAGGTTACCTACAATGGCAACAGATTAGGTGCTATGGCTAGTTTCGTTAGAGACCTGGCAACGGATGAAGTACAATAACTGTTATCGAATACACTAAAAACAAGTCTAAAGATCACCATTCCCATTGACGGCCCTGTCCTGGCAGCCCCTATGCCAACATGCAAATTATTTCAATCATGGGTTGTCGTCGTTCCTTTGCCATTGGGTTGTACCGTTAGTATCGTTCTATACTAGTGCAAGCACCTTACGATATACCAGAAGAACACCTTTATGATCACCCAATTACCAAATGATGGTTGATGCCCACAAAATATTCTTCTGGTACTAGGGAGTAACATGATCTCTTGGTCTAAGCAAATGATACTTGATATTTAGAAAGCTACAACAATTAAACTTAGTGACATTATCGAATGCTATATTTAGTTTTGCCTTTTTTCCATCACATCATTTTTTTCTAATGATATGACCTCGTTATCAAATGACATTAATATTTTTATGGTTAGGAAACCTTAACCATCATTTAATCGACGAACTAGTTAGTAGAGGCTTACTAGGGACACATAGTTGTTTATATCCACACATGTATTTCGATTTCAGCTAATACAATTATAGCACGAAGAATAAACACTTATCATGAATATGAAATATAATAATAACTTTATTATTACTTCTTGGGCATATCTCCAACTGTCGAACGCGCCCACAAAATCTGGATCTTTTTTTCCCCCTCGCACACCTCCTGCGAGCCGCCCCACCACGGAGCTAGACCAGACCCAAGGAGACGCCGGAGGATCTGGAGAAGCAGATCTTGTTGATGTGCTTGGATTTGTGCCACGAGAACGCCTCGACCATCACCTAGCCCACCTCGAGCGACGCCACACCACACTGCCCCATGTGATGGAACGATATGCCGCAGCTTCATAGCTCCAGGAGGAAGCCATCGACGGGTGAGGGCCAATCTTTCCGAGCTCTATCGGAGGAAGGCCACCTGCCGTCCGCAACACGGGCTTTGCCTGGCCGCATCCTCTGACAGGGGCTAAGGGGTGGGAGGGGCTGAGGCGGCCGACGGCTATTAACTTCCCCTTGTGTCACTTTAGAGGACGACACCAGGGGCGACGTCAGTGCTTAGGCTCACTAAGTGCATCATAAACCTATGTCCAACTCTACACAAGATATATCAATAGTAGGAACTATAATTTTAGAACGTAAAGGATACGAAATACAACCATTGTATTTCTCGTAGTTCAAAAATCCACCTATACTCTATGTCTCACCTGTGGCTCCAACTAGACGACTCTTAACATGATTCACTCCTCTCGAGAAATGGCCCGTTGATCCACAAACTACTTGAAAAGTCAACACCACCAAACAGTTAAGCATCATTTGATCGATGATGTTTTGACTTTGGCAACTTGGCCATGTGGCAAGTCAACTGCCGAGGGGAAACAGAACCACTTTCTGGCATAAGTTAATCCAACTGTAACTCTATCTAATCTATACTGTACTAGTACCTTCAAAGTTCCAACGACGTGCCCCCATTAATTTTGGGATTAAGTTTCTTGCCGATCCATCATCCTTACGCTTTCTCCCAAAGATGAACTCCGTGGAAATGCAACCGGGGTACATCATATTAGAAAAGGCCGATGGTTCTGCGAACTATTTGGTTGTGTAATGTGTAGACCTCCTTTTGTGATTGCTCGTTAGCTAGCCTTTGTTCTGTGCAAAGAAATACATGGCTGACAGCGAAAAACTCTGATTTGGCAGGATGATAGGACGGAGGAGCAGAAGAAGATCGACGACTGGCTCCCGGTCACGTCGTCAAGGAACGCCAAGTGGTGGTACTCTGCCTTCCACAATGTTACCCGCCATGGTCGGCGCCGGCGTGCTCAGCCTCCCCTACGCCATGTCCGAGCTCGGCTGGTACGTCGTTCCCCAGCGGAACATCACCATGTTTTCTGCTATGGTACCCATGGCTGCTCCTCATGGATCGTCAACCCAGCCGTCAACTGATGTCTCTCTGGAGATATATATGCAGGGGCCCCGGCATCGCGGTACTGGTGATCTCGTGGGTGATCACGCTGTACACGCTGTGGCAGATGGTGGAGATGCACGAGTGCGTGCCCGGGAAGCGGTTCGACCGGTACCACGAGCTCGGGCAGCACGCCTTCGGTGAGAAGCTGGGCCTCTGGATCGTGGTGCCGCAGCAGCTCGTCGTGGAGGTCGGCGTCAACATCGTGTACATGGTCACCGGCGGGAAGTCGCTCAAGAAGTTCCGCGACGTGATCTGCGACGGCAAGTGCAAGAGCATCAAGACCACCTACTTCATCGTGATCTTCTCCTCCGTCCACTTCGTCCTCTCCCAGCTGCCCAACCTCAACTCCATCTCCGGAATCTCCCTCGCCGCCGCCGTCATGTCGCTGTCCTACTCCACCATCGCGTGGGGAGCGGCCGTGGACAAGGGGAGGGTGCCCGACGTGGACTACAGCGTCAGGGCCACCACGACGCCCGGGAAGGTGTTCGACTTCTTCGCCGGTCTTGGCGATGTGGCGTTCGCGTACGCGGGGCACAACGTGGTGCTGGAGATCCAGGCCACCATCCCGTCCACGCCGGAGAAGCCGTCGAAGAAGCCCATGTGGAAGGGCGTCATCGTCGCCTACATCGTCGTCGCCCTCTGCTACTTCCCCGTCGCGCTCATCGGCTACTGGGCATTCGGCAGAATCGTCGATGACAACATCCTAATCACCCTCACCAGGCCAAAGTGGCTCATCGCCATGGCCAACATGATGGTTGTTATACATGTCATCGGAAGCTACCAGGTTCTGTACAAACACAACAATCATTCCTACAGCATCCATACATAATTCTAACATGCTAGTATAACGATTTCCCCCCACAGATTTTCGCGATGCCGGTGTTCGACATGATCGAGACGGTGCTGGTGAAGAAGCTGCGGTTCCCACCCGGCCTGACGCTCCGCCTGATTGCCCGGTCAACCTATGTTGGTAATGCCGCTTCCTCTTCAGTCTTGAATTTTAAAATGGTGTACTATTGCACTGGAGAATCAATACTGGCGATGAGATGCAAATACTTTTTTGAAGGAGATTCAGTATCTCATGGTGCAAATACTCTGTTGCAGCATTCACGATGTTCATCGGCATCACCTTCCCCTTCTTCGGTGGGCTGCTCGGGTTCTTCGGCGGCTTCGCCTTTGCACCGACAACCTACTTTGTAAGCTATCATCGAACTATCCTCTTTGTTAGAGTATATTTGTGTATTGTAGTTTCCCCATATGTTAGGATGCTTTCTGTATATTTGCACATGTACATGTACTATATATTCTGGCCTTTGGCCCTCTGGTAATACAAGAAATCTATTACCCTAACATGATATCAGAGCCGTAAGGCCTTTTTTTTCGCCGCCGCCGCCGCACCGCCCCCCGGCCGCCGCCTCCTCTTCCGCGCCCGCCGCCGGCCCTGCCGCCGACGCCGCCGACCCGCCCCGTCGCCGCCGCCTCCTCTCCCTCGTCGCCGCCGCCGGCCCGACCTCGCCGCCGCCGCCGCCGCCCCGTCCTCTCCCTCGCCGCCGCCGCCCGGATCCGCCCCCGGTCCGCCCCCGGTCGCCGCCCTCCAGCCGCTGCCAGATCCGATCTCGTTCGGTTTGAAAAAAAACAAATGTCTTCCTCGTCGGGCTATGTTGCGATTCCTCGCTGCCCGGTGATTTTTGATGGCGCGAATTATCCTGATTTCGCTGCCTTCATGCGCGTCCATATGCGCGGTCTTCGCCTTTGGGGTGTGCTTTCCGGTGAGGTCTCCTGTCCACCGCGCCCCGTTGTGCCTCCAGTGCCTCGTGCATCGACGCCCGTTGTCCTTGCCCCCGATGCTACTCAGGCGGTCAAGGATGCAGCCTAGAGTGCTGATGATTCTGCTCGGACTGATTATGAGCGCCAGGTCCAGAAGCATTCTACTGCTACTACGACCTACCGGCTGGATCTGGCTGACTACACTCAGTGGATAGATGAGGATGCTCGTGCTGCTGCTGTTCTCACTTCCAGTGTTCGGCCTCAGTATGCTGTTGAGTTCATGGGTCTTCCCACTGCTGCTGCTCAGTGGGCTTTTCTTCGTCATCGCTATCAGCCGTCTGGAGATGCTCTTTATCTGTCTGTGGTTCGTCAGGAGCATGATCTTAAGCAGGGTGATTCTACTATTGATGATTTTTATACTCAGAGTGCTGCTATTTGGCGTCAGTTTGACTCTCTTCGTACAGGGTGTGTAACACCTGTCCCTGCTGTCTGATTGTGCGCGCGGATCTGGAGTTTCAGCGCGTCTTTGAGTTCTTGTCACGGCTCCGCAAGGAGTTTGAGCCGCGTCGTGCCCAGCTGCTTGCCCGTGGTCGTGTTCCACTCTCTGAGGTACTGGCTGAGCTTCGTGCTGAGGAGACTCGTCTTCGTGGTGCTGGTCTTCTTGAGGTTCCTTCTGTTCTTGCTGCTCGTGGTCCCTCCGTGCCGCCGGCTTCGTCGCGGTCTCTCGCGCCGCTGCTACTTTCTGCTCCACCGGCCCAGGGTCAGAGTCAGTCTCAGCAGCCTCGTGGTTCTCGTCCTCCCTATGCCCACTGTGGCAAGCCTGGCCATGATATCTCTGGTTGCTGGACGAGGGATCCACGCTTACGTCAGCAGTATCTTGCTCGTCGCCAGTCTGGTTCTTCAGGATCTTCTGCTGTTGTCTCTGGACCTCCTGCTGGTGCTTCTGGACCTCCTGCTGGTGCTCTGTCTGATCAGGATATTATTCGTGGTCTTCGTAGTCTGCTCGCTGCTACAGGCTCCTCCTCGTCGGGTACTACTGGTTCTGTGCCTAGTTCTTCTGGCACCGCGCGACCATCACCTTCTACATAGTCAGGTACGTCATCCCCGTGGTATCTGGATTCTGGAGCTTCTTTTCATATGACTTCTGCGTCTTCTATTCTTTCTGCTCTTTGCTCTCTTATTTCTCATGTCCGTGTTATTACGGCTGATGGTACCTCTCTTCCTGTTTCCAGTCGAGACACCCTCTCTACTTCCTCCTTCTCTATTCCTGATGTTTCTCATGTTCCCAGCCTTAAGATGAACCTTTTCTCTGCTAGTCAGCTTACTGATTCTGGTTGTCGTGTCATTCTTGATGCTGATTCTTGTGCTGTTCAGGACCGTCGTACACAGGCTCTGGTTGGAGCTGGCCCTCGCAGCATTGAGTCTCCGGGGCTATGGGAGTTACACTGACTTCGCTTTCCTTTCGCTGACACTTCTTCGGCCACTTCTCCTGCGGTTGCTGCTTCTGTCACTGGCTCGTTTCAGCAGTGGCATCATCGGCTGGGTCATCTTTGTGGCTCCCGTTTATCATCCTTAGTTCGTCGTGATCTTCTGGGGCTTGTCTCAGGAGATGTGTTGTCGTTACATTCGTGTCAGGGTTGTAGGTTAGGTAAACAGATTCAGCTTCCCTATCCTACTAGTGTGTCTGTATCTCAGCAACCTTTTGATTTAGTTCATTCAGATGTGTGGGGTCCAGCTCCCTTTGCTTCAAAAGGGGGCCACCGATACTGTATTTTGTTTATTGATGATTTTTCACGGTACACCTGGTTATTTTTTATGCGCTCTCGCAGCGAGGTGCTTGCTATTTATCAGCGCTTTGTGGCCATGGTTCGTACTCAGTATTCCACGCGTATTCGTGTGTTTCGTGCTGATTCTGCAGGAGAGTATAGCTCCCAGCACCTGTGTGGCATCCTTGCTGAGCAGGGCACCCTTGCTCAGTTCTCGTGTCCTGGCGCCCATGCTCAAAATGGTGTCGCCGAGCGTAAGCATCGTCATATTCTTGAGACTACCCACGCTATGATGATTGCTTCCTCTCTTCCGCCGTATTTCTGGGCTGAGGCTGTCGCTACGTCGACTTACCTCATTAATATCCAGCCTTCAGCTGCTCTTCAGGGTGGCATTCCTCTCGAGCGTCTCTCTGGCTCCTGTCCAGACTACTCGACACTTCGTTTATTTGGTTGCGTTTGCTATGTCCTTCTCCCTCTTCGTGAACGCACCAAACTAACCGCTCAGTCTGTTGAGTGTGTTCTTCTCGGCTATAGTGATGAGCATAAGGGCTATCGCTGTTGGGACCCCATTGGTCGTCGTATGCGCATCTCTCGTGATGTCACGTTCGATGAGACGCGTCCTTTCTATCCTCGCCCCACCTCTGGTACTTACCCAACGGATGATCTCTCTTTTCTTCTTTTTCCTGATACACCTTCCGCTGTCTCTTCTCCCCCACCTCCTCCTTCTGCTGCGCCTCCTTTGTCTTCGGCGCCATCCTCTCCTCCGTCTAGTTCCCCTAGTTCCCCTTGGTCTCCAGCTTCGGATCCTTCCTCCGCGCCTCCTTCTTCCTCCTCTTCTGATGAGTCATCTTCCGCGGATGAGCTTCCTTCCTCATGACCTGTTCGTCAGCGTCGTGCTCCAGACCGTTACTCCCCTAGTCAGTATGGTCTCTCTGTAGTCTCCGAGCCGACTTCTTATCGGGATGCCGCGTGTCATCCTGAATGGCAGCTTGCCATGGCTGAGGAGATCGCTGCGCTTGAGCGCACTGGCACCTGGGATCTTGTCTCTCCCCCTTCTGGTGTTCGTCCTATCACGTGTAAGTGGGTCTATAAAATTAAGACCCGCTCTGATGGATCTCTTGAGCGCTATAAAGCGCGTCTTATGGCTCGTGGTTTTCAGCAGGAACATGGTCGTGACTATGATCAGACCTTTGCTCCTGTGGCCCATATGACCACTGTGTGTACTCTTCTTGCTGTTGCTTCTGTCCGACGCTGGTCTGTGTCCCAGCTTGATGTTCAGAATGCTTTTCTTAATGGCAAGTTGAGTGAGGAGGTTTATATGCAGCCTCCTCCTGGGTATTCTGTTTCCGATGGGATGGTTTGTCATCTTCGACATTCCCTTTATGGCCTGAAATAGGCCCCTCGTGCCTGGTTTGAGCGCTTTGTCTCTGTGGTGACTGATGCTGGTTTCTCTCCTAGTTCTCATGATCCAACGCTTTTTGTTCACACTTCACCTCGTGGACGCACTCTTCTCCTTCTCTATGTTGATGATATGATCATTACTGGTGATGATCCTGAGTATATTGCCTTTGTCAAGGCTCGTCTTCGTGATCAGTTTCTTATGACTGATCTTGGTCCTCTTCGCTACTTTCTTGGGATTGAGGTTTCCTCCACTTCTGATGGGTTTTCTATCTCTCAGGAAAAGTATATTCAGGATCTTCTTGCTCGGGCTACTCTTGCGGATGAGTGCACCGTTGAGACTCCTATGGAGCTTCATGTTAAGCTTCGTCCTACGGATGGTGATCCTCTTCCCGATCCCACTCGTTATCGCCATCTTGTTGGGAGTCTTGTTTATCTTGCTGTCACCCGTCCTGATATCTCTTATCCTGTTCATATTCTGAGCCAGTTTGTCTCAGCTCCTACCACTGTTCACTACAGTCATCTCCTCCGTGTCCTTCGTTATCTTCGTGGCACGATTACTCGTCGCCTTTTCTTCCCTCGTTCTAGCTCTCTCCAGCTCCAGTGCTACTCGGATGCTACGTGGGCGAATGATCCTACGGATCGTCGTTCACTTTCTGCTTACTGTGTGTTTCTTGGTGGTTCGCTTGTTGCTTGGAAGACGAAGAAACAGGTAGCGGTTTCCCGTTCGAGTGTTGAGGCTGAGTTGCGGGCTATGGCTTCGGTGACTGCTGAGGTGACCTGGTTACGGTGGTTGCTTGCAGATTTTGGGGTCTCTGTTACGACACCCACTCCACTTTTGTTAGACAGTACAGGTGCTATTAGTATTGCACGTGATCCGGTCAAGCATGAGCTGACCAAGCATATTGGTGTTGATGCTTTTATACACGTGCTCAGGTGCAGGATCAGGTTGTTGCGCTCCATTATGTGCCTTCAGACTTGCAGTTGGCAGATTTCTTTATAAATGCACAAACCCACGCTCAGCATGATTTCTTACTCTTCAAACTCAGTGTTGTGGATCCACCATGAGTTTGGGGGGGGGGGGGGGGGTGTTAGAGTATATTTGTATATTGTTGTTTCTCCATATGTTAGGGGGCTTTCTGTATATTTGCACCTGTACATGTACTATATATTCTGACCTTTGGCCCTCTGGTAATAAAGAGATCTATTACCCTAACACTCTTCAATTCCAGCAATCACTCATAGCAACTGTAAAGTTCAGAGTTTTTGATGAGAAGCAACCTCTTGTTCCTGTCCTGCAGCTTCCGTGTATCATGTGGCTAGCCATCTACAAGCCCAGGAGATTCAGTCTCTCATGGTGCATTAACTGGGTAATTAAGAACCCCAAATACACTTTTCTTCGTCCGTAGGTAATACATTAGTTATTTATCTTCATTTTGTTGTAATTCTTTGTATTCTCCATGACGATGTTCAGGTCTGCATCATCCTTGGTGTGTGTCTCATGGTCCTGGCGCCCATCGGAGCTCTGAGGCAGATCATCTTGAAAGCCAGCACATACGAGTTCTACTCATAGATTAATATCACCATCACGCATCCTCACGTCTAGATTCATGATTGTTAGAAGGAATTAATCTGTTGCAGCGTCGATCTACTACGGACAACCTTTTGTCCAGCAAAAGAAAACAAGAGGAAGAACCATAGCAGTACCAGGGATTCTTTTTTATTGCGGGTAGCAGTGCCAGGGAGTTACTTACGGAGATGATGGATGGACCATCGGCTTAGTCAAAGCAAAAAAGGGTCGTTATTGGGGTTAAACATCCGAGATATATCTGGTGTATGCGTATTTTTTGCTCTTTATCATAGGATGGGTGAACAGGGCTTCACTTTTGTTGTGCGCAGAAGACAGAGCAGACAACCCTTTTCTCTGCATTTCGTGCTTTGCTGTGGTGGTACTTTGACATCGTTGTGGTTAAATACATGGTGTACTCAGGGCTAGCCCATAGGGTGGAGGACAGAGGGTGGGGCACGGGGACGCTCGCCCTCCTAGGGCCCCATGATGTTGGGCCCCATCCGTACATTTCTATATTTATATTAGTCGTCTACTCTTAGACCCAAGCATAACATGCCTATAAGTATATTACCTAGTAGTACAAGCTTAAGCGTGGTCACGTACCTGCCTGGTTAGGGCCTCCCCCGCACACACGTTTACGACTGTCGGATCCTGACCATACACAATGGATTCACCGCTAGCCCCCTCTCAGTCACATCCCACTTGTGTGGTAAGTAAAAAAAAGTTAACGACTCGCCCGTTCCATGTTCTCCTCCACTGGTCCACCTCCTTCTCCATCGCCCCCACCTGCACCTCCAATTCTTGGGTCGTGGTGGCCGCCTTCTCCGGTCCCCTGCACGGCAACGACGCCGGCTCCCCTTCCCCTATCCCTCTCTATCTGCGGAGGGAATTCATCTCCTCCCCAGTCGGTCTTCTACGGAGTACAGTTTTTTGTTCCACCCTCCTCGACTCTCGCGGGTGCGGCGACTTCCGCTTCTTCCTACTTCCTCTGCTGGCTTGTCCGGTCCGCGGCTCGGCAGGACCGTCTCGCCATTGGGGCGCTGGTGATTGGTGGATTTTCTCTGATGCTCGGTATTTTTCTAGGTGGATCCTGAGAAGATAGAAGGGAGGAATAGCCACCATAGGCCCCTAAACTCGAGCTAGCTACCGAGAGCGCTGCCCTGGTCGAGGAGGAGAGGGGGAGGGCTAGAAGGTGCTTTCGCCTAGGCACGGCGAGCGAAAAGCCCTCCCGCATGGATGACAGCGGGCCCCGCGGAGTAGCACCATGGCTCACAGCCGGCGCTAGCACATCTCAGTCTTGATCTCCTTGTGCCACCTACTTCGCCTATTCGGTCGAGCCGATTCAGCACCTTGGTCTCGAAGTGCCTGCTCCCCTACTGGTACTATCTAGTGGTGCAATCAACCCATTTCTGACTCTCGGATTGGACGTGCAGAGCCGAGTTCTTTCAGAAACCAAGCTGGACCGCATGTCTTAGTTTTGTTGGCAATGATGATAACGATGATTCCTGCATATAGTACATACGAAGCTGGATTATACATTGAACATGGCATTTTTTTTGTCAGCTATCACCATACCAGTATGTCCTATCTCAAAGGTTCACATGTGTTGCGAGTATATTTTATATGGATGCACTCTCTCACTTTTATTGCTGTGTGTAGTTTTTCAACAGACTAATTGGTTACCATCAATTTTATTTTATTTTTAGTCGCAACAGTTTGATTGTCTAACTCCTTTTAGGTGAAGTAGTGATGGAACTAAATGATCTATTAGTAGATTATAAGCTCTGCACCAGAAGATGGCTTCTATATTTTTGAGTCATTTCTAAATAAGCTGCTGGTTTTGTTCAATCCCCGCTCAATCCCAATCCACGTATATAGATGATTAGGTATAAAATATTGTGACTGACATTATTCTGAGACAAACTAGAGCCTCCCGGGTCCAGGGCTGTAATTTATGGGTTTCAAAATTCTCAATGAATAAACATTATCATTGTGGGTGTTTGGTTTAAAGTTTCCTAGACAAAGGATCCTACATATATGCATTAGAAACTGAGCTCACTAACTTGCTTTGTCCTACAGTCCTATGTGATGGATTATCGGTATTAGTGTATTTTTGTCTTGCAGGTTTCTATTGACTTAGCACATCCTATCAAAATAAAATATGTGACGATTCTTACCTACCTTGTGCTATAGCTTCAAAATCTATTATATATTTTTTACAGAATGGTGGTACTATACGTTATCTTATATAGAACTTATCATTATAGGAGCTACCGCTCCATATACATATATTGGTTTAGAGTTAGGACCTGGGCTCTCGTTTTTACTCCATCAATGAAACTGTTATTTAATTTAGCATTCTTGAATTTTCATAAAAGGATATAAATCTCAATGGAGAGGAAATCGGTAATCGTTAACTGCTGGATCGGCTTGGGAGTAGCGAGTAATCGGAATTCAGATGATTAACTGGTTTAATCGGTCGGCTATTAATCGATACAACCTACACAAATTAGCACCTAAAACATGTGTATATAAGAAAGAAAATATGGGCATGTATATGCCCAACCCTACTTATCTAGAGCTCAAATGCCCAATAAAATACACATGCTTCTCCTCTGAAGTTGCTCTTCTCCCACTACCTACCCAGGGCATAGGATGGTGACAGCAAGAACAGAGCTCTTGGAGGCAGGAATCGAGCGGGAGCTTCGCAAAACCTACTTCATTGGGGATGGACTAGCGGTTGGACGGGCGATAGCGTTGAAAATTTTGCATTTTTTTTATCAGGTATAGTAGTTAATCGGGAATATACCTAGTAATCGGTCTGTCATAGCTATTAGTTGGGATAAAGGATTAACTCAACAGATTAGTGGTAATCGACACGGTTAGGTCCCTAGTAGCGATTAATCGGCCTATTAATCGCTGATTCGGACGATTTTTTGAACAATGATAGATCTATCTAGAACAAAGTAATATAGCTTTTGGAGATTTAACAAGTACAAAAAGAAATGGGAGTACATGCTAGACACGATATGGTACTTCTGCATGAATGGCCATGGTTCAATAAAAAATTATTAGTTGTCACAAATAATATAATTAGTTAACTTTTTTGTCCCATCTTTGATTGAGGTGGTAACTAACATGGTCGTCCGAACGAAGAGATGGACATAACATGAACACCGTCAAGGGCTAATTTGAGGGGTTTTGATGATTATATTTCACTATTATGCAATGCCATGAACATTGAAGGATGTCATACACATACTCATTCTGAGAGAGCCGGCTGCGCAGATTGGTTCGAATATTTCTGCTGGAGTTGTGACACATGAGCAGCAGGTTGAAGCGGTGGTGTCCACACCTCAGTCGGATGGTGGAGTGGTGGTAGCTAAATTATCCAAGAAGGATAAGACTGTGTGTTTCAGATGCGAGGACACGGGTCATGTGGCTGATACTTGCTCTGCCATCCTTTGTATTTACTGTGAAAAGGCGACACATGACAAACTTGATTGTCCATTGCTCTCTTTGCCACGGCCAACGGTAGTCACATATGGCTTATGTCGGCCGGAGTTGATCTTCCACGAGATTCAGGGTTCTGAAGAGATACGCTTCAAGCATGACAGTGGTAAGATTGGACGGATGTCGGTGTTGGGTGGCGTGATGACTACACATGAGATAATAAAAGAACTTCAGTGGATCATCCCAGGTGAACATCAGTGGGATTTAAGAGCTGCTGGCCAAGGTGTTTTTAAAGCAATTTTTCCGTCGAAGGCCGATCTAGCAAGGGTACACAAGATGCCCGATATCCCCATAGAAGGAACTAACTCCACACTGCACTTTGAGGAATGGTCATCTACCAATTTGGACAGATATGAGTTAGAGGAGACTTGGGTAAAAATTTCAGGATGCCCATACAAACTGCGCTGTGATTTTTTGGGGATGTTGGCGCTTGGGACTTTACTTGGTAAAACAAGGGAGGTTGACATGGAGTACACAAGGCAGCACAGTGAGGTGCGGCTGAGAGTTCTTGTCACAGCCATCAAATACATCCCGGCAGGAACTGATCTTCTCTATAACGGTGAAGGTTATGGCATCTTATTTGAAGTTGAAGGAGCCAATGATGTCCAAAATGATGTGGAAATGGAGGATAAAGATAATGATTATGATTCTCAACAAAAGGATGCGGATCCTGGTAAAAAGGAGAAGGAAAGCGATTCCCAACCGAAAGCCCCAGAAAAGTCGACTTCAGATAGTAATAATCACACTTCGGCAATATATAATCATGGCAAGCAAGCTGCTTCAGACTTAGTGATCAAGTTTGGAACCCTGGACGTGGGTACTCCGTCTCGGAAGTGGGGAGATCGAGTTGAAGCTGGAGAGGAGAGGCTACCTCCAACTGGTTCTGCACCTGCATATGTTAGGGCTCATGCTACGAAGGAGCGTTCTTCCACACCAACATCTGCACCTAACATGCGCGGGCAGAAGGACGGTCGTGAGCATAGCCATGCCGTATATTCTGCTGAAGCTTCGCCAGCTTCACTCGACTCAGATATTTCGGAGCAGAAGGCTCTTGTCGCGGCTCTATCAGTGAGTTTCAAAAAGTTTTCTTCTACTTCGGTGGGGACGGTCCTGGATAGCAACAGGCAGGGGGCTAGCGATGTTGTTGTGACAACCCCGTCTCGTTCTCGCCCGGCGGCTGTGGCGCCGCGGCCGACGTCGCTGCCACCATCTCCAGGAGGGATCAGGTGCATAGCGGCCTCACCATCTTCGCCGCGCGGGACAGGAGCTTTCCTCGGCGGGAGATATTCTGAGGCGGAAGTCGTCGCGTTTGGGGGCGTGCCTGTGACTGGGATACGTTCGAGCGAGCGCATCCGTGCACAACCCAGTGCCGAGGCCTCACAGCTGGATCGTGCCCAGATGATTTTGCAGAATCGAGACAACGTCACATCTCCAGGTAAATCGTTTGTTTCTAAGTTTTCTATAATTTCGATTCCAAATGAGGTAATGATAGACAGGGCCTCGCGTCTAGGTGTCTATCTTGGTTGTTCTCCTAGTGAAATTGATAATTCAGTCAAGCACATTAAGGAACTTGATCTTCAACGAACTATGGTAATGCTAAAAAGAAATGAGGAGAAAATAAAAAATAGTGGTACGGCTAGCACTAATTTTACGGTGAAGGAAGCTTATGAACTAAGCATAGATCTGGAGGAGGAAGAGCAACAAGGCTCAGAGGGTCATAAGGACCCTAGTCCTCTAGTAACTAGACATAAACGAGCATATATAAAAAGAGTAACGGAAGGTTCGGTAATAAGGCGAAGTGTTCGATTAAATAATAAGAGAAAATCATCATGAAAGGTTCATTTTGGAAAGTGACGGTTTTAGAGACCTAGCAAAACATTCGGTTGTTCATGAAACAATTAGAGAACATAAACTAGACTTCTTTGCAATCCTTGAAACAGGAAGAGACAATTGCTCAGCGCCTTTTTTAAGAAATTTGTCAGGTGGACTGGATTATGTTTGGTATTGTTTGCCTCCCATAGGCAGGTCAGGGGTATTTTAGTAGGTTTAAATTCTCAAACTTTAAAAGTAAAGAACATTGCAGCCGGGGAACGGTGTGTTAAATTCCATTTAACGTCCAAAGCTGATAATTTCGAGTGGTCTATGGTTGCCGTATATGGAGCAGCTCAAGATACCAAGAAAGGAGAGTTCTTGGCAGAACTGGTCCGCTTTTGCGAGAATGATCCTTTGCCTTTGTTAGTCGGAGGAGACTTTAACATTATTAGAAGGCAAGAAGAAAAGAATAACGATAACTTCAACGTTAGGTGACCTTTCATCTTTAACGCGATTATTGAGAGCCTCGACCTCAGAGAATTAGCCGTCTCCGGCAGACAGTTTACATGGGCGAACAGAAAAGAAAATCCCACGTTCGAAAAGCTGGACCGAGTGCTAGCTAGTGTCTCGTGGGAGCAGAAATTTCCGCTTGTTAGCGTAAGGGCGTTAACAAGAACAAGCTCAGATCACACACCCCTTCTTATCGACTCGGGTGAACAAGCTCATCGAGGAAATAAGTCGTTGTTTTCTTTTGAATTGGCCTGGCTACGTCATGAAGGTTTTTATGAGATGATAGCCCGAGAGTGGGCTGCATTTTCTCATGGTAAGACACCCATGGAGGTTTGGCAGAACAAGATTCGCCACCTTTGCAATTTTCTCAGGGGCTGGGCAAGGAACCTTAGTGGTATTTACAAAAATGAAAAACAAAGACTTCTAAACATTATTGACTCACTGGATATTAAAGCAGAATCCAATCCTCTTAATTCATCTGAGAGGGATGAACTGAGAAAGACAAATGACACGCTAATGAAACTGAGACAGGACGGAGAAACAAAATGGGCACAATGTGCAAAAGTAAAACACATTCAAGAAGGTGGCAATAACACTAAGTATTTTCATCTTATTGCAAATGGTAAACATAGAAGGAAAAAGATTTTCCAACTAGAACAAGATGAAGGAACAATTATAGGCCAAGAGAATATTAAATTATATATAACGGAATTTTATAAGAATTTGTTTGGACCACCGGACAAAAATACTTTATCTTTAATTGAGTCGGAGACTGGAGATATCCCGCAATTGTCTCAAGAGGAAAATAGCATTCTTACTGCCGACTTTGCAGAAAATGAGGTATATGATGCTATTATGCAGATGGAGAAAAATAAAGCTCCGGGCCAGATGGATTTCCCGCAGAATTTTATCAAACCTTTTGGGACATCATTAAACACGACTTGATGGAACTTTTTGCCAAGTTTCAACATGGGGAGCTACCTTTATTCCGACTTAATTATGGCACCATAATTCTTTTACCTAAAAAAGAGAACGCTGTACAAATTCAGTAATACCGACCTATTTGTCTACTCAATGTAAGTTTCAAAATTTTCACGAAGGTGGGAACAAATAGAGTAACTGCGGTAGCGGAACGTGTCATCAGACCTTCTCAAACGGCTTTCATGCCAGGGAGACACATGCTAGAAGGGGTACTGATCCTACATGAGACGATCCATGAACTTCATAGGAAGAACATGGATGAGATGCTTCTAAAAATTGACTTCGAAAAGGCGTATGACAAAGTGAAATGGACTTTCTTGCAGCAAGTCATGCGTATGAAGGGTTTTGATAACAAGTGGTGTCGTTGGATATAAGATTTTTTTAGTCATGGTAGTGTTAACATTAAAGTTAATGATGACATGGGCCACTACTTCGGGACGTTCAAAGGGCTAAGACAAGAAGATCCTTTATCTCCTATGTTATTCAATATTGTGGCGGACATGTTAGCAATCATGATCGCTAGAGCGAAAGATGATGGACAAGTCGATGGTCTCATTCCTCATTTAGTTGAGGGTGGGATATCTATCCTACAATATGCCGACGACACCATTATTTTTATGGAACACAATTTAGAAAAGCCCTAAACATGAAGTTGGTTTTGTGCATTTTTGAGCAATTGTCAGGACTTAAGATAAACTTCCATAAGAGCGAGTTATTCTGTTTTGGAAAAGCTAAAGATCAACATGACGACTACACTAATCTCTTCGGGTGTGAAGCGGGAACCTTCCCTTTTAGATATTTGGGAATCCCAATTCATTTCCGTAAACTAAAGAATGGAGAATGGAAACCGGTAGAAGACCGTTTCGAACATAAGCTAGCAAGCTGGATAGGAAAACTTTTATCCTACGGAGATCGGTTAGTGCTTATTAATTCAGTTTTAACAAGCCTACCAATGTTCACGCTTTCTTTCTTTCACATACCTAAGGGAGTAAGGAAAAGACTGGACTATTTTCGATCTAGATTTTTTTGGCAGAGCGATGGTCATAAGAGAAAATATAGACTAACTCGATGGAACATCATTTGCCGACCAAAAGATCAAGGGGGGCTCGGGGTCGAAGTTTTGGACATAAAAAACAAATGTCTTATTAGTAAATGGCTGTTTAAGATCTTGACAGGACATGGTGTTTGGCACGAACTTTTACAAAACAAATATCTTCACTCCTGTTCCTTATCTCAAGCTAAGTCAAAACCTACCGATTCACCATTCTGGAAAGGTATAATGAAAGTTAAAAACGAGTTTTTTGATAAAGGATGTTTCAAAGTAGGAAATGGAGAACAAACTCGATTCTGGGAGGATACATGCTTGGAGAGACACCATTACAATATTAATACCCGTCCCTTTATAACATAGTGCAGAGGAAACATGTCACAGTTGCTCAGACATTCTCACGAACCCCATTGAATATTGGCTTTAGACAAGCACTTTCGGGTACTAGGGGCGTTAGATGGCTTCATCTAGTACGTCGACTTATGGAGGTTCATTTGACGACACAGCCAGATGATTTCGTTTGGAAGCTAAGCACATCTGGTTCTTTCACGGTGAAATCACTCTATCTTGATTATATGAATGATCAGACTAGATTCCTATGTAAATATATTTGGAAAATAAAAGTGCCACTAAAGATTAGAATTTTTATGTGGTTCTTACACCGTAGGGTTCTTCTCACAAAGGATAATTTGATAAAAAGAAATTGGCAAGGATGCAAAAAGTGTTGTTTCTGTTCTCAGGATGAATCGATACAACACCTTTTCATTATGTGCCCTCTTGCAAGAGTAGTATGGTGTATTATGCATATGGCTTTCAATATTACGCCTCCTACAAGTATTAAAAACTTGTTCGGTAATTGGCTTTCGGGAGTGCCCAAAAGAGCACAAATCCGAGTGGGTACATGTGCTCTACTTTGGGCAATTTGGAATATTCGAAATGATTATATCTTTAACAATGAAAAAATATGTCTTTTATGCAGGTTATCCCACGTGCTACTCACCGGATCCGTACATGGTCATGCCTGCAATCTACGGAGAAGCGAAATGCTATGGATTCTGGATGCACCTGACTAGAGTCGGTGACGCGAGACTTATACAGCCAGTGCAACTGGCGTTTTGATTATAGGATAACATGTTGATGCAGTACTTTAGCATGTTTTCTCTTGTTTTTAGATGGTTGATACATGTCTCAACCCTGTGTGACCCATGATGTAATCGTTTGTAAACATTAGACTAAAATAAAGTAATAAAAGGTCGCATGCATCTACCGATGCAGAGACCGGGGCTAAGTCTCCATTCCGAAAAAAAATACACATACTCATTGAGTAAGTGAAGTTATGGTTATGCCCCCTACTATACTAGTGACGGTGGGAGAGATGTTGAGGGTGGCATCGGAGGGGGAAAGGTTTGGGGGCAACGCTTTGGACCTGTGCGACTGTGCTTTGTGGGATCTACCCAGGCAGAGGTATGCATGTAATGCTCCCAACAAGTGCAGCTTCCTGTCTCCATCACTCAATGAGCATAGACGACGATTATCTACCCCATTTCCGATATTTGTGAGTTTTGTCTTTTCATCAATTACTCTCAAAAGGTTTGACGATATAGTTTGCAAGGTTTATAGATACATTCATGGGGAGTTAGGTGCTTTATTTTGCTGTATCTAATTCGATAAAGATTATATTTGTTGACTTTCTCAAGTTAGTTGTTATGCGAACAAAATCTTTAGCATCCTTTGGTTGCTGATGATAAATGTAGAATTCAGTTCGGCTCTTTATCACTAACTATATGGAACTGTTAGATCTACAGGAGCGGGAAATTACTACAATATGTGTGATGTTATATGTATCATTGTCAATTGACTCTATTCCTACTTTAAAGTTTAACCCATGGACAATGAAACTTTTTTTTGGCTGTAGACACAGTTTTGGTGTAGGACATCTTTATAATGCAAGCAAGACTGCGCTAATTATTGTACTATACGGTCAGTTTTCTTAGGAAGATGCTGAGAAAAGCCTAGGTGATGAAATTATCGATTGGGTAACATGTATCAGAAGTATTGCAATCAACGACCTTAGATATCTCTGAGGCGCAGCTCCAACTACAAGTATGCTTCTTTTTTCTGTCCGAGTTCTCATCAAATACCAACTATGTGGTGCTTTGGGGTTTCAAATTTATGGTATCGTATTTGGTACATATGCACTTCCAATCTCTATTTCCTGTTTGTGTGAATGTAAATGTAGTGTGGTAGTATGGTTCTGCATCTACCATGCTTTTGAATAATAAACGTAGTTAAATTCATGCATGTTCTAGAAGGGAATCAATGTTGTCTCAGAATTTCTAATTGAGCTGCTAATATTTTTGAAGCAAACTATCTATAAGAAATATCTTTGTGCTATTTTGTGTAAAATTATTAGAAGTTCATAAAGAGTTGTTCCATACTGTTAATGATAAAGAGCCGAACTGCATTCAGTAAATTATTTATGATTTAGTGGTGTTGTTACTCAAATGATTTTACTACTCTTGTGGATCTAATTGTTCCAATAAATGATCCTTTCATGCTGTTAATGATAGACAGCCATTCCATACTGTTAATGATAAAGAACTGACTTTATGGTCATTCAGTAAATTTCTTTTATCTTAAAATTTCTTTGGTGTTTCTACTGCCACTTTAAATTATTTTTAGATATTTTATTTAATGTATGAATTATAACTTGATCTCTCAAACTCTTGCAAACATATCACCTTAATTTGTTTCTCTACACTGCATGTCTGCATATGTGTTATAGTTATATACTGTGACAATGTCAATGTACATTTACCCTATGATTTAACACTAGCCTAGACTCTAATCTAGAAGAAATAACAACATGACTTCACCAACATCCAATCTAAAAAGTAATTTCTATGAAATTATTCCATTTTATTTGTAAAAAACTAGGAATGATTATCGTCCCACCACCTCTTTTTTATATCACACATGTATTTTAGATCCATACTTTTTGTATACCTCTAAACTGAAGTTGTGAGTCTAGGCGCCTTCTTAGGTTCTCTGCTTTGGCCGTGTAGCTGCCATGGGGGGCCATCTCTCTAGCCCACTGCCATGTATCAGCGGCTTCCTCTAGACAAAGCGAAGCGCTAGATCCCCACTCTCTTTTCCTTCCTCTGCACCGTCTCCTCTCATGTCCCTTCTTTCTCCAACAGCTGCTCCATCTCCTCCCCGCCGCTACATCTCCTACGAGTTTGTTGCAGCAAAGGATGTGCAACCGCTGCCACTCCTTGATGGTGCACTAGCAAGTGCTAAATAAGCCGCTACCATGTATTATTTCAGTTCTAAATTCAACGTTCATGCTACATAATTTTTTAATTACCATTTTTTTAGATCAGTCTGAGCAGCAGGATAAAAATTTGATCATCCTCAGATCCATACCAAGGATAAACATTTGAGCTCTTTATTGATTCTCTTATGTGTATCCTGTGTTTTACTATGGTTCTAAGCTTAAATTTCCTTTTTCCTACAAGAAGAATTTGCTTAAAGTTAAAGGATTGCATGACACAATGACTTCAGTAGTTGCGGTTATCCTATTGATAGTATCCACCAATTCCCATGCTATCTACATGTTATGGTTATATACCTTACATTTTGATATTTTGTAGGGCTATGGACCACAGTAAATTTAAGATTAACATGGCTATATATGCCGATGAGAAGTTTGAATTTAACTCGATAGTCTTAGCACGCATCGGCCACCGAGACCGACTCATCAATTGCTTACAATTTGGTAGCAGGAATTCTAGAGATGGCCTGAACTTGAGGTGAACTTGGAGTTGATATTCTGGATCTCCATGCTATGGATTACACCTTTCTGATGTACATCTCCAAACCTTATCTGAAATGTGGTCATTTGTTTTATTAGTTAACAACATTCACAAGAGTTGATATCATTTCCTACTTTATATCGATTCATGGGATGGAAATGTCTTGATATAGTCCATCCCAACTTACTGCTTTTCTTTTTGACAGGATTGGCTCAAGTACAGTACACAGAGTGTGTTACATACCAGGTTAAGTTTGAAGAACTAAGAGCTGTGTAAATAGGACAAATGCTATTTCTATGAGCTGAATAGTTACATCTAAAAGTAGGATTTGTAACATTAGTCGTGAGAGCCTGATGCGTGTAGCCATGTGCTACTCCATTGAGATTTCCTTTGACATGGTACATTGCAGCCTGCAGTGGTGCAGATAGTTGAAACAAGGTAGCAAATGTATATCTCTTAATTGCAGCCTGCAGTGGAGGTAGTTGAAAGAAGGTGGCAAGTGTATCTATTATTTCCCATGGCACCTAGTGAGCAGCAATGGATCTAGCTGCTGAACCTGCTGCGATAGGCGGGTTATCTATAAGAAAGCTTGTTCATTGTGACAGCGGCTGTCGTGATACCTTTGATGTCAGAACAAGAGTCATTGCTTCATCTTGAAGTGGGGAAGGCGCCTGATCTGTTGTACCCTTATGTTGTATCATTGCATAAAATGTGGTTTGATCAATCTATATCTGAACAGACCAACCCCTGATGCTTCTGATCCATGACCTACCAAAACCTTCAATTTCCATGTAGCATCGGAGAAATTTTTATTGCCTGTGATGAGAAAATCTGTATTGATTGTTGTTCCTTGTGGTAGAAGGAGATCTTCTGGATCTTGTTTGTGTCTTGGGCTTTTCGTGCTACGTAATCTTTAATTGCCACTCTCTTAGCTTAGTTTGAGCGGAAGTATAAATTGATCCTTGTCAGATCTTTACCAGGAATAAAAAAATTGAACTCTTTATTAATGCTTCTTGCAACAGTTTTTTTATTATGCTTCTTGACTTAACGAATCAACTATGGTACACTAGTCAACGATTTTATATTTGCCTTATCAACGTGTGTTGGATAAGCTTACAGGACATTGTTCGCATATGCGTAACAATAATGCATAGTAGATGGTGAGGACAAAAGATTTCTTAGTTGGTGAGTAGAGAGACCCCGCGTCGTCCCCCACGGGTGACTCGGGGAACCCCGCGTGCACAGCCGCCGGTCGCCCCGGCCCCGCTCTCCTCCCGCCGCTGCCGCTGGCCTCGCGGCGGTGGCCCCTGCCGCCAAAGGTAGTGGGGGGATCCCGCGATGGACGCGAGGGGGCCGGGCGGTTGCGTTTCGTTCTCGCCGGCGAGCTCGTCGGCTTAGCGGCGTGGGGGCGCCGTGGGTTGCGGGCTGCGGCGGCGGACGACGTCGGAGCGGAGGGCGGCAAGGGCGTCGCCTCGGCGCTGCTGCGGTTGCCGGGCGCGGCCAGGGCCCGATCTAGGCTCAGATGGGCTCAGCGGGCCGCGCCTCCCCTGTGCTGCTGCTCGGCGGCGGCTGCTGGCCTTCGGAAGCCGGGACGGCGGCCTCGGGTCTCGGCGGTGTGCGCTTGCTCCCTGGCTATGGGGGTGGCAGGGGCGGCGCTTGTGGCGGTGGTGCAAGTGGGGCGAGGAAGCCGGGGTGGCGGCCTCAGGGACGCGGCGTCTTTCGGGTGAGAAGCGGCCACAGGTTTGCCTCGATGCTTCGGTGGCGTGGAGGACGGCGGGTTGGGGGTGTCTCAGCGTGATGATCTCGTCGAGGCCGTGCCCTGCTCCGGCGGTGCTTGGGCGGCTTGGCGGCTGCGGAAGGTTGCCGCGGGGTGGCTTGTTTGACTGCGGCAGTGGCAATCGGCATGGGGTGTTGTGGTGTTGCGCGTGAAAGCCGAAGCGGCGGCTCCGGATCGAGATCGTGGTGATGCTCTGCCTCGGCCGCGTGGGCGGCGGGATTTGGCTCTACGGGCGTGGACGTCGTCTCTTTTGCCGGTGAGCTAGCTCGTCGGGTGGCAGGGACTGCCTCGGTGGCTGTCCCTTGGAGGTGGTGGTCGTGGTCTCCAGACAAAAGTCCAGCCCGACTTGGTCGGTGCCGACAGCGGTGGCGCCTGTGGGCGCCGTTATACCTCTTGGGGGCGTTGTCGTGGAGCCCCGACGCCCCTCCGCCCATCATTCCGGGGTGAAAGCCCAAATCTGGCTTGCCGGATTGGATGACAGCGGCGTCTTATGGACGTCGTTACCCCCTTGGAGGCGTCATTTTTCGGAGTGTGTGGAGCCTTTTGCTTGGGGTGCTGGTGATGCCGGTTGAGTTGATGTCTTCGGACCCTGTCGGCGTGCGAGTACCGCTGGTGAGTCCCCTGCGGCCTGCCTCTCGCCATGAAGCCTGAGAGGCCTAGCCGTTCCTTCAGCTCTGACTTCCTCTCCGGGGACGTGGACCAGGCTCTTTGTAGTGCTCGCTGTTGCCGTTGTGTTCGTATCGTTTCGGTGGTGCTCCAGACCTAGTCGACCTAGGTAGTGCGGCCTCGTGTGGTTTCTGCCAGTTTTTCCTTAAAACTATGCCGTTTGGTGTCTTTTTTTTGTCTGGTTCCCCTTATAACTGGACCCATGTGTTTATACGTCTGTTTCGGGTTTTGGCCGGTTTTCCTTTCAAACCGACCAATTCTTTTCTTCTAATAGAAAAAACGGTGCTCCTCTGGTTGCTCAAAAAAAATGCATAGTGCATACTCGCACTTGCCACATCAAAACGCAGCGTCATCTCAAAGGAAAAATATACATTAAAATATAACCCTAAAGACACAGACGCAAAGTGCACCAGAATAACCGCATTGTGCAACGACAGGTAGGTGTAGTATTCTACTCTTAGATCCAAGCATAACATGCCTATACTTAGACTCCTCTTTAACATTTTTGAAAATGTTCCTCGATGTCATGATTTCTCTGGCTTTTCCAAATATGCAGAATAACACTTACTCTTATGTGTCTTTACAAGGTTGTGAGTATTTATTAGTGAAGTCTAATAACGAAATCACATAACTATATCATTCCACGAACAACTCTCCTCCAACTTCCAACGATTCTACTTGTCTCATCATACATGTTTGAGAGATTATTCTATTATCTTATTAATTTAGTGTAAATATGTATATTTTCTACTCATTTTTTGCATAGCCATATCTACACAAAGAGAAATTGGTAAAAATAAGTATCATGGTATATAGTTCGCTCGATCAATAGAAATAAGTCATTTTGAATTACCTCACCGAGATTCCAAAGACCATGGATCTCTGAAATGTACGGATTATTTAATTTTCTATGGCATTACAGTAATATTTCTCTTATGGCATAATTATATTTTTTAAGTCTTTCGTGTATGAACACGTGACAGAGCTTTTCACGTATATTGTCGAGAGGCCCAAAAACGCTAAGCATGCTTAAACTTTGAGTAGTCTTTTTTTATATAGCATAAATTTTAAAAATACCTTTAATGAGTTTTTGGAGTAGGGGAGTCATTGCTCCCCTTAACCATGGGAAGATCTCCACTTTAAACAAGGGGGCCTTGATGTCATTTTTATCTAGGACCCCCAAAATCTGTGGACCGGTTCTTGATGTACTCACCTCATTTTATAGTTAGAAGGCGAGTGCACCCAAACAAGAAAAGAATTAGTTGAGGGTGCCTGAGTGTCGTTCGTCGTGATCCAAGCCCTCGAGTTGTGTGCGCTTCTTATGCAGTCGTACGCAAGGTTAAGCAAAGTTGGTTCAACCACTCCGCGCTCACATACTTCTTGTTGGGCTTATACTCTCTATTGGGCCTCGGTGCAGGCTACAACAAGGTCGAAAATGTAGGGCTGCTAACATTAGGAGTCTCTCTGTCTCTCTCGCACACACAATAACATAAGAGTTAACTGTTCCTTTTTTATACATGGTATTAATATATCAAATATACAAATTACATCTGATCTATGCACTAGAAAGATGTCCATAGACATCCAAAATGCACACAACCAAGAAAAAATAAAAAAGACAGAAAAGGGAAAAAAGACCCATCGTAGTGATGAAACACTCGCAACAACAGCACTCTAACCACCACTGAAGAGAACACCTGAATTACAAAAGGTATTCTCCAAAAGCAACGTCTCCAAGAAGGAAATAATGCACAAGAATTATCATTACCCCATCAAAGATCTTGAGTTTTCACTCTGGAGAAAGTCCGAGATCATAAAAAACGTCTTTACCAACACTACAAAAATACCCCCCCGCACAACACTTTTTTGGGCTGGCATAAGCAAAAAACACCTACGAAAGTTTGTTAGCCGTGAATGAGCAACCGCGGCGTCATTCGGACGCGGCGGCCTTATACATCGTGACACACACAATACCGACAGATATTTGTGTCATGGTAGGTGGTACCCAAGAGCGGCGGTTTGACTGCCGCGTTTGCCAACACATGCATTCGACGTTATGTTGTCCAATGCTCACGCAGTTAATTGTGGGTGACTGGTCAACACCTTCCACTAGCTGGTTAGGCATGTCTCGCTGACATGTGTGTCCCACCATCCGCAACCGCTGGACACTAGTGTTTTTTCCACTCTCACAATTAAATCCTTACTTTGTAATTTGATAGGGAGCACAAAGTGTGGATGCTTGGATGCTACGCATTAGATAAAACATATTTCCTTTATGGTCCATTTTAGCAAACATGGACCAAAAGCTAGAAGCATGGACCGCACTTTCCTAAATGGCTTAGACAACTCACAATCTCCACTTTCCATATAATAGAGAAACCCTAGCCACCAATCCCACTAATTTTTAGTCCCCACTATCTATTCACCCATCCCCCGCCTCCACGGAGAGCAACATAGAACGAACCATAGATCTCCACATTCAGCATCTTGGGCATCCCTAGAGGACACGATCTAGAGGTCCCTAGTCGCGTATGATCTTGCGCGGCCCATGACATGGGTATGACTTACTGGGTTCCCATAATTGGTATACCTAGTACGTATCCGAACCATGACCCATATGGCCCACAAGAAGTCGAGAGTCCTAGAAACATCCAAAGCTAAGGAACTAGACGTGTTGATCAATGCGATAGTCTAAACCGACATAGTAATAAAATTGTACTTCTAACTTGTAACCGATCCGTCCTGGACTCTAAGACCTATCCTCTCATATAAAGGATGGGAGGAGCCGATGGAGAGGGAACTGTAGCTTTGAGTGAAACACAACCCATTGTGAGTTAGATTGCATCTAGCGAATCAGATACTCTATAATCATATTCTTCAATAATCAGGCAGGACTTCGAATCCCTTGTTTGTCTGATAGGCCGACAAAATAACCAGCGCTCTCTTTCCACGAAACCCAAAGTCCATAACCATGGGCATTGGCAAGGTTACCCCTTGACAATTGGAGCCGTCTGTGGGAACTCTGAGCGCCGGAGTCATGAATTCGGCGGCTCCATCTTCACCAAGCAGCAACCCAACAATTGAGGTCGGTGAGGTCCACTATGATCCCACCGATCTTGATCCACGCCCGCCCATCCCTCTTCTGGCCTCCGACAACTTCAACGGGAAACATATCTAATGATTGGGTGCTTCCACATTCGCATCGAGGGGACGGAAAAACTCTGCCTCTCGGCTCCGATCTATTCGGATCCATCGGCCGCAATCACAACACCCATGACAATGCCAACATCTTATATCGGCTCCACTGGAAGGGCCACCTCACACCCGACAATTTTCAAAAAATGTTACAGCCACGTCGCGGATCTGGGGGATTTGGCCGATCTCTATGACGATCTCTCCTTCGGAGCTAACTCGGAGCCACCATCACCTCACAACATGGAGCTGACACGCGGCGAATCTAAAAAAAGCGTCTCCGAGATAGTGTCTCCTATGATTCTGACAACTGCAGCGACAACTCATACATGGAGCACCACCAGTTGTGCGTGATTATAGGAGCCACATGAACATATGAAGGAGCATCAACACCACACGACTACCACGGTAACCCTATCATCCAACCCAATGATATTGTTTCATAAAACAATACAAGTGGTCGCAAGAACGGACCGAAAATACCCGTGGAAAACCGTGTTGTCCAAGGAGGGGGCGGAGCACGCGATGGTGAATGGATAACTCTTCGGCTGTCATCAACTTCCTAGGAGAAAGCAAGAAACGTTGTCTCGGGTGTAGTACCTATGACGGCGGATGCTTCACGCGAGGATCTAATGACCTACCAATACTTCCCCCACAAGAAGAAGAGAGAGCCGATCAAGCTCAAGAGGGACCTGGAGGAGCAGAAAAGGAGAGCTGGAGAATCAAGCATACAACAGGCGCAAGAAGGGGACGCTCTCGGTTGCATAACATACCCGAATATGAAATACGTGAGTTCACCTAAGACCTGGACCTTTCATTCATGTCCATAGATTCAGTGGGCCATATCAAGGCTAAAATGGCGCAAGCCACCCTCGTCGCGGCTCAGACCTATCTGCTCACAACTCAACTGGCAGTCGATGATCCACGGGCAACCATCCATCGCTCCACCCTCATGGGCCTCGTCATGTTCAGAGTAACACTCGGACAAGGGGACTAAGAGATTGTCCCGCAAACCAACAAATCACCACGTCGTCATAGCAGCCCTCAGCAGGTGGTAGAGACCTGAAGGTCCAGTTCGCTGCACCATGTGCGCTTCACGCACTCCTCGCACAGTCACGATGCTAGGAACGACATCACACAACACAAAATTAACAAGTCTTGGGAGGAGCGCACCACCAGAAGGTACTCAGATGATGAAAGTGAAGACGACCGCCAACCATGTGGCGCAAATTGATTGCAAAACGCCCGTACCCAAGGATTTCAAGCTCCAACATGATCACCAAAAGTACGATGGCCTCCAAGAGCCAGAAGCATGGTTGGCCGATTATTTGCAAACTATGAAATACCTGGGTGGATCGAAGGCCACCGCCATGCAAAGCCTCCAGTTGCACTTAAGCGGCACTGCATATTCTTGGCTCCAATAACTACCTGAAGAATCCATAAGCAGTTAGGGCGACCTGGAGCAAAAATTCATCTAAAACTTCAGGTCTACATTCAAGCGACCCGCATCTATCGAGGAGCTATGTGTGTGCAAGCAGAAATGAAGAGAACCAATATGCATATTCATACAACTGTGGAACATCATCAAGAACTCATCCTAGAGTATCCCTGACGGGAGGGCAATTGACGCCTTCAATAATGGCCTGCACTGAAAACAATTCATAGAGGAGCTGGGTCGAGTGAAACCGAGGACAATCTCCTAGTTGATAGACATGGAGAATCAGTGGGCTGGCGGCGAGGATGTAGTAAACAATAAAATGGGGTCTCACCCGAAGAGGACCGTGACAGGTGTAACACAGACAATAGGAGGTGACACAACTATGATGGTTATGGTGGGCCAAGCCATGTTGTGGTTAGTAACATCAATGAGGACAACCGCAGGAACGGTAATCGTAGTGGAGGATATCGAAGCAACCGAGATGAAGCTGGACCAAGTGGGATAACCCAATAGTATCAGACGAGACCACCTAGAGACACCTCGATGCTAGCTATAAAAATGTTGGACGGACCATGCCACATGCATTATTATGTTGACTCAGAAGGAAGGAGATAATTGAACCACCTCATGAAGGACTGTCACACCTTTTTGGGGATACAATGGGCCTATAGCAGCAAGGTGACCGAGGCAACAAACCAGGGATAATACATCACACCCGAGGCATTGGCACTCAACACACCACCACCGCCACCAGGGGCACCCCCGACAGCCATGGTAATTCAGCAGCAGCCCGAGGAAAACAGGGACCAGAATGATGAGTACCCGAGATCTAGGGGAGCAATGCACATGATCCAGAAGGGGTGCCCATCCAACAGAACACAAAAGATGATCACCTGATAAGTCAACACGAAAGTAAAGATGCCATCGCTAACACCCCAGTACCTCCACTGGTCTGAGCAGGAGATTACCTTCAGCAGAGCTGATCGCCCCCTTTGGGTCCCACAACCAGGTCATTCGGCACTAATAGTTGAAGCCCAAATCGGTGGGTTCGACATGAGCATAGTCTTCATGGATACATGAAGAAACATCAACCTCATTTACGCCAAGAAGTTGCGCGAAATGAATTGCTCTCTCACTAATCTAGATCCAACGGAGACCTCCTTCCCCGTCACGATCTCGGGCATCGTACCTTGATGTTATCTTCGGGACCCGAGAAAACTACAAGCGTGAACAAATCGAGTTCGAGGTTATGGACTGGCCATCACAGTACCACGCAATCCTGGGGAGACCAGCATTTGCATGGTTCATGGAAGTACCGCACTACGCTTACCTCATGATGAAGATGTCGGCACCCAATGGAATCATAGTTGTGAGGGGAACTTTCGCTCTCTTAGATAACTATGACCGCGAGTTCAACAAGGCCTCTAAATCCTTCGAAATGTAAACGAAATTTGCCCACCTCAAGATCTCGGCTAATGACAATGCTCTGCCAGAAGCAACAAGGTCCATACCCGATGAATCCTTCAACTCCGCAAAGTACACAAAGGAGGTCCAGGTTCATCCTACGGACCCGAAGAAAACGACCTATGTGGCTGCCAACCTTAGTCCCGCATAGGAAAGCGTGCTTGTTGAGTTCCTCCATGAGCGGTGGGAATTTTTTGCATGGGTCCCTGCGGACATGCCAGGAATCCCTAGGGAACTCGCCGAGTATGCACTCAATGTATATATTGACACAAGAACAGTAAAGCAATCGCTCCGCCGCTTCGCTGAGCCAATACGCAAGGCCATTGGAAAGAAGCTCCATCGCATACTCGATGTCAAATTCATCAAAGAGATCAAAAGGAAAATATGGGTTGCTAACCTAGTGTGTGTCCCTAAGAAAATTACAATTGAACTCCATATGTGCATCGACTTCACCACACTAAACAAGCATTGTCCAAAGGATCACTTCTCGCTCCCACAAACCGATCAAATCATTGATGCAACCACAAGGTGTGAGGGTCTTTCCTTCTTGGATGCGTATTCTGGATACCACCAAATCCGGATGAAAGTCAATACCAAGACAAAGAAGCATTTATCACACCTTACGTTATATTCTGCTACACCACAATGCCCTTCAGGCTAAAGAATGCGGGTGCCACATACCAGATGATGATGCATAATTTCCTCGAAAACCAAATAGGTAGAAACGTCCAAGTCTACATGGTCGACGTCGTAATCACAACAAAGCAATAATTGACCTTTATCGATGATCTTCGCGAAACATTCGATAATCTCGACAACTAGTGCATCAAACTCAAGCCGACAAAATGCTCCTTTGGAGTCCTTGCTGGGCAACTCCTCAGGTACCTCGTATCGGCCAGGGGAATCATAGCAAACGCCGAGAAAATATAGGCGATCCTAACAATGCAGAAACCAAAGAATCTATAAGGCGTACAATAGCTAGCTGGTCGCATGGTGCCACTAAGCTAATTCATCGCTCAGCTAGGCAACAAAGCACTTCATTCTATGCACTGCTGAAGAAATCAGACACCTTCGAGTGGACCAATGAAGCCCAACGAGCCTTATAGAACCTCAAGAAAATACTCTCGACATCACCATCCTAGTGTCACCCAAGGAAAATGAACCACTAATGTTGTACATCGCCGCGACAAATTAGGTGGTCAGCATAGTGCTGGTCATCAAACGACCCGATGAAGGGAAAACCCACATTGTTCACTGGCCGGTCTACTATCTCCGTGAGGTACTATCTCCATCCAAACAAAGGTACCCACATTATCAGAAGCTTGCATACGGTGTCTTCATGACAACACAAAAATTGTGCCACTACTTTTCTGAGCATCCGATAGTGGTGGTTAATGAGGCTCCTCTATACAACATCCTTAACAACCCCAAAGCTACGGCGCATGTCTCTCTCTAGGGCATCAAGTTACCCCCCTAAGACATCACGTACGAGAAGAGAGAAACAATAAAGTCTCAGGTTCTCCCTGACTTCATAACAGAGTGGATGGAACTCCAAAGCGCGGGTCCCCCAGATTTGTCAAGTGCATGGACCATGTACTTTGATGGATCCAAAATAACCAAAGGAGCGGGTGCTAGTGTCATACTGATAACACCCCAAGGATACACAATGTGCTACATACTTTGGATGAGCTTGCCGAACGCGTCAAACAACGAAGCTGAATACGAGGACCTGTTACATGGTATGCATATGGAAAAATCTTGCAGTGCAACTCGCCTCAAAATCTTTGGAGATTCAAACCTCGTCGCACAGCAAGTACTGAAAAAGTGTGACGTGATCAACGACAACATTATCTCATACCGTGACATGTACAACATCATGGAGGGTTACTTTGACAGGTGTGAGGTCTCCCATACCAGCAAAGCAAGTAATGAGGAAGCCGACAATCTTGCAAAAATTGGGTCCCTTTTCCTACCCGTCCCACCCACGGTTTTCTAGGAAGAAATCAGTGAGAGTTCCATCAAGGTCAACAAAGCTACTGAAGCCACAGAACCAAAGGCACACAAGGGGGAAACCGTAGATTGACTTGGGGGATGCACCATCACCCGTACCCATACACTTACTCTAGAAGACGAGGAAGAACCCGAAGACATCATGATGATAGAAACCACGTGGATGTAGCCGTACCTGGTGTACATGATAAGTTGAGAACTCCTGGAAGATACATTCGACGCACGGAGCATCACCTACTGGCCTAGAGCCTTCCGGGTAATAAATAGATAACTGTTCAAAAGGAGTATCTTGGGTATGCTCCAGCGATGCGTGACATCTAAGGAAGGAAGGATCACCCTCAAGGACATCCACGAAGGGATATGCGGCCACCACGCTAGTAGCTGAGCAATAGCAGCCAAGGCCTTTCGGGCAAGATTCTACTAGTTCACCACGGTCTATGACGCAAAGAACATAGTAAGGACATGCGAATCATGAAAGAGGTTTGCCACAAAACAAAACGTACCTGCGGTGGAACTGGCCCCCATACCTTTGCTTGACTCAATGGGCACTCGACATGGTGGGCCAACTCCACAAGTAAACTCCAACAGGAAACGTCTTTTTGCTTGTCGTAGTTGACAAATTTACCAAGTGGATCGAGGCAATGTCTGTCACCAGCCAACATGCTACTTCGGCTGTGAACTTCATCAAGTCAATAGTTTTTCGCTTCGGGGTGCCTCACAACATCATTACTGATAATAGATCAAACTTCACTTCTGGAGAATTCAAGGAATACTACAAGTGAGCTACATGTCGGTTTCCCACCCACAAACCAATGGCCGGGTGAAAAAATCCAACGGACTTGTGACCAATGGCATAAAGAAAAGGCTCCTAACATCACTCGAACAAGCAAAGGGTGCCTGGGTATACGAGTTACCCTCTGTCCTATGGAGTTTACGCACTACCCCAAATACATCTACACAAGAAACTCATTTCTTCCTGGTAGATGAAGGCGACGACATGCTTACAGTGGAGATAACTCATGAGGCTCCACGAGTCATCACATACGATGAAGAAACCTCTATATAGGCACTCAAAGATGACGTCGACGCACTCGACAAAGCTTAATACATTGCGCTTACAAGAGCAACCACATATCAGCAGAACCTAGGCAACTACCACAGCCATCGAATGCATCCCAGGTCCTTCGTCATAGGGGACCTAGTTCTTCATCTCACGCAAGATGGCTACCACAAACTCGAATCACCATGGGAGGGACCATAAAACATCACAGAAGTAATCCTTGGTGGAGCATATTGGCTCCAAGACAAGAAGGCTGGAGTCAAGTACTCCAACATGTGGAACGTTGCACAACTATGATGTTTCTACGCTTAGGACATTTACTTCCTTAATTCACTTTCAATAAGGCCAATGGCCAGGAGACTATGCCAAAACATATACCTCTATACTCGATATAAATAAAGCTAAGTTCTATCTGAAGGAGATATGCCCTAGAGGCAAATAATAAAGTGTAGTGTTTGATATATCTCTTGTATGTTCATAATACATTTCATACTGTGCTATATTTGTGTTAATACGAAATGTTAATACGCGTGTGGTATGTAAACAAATCATGTCTCTAGTTACCTCTAGCGAACTAGCTCATTGGTCATGAGGATGATTGATGACCCACAAGTATAGGGGGTGTATCGTAGTATTTTCGAGGGAAGTGAAACCCAATTTATTGATTCGACACAAGGGGAGACAAAGAATATTTATAAGCCCTAACAACTTAGTTGTCAATTCAGCTGCACCTAGAAACAATCTTGCTCACAGCAGATTATCAGTAGCAACAGTTTTGTAGTAGGAATAGTAAAGACAGTAGTAACAATTGCAGTAAATAGTAGGATTAAAGGGCAATAGGCATAGGGATGGATGGACGGGCGTTGCATGGACAAGACAATTCATATAGCAATCAAGACATGGGGCAACTGCAGATAAATAAGATAAAGCATCCAAGTACTAGATAATCCTAGGCATGTGCATATGTGCTCGTAATGAGAACTTGCACAACATCTTTTGTCCCGCCAGCCCGTTTGCAGTGGGGCCTCAAGGGAACTACTTGCAATTAAGGTGCTCCTTTTAATAGAGCACCGGAGCAAAGCATTAACACTCGGTGAACACATGTGATCCTCACATCAAAGCCATTCCCTCCGGTTATCTCGATTTCTGTCACTTCGGGGCCATTGGTTCCAGACAACAACGTGTGTATACAACTTGCAGGTAAGACCATAAACAATACTATCATAATGAATCAATAACATGTTCAGATCTGAAATCATGGCACTCAGGCCCTAGTGACAAGCATTAAGCATAACAAGTCGCAACAAAGTCAAAAAGCACTAATAGAAGATACTAGGCACCATGCCCTAACAATCTGATGCCATTACATGAACGATCTCATCCAATCCCTGTCATCCCCATAGCCTACAGTGGGGGATTACTCACTCATATATGGGGGAAACATGGATGGTCGATGGAGAAGCGATGGTGATGATGATGGCGATGATCTCCTCCAATTCCCCGTCCCGGCAGGGTGCCGGAACAGAGTTTCTGGTGTTGTTTCGTGGAATTTGGTGGTGGCGGCGGAGCGGATCTCCTTCTGAAAAACGTCAAACCCTCCTAAGTTTTTAGGTCAGAAGGCATCTTATAGGCGAAGAGGGAGATCGAGGGGGTGTCTAGGGCGGCCAGACCACCCCCTGGCGCAGCCAGGCCCAGCCCGCGCGGCCAGGTGGTGTGGCTAGGCTCCAGCCCTACTCCATCTCGTATTCTGGCTCCGAGAGTCTTCTGGTGAAATAGGATTTTTGGCATATTTTCCGGGATTTTTCCTGATAGTTGATTTTCTGCATAAAAACTAGACACCAAGGCAATTTTGCTGAAAACAGCGTCAGTCCGTGTTAGTTGCATCCAAATCACACATGTTTCGAAGAGAAACAATAGCAAAAGTGTTCAGGAAAGTAGATACGTTTTGGACGTATCAACTCCCCCAAGCTTAGCTTATTGCTTGTCCTCAAGCAATTCAGTTGAAAACTGAGTGCGATAAAAGAATGATAGGATGTGTGATCCTACCAGGCTGGTTACGTAGATTGTAGGGGTGGAAGTGTGCTGGATGAGGGAGAGGAAGGCGGCACCGGCGGCTGGCCACCGTCGTGAGGTTGGAGGAAGGCGGCGCAAGGAAAGGAGCGGCGGCTAGGGCAGGGAAGACCGACTGCTCAAGGAGTCGACAATAACGATCTGTATGATCTGTTTATTGCTTGCCTTCTCACGTACGTTTACATCAGTATAAATAAGCTAATGAAAAGGATAAATGGGCTAAGCCCCTAATTGAGGCCCACTAATGGGCTTCCTCCTGCTATAGGACAAACCGGTCATAACATATCTCCCCGCCTTCTCAAACAGCTTGTCCTCGAGCTGGATAGCTGGAAACTACTGGCGGAACTCAGCCCTAAACGACGCCGGCCTTGGAGACGGCCGCGTCAGCCAGCCCAGCTGCGACGACATCAGTCGCAACATCGTCTACGATCTCCAAGTAGAATAGGCATGGACAAACGTGGCCCAGTACAGAGAACTCCTCGCAGTTGAAGCACAACCCTTTACGACGGCGCTCGAGCTATTCGGCCGTGGTCAGCCGTCGGAAAGGCCGCATCGCGGCTAGATCGGAGTGCCCCGCATGAGTCACGGCCGTGAGCGCCTGGCTAGTGGTGTCGGTGGAGGGCGGGCGGGCGGCCGAACGTCGCTGGCCGGGAAGGCCTGCTGCATGACCCGCGCGCGCTGCTCGAAGGCGCGAGCGTAGTACATGGCTGACTGCAGGTCCTGGGGATCCTGCAGCTCCACGTCGACGCAAATGTGGTCCGGCAGTTCGCCAATGAAGAGCTCGGCGCGCTGGCGAGCCGTCATGCCAAGCGCATGGCATGCCAACGTCTGGAAGCGGTCGGCGAAGTCCTGGACCGAGGAGGTGAAGGGAAGGCGGCCGAGCTCGGCCAGCCGGCTCCCGCATATCGGGGGCCCGAACCGGAGGAGGCAAAGTCGAGGAAACGCTCCCACGGAGGCATCCCACCCTCGTCCTGCTCAAGGGTGTAGTACCACGTCTGGGCGGCGTCGCGGAGGTGGTAAGAGGCAATCCACGTGCGGTCAGACACCAGTGTCCGCTGCCCCTGAAAAACTGGTCGCACTGGTTGAGCCAGTTCAGGGGGTCGACGGTGCCGTCGTAGGTGGCGAACTCCAGCTTGGTGAAGCGGGGCGACGGCGATGGCTCCCTCATGACGACTTATCGCGGCGGGGGGGGCGAGTAGTTGGGCACCATGGGTCCTCCTAGAACTGGTGGCCGCCAGCGCCAGTGTAGGGGTCGGCGTACCCGGTGAAACCCCCGAAGGTCGTGGCCGAGGGCGACGCGGCCGGATGGAGCACAGTCGGCTGGGCGGGCACTGTCGTATAGATTGGCGCGGTGAGCTAGGTCGGGAGTTGGGACGACGAGGGCGGGAACCCGATCTGAGTGATCGGGACCCCCTGGTGGGAGGCGGCGGTCGACGGCGAGAGCGCGGGGGCCACGGGCGGTGGCGGTGGTGGCGGCGCGGTGGCCGCCTGGCTTAGCGGGGGCGGCGCGTAGGGTCCCTGGAGGTACATCCAGAGGTTCGCGACCGCCAGGGAGAGATCGCGGATAGCCGTCGACATCTCCACCGGAGAGAGGATGGGGGCCGGGTCGGTGACCGGCGCGGCGGTGGTGCCCGGTGGCTCCACCATGGAGATGGGCGGCGGCCCTGTGGTGGCAACGACGGAGGCGGTGGGTTGGCCCGAAGACATAGTCGATCCCGAGCAATCTGATACCAAATTGATAGGATCTATGATCCTACCAGGCTAGTTACGTAGATTGTAGGGGTGGAAGTGTGCTGGACGAGGGAGAGGAAGGCGGCGCCAGCGGCGGGCCGCCGTCGCGAGGTTGGAGGAAGGCGGCGCAAGGGAAGGAGCGGTGGCTAGGGCAGGGAAGACCGACTCCTCAAGGAGTCAGCAATAACGATCTGTACGATCTGTTTATTGTTTGCCTTCGCACGTATGTTTACATCAGTATAAATAAGCTAATGAAAAGGATAAATGGGCTAAGCCCCTAATTTAGGCCCACTAATGGGCTTCCTCCTGCTATAGGCCAAACCGGTCATAACAAAGAAACTTTCACGAACACATTTGCTTCATATGATGTATATATTCTCAGCATGTGATCAACTACTTAGACAATTCATAATAAAGAGTATGCAACTAAGTTTACTTAATAGGCATTGCAAGCTATGAAGAGATTCCAACTTAAAAATAATAAGTAGCATGAAGTATAAATATAAGCAACATTACAATGCGCACAACAAGGTATGATAGAGTGGTATGTCACTTGCCTTTGATTATGAATGCCAAGGCACCTCTGAAGTTCAGGTGAAGACTAGAAGTAAAGATATCAAAGATACAAGCATCAAAGTCATAACACAAATAATCAAGTTTTGTGGCAAGCACATTACACTAAGAATGACAACTATTCTCTCAAGAAAGTGCTCAAAGAATGCGTGGAGACTCAACAAGGAAATGAAAAAGGTTTTAAATAGTTTGAAAGGATTCCAAATGCTGAAAGTATGGTACTCATTAGCTTTGAGCTCTCATTGCCCCTATCATAAGCATCTTTAAATGGTTAAGGTTAAAGTGACACAACTAAGAGGATATGCTTGACAAGTTATAAGCTAAAGTCTCATGCCCCATACTTACGAGTACCGGACCTCATGCTACTCAACTTCAGTCACAAGTAAGCTCTTGTCATTGTAAGTACATATGTATCATAGAGAACTGCCAATGGGGTACCCCTTGCACATGACACAGGAGCTATCCCATAATAAAAATGACAAGGCAAGCAGACAATGAGCATCTCAGCGATCTTTTTATTTACTATGTGCATAGATTTTTATTGAGGATGCTTCATACAATGCTCATTATGGTTATGCTGCAAGTTTCCACCATGATTAGGCATGGCTTAGGCTAGCGGCCCAGGCGTTTCCCTAACACATATACAAACTCCATGATCTTACAAGTTCCACTTTTATTTCACACCGCCGGGATCCATGAGCAAAAGAACATGATATCAATGGGGTACAAAGTGCCCGTGGAATGTTGAAAGCGTTCCCCATGATACATGGTTCTGATAACTTCAACTTATAAAGTGCAAACATACACGCAACAAAGATGGA
Source organism: Avena eriantha (assembly GCA_910589775.1). Taxonomy (NCBI): domain Eukaryota; kingdom Viridiplantae; phylum Streptophyta; class Magnoliopsida; order Poales; family Poaceae; genus Avena; species Avena eriantha. The sequence continues at coordinate 164,388,446 of OU342746.1, read as the reverse complement.
CGCAATGGTTCAGGTTTATTAAATGCAAGAAAATAAAGTGTGCCATCAAGTTCGTGAGAGCTTTAATAACTAACTTTCCCAAAACAAACAGACATTTTGTTTGGAAGAAAACAAGGCATATTGAATATGCACGGAAATAGCAAATGATGCTAATAGGTAGGTGTGGTGGACACTTTTGGCAATATTTGGGTTTAGGGAATTGGAAACACGAGTAAAACATACTCACTGTAAGTGAAGGCTAGCAATAGTAAAGGAGCGACAAACGAGAGAGCAATAGCTGTCATAATCATGCTTGCAACAAAACATGACTAATCATGGCATGAAAGTGATTCAAGAACCTCAAGGAAAAATAATTCATCGAGGCTTAACTGATTATTTTAGTCATATGCATGCATGAGCATGTGCCAAGTCAATTCAAATGAAACATTCAGAGGAGGATACCACGGTGTCATACCAAGTTATGAATAGAGTAATGCAAGCAAACATTCATAAGACATGCTACAAACTATTAATGAGCTGGAACTAATCATATGAAAGCAAGAACTACTAAGCATCCATAAATAACATACACCATACACGAACAGACTAAGCATGCCCACAATGATGAGTATATGTACAAAAATGAAAACAAATAGAGTTCGTTACCAGCCTCTTACCACACCTCAAGTTGTCATTAATCCTCATTATTGCCCTTCACTTGTGTGGCTTGAATAATAATATGAAACCAAATCCCACTGAGAACTGCTGAACCCTGCAACAAACTCACAAAACCAAAGAAGAACAACAAATATTTTTGGTGTTTACGATTTTTGAAAGCAAGAACCAAAAAGGAAGAACAAGCAAAGCAAAATGTTTTTGGGTTTTTCGAATAGTTCAAACAAAGCAAAAAGGGAAAAACAAACCAAGGCAAAAAGAAAAAGAAGCAAACCAAAGAGAAACAACATAAATATTTTTGGTCTTTTTGTGTTTTAGAAAGCAAAAGCAAAGAAAGAACGAAAACTAAAAAGAGAACGAAACATGAATGTACAAAGTACCGACACAGAATGATATGGAGATGAGCGTGATGTCGGCGTACCTCCCCCCAAGCTTAGGATTTTGGCCTAAGTGGGTATCAATCCCAAGCTAGCCAGGATGAAGTGTCACCGTGGTACGACGAGGAGGTACCCTCGTCCTGGTGCGAGCTCGAGTACGTCCCTCCATAGTGCGCAGAGTAATCGTAGGAGGGCACATCCTCCTGGTGCTGCTCGTGGAAACCCAGCAAGCGGATCTGCTCGTCCACCTCCTCCTTGGAGCGCGACCACGGTCTCCTGTGAACACTAAACAAAGTAGATTGCGGCAAAGGGATCTCCCTCTCGAATATTTCTCCAAAGGTATGGTTATTCATGTTTGATATTCTGAAATTTAAACACCTATTAAACAAGTGATTGCAAAGTGAATATAATGAAGGGCACTACTCATAGGGACTTGTAAGAGGCCTAAACATGCATCAAAACTATATCTCTAAGCATCAAACAAGCTTACAAGCTCTCATAACCTGTCACCTACAATAGCAAAATACTCAAGATATAATCCACTAAACACAAATCTACTTGGACAAGCAGAGGAGCCACATACCGGAGAACAAATGCTCCAAATTTCAGCAGCAAAGATGGGCTGAGCAAGGAGATCAGAAAATCAAGGGCAAGCACAACAAGAACGTGATTTTGAGCAATGGAATGGTGTTTGCTCGGGAGAGAGAAGAAAGTGGCAAGTGAGAGAGTGAGTGGAGGGCCTGGGGTGGCCCACACCATAGGCAGGCGCACCCTAGGGCTGGCTGCGCCACTAGGTGGTGTGCCTGCCTAGTGGGCCCCCTGGTACCTTCCAGGCACTCCTCTGCCCCTTTTTTCATGTAAAAATTTAATATGAATTTTTTGGAATTTTTCGAGACACTTTATTTTTGGGCATTTTCAGGTATAGGTGAATGATTTTCTGATAGAAAAAGATTTTTTTTGAAATGATGCAATGACAAAACAAGGATATGACTTCAGAAGTTCTAAGACTCTCTAACATGCAAGCAACTAACAATAGAGAAGAAAACTAAACGAAAACAAAAACTAAAAGGATAGAATAGAAGTAAGCGGAGATAATCATGGTGAAAATATCGTTTTGTTCAATGAAATCCTTTTGTTAACAAGGTTGATCAGGTCTTGTTACCAAAACAATTTTATATGAAACAAAACTTTGTATTTCACTAATGATTATGTTACCTCAACTTTGATAGCAATGGTCCCAATCATAATTGTTGGAGATATGCCCAAGAGGCAATAATAAAGTGATTATTATTATATCTTTATGTTTATGATAAATGTTTACATCCCATGCTATAATTGTATTAACCGAAAACATTAATACTTGTGTGTTTTGTAAACATAAAAGAGTCCCTAGTAAGCCTCTTGTTAAACTAGCTTGTTGATTAATGGATGATCATGGTTTCCTGATCATGGACATTGGATGTCGTTAATAACAAGATCATATCATTAGGAGAATGATGTGATGGCCACACACCCGTAGTAAGCATAGCATAAGATCAAGTCATTAAGTTCGTTTGCTATAAGCTTTAAAATACATAGTAACCTAATCCTTCGACCATGAGGTTATGTTAATCACCATCACCGGATGGGTACTTTGATGACATCAAACACCGCTTCGTAACTAGGTGGTCATAAAGGTGTCATTGGGTATTCTGAAAGTATGTGTTGAAGCGCATGGACCAAGATTGGGATTTGCCCATCCATATGACGGATAGAGATGCTCTGGGCCCTGTCGGTGGAATGTCATCTAATTAGCTTGCAAGCATGTGATTGGGTCACAAGGGATGACATAACATGGAACGAGTAAAGAGTACTTATCAGTAACGAGGTAGAACTATGTATGGAGATACCGACGATCAAACCTCGGATAAGTAGAGTATCACGTGACAAAGGGAATTGGTTTCGTATGTTAATGGTTCTATCGATCACGAAGTCATCGTTGAGTATGTGGGAGCCATTATGGATCTCCAGGTCCCGCTGATGGTTATTGATAGGAGATGTGTCTCTGTCATGTCTGCATATTCACGAACCGTAGGGTGACACACTTAAGGTTCGAAGTTGTTTTAAGTAGATATGGAATGTGCGTTGGAGACCGAATGTTGTTCGGAGTCTCGGATTGGATCCGGGACATCACGAGGAGATCCGGAATTGTCCGGAGAATAAGATTCATATATTGGGGATCATTTTCTGAGTTAGGAAATGTTCCGGAGTATTTGTATGAGGATTCTAGAAGGTTTCGGAATGTTCCGGAAGGTTCTGGAAGATTTCTTGGAGTTTGCTTGAAAACCAAGAAAGGATCAAGGAGTCCTTGTGGGGCAAGACAAGGAGTCGTGGGGGAGAAGGACTCCTTCCGCCCTCCCAATCCGCCGGCCAAGGGAGAGGGGAGTCCTACAAGGACTCCACCTCCCCATGGCGCCTCCCCCTTTAAATAGAGGGGTGGGGGCGCCACCCCCTGGCCCTCCTCTACTACTCCAATCCTAGCCGCCTCTCTCCTCCTCCTTTCTTCTACTCAGGCTTAGGCGAAGCCCTGCAGAATTCTCTACTCCACCACCACCACCATGCCGTCGTGCTGCTGGGATTTCGTGGAGAAGATCTACTACCTCCGCTGCTCGCCGGAACGAGGAGAGGAAGGTCTGCTTCGACTCCGTACGTGTGACCAACTGCGGAAGCGCTGCCAGAACGCGGCGCCGGAAGGATCGTCCACTCGATCTTGAGATCGGCAAGTGATCGACTACATCAACCACGAGATCCAATCTCATAACGCTTTCGGATCTACAAGGGTTAGTACAGATCTATCTCGTTGCACATGTCTAATAGATTAGATCTTGGATTTTATCTAGATTAGATCTGGGTTTTGTTCGTTCTTGCGGTAGAATTTTTTTGTTTTCCATGCTACGAACCCATTAGTGGTATCGGAGCCGTATCTATGCGTAGATCTGTTGCACGAGTAGAACACAATGGTTTTGTGGGCGTTGGTGCTCGTGCCGTCTTTTGCTTTGTGTACTTTGCATCTTGCAGTATGGTGGGATGAAGCGGCTCGGGCTAACCTTACATGTCATTGCACATGAGACTTGCTCCATGCTTGACGTGTAACTTGCTTTGCACAAGTGGCTTTGCGGGTGTTTGTCTCTCCCACCATAGTATAGATCCAATCTACACTTTGCACTTGATAGCACTTGTATCAACGTTGTGGTTTATATTCGTAGGTAAGATCCGTCCTTTTTCGAAAGCCCCAAGCCACGTAAAACATGCAAAGAAGATTAGAGGCGTCTAACTTGTTTTTGCAGGGGTTTTGTGATGTGATATGGCCATTATGTGATTGTGATTATATTTGATGTATGCAATGATCCTTATTGTAATATGGCAACCGACAGGAGCCTAATGGTTGTCTTTAAATTTTGTTTAAGACCTGCGTGTCTATCCATCATGTAATAGCTTTATTCCAAGTAGTTGTAATAGTTGCTGTTGGTGATGGACAACCATGAAGCGGCACCACGGACCTTGACGCCACGCTGGTGATGATGGAGATCATGTCCGTGCTTTGGAGATGGAGATCAAAGGCACAAGAAGAAAGGTCATATCATATCACATATTATGAATTGCCTGTGATGTTAATCCTTTATGCATCTTGTATTGCTTAGATCACGACGGTAGCATTATAAGATGATCCCTCTCACTAAATATCAAGTAATAAAGTGTTCGTCCTTAGTTGGCACTGTTGCTAAGACTTGTCGTTTCGAAGCATCTCGTGATGATCGGGTGTGATAGACTCTACGTGTGCATACAACAGGTGCAAGCCAGATTTGCACATGCGGAAACTAAGGTTAACCTTGATGAGCCTAGCATGTACAGACATGGTATCGGAACACGGAATACCGAAAGGTAAAGCATGAGTCATATGGATGATATGATGAACATGTTGATTGTTCGCCTTTAAAGCTATATCATCTCACGTGATGATCGGACTTGGTGTAGTGGATTTGGTTCGTGTAATCACTAAAACAACTCGAGGGATGTTGTTTTGAGTGGGAGTTCATTTGTAATTTGGATTAGTCGAACTCAATTGATCATAAACACAATCAAAGTGAATTTGCGTAGTTTGTTGTAGTCACTGGCATCCGTTCACCACCTTACGCTTAGTTATAGTTGAGATAGTGGAACTATAGAAATTCTGGATATTTACTTTACAAACTGGTATCGTATTGTTTTGAATGTCAATTTAAAGTTTATAAGTCGTATTGCAAACTTTCAGCAAACTCTATTTGCTCCATGAAGTTTAATAAGTAGTATTAAATCAAGAGTAACAATTCCAGTGTTAGTATCTAATGTATCATGTTTACCTCCATGATTCTTGATACTCAAAAGATTGTTTTTAATATCAAGTTTATCTAAGAGCTGAAAGCAATGTTTCAGAAACCATCATATGTGAAAGGTATTGCGATATCTAAAACAATGTGTTGGTTACAACATGATAGAGTATACGTCCTCATATTTGATGAGAATTTGTGAAGGTTGGAGACGCTAGTCGTCCTAATCCTCCAAAGGTTTTGAAAAAGAAACATTATACTCGCAATGCACCTTTATAAGCTATAGCAGCTTGATCATGAAAGTTGTCATGGTAAGGATGAATAGAAGATGTAAGTAAAATGTTTACTACACTAAAAGATTACTAAAGAATGGATTTTTGAAAGAACACCAAACATTTGATGATGGTGATCCACCTCAAAGTGCAAGTCCAAAGATATTAGTGGTTGACTATATACGCTTTGTACCATGTGTCATGTTGATGACACCACTATTGATGTTGATAGATTCTTTTAAAAGAAAAGGAATTGCTGAAAGAGAATCTATAAAATATTTGGCAGAAAATAAAAGGTTGGAGATGTCCAACTTAGGCATATAGAAGATATACATGTTATGATTGTATTCCTTGCTTGTTAAACAATGTGGTTCTCCGGTATTGGATACCAAATTGGTTGGTATGAAGTGTCATACAGGACAACACAATTCATGAACTGCAATGGCCTAAGTAACTAGCAAGATAAAATGTGATGATGTTCATCGAAAACAAACAAAGGGTTGTTGTGTTGCTCATTAACATCAAAGCTTGCCTTCAAGATTTGTTTCAATAATTTTTATTTTGATCAGGTATTATGACGACAAAAGGTTGTTCAAATAATTACCGTATTCCATAATAGATGGATAATATACAAGTCTGGTAGGAGAAATAACGACCATAAAACTAATGCTAAAATGTCGCAAGACAAATGATTGAAAGATCACTTGCGAAGTGACATCGCCGTTTAAACTATATTGAAAGGGATACATGAAGAAACTCCATGTTGATGGATTTTTAGAGTCTTTGATTTGGATCAAATGATGCTTGTGATACTTTCCTGGAGATAATTAAAACTCCGTTCGTAGGCCAAAAGAGGAACATACGACTAACTGATTGGAATTTGTACATATTGATGTATATAGTCCATTATGTGTAGTCGTGGGCGATGGATTTCAACTTCATATGCTTTCTCCGAAGATTTGAGTGAGTATATGTATATACTTACTCAATAAGGAAGAAGTATGAAACATTTGAAAAATGTTCAAAGACTTTCAAGATGAAGTGGAAAATCATTGTAACAAGAAAAAAAGAGAGTTTATGATTGGATCATAAAGAAAGATGTTTGAGTTACAAGTTTAGCAAAACACCTAAGATTTGAGGAATCGTTCCATGGATTTGCATTTCCCAAAACACCATAGGAGTATGGAGTGTTCGAGATATGTAATGAAACCTTGTTTTACATGGTAAGATCAAAGGTGTCATTTATAAAACTGCCATTATATTTTAAAGATTAAAGCTTTAGTGACTACCGCTTTTACACTGAAAAGAGCTCCATCGTGATCCGTTGAAATGACACCATATGAGTTATGGTTTGGGATAAAACCCGAATTGTCTTTTCTTAAATTTTGGTATGCTATGCATGAGTAAAATGTTTACAACCAAAGTCGGATAAGCACGTCTTTGTAGGTTATTCCAAAGAATTTGTTGGGAATTTCTCCATAACGCCGAGGACAAAAGAGTTTGTCGCTTGGAACGTCAAGTTTCTTGAGAATGAATTTTTCGTGAAAAGTTAAATGGGAGGACAATAGAACTTTGATAAGGTTGTTGAACCTTAGCTATATGTGCTAAGTAGCGCAGCGCCGGAAAGTGTCTCGGTGGCGGCCACAATGCTCATGGCAATCGTGATTACAAAAGGTGTGTTCTCGGAGATTAGAGTTCCTATAGAACCGTGTGGGTCGGTAAGAATCAAATAGTAATATTTGATAAGCAAGTCGTTATTGTTTTGACAATGATGAACCGACTACATACAAAGAAGCGATGATGGGCCCTGACTCCATAAAATGACTAGAAGTCATGGAATCCGTGATAGTATCCATACACGAGAAATCAAGTTTCTGAACTTAGAAGACCCTCCGGAAAGGCGTGAAGCCTATCGGTCGTGTTTGGATCTATAAAGAATTAGACATGGATGTTTCAAATCTATGAAATAGTCGACATGTCGGAAAGAGTTTACGACAATGTTCAAGGAATTGACTATGATAATATTTGATCTTTCAAGCGATATTTAGTCTGGACGGATTAATGTAGCAACCACTACATATATTTTGGTATATGGTAGTTGAACAAACAAAACAAGTTCTTCTACAAGAATGGTTACCTAGGACGTGTACATGACACGATCCAAAGGGTTTTGTTAATTCAAAGGATGCTAAAAGAGTATGGAAAACTTCAATGGTTGAAGTGAGCATCGCGGAGTTGGAATCTTCACCGTGATGAAACCGTTGAAAGGTTTAATTTCATCAGAGACGATGAAGATGTTTGCATTTTGCAAGAAATTAAGTGGGAGTGCTGAGACATATTTCTAATACGTTATGTGAAAGACATATTGTTGATTAGAAATAATGTATATTTTATTGACACAGGTTAAGAATTTCATTTCGATGAAATACTTAGGCATAACTCGAGAATTAGGCATCAATGTCTATATGAATAGATTGAGGCGCTAATATGGTTTTTCCAAATGTACATAGATAAGATGTTGAATGAGTTCAATATGGAAACAACAAGAAAGGTTCTTGACGCACGGAAAGGACTAAATCAAGATTCAAGTGTGTTGACACGAGATTCAAGTGTTTTGACACTTGGTGAAATCACAAGAATATTTTGATCAATCATTCTTTGAGATGTACACATCCAGATATGTCCTATGCTCTAAATGTTATGATCATATACCAGAATGATTCATAAGATGATCATTGGACAATAGTAAAGATATTCTTATGAGCTTTGGAAGAACTAAGAATATATCATGTATAAGTGACAAATAGTTAAAGGTAGTTCATTGTAAAGTGTTACATTGATACTAGTTTTGTCACAAGATACAAATTAAATTTATCTCAATTTAGACTATGGGTGGCACAATATAATGGAAAGGATGTTCCATGATGGATTTGGATGAGTTCCAAAGTTGAGATATTGTGATGGATACTACAACAAAAGGCTAAGTATATAACTGCTATGGTAGCAGCAAAGGAGGGCATTTGTGTTAAGTAGTTTGTTATCAAACTAGGTGTGGTTCATAGCGGGATAATACTATGAAGATACATTGTATGACAATTGTATGAACATAATTTAATCCCAAGGAACTAAAGGTCTCACCAAAGGACCAAATTTATACAATGCCATCTCATTGGAGAATGAGTAATGCGTAGAGACGCAAGGACATGCAAATACACATGGACCTGGAAGTGTCAAATCCGAAGATTATGTTTACCACTAGCAATAGTGTCTATACAACACCAGAAAGCCATAGGTGTTGAATGCACAAGTTTTTAACTAGATTATTGACTCTAGTGCAAGTGGGAGACTGTTGGAGATATGCCCAAGAGGCAATAGTAAAGTGATTATTATTATATCTTTATGTTTATGATAAATGTTTACATCCCATGCTATAATTGTATTAACCGGAAACATTAATACTTGTGTGTTTTGTAAACATAAAAGAGTCCCTAGTAAGCCTCTTGTTAAACTAGCTTGTTGATTAATGGATGATCATGGTTTCCTGATCATGGACATTGGATGTCGTTAATAACAAGATCATATCATTAGGAGAATGATGTGATGGACACACACCCGTAGTAAGCATAGCATAAGATCAAGTCATTAAGTTCGTTTGCTATAAGCTTTAAAATACATAGTAACCTAATCCTTTGACCATGAGGTTATGTTAATCACCATCACCGAATGGGTACTTTGATGACATCAAACACCGCTTCGTAACTAGGTGGTCATAAAGGTGTCATTGGGTATTCTGAAAGTATGTGTTGAAGCGCATGGACCAAGATTGGGATTTGTCCATCCATATGACGGATAGATATGCTCTGGGCCCTCTCGGTGGAATGTCATCTAACTAGCTTGCAAGCATGTGACTGGGTCACAAGGGATGACATAACATGGAACGAGTAAAGAGTACTTATCAGTAACGAGGTAGAACTAGGTATGGAGATACCGACGATCAAACCTCGGATAAGTAGAGTATCGCGTGACAAAGGGAATTGGTTTCGCATGTTAATGGTTCTATCAATCACAAAGTCATCGTTGAGTATGTGGGAGCCATTATGGATCTCCAGGTCCCGCTGATGGTTATTGATAGGAGATGTGTCTCTGTCATGTATGCATATTCACGAACCGTAGGGTGACACACTTAAGGTTCGAAGTTGTTTTAAGTAGATATGGAATGTGCGTTGGAGACCGAATGTTGTTCGGAGTCTCGGATTGGATCCGGGACATCACGAGGAGATCCGGAATTGTCTGGAGAATAAGGTTCATATATTGGGGATCATTTTCTGAGTTAGGAAATGTTCCGGAGTATTTGTATGAGGATTCTAGAAGGTTTCAGAATGTTCCGGAAGGTTCTGGAAGATTTCTTGGAGTTTGCTTGAAAACCAAGAAAGGATCAAGGAGTCCTTGTGGGGCAAGACAAGGAGTTGTGGGGGAGAAGGACTCCTTCCCTTCTCCCAATCCGCCGGCCAAGGGAGAGGGGAGTCCTACAAGGACTCCACCTCCCCATGGCGCCTCCCCCCTTTAAATAGAGGGGTGGGGGCGCCACCCCCTGGCCCTCCTCTACTACTCCAATCCTAGCCGCCTCTCTCCTCCTCCTTTCTTCTGCTCAGGCTTAGGCGAAGCCCTGCAGAATTCTCTACTCCACCACCACCACCACGCCGTCGTGCTGCTGGGATTCCATGGAGAAGATCTACTACCTCCGCTGCTCGCTGGAACGAGGAGAGGAAGGTCTTCTTCGACTCCGTACGTGTGACCAACTGCGGAAGCGCTGCCGGAACGCGGCGCCGGAAGGACCGTCCACTCGATCTTGAGATCGGCAAGTGATCGACTACATCAACCACGAGATCCAATCTCCTAACGCTTTCAGATCTACAAGGGTTAGTACAGATCTATCTCGTTGCACATGTCTAATAGATTAGATCTTGGCTTTTATCTAGATTAGATCTGGGTTTTGTTTGTTCTTGCGGTAGAATTTTTTTGTTTTCCATGCTACGAACCCAGCAATAATAGTTTCAAATTTTTCTCTTGGTATGGGACAATATATTTCTCCAACTTGAATGCCCTCAACATGTTCAATTGAATTCAAACCATAAGTCCTATCAATCTTCTTGGGGAAATAGACAGTATGTTCCTTGTCATTAACATTGAAAGTCACCTTTCCTTGATTACAATTAATAACAACTCCTTCAGTATTAAGAAAAGGTCTCCCAAGAATAATATGCATATTATCATCTTCAGGCATTTCAAGCACAACAAAATTAGTTAATATCAAGCAATTATGGGCCACTTGAACAGATACATCCTCACATATACCAACAGGAATAATGGTAGATTTATCAGCCATTTGCAAAGATATATCAGTTGGTATTAATTTTTCTAGTTGAAGTCTCTTATAGAGAGAGAAAGACATAACACTAACTCCAGCTCCCAAATCACACAAAGAAGTTCTAACATAACTATTTATAATAGAGCAAGGGACAGTTGGAATCCCCGGGTCTCCAAGTTTCTTTGGAACCTTACCGTTAAAGGAGTAATTGGCAAGCAAAGTAGAAATTTCTTCATTAGGGATCTTCCTTTTGTTCGAGACAATATCCTTCATATACTTTGAGTAAGGAGGCAATTTAATAGCATCAGTCAAAGGAATTTGCAGGAATAAAGGTTTCATCCACTCACAAAACTTATTATAGTGTTCATCTTCCTTTGACTTGTGTTTCTTATCAGGGAAAGGCATAGGTTTTTGGACCCAAGGCTCTCTTTCACTACCATGTTTCTTAGCAACAAAATCTTCTTTAGTGTATTTAGTATTCTTAGTGGCTTTTCAGGTTCTTATTCAACTTTTTCTTTATTAGGAACATTATTTTCTTCATTACCACTTTCAGTTTCAGCATCAGAAATAGATATACTATTAGGATCTATAGCAGGTTCAAAGGGTTCTACAATAGTTTTATGTTTCTTTTTTCCTTTTCTTACGAGTAGAGCCACTATCTTCAGCTTGTTGAGAATCCTGCTCAATTCTTTTGGGATGCCCCTCAGAATATAGAGGATCCTGGGTAGCAACACCACTTCTAGTTCTAATTTCATAAGCATATTTTTCTTTAGCAGCGTTAACTAGCAAGTCTTTTTGCACTTTGATGAGTTGATCTATTTGAGTTTGAACCATTTGAAAGTGTTTAACAATCATTTTAACATCATTAGAGGTTCTTTCCACAATATCTTTTAACTCAACAATAGCTCTAGTGTTTTCTATTAGATGATTTTGCACCCTTTTATTAAAATTATCTTGCTTAACAATGAAAATATCAAATTCTTCTAAGCATTGATCAGGAGGTTTAGAGTAAGGGATATCACCTTCATCAAAGTGTTGGAGAGAGTGTACCTCAATAGTGGATGAGTAGGGGATAGGCTTACATAATTCTTCTATAGGAGGTAAATTCTTGACATCTGTAGCTTTAATTCCCTTCTCCTTAAGACATTTCTTAGCTTCCTTCATCACTTCGTCGTTTAATTTAATAACTCCCCTCTTCTTTGATGTTGGAATAGGCACAGGAATAGTTGGTTCAGGTATAATTATTTCAGGTATAGCTGGTTCAGGAGGAGTCCAGTCTTCATAATTCTTGCTTATTTTAGCCATTAATTCCTCAGCTTCTTTGGGAGTCCTATTCCTGAAAACACAATCAGCACAACTATCTAGGTATGTCCTAGATTCTTCAGTTAGTCCGTTATAAAATATATCAAGAAGCTCATTCTTAGGTAATGGACTTCCAGCCTGTGCATGAATCAAAGCACAAAACCTTGCCCATGATTCAGGCAATATCTCCTTTTCTCCCTGTTTAAAATCAAAAAGTTCCTGCAAAATAGCATGTCTAGCACTAGGAGGAAAATATTTCTGCAGGAAAGTACTAATCAAGCAATCAGGGCTATCAATAGATCTAGGAGGTAAATTACTAAACCAAGTTTTAGCTTCCCCTTTCAATGAAAATGGGAAAATCTTAGCAACAAAGTAAGTACGCATCTTAATATCATCAGAAAACAGGCCACTCATGGTAGAAATCTCAGTCATATGTGCTACCGCACTCTCATTCTTAGTCCCACAAAAAGGTTCTTTCTCAACAATAGCTATGTAGGATAGATCAAGAGAGAAATCATAATCTTTATCTTTAATGTTTATGGGAGAAGCAGCAAACTTAGCATTAGGAGACAATTTGGGTCTAATAGTACGCCTCTCAAGGAGACTCTTAGCAGCGCTCCTATCATGGATGTTTTTACATTCTTTAATAAATTCACCGGTCATCTCAACATAACCGTCTTCAATATCTTAGCTCTCACTAGACTCAGGTGAACTAACAGGGTAGTAGTGTCTACATTAGGAGTTTCAGTATTTCCAGCTATAGTCCTAGCAATCGTAGCATCTAGGAAAGGACCTAATGAACCGCTCTTATCAAGCACAGTAGAAGCAGCATCATAAGTATCAGAATTTTCAGATTCAGCAGTAGTAGCAGTATGTGTAGCATGTGTATGTGGTGGTGTAACGAGCTTTCTCATAACAGATGGTGAATCAAGAGCAACAGAGGTGTTCAGAACCGTACCTCTTCTTGTAGTGGATGGTAAAATAGGAACCTTGCCATCACGAGAGTTACCCATGATGGATGGATAACAACAAACAATAGAGAATCCAAGTGAACTTAATAAATAAAGCTATGCTCCCCAGCAACGGCACCGGAAAATAGTCTTGATGACCCACAAGTATAGGGGGTGTATCGCAGTATTTTCGAGGGAAGTGAAACCCAATTTATTGATTCGACACAAGGGGAGCCAAAGAATATTTATAAGCCTTAACAACTGATTTGTCAATTCAGATGCACATGGAAACAATCTTGCTCACAACAGTTTATCAGTAACAACAGTTTTGTAGTAGGAATAGTAAAGACAGTAGTAACAATAGAAGTAAACAGTAGGATTCAAGTGCGGTAGGCATAGGGATGGATGGACGGGCATTGCATGTACAAGACAATTCACATGGCAATCAGAACATAGGCAATTGCAGATAAATAAGATAAAGCATCCAAGTACTAGATAATCCTAGGCATGTGTTTCATATATAGTCATACGTGCTGGCAATGAGAACTTGCACAACATCTTTTGTCCTGCCAGCCATTTGCAACGGGGCCTCAAGGGAACTACTAGCAATTAAGGTGCTCCTTTTAATAGAGCACCGGAGAAAAGCATTAACACTTAGTGAACACATGTGATCCTCACATCAAAGCCATTCCCTCTGGTCATCCCGATTTCTGTCACTTCGGGGCCATTGGTTCCAGACAACAACGTGTGTATACAACTTGCAGGTAAGACCATAAACAATACTATCATAATGAATCAATAACATGTTCAGATATGAAATCATGGCACTCGGGCCCTAGTGACAAGCATTAAGCATAACAAGTCGCAACAAAGTCAAAAAGCACTAATAGAAGATACTAGGCACCATGCCCTAACAAGTCGCAACGGGGGATTACTCACTCATAGATGGGGGAAACATGGATGGTCAATGGAGAAGCGATGGGGATGATGATGGCGATGATCTCCTCCAATTCCTCGTCCTGGCAGGGTGCCAGAACGGAGTTTTTGGTGCTGTTTCATTGAATCTGGTGGTGGCGGCGGAGCGGAATTCCTTCTGGAAAAACGTCGACTCCCCCTGAGTTTTTAGGTCAGAAGGCATCTTATAGGCGAAGAGGGAGACTGAGGGGGTGTCTGGGGCGGCCAGACCACCCCCTAGCACGGCCAGGCCCAGCCCGCATGGCCAGGTGGTGTGGCTGGGCCCCAGCCCCACTCCGTCTCGTATTCTGGCTTCGAGAGTCTTCTGGTGAAATAGGATTTTTGGCATATTTTCTGAGATATTTCCTGATAGTTGATTTTCTGCACAAAAACTAGACACCAAGGCAATTCTGCTGAAAACTGCGTCAGTCCGTGTTAGTTGCATCCAAATCACACAAGTTTAGAAGAGAAACAATAGCAAAAGTGTTCGGGAAAGTAGATATGTTTTGGACGTATCAATGATCTAGGGTTTCGAGACCATGGGCATTTATGCCAATTGACAATGAGGTCATGTCATTAGTTGAATGATGTGATAGACAAATATCCGACAGCTGTATCATAATGAGATCTAGTTACAAAGTTCACCATTAATGATAAACAAAGGAAACCTCGCAACCTAATCCTTAGACTGTGAGATAATGCAAATCACTGTTCTGGAGGAAGCTTAGATGTTATCAAGCATCATCTCGTGATAGGGTGATCAAAAAGGTACTACTCGAGTTTCCCAAAGGGGCATGTAGAGGAGTACATATCAAGACCAGGATTTACCAATCCATGTAACGGATAGATACATGTGGCCATCTTGGTGACGTTGCATTAATGAAGCTTGCAAGCGTGTGACTTGGTCATGGAATGCAACAAAACGGGAACGAGTAATCAAGTTCATCAGTAACGGGACATAATGAAGGTATGGAGATACCATAGATCAAGTCTTGGGTGAACTAGATATCAACTGGCAAAAGGGATGGGAAACGACGTTAATGGTTCGAGCGATAAGATTCGTGAAATGCACGAGGTTCAACATAGGAATCCAGGTCCCTCTGATGATCATTGATATGAGAGTGGTCTCAATCATGTCTAGAGTATTTCCAAACCGAAGGATATCACGCTTAAGGGTGGGGATGATTAGGGATAGATGTGGTACCGTAGGAGAAATATAGAGAGAAATCGGAATAGTTTCGGGTAACATCCGATGTTGATCGGAGGGGTTCGGAAGGAGTTCCGGAGTGAAGAAATATAATAATATGTGTATTTTATATTAATTGTTGAATTAATATTAAAAAATATATATTATTTTTATAGGCAGCCCATTGCCAATGGGCCTCACCTAGAGGGGAGGCCCAAAGGGGCAAGGCACCTAGGGAGGAGAGCCAGCCGACCAGGGCTTGGTGGGCGGCCCAAGTGGAGCTCACATAGGGTCGGAGGCTCCCTTGGTGGCCGGCGGGTGTGGGGATTAGTCCCACACTGCCTGCCCCTTGGGTGGTGCCCCTCCCCTCCCACTATTTATAGGGGTCTCCCCCTCCCCTTGGAATCATCCCATTCTCTCATTCTCTCTCTCTCTCTCTCTCATTTCCATTGAGGGATTCTCCGTAATATTCGAGAGGACCTCTAGGGTTTTTAGTTCTCCACCTTCACACCACCATCATGTGATCTTCGGTTCGCCATCTTCTTCTTCCGATGCTCGGCTGGATCGGAGCCCAGGAGACGTCGCCTACACCGGACATGTGTAGTACTTCGAAAGAACCACACTTGGGGGTGCTTGGAGCTGTTCGTATTATCAACATGCGCCTTCTTGCGTAAGGCGTTCCTCGGTCTTCAAGGGTATGAATACCACTTTCCTTTTTGTTACTTATGTCTACATAATATAGATCCTGGTATTAGTGTTCGCATAGTTAGAATTTTTGTTTTCTGCTATGGAACCCATCACTCTCAACCAAGTCTCAATTTCAATTCTTTACTTTCTTCGACACCTGATACTCGGGGGCTAAGCTAATCATCTTATCACTTAATCATACTCCAATACTCGGGGGCTTCCCTAATTAGCACAAACTCAAAAATTCTTCGGCTTCACCATCAAAAAAGTCCAACACGCGGCCTGACCCGAGTAGTTAATTCGGCCCAATGGGCACACAGGGCGCAACCGCAATAGCCATCAGCACAAACATATACAATTACATTAGCAACAAATGCATATGGCTGATATTTACAGAAATTTACATAGTTTACATGTCCTTTCGCAGGATCAACCTCCTAACTATATTGGAAAATTCAGAAAAAAGTCATGATTCGCGTCAAGGCACCAACAAATTATCCGGATAGCTAGCCTGTGAGTGGCCTCATAATGAGGAGCCATAGACACCATGCCACCACCCGGTGGAGAAGTAAGACTCTGCGACACATCATCTAAATCTAGCGTCGGGTGGTGTACATGTACCCAAGAAAGGGCAACCTTGGCACCCGCAATAAGTTGCAGCTTCATAAAATGGTGGATTGCTTCATGATACCTTCGATCCGGATTCATGGATGTAGTATGATATCTTTTTCCCTAGAATACCTAGGTTTAATCGAACCAATGCTAAAAGGAAATAAAAAAGGACACGTCTAAAAGACTTTGGTTCTTAATTTAACTTTTGTTTACCGGACCAATCTAGTTTAATTTTTATAGTTGGTTGATTCAATCGATGGAGATAGGCCAGGGTTGAAGATCCACCTACAGCTGCACATCATAAGGGATAAAGGATAATAATAATAAGGATACTCACGTGTAATGTTTTAATAGGGATAATCTCTTGTGGGCAACACATCCTAATATACTAGAGCCCCTATGATGCAGCCAGAATAGCAATAGTTTTTTGATCCAACCGAGTGCACCATGAAGCCACGAGCTACAAATGATTATTAAGTGTAAAACACAGATCAAAGCATTAAGTGGTAATGTTGTTGTGATCTCGAATAGGTTGCTAAGCAAAGACCGTACTACCCTTTCTGTCACTAGGGTTCCTACGAGATCACCGCTAGCCAATTATCTCACCTCAAGACTTTATCAATCTCGGGGGTCTTGGGTACCTACAAGTCCGAAGATTGAGACAAGACACAAAGAAACAAAGATACAAATCCTGCTTTCAAACAATACACAATGGTCCCATAGATTAGATGCACATAATCGCTACGAGGTTTCTCCCCAACCAGTAGCCTGTGAGGACTACTCACTCATAACAATAAGATCAATGATAGAAAACATTGTGCAAATACTTAGATTGAAATCAAATATTCTTACAATGGTCTCCGAATCACAAGGATATATAAAATACAAAGTAATGACTATGGATAATGGAGGGGATGGAAGATGGAAGGGATGAACAATGGTGTGGATCTCCTTTGGTGTTGTTGTGATGCAATCTGAGAATGGCGGCTCCCTGGGCGGTGGCTGGAGCTTCAAAATATATAGGCGTCTTCACGAAAGTTATAGGGTTTGACAAGATGAAGCCGCCACCACATGGTATGGGCGGGACCTACCCGTACCAGTGTTCGTTATGGCTACAGACGCCTAGATTTGCTCCAAAATTACTTGGTTATCTGGACTTCCTCAAAAACCTTCATTATGACTCCTGACTTCGCATTAAAAAGCGTGATTTCCTGCACAATAGAATCCAAAGCAATGTTTTGCATATCTTTGCAATTATTAGTCATTAGTGGCAAGGCTAGAGAGTTTCTTGTCAACTGCTTGACTAAAAACAATGTTTAAACGCGGCGGAAGATGGCTATTTTTGGAGCTATCAACCTCCCCAAAGCTCAAACCTTGATCGCCCTCGAGCAAGAAGAAACAAAAGAACTATAAGGAATTCAACGTTTAAACTTGAAACAACGAGAATATGAATTCAGTTATGGTTGGTAGTCATATGCGTCCAACAGTTCATCCATTTGAAAGGCTTATCAAAGTTAGAGAAATGACAATAGTACTATACAAGCTTCGGAAAATCAAGACAATCAAAGTAGAGTTTAATATAAGTAGAAACAACTAGAAGTGTAACAATCAATCCAATTCTTCTAGTTAACTCTCAGCTTGCCAAGGAACACTAGGATGTTTTTAATAGCATAGTTTAGTAAGAAAGTTCATGTCCTAAGTAGAAGTATCTTATTGACGCCCACATCCATAAATTAAGGCTATCAGAACACTTCTAATCCAATCATTATATTTCAAGAAAATTCATAAAGTAGTAATGAGACCATGCCAAGGACTTGTTATGTGGATCTTCATATATATATATATTCTTCCTCTCTTTCAATGATCATTGGGTGTTTATTTTACAATTGCTTGCACAAATTTTGAGAGTACCAATACTTTTGCCCATTATAGTGACACGTATGCCACTCATGTCGTCAACTCATAGCCGAAATCTGGGGTTATACCATAGATCGTTCATAGGGTAGCGGAGTTGTTGGCATCCAAAGGTGTGCTTGAGAAACATAGAACTTTTTTTACTAGTACCAAGGTTTGATCCACAAGGTTATCTTTGGCATGTATCACAATTATCACTAGACTTCATTTCAATCAAACAACTCCTTTAAAGAGTGCCGTCAAGTCTTCAAAACATCTATGGGGTTAAGTGTCTTCAAAGTTAAAACTCTCAAGACAATCATTCATCAAATAAGTCGTAAATTTCAGACTTTTTATTGTTGTACTTGTTTGGAAATATTATTTCCAAGGCAAGACTCGGTTAGCTAAAAGAACTAGAACAAAAGCTTACACAACTAATCATCCATACCAATAAAAATTTTTACTCTAACTATTTTGAGCCACTCCCACTAGCATGGCATCTTAGCAAATCAACTAACTATAATAAACAATTCAAACTTCAAAGATGGGAGACATAGGACATACCTCTCATGAGTGACTTCATGATCCTCTTACTTATAGGGATGTGTTCCTTCAAAACTCAAGTATAATCACTCCTTAATAAAATTAACGTGAAGATGCAAAGCACAAATCCACGTTCATGAAAAAATAAAAATGGAAAAATCTTTTTGTATTTTTTAGGATAGGGATTAAAGAATAGAAAATAACTTGCGACCAAACAAGGCACTAAGAAAAGAAAAACAAACAAACGAAAAACAAAAGAAAACAAAAAAGAAAGCAAAGGCAAAACTAAGCAAATGAAAAATCAAAGGCAAAGTGTTGGAACTAGCCAACACAAGTGTTTCAAAGCTCTCAACGAGCTGGAGTAGAACCTCATTATTACACAAATAAAATTATCAGGGGAACACAGCTCCAAGCTCAGGCTTTTGCAAGCCCTTTTGTTGCTCATTGTGGTGGCCGTGGATAATCTCCGACGTTCCATTGGATGCTCCAATCATGGAACTGGGTGACGAGGATGGCAGTAGCATCTCAAAGGTTGATGGAGAGGTTGTTCATGTTTTGAATATTTCCTTCGAGCATATAAATATCTTCATAGGTGGTGTAGTAGTTTGGTGGTTGCACATCTTGTATGGGTCCTTCTTGTTCTACTTCTTCATCTTCTCCTTCCTCTCCCATGGGTACTTCATGTTGGGGTAGATTGCCTTAAACTGCGTGTCATAACGCAAATGTCCTTCCTCGATAGAGAATAGAACATTAGGAAAAGTAGCTAGCATCAAGTGATCCGCTCCATGTATATCAAGGAAGTATCTACCATTAGTTCTAGAAATCATACCACAAGCTCTCAGAGTAGAAAAGCTAAGACGGTGACTTCCTGTCAACGGTTCGATGTTACCTAGGTTGATGTGAAGTGCACGTGCCAAAACGTTTACAACTCATCCTCCCCATATGGGTCCTCGAGACTCTAGAGCCTGATTATTAAGGTAAAACACAAGAAGGGTGCCCAAATTTGGTGTTAAGTTACAGTTAATAATAGCAACTTTAGCGAGGACCATCATGTCCTTCTCATTGACTCTAGTAAACTCATCACGTGCCTGCAAGGTGTTAGCAATGACATAAAACAAATAACGAATAGCAGGGTGATCAATTTGGTTCCCCTTGGGTGTGTTTCTGTGAATTCGCATTCTATTAAAGTACTCCCAAGGTGTAGGATCTCAAACAAAAGTGGTGGAGCGTATGTCGGTGTTGTTGTTGGCAAACCCGGAACATTGAGCCTATTGGTCGAGGGTCAAGGAGTACTCATAGTTCATAAGACGAAAGTTGATACGATCAACTCCAAGCATTTTCTCCTCGGAACAATTGTGAGAGCACACCGTATGTGTCAAGGTGTAGAGAAACTCAAGCGGTAATTGGCGACATCTTGAAAGACAAAGTCATACAAACCAACATTATTGCAAAGTAAATTGAAATCAGCACGGATGCCAAGTTGGTTCAGGATATAGGGACATACACGCTTGGTGGACTTGATTTCTCGGAGCTTGAGACGGTTGAAACGGTTCAGCTGAAACTCCTCAGCGAACTCGATACCAAGTGACACTAGGGTCAACGTATCAATGGGTGGTGCGGCTTGTTCCGCATCTATCACACGTGTACGGCTCCTCGTGTTCATATTAGTTCGATTGAGTGCGAGGAATCAGAGAGAGATTGAATAAATTTGAAGATCTAATGGAGGTGGTTTGGAGTTTGGAGGTAGAAGAAAGAGAAAATATTGTGTTTGGGGATTTTTAGGTTTACCTCCTCCTAGGATATGGCGGCCACGTATGTGGTACGGGTGGGTGGTACGGCTGGAGCCCACCCGTACCAAGTCACTACCTTGGGGTCGATGTCTCCCTTCCGACAGCGAACTCGGTATGGTCACGTGGTATGGTCGTGCGTGCTCGTACAACTAGTTGTTATGAGTGCAGTACATTTGCTTGAAATATGATGTTTTGCTCGAGCGTAGGGTACGGGTGGGTCTAGTTGTACCAGTGGTCGTTACAACCCCAGAGTCCTATGGAAAAAAATCAAATTTTCTATTTTCCAAAGCCTTGAGGTGGTACGGGCACTTCCGGTCGTACCTCTAGTCGTTATGCTTGCAGTAAGCTGAATAACTCAAACAATTGAGTTAGTATATTTTTGCATCCTTCCTTACACATCTTAGCAAATGGCAAAATAATAGCATACATACTTCATAAAAATCATCAATACCTCTTAGGCCATGTTTTAGCAAATAAAACATTATTGAAGATTACCTTAGTTCTTCTCCTCTCTGCAAAGGTCTTCTTGAACACTCATTATTAAAAACAAAAACAAAAAAAAACTAACACACGAATAAAAACTTTTATCTCACATGGGTTGCCTCCCATGAAGCGCTTCTAATGAAGGTCAATTAGCTTGAGCCAGATGGTGATCATTTAGGTTTAATGAGTGGAACACCCACTCCAAAGTAATTGGCTTTCAATGTAATTATGCCATCATCATCATTATTAGGTTTGGTCTTTTTTCCCTAGGGAAGTGGACTATAAAAGGATCTCTATATGGTAGTACTATGCTCATATTATCTTCATGTAAATTGATTAAAGCTTTAATAGTTCTTACTAATGGCCTACCTAGAATTATAGGTGCTATGGGATCTTCAGGCATGTCCATTATAACTAGATCAATAATATAGGGACTACCTTTAATTTCAACAATTATGTTTTCTTTTAACCCAACAACTTGTTTATAAGTTGAATCAGCAAGATGGAGTCTTAATTCAGTAGTTGCAAATGACCCGAAGTTTAACTTATCAAATAAACTTTTGGCAATTTTTGAGACACTTGCACCAAGATCACAAAGTGTAGATATCTCATTAACCCCAACTCTAATTTTAATAGTGGGCTCAAATATATCATATATCTTAGCAGGAAGCTTATCAATACTCTACCTCTAATTCTCAAACTTTATATGCTACTTGACATGGGTATACCCTATAGGTACTCGAGTTTGGTATATACGGCCTGAATACGTGGAGGCCCACGGTGTCGCCAAGGCCCAAATGAAGGACTCGAGTGGCCTACGGACTCTCGATTGCTTGAAGAACAAGAAGAAACTAAAGATAGAAAGTTCAAAGGGGAAAACCCTAACCTGTAACCGACTCGACCTGCTACCTGAGACCTAGCCTATCTATATAAAGGCTATGAGGGGCAGCGAGAAGGACACACACAACCCTAGCTTCCACCACCCTCGCCAGATTGCATCAGCGCACCATTGTAATCTTCGATTCCCTTGATAATTCCACGAGCAGACAAGCAGGAGTAGGGACCTCTACGAGGCATGAACCTGGGTAAATCTTCGAGTCCCCTGTGTGCTTGTTTGCTAGACGATAGATGTCTCCAGTGCTACCTCCTTCTCTAAAACCCAAGTCCATAACAATGGGCATTGATGAGTTAAACCCTCGTCAATTGGCGCCGTCTGCGGGAACAGGGAGTGCTGATGTTAAGGCTTCTTCGGCCCCATCAACCGCGATCTACAACTCCGCAATAGCGGAGATTCGCCAGCTCTTCGGCGCATTCGACTTCACCGTCCACACGCCGGACACTCGCCCGCCCTTCGAGTCCATGGGCGACGGGATCAGCCTGGCGATAGGGAGCTTCCGCTTCCAAGTCGGTCAAATGGGCATGCTTCGCATGCCTGATCAGCCGATGGCGCCATCGATTGCCCCAGCATCATGGTTCCCTCCATCGATCGGCACCCTTAGTGAACTCAACGCCCCGAAAACAGTCGAGAACACGGTCAGCGACAGCAGTCGCGACTCCGATCTGAGCGATCTGGCCACTGAAGATGGAACCTACGGTTCCGGATCTGAGAGTTGCGGAAGCAGCAGCTTCCCCAATCACTTCTTGTGCGCCATCATCAACGCAGGCTATACCTCTGCCAACCGCGACAACACGGGTAATCGCGGTAATGGAACCGACCCGCCTAACGGTGGAAATGGCGGCAACGGCGGCAACGGTGGCAATCGCACCCCCATCAACAATGGAGGAGCAGGCGAACCTCCAACCATAATAAACGAGCAAACCGGCAAATGCGTCATGATCAGGCTCACCGAGCAAGAGTGGGCTCGCTGTCGCGAGGCCCTACGAGGCACTCCTTGATACATTCCAAATGTATCTATAATTTTTGATGTTCCATGCTTGGTTTTATCCACTTTCTTTTGTTTTGTTCCAACTTTGGAGTACTTTTTATATGATTTCTTGGACTAATCTATTAACAAGAGCCACAGTACTAGCTGTCTGTTTTCTGCTGTTTTTGGTTCAAGGAAAGTCAGAAAATGAATATTCTCGGAATTGGACGGGACAAAAGCCAAAGTGCCTATTTTTCCGAATGTGATCAAGTGCCAGAATACGAGACGGGGAGGAACCAGAGGGCGGCCACACCACATGGCCGCGCGGCCAGGCCTGGCCCATGCCAGGGGGTGGTGTGGCCAGCCTAGGCACCCCCTCGGCCTCCCCTTCTGACTAGAAGATGCCCTCGGGACGAAAACCCTAAGTACCCGATCAAAAATCCACGAAAGAGTCTGTAGCCGTCGTCATTTCCATCCCTAGATCGGGAGGGATCTGAATCTCTTCCCGACACCCTGCCGGAGAGGGGAATTCACCCTGGAGGCCTTCTTCATCACCATGCAAGCCTCCGGTGTGATGCGTGAGTAGTTCATCCTTGGACTACGGATCCATGTAGTAGCTAGATTGCTGGTTTCTCCTTCTTTGTGCTTTCATGTTTAGATCTTGTGAGCTCCGTTCATGATCAAGATCATCTATTTGTAATCCATACATGTTGTGTTTGCGGGGATCTGATGGATATTGAGATGCTATTTCAGATTGATTATTGATTCTATCATGTCTTTGTTATTTGAGATCTTGCATGCTTTCCGTTTTTAGTAGCTATCTTGGCCAAGTAGATGCTAGCAACTCCAAGAGTTAGTATTTATGCTCGATAGTGGGTTCATGCCTCTGGTAATCTGGGGAAGTGAGAGAAATATCTAATGTACTACATGTGCTGTTGCTACTATGGAGAAAACAACAATCCTTTGTTCATAGAACAATCGTATTGTTTACTTTACACACAGTTCGTAAAGCAATAATCTGTTGCTTGCAACTTAATATTGGAGGGGGTTCGGATGATAACCTAAAGGTGGATTATTAGTCATAGATGCAGTTGGATGGCAGTCTATGTATTATGTTGTAATGCTCAATCAAGTCTCAGAGGAGTCAAGATGATTAGTGTATGCATGTATTGCTTTCTCGGTGTTTGTCAATTGCCCCTCTGTAATTTGTTCACCCAGCATGTTATCTATCTTAAGGAGAGCCACCTCTAGTGAACTATGGATCCTGGTCCTTTGTCTTTTACATACAATCTACAATCTTTTACTCCTTTGTGTTTACTTTCTGCAAACTTTTACTTCTTTCCATTCGATACGTTTAATCCTTTGTTTTCTGCAAAACACGGTGAGATTGACAACCTCATCACAAGTTGGGGACAAAGTTCTGTGGTTGTGTTGTGCAGGTCTCCACGTTGCTACTAGCACCGGTAGTGCGCCCTACCAAAGCTCAGCTAGTAACACCTTTGGGGTGTTTCCTTGCTCCTACTGGTTCGATTAAACCTTGGTTTCATAACTGAGGGAAAACTTACTGCTGGGCTCATCATACCTTCCTCTTGGGGTTCCCAACGAGCTCTACGTTGAAAGTCGAGTGCATCAAGATCTTTTCTGGCGCCGTTGTCGGGGAGTCAAGGACATCTTCACAAGGGGAGTCCCTCATAACCAATCTCTTTACTTTGTTGTTTTTGTTTTGCTTAGTTTTCTTTTTTCTTTGTTTGCTTGTTTGGTTCTTCAAAAAACACAAAAAAATTAGTTTTACAAGTTTGCTTTCTTATTTGAAAACCCAAAAAAATGACTACTCTTGAAAACACTAAGTTGTGTGACTTTACTAGCACCAACAACAATGATTTTGTGAGCACACCTATTGCTCCACCTGTGGCTGAAAATACTTTCTTTGAGATAAAACCTGCTTTGCTCAATCTTGTTATGAGAGAACAATTTTCTGGTATTGGTAATGAAGATGTTGCTTCCCATCTAAAAAACTTTGTTGAACTTTGTGAGATGCAAAAGCATAGGGATATAGATGGTGATATTATTAAGCTGAAATTGTTTCCTTTCTCTTTGAGAGGAAAGGCTAAAGAATGGTTGAATTCCTTAACTAGCAATAGTATTGATTCTTGGACTAAGTGCAAAGATGCTTTTATTGGAAAATACTATCCTCCTGCTAAGATTATATCCATGAGAAGTGAAATAATGAAGTTTAAACAACTTGATAATGAGCATGTTGCTCAAGCTTGGGAAAGAATGAAATCTTTGGTAAAGTATTGTCCCACTCATGGACTGACTGCTTGGATGATCATCCAAACTTTTTATGCAGGATTGAACTATTCTTCAAGGAACCTATTGGATTCAGCTGCTGGAGGTACCTTTATGACCATCTCTTTGGGCGCTGCAACAAAACGCTTGGACAATATGATGGTTAATTATTCTGAGTGGCATACTGAGAGAGCTCCGCAAGGTAAGAAGGTAAATTCTGTTGAGGAAACCTCCTCCTTGAGTGATAAAATTGACATTATTATGTCTATGCTTGTTAATGGGAAAGCCCATATTGATCCAAATAATGTTCCTTTAGCCTCTTTGGTTGCTCAAGAAGAGCAAGTTAATTTGAACTTCATAAGGAATAACAACTTTGGCAACAATGCTTATGGTAATAATGCTTATAGGAACAATTTTGGTAACAACAATTATAGGCCCTACCCTCCTAGTAATACTTATGGCTATAATGGTAAACCTGAATTACCTAGTGAAGGAAGAATTTTAGAAGTTGAAAGAGCCACTAAAAACTTCATGCAAATGCAATATGAGCAAAATAAAATATTTACTAAAACTATGGAGGAATAATCTATCATTTTGAAGAACATTAGCCATCAACTTGAGAGTCTAAATAGGGAAATTCCTAGTTTACAATTGAAACTCTCTAATGCTGAAAGAAATATATCATCTTTGTCTAAAGCTCAATCTTCATTGATTAATAAAATGGCTGCTAAACCTGAAACTAATGAGAATCCCTTTGCAGCTACTAATGCCATACAAGTAAGAATTTATGAAAATGTTAGACTATTAGCTGAATTACATGCTAAGTGGGAAAGAGAAGATGAAATTGCTAGAAACATTAGTGTTTCTACTATCACCACCACTAGTGTTGAGGCTAGTAATAGTTCTACTACTTTAGATGATAAAGTTGATTTTGATCTTGATGGTTGCAATATCTCTGAAATTATTAAGTTCCTACAAAAGCTTGCTAAAATTCCTAATGCTAGTGCTATGAACATGGCTTTTACAAAACACATTATTGATGCTCTCATAAAGATTAAAGAAGAAAAGATGAAACATAAAGCTTCTATTCCTATAAAGTAAGAAGATGGTTGGGAACCCATCATTAATATGAAAGTGAATGACTTTTATTTCAAAGCTTTGTGTGATCTTGATAGTAGTGTTTCTATTATGCCTAGAAAGATTTATGATATGCTTGATTTGCCTCCACTTGAAGATTGTTATTTGAATGTCCCACTTGATGCTAATGCTAAAAAGAAACTCATGGGGAGTCTTAATGATGTTCTTATTATGGTTAACAATTCCTATGTCCCCGTTGATTTCTATATTTTGGATGTTGAATACAATGCTTCTTGTCCTATTACTTTGGGAAGACCTTTTCTTAGAACTGTTGGTGCCATCATTGATATGAAAGAAGGCACCATTAAATATCAACTCCCACTAAAGAAAGGTATAGAACACTTCCCTAAAAAGAGAGAAAAGATTTCTTTTGCTTCTCCTATGAAAACAAAATTTGGTCTTAATGCTTCTTCATTTGAGAACACTTGATTCTTTCCTTGCTTCTTCTGCCTAACTTAAATGCGTTAAAGAAAAGTACTTATTAGGAGATAACCCAAGAGTTTTAGATGAGTCTTGGAAGTTATTACCTCTGTAATAACCTCTTCTTATCCTTTTTATTTGCTTTTTGTGCCAAGAGTAACCTCTAATGAGAGAGAAGTAATGATTGGGAAAGTTGCTGTCCCAAAACAGATTTCTGTGCTTCACTGTAAAAATTCATGAGATAGCTCTGTTGTAGGGTAACGGGTAGGCTACACTAGCGTAAAATCAAAAATTTCTACCGCGTCAACCAGGAATACTATGGTCATAGATCACGGGATTACCGCTAGACGCGCAGGTGCGGAACTCGATGAAGCACGTTGCGGCAGTGTAGATGTTCTACGTCTCCTCCTCGTCCTCGTCCCACGAGCAGCTCCCCTTTGCGCGGCTCGTCCAAGTGCTACAGATGCAGCACCTCCGAGGTATCCACACGTCCGGAGTGGAAGCCGTCACACGCCAGACTGCCAGTTCTGCGCGTGCAACACAGGCGGAAGAGGAGTGGCGGCTGGGTGGAATGCTCTCTCCTTTTCAGCTCGCCTCACTCCCTCTTATATAGGCATCCCTGGTGGGCTTCTACATTAGCAGCCCATTAGCAGCCTAAGCCTGGTCTAATTCGGATCCAATCCTCATTAGGCTTCCAGCCCCTAAAGTGTGTGACCCTATAGGTTCATACACGTATAGACATGACGCGAGTACACTTACTCCGTCAATAGTTGGTAGCGGCCTCTAGCAGGACGTGCCAACTCCTAAACGCATATAAAGATCATTCGGACGAACCATCACAAGGTTGAGTACATGTCTTTCCCTTTGCCTCACGATATTTGGTCTAGCTCTAAGCTAACCTCTCTTTCTCGATACTGTGATTCAGAATCCCTTTACTAGGTTAACTCTTAACCATATGTAGCACGGCCATGCATTTCTGGATCCGATCACTCGAGGAGCCCAGAGATATCTCTCTCAAGTAGAGAGGGGCAAATCCCATCTTGATTGACCGATGCCTTGCAGCATGTATCAGGACAAACCCGAAAGCTACCTTTATAACTACCCAGTTACGAAGTAGTGTTTGATAGCCCCAAAGTAGGTCGATCCACATCTCAAGTACATGCGACAATCTCAGGTCTAAGGACAAAACGTACACGATGTGTAGAGAGAGCTGCAAGTATTATTGCTAGTCTCATGTTGGGTCAGTCCAACCCCATGTTCATAACATGTGTCCACATCATTGGTTTGACATCTCTATGTCAATGACTTGCGAAACATAGTCATTAACCAATCGATGTGCTAGTCTAATATTCACGTGTGTCCTCGCGTGAACTCCGACTAGGGACAATTATTAGATAACCATACAAGTAAAGAGTTTCACAAACAATTCACATAATTGCCAATCAATACAAGTTGCCTGGTATATGGATATTCAAGGAACATTATAATAACTCATGGATACACATGAAATACAATCATCTCTATGATTGCCTCTAGGGCATATTTCCTTCAGTCTCCCACTTGCACTAGAGTCAATCTAGACAGTATGTAATACCTATTGCTCTTGTGTGCGCTTCATGCGCAGGCTGCGGGAGTGGCTTAGTCAAGGGATCAGCAACATTTGAGTCCGTATGTATTTTGCATAACATGACACTACCTTCATCAATGAACTCACGAATCAGATGGTAGCGCATGCGAATATGTTTGTTCTTCTGGTGCTGTCTAGGTTCTTTGGCTTGTGCAATAGCACCATTGTTGTCACAATAAACGTCCAAGGGATTGGACGAGCCCTAAACCACACCAAGAGCGATCAGGAAATTCCTAATCCAAACAGCTTCCTTTGCCGCCTCTGAGGCAGCAATATATTCAGCTTCTGTTGAAGAGGAGGCCACTGTATCTTGCTTGGAACTTTTCCAGCTCACAGCACCACCTATTCATGACAAACACATAACCTGATTGCGATTTCGAGTCGTTTGAGTCATTAAGGTAACTCGCATCTGTGTAACCCTTTACACTGAGTTCAACCTCACCTCCATAAACTAGGAACATATCCTTAGTCCTTCTCAAGTACTTAAGGATATTCTTTACCGCTGTCTAGTGAATCTCACCTGGATCAGCCTGGTATCTGCTCGTAACACTTAGAGCATAGGAAACATCTGGGCGAGTACATGTCATTGCATACATGATGGATCCAATAGCCGAAGCATATGGAACCCTACTCATGCGTTCTCGCTCATCAGTGGTCGAAGGACACTGAGTCTTCCTGAGTTTAATGCCGTGAGACATGGGCAAGAACCCCTTCTTAGCCTCTTCCATGCTGAACCGTTTCAACACTTTGTCAATGTACGTACTCTGGCTTAATCCAATTAGCCTCCTTGATCTATCTCTATAGATCTTGATACCCAGAATATATGCCGCTTCTCCCAAGTCCTTCATAGAAAAACTATTTTTCAATGAGGTCTTAACAGACTCGAGCATAGGAATGTCATTTCCAATCAATAATATGTCATCCACATATAAGATTAGAAACACAAGTGATTTCCCATTTTCTTTCTTATACACACAAGGTTCTTGTTCGTTTTTGGTGAAGCCAAACTCCTTTACAACTTCATCAAATCGAATGTTCCAACTCCGAGATGCTTGCTTCAGCCCATAAATAGACTTTTGAAGTTTGCATACCTTTCCAGCATTGTTTCGATCGACAAAACCTTCGGGCTGCATCATATACACGTCCTCAGAAAGGATTCCATTTAAGAAAGCCGTCTTGACATCCATCTGCCATATCTCATAATCGAAATGTGCAGCAATGGCTAGAATGATCCGTATAGATTTAAGCATCGCTACGGGCGAGAAAGTCTCGTCGTAGTCAACTCCTTGAACTTGTCGAAAACCTTTTGCAACAAGTCGAGCTTTATGGATGTGAACATTTCCATCCATATCAATCTTCTTCTTATAGATCCACTTGCACTCGATGGCTTTAAAACCATCAGGCAGGTCAACCAAGTTCCAAACTTGATTGTCTCCCATGGACTCTATCTCGGATCTCATGGCAATCAGCCATTTCTCAGAGTCTGGGTCCACCATCGCTTCTGCATAGGTCGCAGGCTCATCATTGTCTAACAATAATAACTCTCGCGCTCCGCGGAGCCTCGCCGACCTTCGTGGTTGTGGTGCTTCTATTGCCACGGGTTCCTCAACTTGTTCTGCTACAATAGCATCACTCGTAGAAGCATCCCCGACTGGCTCATCTTGAACTTCTTCAAGTCGCACCGACCTTCCACTCGTTCCCTGTGTGAGAAACTCTTTCTCTAGGAAAACACCGCTACGAGCGACAAACACTTTGCCCTCTTCTCGGTTGTAGAAGTAATACCCTAAGGTTTCCCTTGGGTATCCCACAAAACTGCACTTATCCGATTTGGGTGTTAGCTTGTCCGACTGAAGTCGCTTGACAAATGCATCACAACCCCAAATCTTTAGAAAAGACAAACTGGGATTCTTTCCAGTCCACATCTCATATGGTGTCTTAACTACGGATTTAGATGGTACCCTATTTAGTGTGAAAGCTAATGTTTCTAGCGCGTAACCCCAAAATGATAATGGTAAATCCGACTGGCTCATCATCGATCGAACCATGTCCAACAAAGTTCGATTACGCCGTTCAGAGACCCCGTTTCTTTGAGGCGTTCCGGGCGGCGTGAGCTGTGGAACAATTCCGCAACTCTTAAGATGATTGCTAAACTCGTGACTCAAATATTCACCTCCGCGATCAGATCGCAAGGCCTTTATTTTCTTGCCACATTGATTCTCTACCTCATTTTGAAACTCTTTGAACTTTTCAAAAGTTTCAGACTTATGCTTCATCAAGTAGACATAGCCATATCTACTGAAATCATCAGTGAAAGTAATGAAGTAGTGATATCCTCCTCTGGCTGTCATGCTCATTGGTCCACATACATCAGTATGTATGAGTTCCAACAAGTCTGTCGCTCTCTCGGGAAACCCCTTGAAAGGCGTCTTGGTCATCTTTCCAAGTAAACAAGCTTGACATGTCTCGTATGATTCAAAATCAAACGAAGTGAGAAGACCATCACCATGGAGCTTCTTCATGCGCTTTTCACTTATATGCCCCAAACGACAATGCCATAGATAGGTAGGACTCAAATCATTTGGCCGAAGCCTTTTAGCACTAACATTGTAAACACATGCATTATAAAGATTTAAAATAAATAACCCATTCATAATGGGAGCATCAGCCACAAACATAGCATTCTTAGAGATTACACAACCATTGTTTGTACTCGCGAATGAATAACCATCCCTCATCAAACATGAAGGTGATAAAATGTTTCGACCCATACTAGGAATGTAATAACAATTATTCAACTCCATGATAAATCCTGACGGAAGGTGAAGTTGCATGACGCCGACGAACAATGCAGCAACCCTTGCTTTATTTCCGACGCGAAAATCCACTTCGCCTTTCTGCACTTCTCTAGTCCTTATTAGCCCCTGCATCGAATTGCAAATATGAGCAACCGATCCGGTATCAAATACCCAAGAGTTAACATAAGAATCTGCGAGAAAAATGTCCACAACATTTACAACAAGTGTACCTGAGTGGGAAGTACTCTTACTTCCACTTTTCTTCAAAGAAGCCTGGTACTTGCTGCAGTTTCTCTTCCAGTGGCCATATTCGTGACAAAAGAAACACTCAGTGTCTCCTGCAGGACCAGCCTTTTGCTTGGGTGCAGGGTTTGGCTTAGGGATCGTATCCTTAGCCTTGCCCTTCTTCTTCTGCCAAGAAGTGCCCTTTTTCTTGAAGCTAGGCTTGTTCTGCACAGCCATCACATGGCTATGCCCTGCACACTTCTTAATGTCACATTCTGCTGTTTTCAGCATCCCACATAATTCATTAAGGCCCCTCTCCACCCCATGCATATGGTAGTTCGAAATGAAATGCCCATAGCTAGATGGAAGAGATGCCAAAATGAAGTCAGTGGCCAACTCTTGGCCTAATGGAAAACCAAGCTTTTCCAAAGTCTGACTGTAACCAACCATTTTGATCACATGGGGGCCTACAGCTGCTCCCTCTGCCAGCTTGCATTCCACAAAGGACTTAGCGACATTGTACCTCTCAGTCCTAGCCTGAGTCTGGAACATGTCCTTAAGCGCAACGATCATATCGTACGCTTCCTGATCCTCAAACTGTTTTTGAAGATCAGGTTCCATGCATGCAAGCATAAGACAACTGACCTCAAGAGATTCATCACATGCTTTCTTGTAGGCATTCTTAAGGGTAGCAGTTGCATTATCAGCAGGTTCATCCGGGATTGGGGTATCCAGAACAGTTTCCTTTTTCTCAGCCCTGAGAACAATTCTCAGGTTACGGACCCAGTCCGAATAGTTTGTTCCATTTAGTTTATCCTTTTCAAGAATCGAACGCAAAGCAAAAGGTGATGAATTGTTCGGTGCCATTGATCTACAACAAAAAATATGCAAAATACTAAGCCATGTAACCATGAAAGAGTAAAACATATTAAACAATTTAATAGCATATACTCCCACTTAAATCAACATCCCTCTATTGATACTAAGTGATTCAAGATCCCCAATTAACAAGTCGACTAGTGAGCTTTAGCATCACTGCTAGAAGACAAGGTAAATCGGTAAGCAACCTTTGCTAATCATATCACATATGACTCTTGTTGTTGGGTGACATCTCTATGTCAAAACTAGGCGCCCAACCTTTATGCCCCAAGGTCCTTAACTGTTAAGATGACCTTGTTAAGCTCACCAACCCTTATGCGTGTAGGTATCCGATACAAACCCATCCAGCCAAGGAAAACCGTGGCACCCTAATTTCATAGACCCACCAACGATTGTACAGGGCATAGGATGGTGCAAGGTTTGGTTGGGAGGGCATGGTTTTAACTTAAACTTTGTGAGGGATCGTTCTACTTCTATCATCTAAGCATGCATAGTAGTAAAACGTATAAGAATAGCATTCACATAGATGTGATACAGTATGGCCCATTTTCTCATGGTGATCTCCATCGCCATAGAACCTGTCCACCATGATGATCTCCATCTTCATGCTCTATGCGAGCCATCCTCCAAGTGATGAGTTCTCCAAGAAATAATACAAGCTATTACTCCTAACATCTAGTAATCAAAATTACATTGTATTGGGATCATCACAAGTTGGCACGCAGGCCATTACAATAATTGACAACACATATGGCTCCAGCCATGTTGCCCAACTCACGACACGCAGGTCATGAAAAATACATACATGCATCACATACATTTTTGGGCCATACTGATCACATAAATCCTGCAAAAACAAGTTGTGCATAGAATCGCATTCTACCGGATCATGTGAAATCGTACCACCTATGAACCTTAACGAGATACAAAAAGGGGGGCTACGACTAAAGGGGGGTCTAGGGGGTCTCCCCCTGCGGGGTTCGAAGGGGCAGCGCCCCTCGCGGTACCTTTAAACCGACCATAAACCGACCATAGTTCCGATTTGACCAAACTTCTTTGATCACGGTACGTCGATTCAGATCTAATTCCCGATTCGATCAATCATATTGATCTTCGCGTGATTCAGAAGGATTTATGTGTCACTGTCTACCCCGATGGCGGAAACCGACCGGTAGGGGTAAGTCGTTCGACGACCTTAGAATCACGATCACGGAAAGTAAGATCATAGATCAATCCAAAAACACCGCCATACAAACGATCATATCATTCATATCAATCTACATATCACCATATGCAAACTTCCCGAACCTATGACTGAATAGCATCGGCTCTGATACCACTGTAGGGTAACGGGTAGGCTACACTAGCGTAAAATCAAAAATTTCTACCGCGTCAACCAGGAATACTATGGTCATAGATCACGGGATTACCGCTAGACGCGCAGGTGCGGAACTCGATGAAGCACGTTGCGGCAGTGTAGATGTTCTACGTCTCCTCCTCGTCCTCGTCCCACGAGCAGCTCCCCTTTGCGCGGCTCGTCCAAGTGCTACAGATGCAGCACCTCCGAGGTATCCACACATCCGGAGTGGAAGCCGTCACACGCCAGACTGCTAGGTCTGCGCGTGCAACACAGGCGGAAGAGGAGTGGCGGCTGGGTGGAATGCTCTCTCCTTTTCAGCTCGCCTCACTCCCTCTTATATAGGCATCCCTGGTGGGCTTCTACATTAGCAGCCCATTAGCAGCCTAAGCCTGGTCTAATTCAGATCCAATCCTCATTAGGCTTCCAGCCCCTAAAGTGTGTGACCCTATAGGTTCATACACGTATAGACATGACGCGAGTACACTTACTCCGTCAATAGTTGGTAGCGGCCTCTAGCAAGACGTGCCAACTCCTAAACGCATATAAAGATCATTCGGACGAACCATCACAAGGTTGAGTACATGTCTTTCCCTTTGCCTCACGATATTTGGTCTAGCTCTAAGCTAACCTCTCTTTCTCGATACTGTGATTCAGAATCCCTTTACTAGGTTAACTCTTAACCATATGTAGCACGGCCATGCATTTCTGGATCCGATCACTCGAGGGGCCCAGAGATATCTCTCTCAAGTAGAGAGGGGCAAATCCCATCTTGATTGACCGATGCCTTGCAGCATGTATCAGGATAAACCCGAAAGCTACCTTTATAACTACCCAGTTACGGAGTAGTGTTTGATAGCCCCAAAGTAGGTCGATCCACATCTCAAGTACATGCGACAATCTCAGGTCTAAGGACAAAACGTACATGATGTGTAGAGAGAGCTGCAAGTATTATTGCTAGTCTCATGTTGGGTCAGTCCAACCCCATGTTCATAACATGTGTCCACATCATTGGTTTGACATCTCTATGTCAATGACTTGCGAAACATAGTCATTAACCAATCGATGTGCTAGTCTAATATTCACGTGTGTCCTCGCGTGAACTCCGACTAGGGACAATTATTAGATAACCATACAAGTAAAGAGTTTCACAAACAATTCACATAATTGCCAATCAATACAAGTTGCCTGGTATATGGATATTCAAGGAACATTATAATAACTCATGGATACACATGAAATACAATCATCTCTATGATTGCCTCTAGGGCATATTTCCTTCATCTGTATGTCCGATTGAGCTGTAATTTTTTTTACTTCTTCCCCAGGTTGTTATATAACTTTCGTTAGTTCAACACTTTTTGATTTGAGCAACAGAAGGTCTTCGAAAAAATTCGTATTTACCTGCTGGTGTGTTTTGACAGATTTCTGCCATTTTCTGCATTTGCTTCTTGTTAGTTCCTTCTTGAGTTCTTTTGGGGAATTGAGCTTTTTGAGGTAAGTGCTGCAGTAGCTAGTGTTCTAATGGAAGTTTATTTGGTGTTAGAACTGAACCTTGAGACTTATTTATATTAAGTGCACTAATGTTGCTAATAAAGATTGTGTAAAGTTTTGTATGAAGGAAAATTTTCAGGTGTATGGAAGGAATGAGTAATGAGATGAAGGATGGACTAAAGCTCAAGCTTGGGGATGCCACACGTGTCACCCCAAAAAATATCCAAGAAGTACAAGCGTGAAAGCTTGGGGATGCCCAAGGCATCCCCTTCTTCATCAATAAAAATCCCAGGTTTCTTCCAAACGCTTCATTTTTATTGTTTCATGCACAGTTGTGTTTTTCTTGGAGCGTCTTCTTTTTCACTTTTGTTTTGGTTTTTAATTTGCTTGGTTTGCTTAGTTTTTTGAATAAATTGGTTGGACCCCTCTTTCATACTTTGGTTTGCAAATAGTTTGGTTTGGTTTGGAAAAGAGTAGGAAAGTTCATGCTTATGTGGTAAAAAGAGCTTGTTTTTGACTATGGCCTATGCTTTGTCATGCCATGCTTGATATTGTTTTGGCTTTATGCTTAGTATTCTTTGTTGTAGCATGACTTGTTATAAACAATTGATATTGCTTAATGTGCCTTGGATGAATCATGCGTTGTTTTAGATATTTAAGCATAGTATAGTGGTCTTCTCCTTTGATGCTTTATTTGGGTTGACTTGGCGCATGCCCACACCATGTTATGACTATCCAAAGTCACCATAGCCTTTATGATCCTTTAGTTTTCAACTTGTAGTATCACTTTATCCTTTGATCAATGATGTTTTGTCGCTCTGCATGATTATGGCCATTTTTGCTCTCTTAGTTTGTCGCTCCCAGTATTTTGCTAGCCTCCACAACAAAGTGTGAGTTCCACTCATGCATCCAACTCCCTAAACCAAGTTATTCCAAAGAGTCCACCATACCTACCTACTAGCTTATGCTATTCCAAGTATATTCATGCTTTTGTTTACCTTCCACTTGTTATGAGAAAACTAGTGATTAAAGCTCTCACGAACTTGATGGCACACTTTACTTCATTGCCTCTAATAAACTTGAACCATTGGGTCCTTCTTTGTTGCGTATATGCTTGCCCTTTATAAGTTGAAATTAGCAGAACCATATTTCATGGGGAACGCTTTCAACATTGCCCTTGTACTTTGTACCCCGTTGATATCATGTTCTTTTGCTTACGGATCCTGACAGTGTGAAATAAAAGTGGAACTTGTAAGATCATGGAGTTTGTATGTGTGTTAGAGAAACGCTTGGGCCGCTAGCCTACGCCATGCCTAATCATGGTGGAAACTTGTAGCATCACCATAATGAGCACTCTATGAAGCATCCTCAATAAAAACCTATGCAAATAGCAAATAAAAAGATCGCTGAGATGCTCATTGTATGCTTGCCTTGTCATTTTGATTATGAGAATGCTCCCGTATCATGTGCAAGGGGTACCCCGTTGGCGGTTCTTAATGATACACATATACTTACAATGATAAGAGCTTACTCGTGACTGGAGTTTAGTAGCATGAGGACCGGTCTTCGTAAGTAAGGGGCATAAGATTTAGGTTTATAACTTGTCAAGAATATCCTCTTAGCTGTGTCACTTTAACCTTAATAACCTTCAAGATGCTTATGATAGGGGCAATGAGAGCTGAAAGCTACAAGTACCATAATTTTTGGAAGCTCTTTATGAGACTTGAATCCCTACTTCCTTTTACAAAAGGCCTTTCTTCCACCATTATATTGAGTCTCCACCTTCTATCTTTATGCACCTACTTTGAGAGCATAGTGGCCATTCTTAGTTCTATGTGCATTGTCCCAATACTAGTTGATTGATGCATAACTTGTTATTGCCTGTTTTAAACTATTGTATCTAGTTACTCTTATGAACTTTGAAGGTGTCCGTTGCATTTATATTTGCTACTCTATTGAGGGACAAGCTGAATACTATTATGCTATGTTTTCTTTATGTGAAACAAACAAACGTCTTGCAAGGCATTGTTATTAATGATTCTTTTGTTTGTGCCTTTTCATGTTGCATCATAGTTTCTTTGATTATTGCTAGAACTTTGTCTTTCATGTTATGATTGAAGTACTATGATCCCAGCTTTGAATGTTTTGCAAATACTTTGATCAAGTCTTTGATGGTGCATGTCACCTCAAAAATTATTATTTTTATCACTTACCTACTCGAGGACGAGCAGGAGTTAAGCTTGGGGATGTTGATACATTGCAAATGTATCTATAATTTTTGATGTTCCATGCTTGGTTTTATCCACTTTCTTGTGTTTTGTTCCAACTTTGGAGTACTTTTCATATGTTTTCTTGGACTAACCTATTAACAAGAGCCACAGTACCAGCTGCTTGTTTTTTGCTGTTTTTGGTTCTAGGAAAGTTAGAAAATGAATATTCTCGGAATTGGATGGGACAAAAGCCAAAGTGCCTATTTTTCTGGATGTGATCAAGTGCTAGAATACGAGACGGAGAGGAGCCAGAGGGCGGCCACACCACCTGGCCGTGCGGCCAGGCCAGGCCTGCGCCAGGGGGTGGTGTGGCCAGCCTAGGCACCCCCTCGGCCTCCCCTTCCGACTAGAAGATGCCCTCGGGACGAAAACCCTAAGTACCCGATCAAAAATCCACGAAAGAGTCTATAGCCGCCGTCATCTCCATCCCTAGATCGGGAGGGATCTGAAGCTCTTCCCGGCACCCTGCCGGAGAGGGGAATTCACCCTGGAGGCCTTCTTCATCACCATGCAAGCCTCCAGTGTGATGCGTGAGTAGTTCATCTTTGGACTACGGATCCATGTAGTAGCTAGATGGCTGGTTTCTCCTTCTTTGTGCTTTCATGTTTAGATCTTGTGAGCTCCATTCATGATCAAGATCATCTATTTGTAATCCATACATGTTGTGTTTGCGGGGATCTGATGGATATTGAGATGCTATTTCAGATTGATTATTGATTCTATCATGTCTTTGTTATTTGAGATCTTGCATGTTTTCCGTTGTTAGTAGCTAGCTTGGCCAAGTAGATGCTAGCAACTCCAAGAGTTAGTATTTATTCTCGATAGTGGGTTCGTGCCTCTGGTAATCTGGGGAAGTGATAGAAATCTCTAAGGTACTAGATGTGTTGTTGGTACTAGGGAGAAAACAACAATCCTTTGTTCATAGAACAATCGTATTGTTTACTTTACACGTAGTTCGTAAATCAATAATCTGTTGCTTGCAACTTAATACTGGAGGGGGTCCGGATGATAACCTGAAGGTGGATTATTATGTTGGAGATATGCCAAAGAGGCAATAATAAAGTGGTTATTATTATATCTTTATGTTTATGATAAATGTTTACATCCCATGCTATAATTGTATTAACCGGAAACATTAATACTTGTGTGTTTTGTAAACATAAAAGAGTCCCTAGTAAGCCTCTTGTTAAACTAGCTTGTTAATTAATGGATGATCATGGTTTCCTGATCATGGACATTGGATGTCGTTAATAACAAGATCATATCATTAGGAGAATGATGTAATGGACACACACCCATAGTAAGGATAGCATAAGATCAAGTCATTAAGTTCGTTTGCTATAAGCTTTAAAATACATAGTAACCTAATCCTTCGACCATAAGGTTATGTTAATCACCATCACCGGATGGGTACTTTGATGACATCAAACACTGCTTCGTAACTGGGTGGTCATAAAGGTGTCATTGGGTATTCTGAAAGTATGTGTTGAAGCGCACGGACCAAGATTGGGATTTGTCCATCCATATGACAGATAGATATGCTCTGGGCCCTCTCGGTGGAATGTCATCTAACTAGCGTGCAAGCATGTGATTGGGTCACAAGGGATGACATAACATGGAACGAGTAAAGTGTACTTATCAGTAACGAGGTAGAACTAGGTATGGAGATACCGACGATCAAACCTCAGATAAGTAGAGTATCGTGTGACAAAGGGAATTGGTTTCGTATGTTAATGGTTCTATCGATCACAAAGTCATCGTTGAGTATGTGGGAGCCGTTATGGATCTCCATATCCCGCTGATGGTTATTGATCGGAGAGGTGTCTTCATCATGTCTGCATATTCACGAACCGTAGGGTGACACACTTAAGGTTCTAAGTTGTTTTAAGTAGATATAGAATGTGCGTTGGAGACCGAATGTTGTTCGGAGTCTCGGATTGGATCCGGGACATCACGAGGAGATCCGGAATTGTCCGGAGAATAAGATTCATATATTGGGGATCATTTTCTAAGTTAGGAAATGTTCCGGAGTATTTGTATGGGGATTCTAGAAGGTTTTGGAATGTTCCGGAAGGTTCTAGAAGATTTCTTGGAGTTTACTTGAAAACCAAGAAAGGATCAAGGAATCCTTGTGGGGTAAGACAAGGATTCGTGGGGGAGTAGGACTCTCCCCCCACCTCCTTGATCCGCCGGCCAAGGGAGAGGGGAGTCCTAGAAGGACTCCACCTCCCCATGGCGCCTCCCTCCTTTAAATAGAGGGGTGGAGGCGCCACCCCCTTGCCCCTCCACTACTCCAGCTCCTAGCCGCCTCTCTCCTCCTCCTTTCTTCTGCTCAGGCTTAGGCGAAGCCCTGCAGAATTCTCTACTCCACCACCACCACTACGCCGTCGTGCTGCTGGGATTCCGTGGAGAAGATCTACTACCTCCGCTGCTCGCTGGAACGAGGAGAGGAAGGTCTGCTTCGACTCCGCACGTGTGACCGACTGCGGAAGCGCTGCCGGAACGCGGCGCTGGAAGGATCGTCCACACGATATTGAGATCGGCAAGTGATCGACTACATCAACCACGAGATCCAATCTCGTAATGCTTTCGGATCTACAAGGGTTAGTACAGATCTATCTCGTTGCACATGTCTAATAGATTAGATCTTGGCTTTTATCTAGATTAGATCTAGAATTTGTTCGTTCTTGCGGTAGAATTTTTTTGTTTTCCATGCTACGAACCCATTAGTGGTATCAGAGCCGTATCTATGCGTAGATCTGTTGCACGAGTAGAACACAATGGTTTTGTGGGCATTGGTGCTCGTGCCGTCTTTTGCTTTGTGTACTTTGCATATTGCGGTATGGTGGGATGAAGCAGCTCGGGCTAACCTTACATGTCATCGCACATGAGACTTGCTCCACGCTTGACGTGTAACTTGCTTTGCACAAGTGGCTTTGCGGGTGTCTGTCTCTCTCACCATAGTATAGATCCAATTTACATTTTGCACTTGATAGAACTTGTATCAATGTTGTGGTTCATGTTCGTAGGTAAGATCCGTTCTTATTCGAAAGCCCCAAGCCACGTAAAACATGCAAAGAAGATTAGAGGCGTCTAACTTGTTTTTGCAGGGGTTTTGTGATGTGATATGGCCATTATGTGATTGTGATTATATTTGATGTATGCAATAATCCTTATTGTAATATGGCAACCGGCAGGAGCCTAATGGTTGTCTTTAAATTTTGTTTAAGACCTGCGTGTCTATTCATCTTGTAATAGCTTTGTTCCAAGTAGTTGTAATAGTTGCTAGTGGTGATGGACAACCATGAAGCGGCGCCACGGACCTTGACGCCATGCTGGTGATGATGGAGATCATGTCCGTGCTTTGGAGATGGAGATCAAAGGCACAAGAAGAAAGGGCCATATCATATCACACTAATTATGAATTGCCTATGATGTTAATCCTTTATGCATCTTGTATTGCTTAGATCATGATGGTAGCATTATAAGATGATCCCTCTCACTAAATATCAAGTAATAAAGTGTTCGTCCTTAGTTGGCACCGTTGCTAAGACTCGTCGTTTCGAAGCATCTCGTGATGATCGGGTGTGATAGACTCTACGTGTGCATACAACGGGTGCAAGCCAGATTTGCACATGCGGAAACTAAGGTTAACCTTGACGAGCCTAGCATGTACAGACATGGTCTCGGAACACGGAATACCGAAAGGTAAAGCATGAGTCATATGGATGATATGATGAACATGTTGATTGTTCGCCTTTAAAGCTACATCATCTCACGTGATGATCGGACTTGGTGTAGTGGATTTGGTTCGTGTAATCACTAAAACAACTCGAGGGATTTTGTTTTGAGTGGGAGTTCATTTGTAATTTGGATTAGTCGAACTCAATTTATCATAAACACAATCAAAGTGAATTTGCATTGTTTGTTGTAGTCATTGGCATCCGTTCACCACCTTACGCTTAGTTATAGTTGAGATAGTGGAACTATAGAAATTCTGGATATTTACTTTACGAACTGGTATCGTATTGTTTTGAATGTCAATTTAAAGTTTATAAGTCCTATTGCAAACTTTCAGCAAACTCTATTTACTCCATGAAGTTTAATAAGTAGTATTAAATCAAGAGTAAGAATTCCAATGTTAGTATCTAAAGTATCATGTTTGCCTCCATGATTATTGATATTCAAAAGATTGTTTTAATATCAAGATTATATTGGACCTGAAAATTGTTTCAGAAACCATCATGTGTGAAAGATATCGTGATATCTGAAACAATGTTTTTGGTTGCATTATGATAGAGTATAATTTAGCAAAATACATGTTCTCATATTGTATGAGAATTTGTGAAGGATGGAGATGCTAGGCATCCGAATCTACCAAAAAGGTTTTTGGGAACTGATATTATATTCGCGATTCTTCCTTATAGGCTATAGTAGCTTGATCATGAAAGTTGTCATGATAAGGATGAATAGAAGATGTAAGTAAAATGTTTACTACACTAAAAGATTACTAAAGAATGGATTTTTGAAGGAACACCAAACATTTGATGATGGTGATCCACCTCAAAGTGCAAGTCCAAAGGTATTAGTAGTTGACTATATACGCTTTGTACCATGTGTCATGTTGATGACACCACTATTGATGTTGATAGATTCTTTTAAAAGAAAAGGAATTGCTGAAAGAGAATCTATAAAATATTTGGCAGAAAATAAAAGGTTGGAGATGTCCAACTTAGGCATATAGAAGATATACATGTTATGGTTGTATTCCTTGCTTGTTAAACAATGTGGTTCTTAGGTATTGGATACCGAATTGGTTGGTATGAAGTGTCATACAAGACAACACAATTCATGAACTGCAATGGCCTAAGTAACTAGCAAGAGAAAATGTGATGATGTTCATCGAAAACAAACAAAGGGTTGTTGTGTTGCTCGTTAACATCAAAGCTTGCCTTCAAGATTTGTTTCAATAATTGTTATTTTGATCAGGTATTATGACGACAAAAGGTTGTTCAAATAATTACCGTATTCCATAATAGATGGATAATATACAAGTCTGGTAGGAGAAATAACGACCATAAAACTAATGCTAAAATGTCGCAAGACATATGATTGAAAGATCACTTGCGAAGTGACATCGCCGTTTAAATTATATTGAAAGGATATATGAAGAAACTCCATGTTGATGGATTTTTGGAGTCTTTAATTTGGATCAAATGACGCTTGTGATACTTTCCTGGAGATAATTAAAACTCCGTTCGTAGGCCAAAAGAGGAACGGACGACTAACTGATTGGAATTTGTACATATTGATGTATATAGTCCATTATGTGTAGTCGTGGGCGATGGTTTTCAATTTCATATGCTCTCTCGGAAGATTTGAGTGAGTATATGTATATACTTACTCGATAAGGAAGAAGTATGAAACATTTGAAAAATGTTCAAAGACTTTCAAGATGAAGTGGAAAATCATTGTAACAAGAAAATAAAAGAGTTTATGATTGGATCATAAAGAAAGATGTTTGAGTTACAAGTTTAGCAAAACACCTAAGATTTGAGGAATCGTTCCATGGATTTGCATTTCCCAAAACACCATAGGAGTATGGAGTGTTCGAGATATGTAATGAAACCTTGTTTTAACATGGTAAGATCAAAGGTGTCATTTATAAAAATGCCATTATATTTTAAAGATTAAAGCTTTAGTGACTACCGCTTTTACACTGAAAAGAGCTCCATCGTGATCCGTAGAAATGACACCATATAAGTCATGGTTTGGGATAAAACCCGAATTGCCTTTTCTTAAATTTTGGTATGCTATGCATAAGTAAAATGTTTACAACCAAAGTTGGATAAGCACGTCTTTGTAGGTTATTCCAAAGAATTTGTTGGGAATTTCTCCATAACGCCGAGGACAAAAGAGTTTGTCGCTTGGAACGTCAAGTTTCTTGAGAAGGAATTTTTCGTGAAAAGTTAAGTGGGAGGACAATAGAACTTTGATAAGGTTGTTGAACCTTAGCTATATGTGCTAAGTAGCGCAGCGCCGGAAAGTGTCCCGGTGGCAGCCACAATTCTCATGGCTCTCATGATTACAAAAGGTGTGATCTCGGAGATTAGAGTTCCTATAGAACCGTGTGGGTCGGTAAGAATCAAATAGTAAGATTTGATAAGCAAGTCGTTATTGTTTTGACAATGATGAACCGACTACATGCAAAGAAGCGATGATGGGCCCTGACTCCATAAAATGACTAGAAGTCAAGGAATCCGTGATAGTATCCATACACGAGAAATCAAGTTTCTGAACTTAGAAGACCCTCCGGAAAGGCGTGAAGCCTATCGGTCGTGTTTGGATCTATAAAGAAATAGACATGGATGTTTAAAATCTATGAAATAGTCGACATGTTGGAAAGAGTTTACGACAACGTTCAAGGAATTGACTATGATAAGATTTGATCTTTCATAGCGATATTTAGTCTGGACGGATTAATGTAGCAACCACTACATATATTTTGGTATATGGTAGTTGAACAAACAAAACAAGTTCTTCTAATAGAATGGTTACCTAG
Source organism: Avena eriantha (assembly GCA_910589775.1). Lineage (NCBI taxonomy): Eukaryota > Viridiplantae > Streptophyta > Magnoliopsida > Poales > Poaceae > Avena > Avena eriantha. Next base: position 164,344,109 of record OU342746.1, on the reverse strand, counting down.
GACGTGTACATGACACGATCCAAAGGGTTTTGTTAAATTCAAAGGATGCTAAAAGAGTATGCAAAACTTCAATGGTTGAAGTGAGCATCATGGAGTTGGAATCTTCAGAGACGATGAAGATGTTTGCATTTTGCAAGAAATTAAGTGGGAGCGCTAAGACATATTTCTAATACATTATGTGAAAGACATATTGTTGATTAGAAATAATGTATCTTTTATTGACACAGGTTAAGAATTTCATTTCGATGAAAGACTTAGGCATAACTCAAGAATTAGGCATCAATGTCTATATGGATAGATTGAGGCGCTAATATGGTTTTGCCAAATGTACATAGATAAGATGTTGAATGAGTTCAATGTGGAAACAACAAGAAAGGTTCTTGACGCACGGAAAGGACTAAATCAAGATTCAAGTGTGTTGATACGAGATTCAAGTGTTTTGACAATTGGTGAAATCACAAGAATGTTTTGATCAATCATTCTTTGAGATGTACACATCCAGATATGTCCTATGCTCTAAATGTTATGAGCATATACCAGAATGATTCATAAGATGATCATTGGACAATAGTAAAGATATTCTTATGAGCTTTGGAAGAACTAAGAATATATCATGTATAAGTGACAAATAGTTAAAGGTAGTTCATTGCAAAGTGTTACATTGATACTAGTTTTGTCACAAGATACAAATTAAATTTATCTCAATTTACACTATTGGGTGGCACAATATAATGGAAAGGATGTTCCACGATGGATTTGGATGAGTTCCAAAGTTGAGATATTGTGATGGATACTACAACAAAAGGCTAAGTATATAACTGCTATAGTAGCAGCAAAGGAGGGCATTTGTGTTAAGTAGTTTGTTATCAAACTAGGTGTGGTTCATAGCGGGATAATACTATGAAGATACATTGTATGACAATTGTATCAACATGATTTAATCCAAAGGAACTAAAGGTCTCACCAAAGGACCAAATTTATACAATGCAATCTCATTGGAGAATGAGTAATGCGTAGAGACGCAAGGACATGCAAATACACATGGACCTGGAAGTGTCAGATCCGAAGATTATGTTTACCACTAGCAATAGTGTCTATACAACACCAGAAAGCCATAGGTGTTGAATGCACAAGTTTTTAACTAGATTATTGACTCTAGTGCAAGTGGGAGACTGTTGGAGATATGCCCAAGAGGCAATAATAAAGTGGTTATTATTATATCTTTATGTTTATGATAAATGTTTACATCCCATGCTATAATTGTATTAACCGGAAATATTAATACTTGTGTGTTTTGTAAACATAAAAGAGTCCCTAGTAAGCCTCTTGTTAAACTAGCTTGTTGATTAATGGATGATCATGGTTTCCTGATCATGGACATTGGATGTCGTTAATAACAAGATCATATCATTAGGAGAATGATGTAATGGACACACACTCATAGTAAGCATAGCATAAGATCAAGCCATTAAGTTCGTTTGCTATAAGCTTTAAAATACATAGTAACCTAATCCTTCGACCATGAGGTTATGTTAATCACCATCACCGGATGGGTACTTTGATGACATCAAACACTGCTTCGTAACTGGGTGGTCATAAAGGTGTCATTGGGTATTCTGAAAGTATGTGTTGAAGCGCATGGACCAAGATTGGGATTTGTCCATCCATATGACGGATAGATATGCTCTGGGCCCTCTCGGTGGAATGTCATCTAACTAGCTTGCAAGCATGTGACTGGGTCACAAGGGATGACATAACATGGAACGAGTAAAGAGTACTTATCAGTAACGAGGTAGAACTAGGTATGGAGATACCGACGATCAAACCTCGGATAAGTAGAGTATCGCGTGACAAAGGGAATTGGTTTCGTATGTTAATGGTTCTATCGATCACAAAGTCAGCGTTGAGTATGTGGAGCCGTTATGGATCTCCAGATCCCGCTGATGGTTATTGATCGGAGAGGTGTCTTCATCATGTCTGCATATTCACGAACCGTAGGGTGACACACTTAAGGTTCAAAGTTGTTTTAAGTAGATATGGAATGTGCGTTGGAGACCGAATGTTGTTCGGAGTATCGGATTGGATCCGGGACATCACGAGGAGATCCGGAATTTTCCGGAGAATAAGATTCATATATTGGGGATCATTTTCTAAGTTAGGAAATGTTTCAGAGTATTTGTATGGGGATTCTAGAAGGTTTTGGAATGTTCCGGAAGGTTCTAGAAGATTTCTTGGAGTTTACTTGAAAACCAAGAAAGGATCAAGGAATCCTTGTGGGGTAAGACAAGGATTCGTGGGGGAGTAGGACTCTCCCCCCACCTCCTTGATCCGCTGGCCAAGGGAGAGGGGAGTCCTACAAGGACTCCACCTCCCCATGGCGCCTCCCTCCTTTAAATAGAGGGGTGGAGGCGCCACCCCCTTGCCCCTCCACTACTCCAGCTCCTAGCCGCCTCTCTCCTCCTCCTTTCTTCTGCTCAGGCTTAGGCGAAGCCCTGCGGAATTCTCTACTCCACCACCACCACTACGCCGTCGTGCTGCTGGGATTCCGTGGAGAAGATCTACTACCTCCGCTTCTCGCTGGAACGAGGAGAGGAAGGTTTGCTTCGACTCCGCACGTGTGACCGACTACGGAAGCGCTGCCGGAACACGGCGCTGGAAGGATCGTCCACACGATCTTGAGATCGGCAAGTGATCGACTACATCAACCACGCGATCCAATCTCGTAACGCTTTCGGATCTACAAGGGTTAGTACAGATCTATCTCGTTGCACATGTCTAATAGATTAGATCTTGGCTTTTATCTAGATTAGATCTGGGTTTTGTTCGTTCTTGCGGTAGAATTTTTTTGTTTTCCATGCTACGAGCCCATCATATTAGTCATAGATGCAGTTGGATGGCGGTCTATGTATTATGTGGTAATGCCTAATCAAGTCTCAGAGGAGTCAAGATGATTAGTATATGCATGTATTGGTTTCTCGGTGTTTGTCAATTGCCCCGCTGTAATTTGTTCACCCAGCATGTTATCTATCTTAAGGAGAGCCACCTCTAGTGAACTATGGATCCCGGTCCTTTGTATTTTAGATACAATCTACAATCTTTTACTTCTTTGTGTTTACTTGCTGCAAACTTTTACTTCTTTCCATTCGATACGTTTAATCCTTTGTTTTCCGCAAAACTCGGTGAGATTGACAACCTCATCGCAAGTTGGGGACAAAGTTCCGTGGTTGTGTTGTGCAGGTCTCCACGTTGCTACTAGCACCGGTAGTGCGCCCTGCCAAAGCTCAGCTAGTAACACCTTTGGGGTGTTTCCTTGCTCCTACTGGTTCGATTAAACCTTGGTTTCATAACTGAGGGAAAACTTACTACTGTGCTCATCATACCTTCCTCTTGGGGTTCCCAACAAGCTCTACGTTGAAAGTCGAGTGCATCACTCCTCTACCCTTCGGATCTCCGCAAGAACTGCTAATGGGCTACCACTGGCTCCTGAAGGAAGAATTCAAGCACCAAGTACAAACAATCGCGCAACTCGAGGCGCGCAAAAAAGTAGCAGACGAGTCGAGCCTTCGTTGTGCTGGGCTCTCCTCCCACGGAGGATCCTCCTCCAAAGGCAACAAGTACATCGCCAAAAAGAGGCAATCTCGGATGGCCCATCTCACCGAGCAAGAACGCATAAAAGCTGCAAAGGTCCTCGACTTCAGCTCTATGACAGTCGACACACGGGGCAATGTGTTCCCCAAGACGCCGCAGGTTGCGGTGACAACGACCACCATGTACCTCCTTAACAACCAGCCGCCAGCTGGAGATCCCCGAGCCGCCATGCACCGATCTACGATCGCGGGATTGGGATTAATCGAGGCCGCCCTTGGCAAGGAGCCAACACCGGAGCCAAAGAAGGGCAAAGCGCTAGCAAAGCGTTACTCCTCGCCATCATCCAGTGATGATAGTCACGACCTGTCTCGACGACGCCGCTCACGGTGACACGACCACGACTACGATGCACGTAATGACATCACGCAACGCAAGATCGACAAATCAAGGGCGCAACATGCTTGGTCGACTGACTCCGAAGAGGAAGATGTGGAGCTCTGCGGCGCCCGATGCTTCAGCAGGTCCATCAGGCAGAAGCGAATGCCCAAGGGGTTCAAACTCCCATAGGAGAACCCGAAGTTTGACGGCCTACAGGACCCAAAGATCTGGCTGGAGGACCACATCTCCTTCGTCAGGCTCCACGGAGGCAGTCGAAGCACGACCATGCAATGCTTACAGCTACAGCTGCAAGGCGCCGCCCGAGCATGGCTCAACAACCTCCCACGCGGATCCATTCGCAGTTGGGATGAGCTGGTGTACAGCTTCGTGCACAACTTCAAGGGCACGTACAAGCGGCCCGCATCAATCGAAGAGCTGAGATGCTGGCAGCAACGATCGGGCGAATCGCTGCGCTCTTACATCCAAAGGTGGTCCATCATCAAGAACTCCACAGAGAACATTTCGGAGGATCGCGTGATTGACACATTCAACGGCGGTGTCTGCCGCATAGAGCTCAGGGAGGAGCTGGGCCGCTCAAAGCCCAAGACCATTGACCACCTAATGGAAATCGCGAATCAGTGGGATGATGGAGAAGATTCGGTGAAAAACCGTGTCCACTCCGACGAGGAGGCAGAACTCAAGCGTAGACGCGACCGCCGAGGCAAACACCGTATGCGCATCTACGATGACCACGATGACGTCAACATGGTCGCAGCTGGCTATGCCGATAGATGCGACGATAACCGCAACAGCGGACACAAAAGCGGTGGATACCGAGATTCCGGGAAGACCACGCAAGTGTGGCAACGCCGCAATCGTGATGAGGCACCCGCAACATCCATCGAAGACAAACTGTCCGGGCCATGTATGGTGCACTTCTACATCGACAAGCATGATGGAAAGAAGAAGTCCAGCCACCTCCTCAAAGATTGCCACGAGTTCCTCAAATTGCATGAGGGATTGGTTGGGATGAATCGCAATGCAGTCGAAAGAGGCTATGGAGCGGCTCCAGGCGCCGTGGCACATGGCGCTCCGCCACCGCCACCCGGTGTGCCCCCAAACGCACCTGTGCCGGACCAGCACCAAGGAGGTGAACCCTACCCACGAGCCATGGGCACCATGATGATCCAAAAAGGACGCCCCTCCAATCGGGTGCAGAAGGCCATCACTCGCCAAGTCAACTTGGCCACACACTCGCCACCATCTACCACTGAGTACCTCAGTGGAAACGAGTCTTGCATCATCTTCGACAAACGTGATCATCCGCCTCAAGTACCTCGTCCAAGCCACTATCCCCTCGTACACGAGGCGCAAATCGGAGGCTTCGACATGAGTCGCGTCTTCATGGATGGCGGAAGCGGCATCAACCTCATATTCGCGAGTACCTTGCGAGCAATGAGGATCCCTCTAACTTGCCAAGAGGCCTCAGACACAACATTCAATGGCATCGTCCCAGGAAAGGGCGTGTATCCCTTGGGCAAAATCAACCTCGACATCATCTTCGGCACACCGAAAAACTTTCGGCGCGAGCGCATCGACTTTGAGGTCGCCGACTGGCCCTCCCAGTACCACTGCATCCTCGGACGTGTTGTGTTGGCGAGGCTCATGGCAGTGCCACACTACGCCTACCTACAGATGAAAATGCTAGGTCCCAATGGCGTCATCACAGTCAACGGGAGATTTGAGAGGTCCGACAGTTGCGACAGGGAATTCAACAGAATTTCCCAGTCCTTCGGCATGCAGGAGGAACTCACGAGACTAAAGGAGTCGACAGACAACAGTCTGCCTCCCCTAAGCCGGCCAAGCTCGCCCGATCTATCTTTCGACTCATCAGTGCACACAAAGAAAGTGCAGGTTCACCCATCGGACCCCGCCAAAACGGCCCTCATCGCCAACAACTTGAGTCCTGCATAGGAACTCGCGCTCGTCGAATTCCTCCGTGAGCACTAGGAAATTTTCGCCTGGTGTCCTGCGGACATGCCAAGAGTTCCCAGGGAATTCGCCAAGCACGCACTCAACATCAACCCCGACGCAAGGCCAGTCAAGCAAACAATTCGGCGATTGTCTGAGCCACGAGCGCAGGCAGTTGGAATGGAGATCAACAGACTCCTCGACGCCAAGTTCATACGCGAGATCAAGGAAAGCACTTGGCTCGCCAACATGGTGCTGGTACCAAAAAAGGACACGGATATCCTGCGGATGTGCGTGGACTTCACCTTTCTGAATAAGCATTGCCCAAAGGATCACTTCCCGTTGCCGCGCATCGACCAGATCATCGACTCCACCGCGGGATGCGAGCGCCTCTGCTTCCTCGACGCCTACTCAGGCTATAATCAGATTCGAATGAAGGAGGAAGACCAAGAGAAAACAGTGTTTACAATGCCCTTTGGTGTGTTCTACTACAACACAATGCCCTTCGGGCTAAAGAACGCGCGAGCCACCTACTAGCGGTGCATGCAGGCTTGCCTTAAGGAACAACTTGGTCGCAACATCCAAGTCTATGTCGACGACATAGTAATCAAGACCAAGGAGGAAGCCTCCCTAGTCGATGATTTGCGCGAAACCTTCGCCAACCTCGACCGCTACCGGATCAAGCTCAATCCGAACAAATGCGCCTTTGGTGTGCCATCCGAGCAACTACTCGGGTACCTCATCTCCGCCAGAGGAATTGAGGCAAACCCAAAGAAAATAAAAGCCATACTGGCCATGGAGAAGCCGAAAAACATAAGGGGCATTCAACAGCTGGCTGGGCGAATCGCGGCCCTCAGTCGATTCATCAGTCGGATGGGTGAAAAGGTGCTACCCTTCTACCAACTCCTCCGCAGAGTTGAAAAGTTTGAGTGGACCAACGAAGCGCAGGAAGCATTCGAAGACCTCAAGCGCCTTCTATCCACCTCGCTAGTACTAGTGACCCCACGGGAAAGGGAACCACTATTGCTATATATCTCCGCCACCAACCAGGTGGTCAGCACAGTGCTCGTCGTCGAGCGAGTTGAGGAAACCAAGGTCCACGGGGTACAGCGCCCAGTACACTACCTTAGCGAGGTCCTCATGCCAAGAAAACAGCGGTACCCGCACTACCAGAAGCTGGCGTACGGTGACTTCATGACCGCCCGGCGACTGCGCCATTACTTCCAGGAACACCCAATCGTGGTGGTCAACGACGCCCCGTTGGGACACATCCTCAACAACCCCGACGCCATGGGACGAGTCGCGCTTTGGGGAATAGAATTGTCTCCACGAGACATCACATACGAAAAGCGCGACGCAATCAAGTTGCAAGTTCTCCCTGACTTCGTCGTGCACTGGATGGAGAACCAACTCCCTGAAAAACCAGACATGTCCTACCTCTGGACAATGCACTTCGATGGATCCAAGCGAAAAGACGGAGCAGGTGCAGGTGTCATATTGACATCACCCCAAGGGGACAAGCTGAAGTACATCCTGCGAATGCAGTTCACCGCCTCCAACAACGAAGCTGAGTACGAGGCCCTACTACACGGGATGAGGATGGCAAAGGCCTGCGGCACCAAGAGACTCATTATTTATGGCGACTCCAAACAATGCATGAGTGCGACGCACTGAGCGATAACATGATCGCCTACCGCGACCTCTATGACACACTCGAAGGGGACTTCGACGGCTGCGAGCTGCGACACGTAGGCCGCAAAAGCAACAAAGAGACGGACGCACTCGCCAACATAGGCTCTACCTGCGCCCCATACCACCTGGGGTATTTCTCGAGCGCATCTACGAACGCTCCACAAGCCAAAGGCAACAGAGAAGAAAACAAGTGCATCAACGGACTCGGGGGCTACGCCGCCCAATGAGCCAATGGCACTCGACGACCTGGAGCTGGACACAGGACTCGAAGGACCAATGAGCGTCATGATGATCGAATCATCCTAGACTTAGCCGTACATTACGTACCTCCTCAGCAAAAGGCTACCGGACGACCCGACTGACGCCTAGCACATCGCACGGCGATCCAAGGCATTCGCTGTTATCAACGGCGAACTATACAAGCGCAACATCACAGGAGTGCTCCAGCGGTGCGTCTCCCCGGCTGACGGAAAAGCTGTTCTCCTCGACATCCATGAGGGAACCTGCGGACACCATGCTGGCAGTCACGCCCTCGTGGCCAAAGCTCTACGAGCTGGGTTTTACTGGCCTACGGCCATGCGCGATGCCAAGGACATTGTCTCGAAGTGCAACGCGTGCCAGCGATTCACGGACAAACCACACGCGCCTGGCGCAGAGCTCCGGCCAATTCCGTTGGCCTGACCCTTTGCGCAATGGGGACTCGACATGGTCGGCAAGCTCCCTAAGTCCTCACAAGGAGGTTACGTCTAGCTCCTAGTGGCAGTCGACAAGTTCACCAAGTGGATAGAGGCCATGCCAGCGACCAATCAATCAGGGCACAGCGCAGTCAAGTTCTTCGAGTCCATCGTCTTCCACTTCGGGGTACCACACAACATCATCACAGACAATGGCACGAACTTCACATCCAAGGAGTTCCAAGAATTCTGCGAGAACTTGGAATCAACATCAGCTACGCCTCGGTGGCACATCCACATACCAACGGTCAAGTCGAAAAGGCGAACGGACTCGTCTGTGGCGGCATCAAGAAGCGACTCCTCTGACCACTCGAACAAGCCATAGGTTGGTGGCCTGACGAACTACAATCAGTACTTTGGAGCTTACGTACAACTCCAAACAGTGCTACATGCTACACCCCGTTCTTCATGGTCCACGGGGCTGAAGCCGTGCTGCCCGCCGAAGTACGGTACAAAGCGCCACACGTGGTCACCTATAGCGAGCAGGAGTCCTCCCTCGCACTTGAAGACTCCGTCGACCTCCTCGACGAGGCGAGAGAAATCACCGTGGAAAGATCAACGATCTACCAGCAGAACCTGCGCAACTACCATAGTAGGAGGCTACGCCCCCGATTCTTCGTCGAAGGCGACTTGGTCATGCGACTAAAGCAGCATGGACATCTCAAGCTCGAGTCCCCCTGGGAGGGGCCATACGTGATTACAGAAGTAATCCCAGGTGGCGCCTATCGCCTTCAAGATTTAGAGATAGGAGTCGCATACTCCAACCCCTGAAACATCGCGCAGCTGCGATGCTTCTACCCTTAGTCGTTTTTACTTTTACATTGCAAATAAGGCACTTAGCCAAGGCTACTTAGCCACACATTGTACTTCGTACTATCTTATGAATAATAAAGCTAAGTGCCCCAAAACTCCGTGTCTTCCTTTATTTTTCCGCAACTTATCGACTCGGGGGCTACGCCACCCTATACACATCTATTCTACGAACTAAAACGCGATACCCTAAGTAGCTGGCACATCAATCGAAACCCTTGACACAGCATCAACCCAGTTGCAACGCACCTGACAGGTTGACAAGGGACTGAGATAAACGCATGGCCAGGCTAACGAAAAGGAGTCGCATAGTGCAACGCACTTACACGCTAACAAGCTATTTATACATACTCGATAGTCAATTATACACAACATTTATACGAACTTTACAACATTGGTACACTTATGTGCAGGATACAAACTAAGCTACTACTGCAACAAAAGAACGTTGGTTTGTTCCTCAAAGAAGTCGATGATCGCTTCTGCTGGGCGATCCACCGCCTGATAATGCGGCACCATATTCCAAGAAGAACTCACAGGTGGTGTAGGTGGCCCAGCCGCAATTGCCGCAACGTCTACATCAGGCCTATGCAGTCGTACAAGCGACAGAGTAGCCTTGGCACCAGCCACCACATGTTTCCTTACACACTCGCGAACCACGGTCAGGTCTTGAAACTTGGCGAGGAGGGCCAGCAGGCTCGATGGAGTAACATCCAGCAGAAACATCGTCCGATAAATGTTCTTTAAGCATGTCTGCGACTTCTTCAGAAAGTGCAGCACTCGCGACGCACGATCCTCTAGGGTCGCCAGTGCAATCGCACGATCATGATCTACCCAGAAGTATCCACTCTCTTGAAGTTGCTCCTGGGTAAGATCATGCATACGAATGGCAATTCTATCCTTCTCATCCTGCGGATGACGCACGCTAACAACTACACGAAGCAACAACAACAGCATAAGGACATCACATCATCGCGAGTGACTACAAGGAAAAGATAAGAGCAAGCAAACTAACACTTGAATTGGTCACCCAACTACGTCACTTCACCAAGCAGATACTGTTCTCGGGCGGCGGCCTTCTCTGCCTTTGACTTCCATACATCCACGTTACCGCGGAGCACGGGCAATTCACGCTCTAACTGCTTCACGTGGTCACGCAGTCGCGAAAGCAGCGACAGCTCATCCACCCTGGAGCGCGATGGCGCCAAAGTATCATCAAGGGGCGGCGAGTCCTGAGGTTCCCTCAAAGGATCACTTGATGTATCCTACCACAAGCCAAGCAAGAAGCGAATAAGAAGAGACAATCGACACACACACAAAAAATTTGAATGCATTCAAGATTGGCAAAAGTATCAGCAGATACACCCGCCAAAGGCATGTTCTCGACAAAAAGCATAAACTAGTCAACTATTACATAACTACTGAAGAGCGATGGGCTTCTTCGACTTCGACAGCTTCAGGGGCTTCATCGAGTCCGTGGCAGTGTCAGATACCACTGACTTTCCGCTAGCCCCTGATGCCACAGCCTTTGTCGCCTTCTTGGCGAGTTGTAGCTCCTCAGAGTACTTCACAACAGTGTTTATCAAATGCGGCCCATATTTGCCACAGGCAGTCATGAAGGGAGCAAAGACTACCTGCTGGCCGTCCGCGGTAACGGGCATCGCCTTCAAAACCGCTGTAGGATCAACTTCAATTCCGTGGGCCTGCACCATGGCAAGCGACATGGACGCGCCAGCCGCACGGAGCGAGTTCTTGAAGGATGTAGGAACACCCCCGGCGAGGGACTCCACCAGCTCGTTCATGTTCTCGATTAGCTCCGCCTTGGGCACCAACTTCTCGCGGAGGCGACCGAGCATGCCCTTGGCCTTGGAGAGCATATCCTGAACGGCGGCGCTACGGTCTGCGACTTTCGAAAGTGCACCCACCCGAGCATCATCGCGACGAAGGGCCTAAGGGTTGAAGCTCAAATCACCAGCATCTGCACGTAAACCCATACATGGACAAAACATCAGCGCCAACGGCAAAAAAGATCGAACAGATAAGGATAACGACATCCAAGCACAGTACCTGAGAGGGCCTTGGCAATCGAGAAAAGCTGTTCTTCGAACAACTTCTCCCGAGCTACGATGGAGGCACGCAGATCCTCTTCGCGCCTCTGTGCCTCGTCGCGCGCCGCGATTGCCTCATCGCGGCCCTTCACAGCCACGGCAAGTGTCTTCTCCATGGTGGCAGCATTGCGCAGGAGGGCATTATGTTCAGCTACACAATAAAAGGGACTGACTATCAGTCGATTATATAAAAAAAGAGAAGAAGAAGAAGCGAAGAACACTTTATTTCGACCACGCGATGACGCGTCTCCATCATTGCATGCTGGCGGCCCATTGCAAGCACTTGCTCCGCCAAGTGAGCGGCTTCCTTCACCAGGAGCTATCGCACAACAAGGGATCATCAGAAGCAATAGATAACATCAACTGCAACATTAAAAAGAAGAAATACTACACTTACATGATCCTCTAATGACTCCGAAGTCGGTTGATGCGCAGTCATCTGGGAAACCATTCGATGCTCCCCTTCATGAGGAGAGCTGGAAGAGTTGTGCCCGGAGTGGGCCGCCAATGGAGGGGAAGGAGCATGCTCAACCTCTTTCTTGGCCCTTGAGGTCGCAACTCCTGATTCTTTCAAAAATTGGACGTCGCTAGAAGATGACGACGCCTCTTGACTGCAAGACCAAATCAACATCAAGAAAAAGCAAATCCAGAGATGAACCAAAATAGACAAATCCAGAGAAGAGCAAACAAATTAGAAAACTTACCAATCAAACTTGTCAAAGTAAAAAGTGGGCTCCCCCGACTCCGACAAGGACTCCTTGGGCAGTCGCATTTTCTCCGAGAGGATGGTGCCACGACGCTCACGGGAATGGCAGGGATTGGAGATTCCGCACCAACAGCTGCACCTTCCGGAGTCGAAGGAGACGACGCATCGAAATCCTCGCTGCGCGAACGCTTGTGAGTATCTGGACTACCAAACTCGGGGGCTTCCTCCTTCACATCAGATGGGACGGTCGATTCTGACTCGTCCTCTTCCAAGGCTTCGTGAGGGATAACCCCCTCAGGAAGAGGGGGCATACAGGGTGACACAGCACAATCCTGTATACAGACAACAAAATTAGCACAAAGATAAGAAATAGTAGAGAAGCAATCGACAAACTAAGCTACTTCGTAGCACAACTATACCTCAGGAGGAGGATTAGCAACATCGAACGGAGGAACAACTGGCTCACTGGGGAACACATCCTTGACGGTGTACTTGGTGACCAGTCGAACCCTTTTATCCACCTCACTCGCAGACATGCCATCGACAGACACGCGAGTGACATCGTCAGCGCCAGCCCACTGAAACATGGGGTGGACTCTGGCCTGCAGGGGCTGGACGCGACGGCGCAGCCACGTGCGAATGAGGGCGCATCCTCCCTCCTCTTTGCCTATGCGACTCTCGAGGTTGCACACGCGCTCGTACAACACATCTGTCTCCGCGGACTCGCCATGCATGACTACATTCTTTCGGGTAATGAAGCAAGAGATGTGGAGGATAGAGTTCGGGGACAGCCGATGGAGCTGAAGCCCGTAAAAACAAAGGAGGCCCCTGAAGAAGGGATGTAGGGGCAACGAGAGGCCGCGAATGATGAAGGCCAAGAACATCACTCGAAAACCAGCGGGAGGAGAGGGGATTATCTCACCTCCGGGGACGCGTGCGTCGGCGACTGTGGCGGACAGCACTCCGTCTTGGCGAAGAAGACGAAGATCAGAGGATTTGATGTTGGAGGGACGCCACGCGGCATTCATGACGCGGGTGCCTGTGCCCTTCTTCTTCCCGTCGGCGGCGGTGCTAGTACCCACAGCGGCGGAGCCGCCCTTCTTCTTCACCATAGCAGCGCTAGCTGCGGAATCGGCCGCAACGCCCCTTTCTTCTTCCGCTCCATTGCGCGGTGGCGATGCGACCGGAGAAAGTAGCTGGGAAATGTGCGGAGCTGGTCTAGCGCCGCGGAGGAAAAGAGAGAAGAGAAAGCAGGGGAGCAGCGGCAATGACGATGAAGGCAAAACGATGAGCGAAAAGCAGATGTGGATTTTACCGTCGCAACACCACTACTTAACCCCTGGAAGATGCAATCCAACGGCTCAGAAAAACCCTACTGGACACGTGGCGATCATCGTGCTAGACACGTGGACGAGCTGAAACACGAACCGTGTCCCCACTACTACCATTATGTGCGGAAATTGAGGAGGCGCGGTTAAAATAAAGATTACGCACGCTCAGTCAAATCAAAGTCAGATAGTGGGGCCCACCGCTCGTCACGTCCCGCCAAACTCGCTCACGCGGGCAACTGAGGTCATGAAATCGTCAGCACTGACGTCATCAAAAGCTACGCAGCAGCAGACTTCGACTACTTTAGTTCTTTCTCGAGTCTTCGACTCCACCAAGCACTCGGGGGCTACTCCCATAGGGAGCGCTGGTCGCGCACCCTACGATTTTTCTCTCTTCTTTTTCAGGAACATGGACAACCAAAGCAAACCCAATCACTCGAAGCATGGCTCGAATATGGACATGGGTTACTCCCATAGGGAGCACCGAAAGCAAATTCGACTGAAACAAGCAAACAAAAGACGATAGCAATCGCAAAAGTTATTTAGTCCCTGCCTGAGTCTTCGACTCAACCAGGCACTCGGGGGCTACTCCCATAGGGAGCGCTAGTCGCGCACCCTATGATTATTTGTACAAAGTACTGTGTGTTGATAAACGTCCACACTCGAAGTTTATGGCGACGCCGCCTCATAATTTTTCCCTACAAAGAGACCGCGTCTCCTAGGTCACCCGAAAAATCTCCGCGATGATAAAATTCGGATGCCGCGCTTGCAGCGTGAAGGTAAGACCTGAATAAGGCCTGGCAATGCATTAAGCTGCGCGCTACCAAATATATCCGTGCCTGCAGGTACGATGAATATGCCTTGACGGACGCGTCGAGTGCTCACACCCATATACTGGAATTCGACTCCTGTAGGACCTCCACAGCTTGAGTGGAATTACACCAGCACTTTTCCGGATTCGAGTCCGGGGACTCGAGTTCGAGTAGATTGCATTGTTTTACCCTAAGGTAGTTAACTGATACCGATACATCGGTTAAATCAGGAACGCACATCAAAAATCCCTATGACACAAACAAAGCAGTCGAAAATATACTCATTCATGCACTCGAAAGGATTCATAAAGTCCCCAGTCGAATCTGCGATTCCACTGGACACTCGGGGGCTACTTACATGGGTATACCCTACGGGTACTCGAGTTTGGTATATACGGCCTGAATATGTGGAGGCCCACGGTGTCGCCAAGGCCCAAATGAAGGACTCGAGTGGCCTACGGACTCTCAATTGCTTGAAGAACAAGAAGAAACTAAAGATAGAAAGTTCAAAGGGGAAAACCCTAACCTGTAACTGACTCGACCTGCTACCCGAGACCTAGCCTATCTATATAAAGGCTAGGAGGGGGCGGCGAGAAGGACACACACAACCCTAGCTTCCACCACCCTCGCCAGATTGCATCTGTGCACCATTGTAATCTTCGATCCCCTTGATAATTCCACGAGCAGACAAGCAGGAGTAGGGACCTCTATGAGGCCTGAACCTGGGTAAATCTTCGAGTCCCCTGTGTGCTTGTTTGCTAGCCGATAGATGTCTCCAACGCTCCCTCCTTCTCCAAAACCCAAGTCCATAACAATGGGCATTGATGAGTTAAACCCTCGTCACTACATGTTGAATAAATTGTTGGTACATAGCATCATTACCTTGTTATAAACCGGGATTCTTTATCGTGATCATCTTCAGTAGATCTTCCATGGTATATTCAGGTGTTGGTGCGTTGCTATAATCTATCTCTTCAGGATTCTCTTCATTAGTTCCATCCTCATCATCTTGAGGTCTTCTACCAGATTTGGCTCGGGCTTCCCAGAAAACTTTGGTAGTATGAGAGCTTGGCTCTCAGCTATCTTGTCCAATTGAGCCTCCACAGTCTTTGTCCTTTCTTGTAGAGCCTGCACATCATTTCTAATTGCAACAACTTGGTTAGATATTTTTCCTATACTACTTTCATGATTCTCCGTGATTTTAATAAGCATCTTATTTTGCTTGGTTTGAGCTTGCATAAATGTTCTAACAGTTTGCTCAAATGAGATATTGCCATGATTTGCTCCATTATGGTTATCATACTTATTGTAAGGAGCTCCTAGAGGATTAGAATAATATTTTTGAACATTAGAAGCATAGTTTTGATTCTTCCAAGCAGGATTATATGGAGTACGAGCTATAAAATTAACATCATTAACATTGGTAGTGATAGCATTAACTTGGGTATCTTCCTTACCGTTTACTATGTTGAGTAACTCGTCTACCTTAGATGTAAGCTTTTCATTATTTACCTCGGCGATAGAATGCACCCTTTTTGAGGTTCTTTCCACATGCCATTGGGAATGATTGTTTTGCATATCATCAAGCAACTTATTTGCAACACCCACTTGCTTTCCCATGATCATTTCTCATGTTGTAGTCTCTAACATAGACATAGACATTGGGTTAAGGCCATTATAAAATAAATGTAATATAATCCCCTCTTCCATCCCATGACTAGGACAGTTCATTACGGCTTCTTTCATCCTTTCCCATGCAAGCTCTAGTGGCTCGCGATATTCTTGTCTAGAACTTGTAATGTTGGATCTTAGTTGCATCTTTTAACTAGGGGGAAAGTTTAGTCATAAACATATTAGTACATTCCTCCCAAGATTTAATAGTGCCCTTAAGTAGAGCTAGCAACCAGTCCTTAGCCTTTGCTCTAAGAGAGAAAGGAAATAATCGCAATTTAATAGCATTTGGATCTACATCCTTAATATGCATCATGTTGCAAATTTCAGTAAAAGTATTTAAGTGCAAACCTGAATCCTCAGAAGATGAGCCCCCAAATTGGTTTAGTTGAACCAAACTTAAAAGGTTAGGCTTAATTTCTATGCTTCTGCATCAACAACGGGCTGAGTGATAGGTGCATGAATAAAATCATCAGTGCGAGTAGCATACTTCCCAAGTATCTTTTGAGCCATGGCTCTTTCCTTTTTGGTATTTTTTAAGTAAAGAAAAAAATAACAAGTAACTAATTTTTTGGGGTTTTCAAATAGATAACAAGAAAGTAATCTAATAAAAAAACTACAAACAAATAATAAAACTAAAAACAAGGTCTCTAGTGACCTCACCAGGATAGCGAAATTGCTTCCCCGACAACGGTGCTAGAACAGGGGTTGATACCTTCGATCCAGATTCACAGATGTAGTATAATAGGTTTTTACCTAGAAGATCTAGGTTTAATTGAACCTTGGAAAGCAATGCTAAAATGAAATAAAAAGGACACGCCTACAAGACTTTGTTTCTTTGTTTTACCTCTGTTTACCAAACCAATCTAGTTTACTTTTTATGGTGGGTTGATTCAATGGATGGAGATAGACCAGGATTGAAGATCCACCCGTAGTTGCACATCCGATGGGATAAAGGATAATAATAAGCATAGTCATGTGTAATGTTTTAATAGGGATAATCTCTTGTGGGCAACACATCCTAATATACTAGAGTCCTTGTGATGCAGCAGGCATATCAATAGTCTTTTGCTCCAACCGAGTGCACCATGAAATCAGGGCTACAAACGATTATTAAGTGTAAAACATATCAAAGCATTAAGTGGTGACATTGTTGTGATCTCGATTGGGTCGCTAAGCGAAGACCGTACTACCCTTTCTGTCACCGGGTTCCCATGACTCTAAGTACTCTATTCTTGTGGATGAAACATGTGACGTCTCCAAAAGAGAGCAAATGGCACTAGTTTTCAGATTTGTTGACAAAGATGGTAATTCTCAAAAAAGGTTCTTTCATCTCATAGATATGGCTAATACAAAATCACTAACACTAAATAGTGAGTTGTATTCAGTACTATGTAAGCATGGATTGCAAAATATGTGACGGAAAGGGTATGATGGAGCCAGCAATATGAAGGGACATTGAATGGATTGCAAGCTCTTTTTATTAAAGATTGACCCTATGAATATTATTGAAAGTGAAAGGATCGTATGTGCACCTAGAGGGGGGGTGAATAGGTGCTACTTCAAATTTTACTCCTTTTCAATTTAGGGTTTGACATGAAATGTAAATTCTCTAGATTATGCAACTATGGTGAATTTACCTATATGTCAATCTAGCACATATACTAAGCAAGAACTAGATAGGTAAAGTGCGGTAAAGGAGAGAAGTAACCAAAGTGGAGCACATGGAGACACAAGGATTTGTTTCCCGTAGTTCCTTCCTTTTGAGAGGAAATACATCTACGTTTGGAGAGGGGGTGGTTTCAAACCACCAACGCCACAAGAGGCCTCCCTTGTTCTCCAATGAACCTCACCCCAATGGGTTCGATTCACCTCTTCCACTATACGGCAACCTTCGAGGTGGAAGCCGACACCTTTACAATGAGTTCGAGGCACACATCCACAACCTAATTGGAGGCTCCCGAATACAAGCTAGCTGTCAAACAATCAAAGACAAGCTAGTAAGAACCAAATCACAAGCTAGGGTTTCCAACGAAACACTAGAGCAAGGGGCCCTCAAGTGAACGAGGGGGAAATGAAGATCTCTCTTGGTGAAGCTGTAGATCAAGGCCTCCTCCTTCGATTCTCCAAAGATCAATGACTTTGGATGGTTGAGTGAAGAGATCTTGTGGATTTGGTGGCTCAAATGGTGCTGGAGTTCTTGAGGTGGACGATCAGGTTCCAAGGTAGAAGAAGGGTCCTTTATATTGGCCCCTGGAAGTAGATCCGTTGGGAGACACTTACCCCGGACAGTGCGGCCCACATCAGCCGGACAGTCCGGCCAAGCCAGACACTCCGGTCAAGACCAGCCGGATACTCCGGCATGGCCAAGTTTCTAGCTAGTGTCTCGACAGTGTCCGGATAGTGTTCGAACAGGCTAACAGAACATCTGAGCATGTCGCTCACATTCCAGGGGCGGACACTCCGGGCGAATCCAACCGAACAGTCCGGTCGGGGCCGGACACTTCAGCGTGAGCCAGCCGGACAGTCCGACATGGACAATGTTCCTGCACACATATATAATCCTAGGATAGAACAATTTCTTCAGTGCATAAAAACTTTCAAGTATCTGATATCTCCTGCAACATTTAACAGCATATCAAACTATCCAAGTGTTGTCAACAAACATCAAAATCATAGGAAGGGAATAAATGCCCTTTCAATCTCCCCCTTTTTGGTGTTTGATGACAACCCACGGATTTGCATATGGGATAGATAACAATGTGCATAATAGAATGTTTACAAAATATAGTAAGGCTCCCCCTAGATGTGTGACCTTTTTTAGCTTTGCATTTGAATACAAGATCACACATCCTAGGATCATATCCTCACAAAATTTTGAGGATAACAAGTTATGACATGATATAATACCAACTAGATCAATAAGCTAGGCATAACATAGGCATTAGCATAACCGGGAAAGCATGTCACAACACACATGGTTCAACACAACATAGTACTCACGAGTAGGATAAAGACACGAATCTTCAAAGAGGCAAATCGACCTAATAAAGGAGCTACTTCTCCCCCTTTGGCATCGAGATGCCAAAAAGGGAAAAGAGCACAACTAAAGCATCCCAAGGAAAACTCTAGCCACGGTACTCGTCGTCGTCATCCTCCTCCTCCTCATCCTCGTCCTCATCACCATCCTCATCATCCTGATCCTCCTGAGTAGAGCTTTGGCCATGAGGGCGAGAGGAAGAAGACACATCCTCAAACATGGACCAGCCCACATGTCCCTGACTCCAGTGACCATAGGAAAGTGTGCTATCAGATGTCTGCTACTGAGAAGGATCAACATCCATGGGCTGGTTGATCCGCTTGAGATCCTTCATCACATTCATGTTCGCCTTTTATGCATCGTACTGGCCATGGCGAATGTCAATGTTCTGGCACAGAAGAAGCTTCTTCCACCAGGAGGCCTTCTTCACCTTCTTGTGCACTTCCTCCTTGGAGGTGGTGAAGTTATATGCATTGCTGGCATGCTTCATGCGAGGGCCACGGGTCCCAGCCTCCGGAACCTCCTCAGACTCATCATCATTGTCAGAGGCATCTGCATCCATCTCATCATCCTCAAATATGTCCTGAGCAAGGGGGTAGCCACGAGGTGCCTTGGAGGTGGGGGCACCCTTCCTCTGTAGCTTGGCAGGAAGGTGCACAACAAGGTCAGTGTAGAGCAGTGGAGTGGCTGGAGCCTGAGCAACAATGAGCTTCATCGCATATGGAGCAAACAGAGGACACTTCTTGTCAGTGATGCATTTGTACATATCCTGATAGATGAAATCAGTGACATCTATGGCACCACCTTGATGAGTTGGACCGCGAACATACACTGAGTGGGCATGGGCCATAAGATTGATCTCAACACCTCTCATCCCATCCTTGTTGCCCGCCTTAGGAGTGAGTGTGTGGCGAAACATGCGTAGCAAAATGTTGTAGATGAGCTTGATGTTGGTGGTTTGGCCAACCACACCATTCCGAGAGTAGATTGGGGCCAACAGCTGCTTGTCATACGCCTGACCATGTACATGCATCCGGTGACCACTGGGAGCATTGGGGTTGAAAGGCACTCCAAGGATGTGGGCAAACTGAGCCATGCTGGAACGACACCTCGTAGTGCCAGAGATCCACTCAAGGGGAATATCAGTCGTGTCCCCAGAAACCACCGTGGCATAGAACTGCTAGACCAACTCAATATTGTAGTCTTCTCTTGTTTGAAAGATGGCATGCAGCCCCATCTTCTAAGTGACCCAGACAGCATCCTCAAAGTACCTATGGGCTTGGAGCTTCGGAATATCCAACCACTGCATGGGGCACACATGAGTCCTGAAAGCAGAAAACACCTCAGAAAAGAGTAGGGCCTACTCATTCCTCCAGAAGCAATCTTCCTTAGAAGTGCGCTGCAGAGAATAGAACTGCTGGACACACATCTCCACAAACTCATCGGTGCCCAATTCTGCCAAAGTGGTTAATGACTCAAACTTCATGCGCTTGGCTTCATCCCTCTTTAGTTTTCTGACCTTCTCTTGCTTAGCTGCAACCCGTTCCTGAGCAGCCTGTCTGACCATGGAAGGATCAACATGAACCTCACTCTCTTCATCACGGTACCTATGAGGACGAGATTTCTGAGCAGCCCTAGAGCGACGAGGACGGGAGCTTCCTGTGAATTCAGAATAGAAGGGTAGCATAGGGGTAAGCACATTTGTCCAGGAGGTGTGAGCACATAGCAGTAGCTAAAGAAATGCAGGATCAACACTGGTTAACAAAACCCGGACTGTCTGGCAAAATCACATCGGAGACTCTGCCAGACCCGGAAAGTCCGGCGCATACAGGCTGTACATTCCGGCTGGGCCTGAGTGTCCGCCCTATACATGATGGACAGTTCGGTGGGATACCTGGTGATTTTTGGGCAGTGCGAGAGTGCTCAACCAGAGCAGATCAGGATTGCTAGAACTACTACAATGATGACACATGCACGCAATATGATGTATCCATGGATCAAGATAGGTCATTGCCTCCAAAAATGCATCTAGAGGAAACCCTAGACACGGAGAAGGGGGAGGCAAAATACCAGCATCCATGGAGGCCTTCACCGGAGGGGAATGGGTCCCAGCGACAAAGGGATGATAATGGCCGGCATCAATTGTCGGATCCAGGGTGGAGGAGCCCTCCCGGTGAAGATCTTGGTCGGGGGAAGCGGGGTGTAGAGAGGAGAGAGTCGGAGGAGAAGGAGGACTGAACCGTCCACTTCTCTCCGACCCCTTTTACAGGTTCAAAATTGCTTGGGCTAGAGTGTACGGCTGAATTTCACCAGAGTGTCCGGCCCTGCTGGAATGTCCGTGCTGAGTCGAGCGGAGTGTCCGGCCTAGCCAGACACTCCAGTCGGTTCAATGCGGACAGTTCGGCCCCCACGACCAAAAAATCTCAGATTCAAATAGTGGACAAATGTGTGGCAAGAGGAGCATGTTTAGAGATAAGGAATGGCCTGGTATTCAGAAGGTGTACTGTGAAGAACCAAGAGACCATAGATAGTCAAAACATGACAAATTAAGATCCAAACCAAACAAGTCAAGAACCGACTCTTCAACAAAGAAGAGGGCGGTAGGCCACCATGTAAGAGTTTGTAGCATGACACCGCGAAGAATTTTCCTTGGGTTCATAGCCACTACTCATCAATGAAGCTCACATATCACTAAATGATATTAAGAGGATTGAATTTCTTAATGTTGGCATTATGGGGGGAGGGATAGTCCAATGTATTAGGACCGCACTCCCCCTATCTCCATGCCTGCACCTAAACCAAATATGAGTCAAGACGTAGGTGAGTATGCAAGGTGATCAAGTCAAGCTCCTAGAATCTATGATATTTAGTTCGTTCCTCAATTAACAAAACCTTGCTTCATCAAGTGGCTTCGTAAAAATGTCGGCAAGTTGGTCTTTGGTTGACACATAGGATAGCTCAATATCACCTCGAGCAACATGATCTCTAATGAAGTGATGATGAATCTCAATATGCTTTGTCCTTGTATGATCCACTAGATTATAGGCAATCTTGATAGCACCTTCATTGTCACGTAGAAGAGGCACTTTGTCACAATGGACACCACATTCCTTTAAATTTTGCCTCATCTATAGCAATTGAGTACAAGCACTAGCAACTGCCACATACTCGGCTTCGGCGGTGGAGAGAGATATACAATTTTTCTTCTTAGAAGACCAACACACCAAGGACCCCCCAAGGAATTGGCAAGCCCTTGAGGTTGATTTCCTATCATCCTTATCACCATCCCAATCCGAATTCGTGTATCCACAAAGCGAGAAAGTTGAGCCCCTAGGATACCAAATACCATAGTTTGGGGTATGAACCAAATATCGAAAGATTCTCTTGACCGCCATCAAATGGCTTTCTTTAGGAGCCACTTGGTATCTTGCACACACTCATACACTCAACATAATATCGGGTCTAGATGCACAAAGGTAAAGCAAAGAGTCAATCATGGACCGGTATACCATTTGATCCACATCTTTACAATTTGGGTTTAGTTCAAGATGAGTCTTTGTTGCCATGGGAGTGGGAGCTCCATTTAGATCTTTCATGTTGAATCTTTTGAGCATATCTTGAGTATACTTGGCTTGGTTGAAGAATGTTCCTCCTCTTACTTGCCTGATCTCAAAACCAAGAAATACCCTCAATTCTCCCATCATAGACATCTTGAACCTGTCAGACATAAGCTTAGAAAATTCATCATTAAAAGCTTTGTTAGATGACCCAAAGATGATATCATCTACATATATTTGGCATACAAAAATCTTCCAATTGACTTTCTTAGTAAAAAGAGTGGGATCGATTTTCCCAACCTCAAACCCATGATCTAGCAACAACTCTCTAAGGTGCCCTGATACATTGCTAACGTATCTATAATTTTTGATGTTCCATGCTTGTTTTATATCTACTTTCTTATGTTTTCTCCACACTTTGGAGTATTTTTATACACTTTCTTGGGCTAACCTATTAACAAGATACCACAGTGCTAGTTGCGTGTTTTCTGCTGTTTTTGGTTCCAAGAAAGTCAGAAAATGAATATTCTCGGAGTTGGACGGGACAAAAGCCAAAGTCAATATTTCACCGAGGGGGACACATAGCCAGAATATGAGACGGGGAGGGGACAGAGGCCGGCCACACCACCTAGCCCACACCAGGGGGTGGTGTGGCCACCTAGGGCACCCCCTTGGCCTTGCCCCTTCGCCTATAAGAAGCCTTCGATGCAGAAACCCTAAATAATAGAGGCTCCAGCCACAAAAACCGCAGCGCCACCGCCACCGAAGGGTATATTCGGGGGACAGAAAGTCTCTGTTCCGGCACCCTGCCGGGACGGGGAAGTGCCCCCGGAGCCATCTCCATTGATATCCACCACCATCTCCATCGTCGTTCCTGATTCCCATGATGAGGAGGGAGTACTTCTCTCTCGAGGCTAAGGGTTCTACCGGTAGCTATGTGTTCATGTCTCTCTCTATGCATGATCATATTGTGATCATGAGCTTTATAATCAAGTAGATCTACCTTGCTACTCAAGTTCTTTAATAGATCTCTGCTCTCCCCATGTGTGTGAAAGTGATAGCGTGCACACCATGGTGGCACTTAGGCTAGAGATTACAAATACTTGTTATGAGTTGGAGTTGGATGTCTCTATGAAATTGTGGTGTTTGTTGGAACCATATAGTGCTCAAGGTGATAGTGTGGGGTTATCTAGATGGGGAAAGCGAACTTTCAGGAGTGCTGCTATAGCCCTACCATGGATTAGAGTGTCCAACCGGAGAGTAGTTCAGAGTAGTATCATGAAGAGAAGATATTTATATGAGAGTGTTCACTAGTGAAGGTATGATCCCTAGGCCTTGTTTCTAAGCACTGAAACACCGTTTGCAACTAGATCTGTTACATGTTTGCTTGCTTCCATCTTTATTTCAGTTTGGCGTTAGTCTCTTCCACACCATCAAAGCTATACCACTTGTATTTCACTATCTCTTCGCCGAACTAGTGCACCTATACACCTGACAAGTGTATTGGGTGTGTTGGGGACACAAGAGACTTCTTGTATCTTGATTGCAGGGTTGCTTGAGAGGGAATACCTTTGACCACTTCCTCCCTGAATTTGATAAACCTTGGGTAATCCACTTAAGGGAAACTTGCTGCTGTTCTACAAACCTCTACACTTGGAGGCCCAACAACTGTCTAGAAGAATAGAAGTGCGTAGACATCAAGCTATTTTCTGGCACCATTGCCGGGGAGGTAAGGTAAAAGGTACTCACATCCTCCGGTGTGAGTGCTCGAAGTTATTTCCTATAGATTATGCAATTTTGTCTTTTTGTTTCTATTTTTCACTAGTTAGGCTTAATGGAGAACAACAACAAAATTAGAGAGCTTTATAGTATTTATATTGAGTTAGGACATGAAGTGTTTGAAGAGAAAATTTAAAAAAATATGGAACTTTATTTGCATGCTAATAGCAATGTTGTTAGTATGAATTCTTTGGACACCATTATTGCTAATTCTATGGAAAAGTCTAAGCTTGGGGAAGCTAGTTTTTATGAAAATGATCTTTTTAGTCCCCGAAGCACGAAGGAGAAAATTTACTTTGATGATACTATGCCTCCAATATATGATGATTACAATGATGAGTATGATATTTTCAGTCAACCTACTATTGAGGAGAAAATTATTTATGATTACAATATGCCTCCTATATTTGATGATTATGGTGATGATAATAATAATGATATCTATTTTGTTGAATTCTCTCCCACTGCAATTAATAAGAATGACTATGTTTATGTGGAGAGTATTAATTCTTTTATGCATGTGGCTCATGAGAAGAATGTTTTATGTGATAGTTATATTGTTAATTTTATTCATGATGCTACTGAAAGTTATGATGAGAGAGGGAAACATGGTTTTATGTATCTCAACAATATTAAGTTTCCCCTCTTTATGTTGAAAGTCTTGAAGTTGCACTTGTTCTGCTTTACTATGCTTGTTGCTTTGTGCTTTCATGACTTGTTTCTTTACAAGATTCCTATGCATAGGAAGAGGGTTAGACTTAAATGTTCTTTGAATTTTCTTCTTGATGCCCTCTTTTACTTCAATTCATATTTCTTATGTGTGATCATCTTTTCAAACTATCATGCCTAACTTAAAGGCGTTAAAGTACTTATTGGGAGATAACTCAATAGCTTTCTTGAGTCTTGGAAGTTATTACTTCTGTAATAACCTCTCCTTATCCTTTTTTATTTGATTTTTGTGCCAAGAATAACCTCTAATGAGAGGGAAGTAAGATTTGGGAAAGTTGCTGTCCCGAAACAGATTTTTGTGCTTTGGTGTAAAAATTTGTGAAAAATTTCTATACGTCGGATTGAGCTGTAATTTTTTGTGCTTCTTACGAAGGTTGTTATCTAACTTTCGTTAGCTAAACACTTTTCGATTTGAGCAACAGAAGGTCTTAAAAAAATCGGTTTTCACATGCTGGTCTGTTTTGAGAGATTTTTGCCATTATTTGTGTTTGCCTCTTTATCGATTTCTTTTTGGGTTCTTTTTGGTGAATTGAGCTTTTTGAGGGAATTTCTACAGTAGCTTGTGTTTTTAATGAAAGTTTTTCTGTTTTAAAACTAAACCCCAAAGGTTTATTATCTCTTGAGTACACTAATGTTGCTAATGAAGATTGTGTGAAGTTTTGTATGAAGGAAAATTTTCGGGTGTAGGGAAAGAATGATGTGATGAGATGAAGAATGGACAAAAGCTCAAGCTTGGGGATGACACCCTGTGTCACCCCAAGAAATATTCAAGAGGTACAAGCGTCAAAGCTTGGGGATGCCCAAGGCATCCCCTTCTTCATCAATAAAAATCTCAGGTTTTTCTAGACACTTCATTTTCATTGTTTCATGCACTATTGTGTTGTTCTTGGAGCGTCTTAGTTTTTGTTGTTAGTTTTCTTTTGCTTAGTTTGCTTAATAAGTTGGTTGGATCCCAACATAGTTCTTTTGGAGAGACACACACCTCGTTATTCACTGCCTAGAATACTCTAGTTTTCATTCTTATTATCTTGTGGGTGTTCTCTTTTGCTAGAACTATGTTTAGCCTTAGTTTTCTTGTGCTTTCAGCTTAGAACTTTTTTAGTTCTTCTTTGTGGATTTGTGATACAAGCTCACTGATCTTTATTTATTATTATCTTTGTGAGTTGTTTCAAATAAGTCGATTGGTGTTGGAAAAGAGTAGGAAGCTTCATGCTTATAGTGGTACAAAAGGGAGCTTGTTTTGACTATGGCTTAGACTTTATCATGTCATGCTAGATGTTGTTTTGACCTTATGCTTAGTGATTTTTTCTGTAGTATGACATGTTATAAACAATTGAGATTGCTTAATGTGCCTTGAAAGAATCATGCATTTTTTAGCATATTAAAGCATAGTATTGTGGTATTCTCCTTTAATGCTTTATTTGGGTTGACTTGGCGCATGCTGACACCATGTTAAGACTATACCAAGTGACCATAGCCTCTATGATTGTTTAGTTTTCAACTTTTAATATCACTTTATGCTTTAATTAATGATGTTTTGTCGCTTTGCATGATTATGGTCATTATTGCTCTCTTAGTTGGTCGCTCCCAGTCTTTTGCTAGCCTCCATAATCAAGTATGAGTTGCACTCATGCATCCAACTCCAAATAAAACCAAGTTATTACAAAGAGTCCACCATACCTACCTATTAGCATTTGCTATTCCAAGTATGTTCATGTTTTTATCTACCTTCCGAATTAAACTTGTTATGTGAAAATTAGTGATTAAAGCTCTCAAGGACTTGATGGCACACTTTACTTTTGTTGTCCCTAATAAACTTGAACCATTGTGTCATCTATGTTGTATATGCTTGCACTTATACGTTGGGAATTAGCAGAACCATGTTTTCATGGGGAACACTTTCAACATTACACTTGTACATTGTACCCAGTTGATATCATGCTCTTTTGTATATGGACGTCGTTGATGTGAAGTGAAAGGGGAGCTTGTAAGTCCATGGAGTTATGTATGTGTGTTAGAGAAACACCAGAGCCGCTGGTCTAATCCATACCTAATCATGGTGGAAACCTGCAGCGTAACCATAATGAGCAATCTATGAAGCATTCTTCTTTAAAAAAGAGATAGAGATTGAGAAAAAAGAAAAGAAAAAAAAGAGATGAGAAAAGAGGAAAGAGAGAAAAAACACCATTTTCCCATGGTAAATAAGAAGATTGCTGAGATGCTGATTGTCTCCTTGCCTTGTCATTTTCATATGGGGATTCTTCCATATCATCGGGCAAGGGGTAGCCCGTTGGCGGTTCTCTATGATATACATGTACTTACTATGACAAGAACTTACTGATAACTAAACTTGAGTAGCATGAGGAGCGACCCTCGTATTCAAGGGACATGAGATTGCCAACTTATACTTTGTCAAGCATATACTCCATAGTTTGTTCACATTAACCTTAATCACTTCAAGATGCTTATGATATGGGCAATGAGAGTTAAAAGCTAATAAGTTCCATAATTTGTGGAAGCTCTTTATGAGACTTGAATCCCTCCTTCCTTCTATGAAGGCCTTTCTTCCACTTTTATATTGAGTCTCCACTTTCTATCCTTAGGCACCAATTAAGAGAGCATAGTTGTCATTCTTAGTTCTATGTGCATTGTCCCAAGAATTGTTGATTGATTCATAACTTTGATATTGCTTTTAAACTACTTGTATCTAATCACCCTTATGAACTTTTAAGGTGTCCTATGCATTTATGTTTTGCTACACTATGAGGGACAGGCTGAATACCATTCTCATTATGTTTTCTTTATGTGAAACAAATAAACGTCTTTCAAAGCATTGTTATTCATGAATCTTTTGTTTGTACCTTTTCATGTTACAACATAGTTGCTATGTATTATTGTTAGAACTATATCTTTCATGCTATGTTAAAGTATTATGATCCCAACTATGAATGTTTTACAAATACTTCGATCGAGTTTATGATGGTGCATGTCACCTCAAAAATTATTCTTTCTTTTTATCACTTACCTACTCGAGGACGAGGAGTTAAGCTTGGGGATGTTGATACGTTGCTAACGTATCTATAATTTCTGATGTTTCATGCTTGTTTTATATCTACTTTCTTATGTTTTGACCACACTTTAGAGTATTTTTATACACTTTCTTGGACTAACCTATTAACAAGATGCCACAGTGCCAGCTGCCTGTTTTCTGCTGTTTTTGGTTCCAGGAAAGTCAGAAAATGAATATTCTTGGAATTGGGCGGGTGATGTCTACGCACTTCTATTCTTGTAGACAGTTGTTGGGCCTCCAAGTGCAGAGGTTTGTAGAACAGCAGCAAGTTTTCCCTTAAGTGGATCACCCAAGGTTTATCGAACACAGGGAGGAAGTGGTCAAAGGTATCCCCTCTCAAGCAATCCTACAATCAAGATACAAGAAGTCTCTTGTGTCCCCAACACACCCAATACACTTGTCAGGTGTATAGGTGCACTAGTTCGGCGAAGAGATAGTGAAATACAAGTGGTATGGGTAATTATAAGTGGTAACGGTGATGGGAGATAGCTTGATGGCGTGGAAAAGACTAAAGGCAAACTGAAATAAAGATGGAAGCAAGAAAACATGTAACAGATCTAATAGCAAACGGTGTTTCAATGTTTAGAAACAAGGCCTAGGGATCATACTTTTACTAGTGAACACTCTCATATAAATATATTATCTTCATGATACTACGCTAAACTACTCTCCGGTTAGACACTCTAATCATTGGTAGGGCTATAACAGCACACCTCAAAGTAAGTCTTTCCCATCTAGAAAACCCCACATTGTCACCTTGAGGACTAAATAGGTCCAACAAACACCACAATTTCATAAAGACATCCGACTCCAAATATAACTCATAACAAATATTTGTAATCTCTAGCCTAAGTGCCACCATGGTGAGCACGCTGTCACTTTCACACACATGGGGAGAGCAGAGATTCATTAAAGCACTTGAGTAGCAGAATAGATCTATATATTACAAGCTCATGATCTCAATAAGATCATGCATAGAGAGAGAGAGAGATGAACACATAGCTACCGGTAGAACCCTTAGCCTCGAGAGAGAACTACTCCCTCCTTATCATGGGAATCAGCAATGGTGATGGAGATGGTGGTGGAGATCGATGGAGATGGCTTCGAGGGCACTTCCCCGTCCCGGCAGGGTGCCGGAACACAGACTTTCTGTCCTCCAAATCTCCCCTTCGATGGCGGCGGCGCTGCGGAACTTTTCGTGGCTGGAGGATTGACTATTTAGGGTTTATGCCTCTGGAGGCTTCTTATAGGCCAGAGGCAAGGTCGGTGGAGTGCCAGGGGGCCACACTACCTGGTGGCGCGGCCAGGGCTAGCCCGCGCCTGGGGGTGGTGTGGCCAGGCCCTGGTCCACCTCCGTCTCATATTCTGGATCCGTGAGTCTTCCGGAAAAATAGGAACTTTGGCTTTTGTCCCATCCAATTCTGAGAATATTCATTTTCTGACATTTCTAGAACCAAAAACAGCAGAAAACAGGCAACTGGCACTATGGCATCTTGTTAATAGGTTAGTCCAAGAAATCATATGAAAAGTACTCCAAAGTTGGAACAAAACACAATAAATTGGATAAAACCAAGCATGGAACATCAAAAATTATAGATACATTTGCAATGTATCAACATCCCTAAGCTTAACTCCTGCTCGTGCTCGAGTAGGTAAGTGATAAAAAGAAAGAATAATTTTTGAGGTGACATGCACCATCAAAGACTTGATCAAAGTGTTTGCAAAACATTCAAAGCTGGGATCATAGTACTTCAATCATAACATGAAAGACAAAGTTCTAGCAATAAGACAAAGAATACTATGATGCAACATGAAAAGGAACAAACAAAAGATTCATGAATAATAATGCTTTGCAATACGTTTGTTTGTTTCACATAAAGAAAACATAGCATAATGGCATTCAGCTTGTCCCTCATAGAGTAGCAAATATAAATGCATATGACACCTTCAAAGTTCATAAGAGTGACTAGATACAAATAGTTTAAAACAAGCAATATCAACTTATGCATCAATCAAGTAGTCTTGGTACAATGCACATAGAACTAAGAATGGCCACTATGCTCTCAAAGTTGGTGCATAAAGGTAGAAGGTGGAGACTCAATATAATGGTGGAAGAAAGGCCTTTTTATAAAAGGAGGGGATTCAAGTCTCATAAAGAGCTTCCAAAAAATATGGTACTTATAGCTTTTAGCTCTCATTGCCCCTATCATAAGCATCTTGAAGTGATTAAGGTTAAAGTGAAAAAACTATGGTGTACATGCTTGAGGAAGTATAAGTTAGAAATCTCATGTCCCTTGTATACGAGGGCCGCTCCTCATGCTACTCAAGTTTAGTCACCGGTAAGTTCTTGTCATCGTAAGTACATGTGTATCATAGAGAACCGCCAACGAGGTACCCCTTGCGCGATGATACGGAATAATCCCCATATCAAAATGACAAGGCAAGTAGACAACGAGCATCTTAGCGTTCTTCTTATTTACCATGGGAATATGGTGCTTTTTTCTCTCTTTCCTCTTTTCATAATCTCTTTTTTTTCTCTTTTCTCTTTTTTTCTCAATATAGGAATCTTTTTTATAAGAAGAATGCTTCATAGACAGCTCATTATGGTTACGCTGCAGGTTTCCACCATGCCAACATGGATTAGACCAGCAGCCCAGGCGTTTCTCTAACACATAGACATAACTCCATGGACTTACAAGCTCCCCTTTCATTTCACACCGACGACATCCATATACAAAAGAGCATGATATCAACTAGGTACAAGTACCAAGTGCAATGTTGAAAGCGTTCCCCATGAAAGCATGGTTCTGCTAATTCCCAACAAATAATTGCAAGCATATACAACATAGAAGACACAATGGTTCGAGTTTATTAGAGGCAAGTAAAGTAAAGTGTGCCATCAAGTTCATGAGAGCTTTAATCACTAGTTTTCTCATAACAAGTTTAATTTGGAAGGTAAACAAAAGCATGAATATACTTGGAATAGCATAAGCTAGTAGTGTGGCGACCCGCTAAAACCACTACTAGAAAATCGCTGTTTTTTTTGTGCATTGCATCATCATGACCGCATGCTCATGTCATCATGCCTCATTGCATTTGAGCATCGTCATCATCCTGCATATGTTTGTATGAAAGTATTTGTCGAAAAGCCTATTTTGTTTTCTAAATACCCTGCCTTTATTTCAAATTAAAACACCGGTCTTCCGGATTATTTTGTTTCGTCTAAAAATGGTTTACAAAAGCCTCGTTTTAAATAAATAAAATATTTTTAAAATTGTTTTAGGAGGCAGCCCGCCAGGCCCGAAAGCCCGGCCGGCCACCTCCAAACCCTAGTCTAAAATACCCTGGCAAATCCTACCCTGGACCTTTTCCTTCCCTCTCTCTACCTACCCCTCCACCAGCCACCACTCCTCTCTCCCCCTCCACCGCACACACACATCCACCTCACCCCGTCCACTCAAAACTCGCCACCTCACCAACCACCCCTCCACCCTATACTCCCAGCCCGCCACCTCACCAACCCCCCCCCCCCACACACACCACACAGCACGCATCCCCAGGCCCAGTCGCCACCAACCCTGTCCCAGATCCCACCGTGCCCAGTCCCACCCCGCTCCTATCCCGCTCCCTGCACGTTCCCCTGGTCGCACGCGGGCCCTACCCGCCAGACACGCCGCCTCCTACCTCGGCTCCCTCCTCGAGCCCCCCGCAACCTCTCCCTCTCCGGCCTCCCGAGCCGCCGCGCGGCCGTTCCCCTCGCTGGCCGCCGCCCCGTCTCCCGATCCGAACTCCTCCTAGCACCGCCATGGATACCCCTCTTTGGTCGTTGTCGCGCCCGCCGCTTCCCGTGCCAAGCCCAGTCGCCCCCAACTGCCGGCCGCCGCCCCGTGTCGATCTCTGTCGCCTCCGCCCCAAGGTCGCCCGCCTGCGCCTCTTCCTCCCCGTCTCCGGCCGTGGACACAGGGGCCCCGCCTCGGCCGCCTCCCGCCCGAGTACCCCGCCGCCTTCCGCGTCCTCCTCGCCGAGCACCGCTAGACTCGGCCTCCCTCTGCACCACCACCTCCGCGTCGGCTCGGCCCCGCCCGTCGGCCTCTCCCTCTGCACCGCCGCCTCCGTGTTGGCTCGGCCCCGCCCGCCGGCCTCTCCCTCGCACCGTCCGCGTGCAGCCGCCGCCGACGACCTCGCCTCCCACGCCGGGTCTCCCTCCTCTCCGGCCGCCGCCTCGGTTCCCGCGCCACGGCATCGTCGCCTCGTCTGGCACCTAGCACCACCGCAAGTGCGCCCTCCTCTCTGCTCGCCCATGCATCGTTGCCGACGCGTGTCGCGCGGGCGTCCGTGCCGAGTCGTGCTGGTACCTGTGTGCCCGTGCTGATGCGTCTCCACGAGCGTGTATTTTGTCAGCCTACTCTGTTCCGCACGTGGCTTGGTTACCTTGTCGTGTGATTTCCTATAAGGCCAGTTCCTATTCAGTCGATCGAGAAGTATTCCACGACACGAAGACCACGGGTACAACATGTGAGGAACTCAAACAAAGGCTTCACGGGTACGACGAGATGGAAAATCGGTGAAGGACCGCGAACGTCGTCAAGATCTTCTCGAAGCTGCGCACATATGGCTGCCATGTTCCGAGGCCCCAAGACCAATAACGTCACCCGAGGAATCATCTACAAGATCTACCTCACGGAGCATCGAGACCCCCGGACCCGGAGCAGCCCTGGACACCAAGATCTACCGACGACCTCACCAAGATCCGAAGACCGAACCCTGGCACGCCAAGTTCTTCGACCCCGAGGACCGATCCCTCGGATGCGACAAGACCTCCTTCTCGGAACCACCAAGCACTTCCTCTCAGACGCCAAGACCCAAACCCAAAGACCGCCAAGATCGCCACCGGAACGCCATGTTCTTCATCCCGAACGCCATGACCGTCTACACGGACCCGAAGACCACCGGTACCCGATCCATTCAAGTTCGCCATCGACGACAAGATCGACCGCTTGGCACCCAAGTTCTCTGTCGCAACACGACAAGTTCTCCATCTTGTGTCCGAACCTCGCCGTCCCCGTCGAACCCTGAGACCCGACCCTAAACCCCCGGAACCCAAGATCTTCTGAACCAGATGTGTGACCCTAAGCCTCTATTTTGATAATATGACATTATCAACTGTCGCATATTAAATTGTTCATGCATGCATACCTATCTGTGGGTTTGGGGGCATTATAGTCGATTCACCTAAATTAAATATGGAGTCCATCTGCGGGATATCTTTATCTTATTTCGGACTCCATTTAAATTGGTGTAGCAAACCGATGCCATGTCTCGCCCTATTAATACAACATTTAAATTGTGGAGTTTCTAAACAACTTAAACCTAATGATTAATTGTCGGGACCCCGGTTCCGCTTAATACTGCCTAATTGCACCGCATCTGCATCATATCATAATCATGCCGGATCTTCTGCCGTAGTATTAAATATTGCATCCGGTGTTTCTTCTAGTGTTTGCCTCTTTGTGGATTAGGCCGATGAGTTGATGCGAGTATCGACAAGTTCTCCGGATATGAACATTCGGCAGTGTTTCCTAGGCGAGCATCTCTCCCCCTTCTACCTATTTTGCATTTATAGTCTTTATTTCCTCCTGTTGATCTATTGCTATCCATGTCACGATGCTTTAGTTTCCGTGCACCAGTTATATCCCGTGCAGCCTCTATATTGCCATGGACACCTCCTAATACCTGTTGTTTGGTAGATAGCTAGCCTTGCGAGTCGTAGTTTCTTGCTCAGGTGTAATCTCGTGTTGTCGAGTACCACAGTTGTTGGAATGCTGGTAGATGTTATGGTGGATATGATCATGTCTTTAACTACAACTATTAAATTGCCGTGATAACTAATGAAAGAGGCACCGGTGGGCAGTATATGCTATTTGGTTTTTATGCCCACTTGTGTCCCGTAGGCCCCGAGTACTTGATACCTGTTCCTTGACTATCCGCACTATCCACATACAGGAGACTCTATGAATCCCCCTTAGCCAGAGCTTGATTCATTTCTTATTTCTTGGGGCCACGAAGTAGTTTGGGGCTTTATTACTATCCTGTACTTATGCCATGCTTTACCGCTTTATTTAAGATTGTGCGTGGATCACCTGTACTGTTTTGGATCGTGCCACGTTTTCACGGTATCGACAAGCCCAGTCACACTTTCGGGTTCCCAGTCGTTTACAGCCGTCGTCACAAACCCTGGGTCCGTTCTGGAGCCGGCCAACTTCGTTGCGAGTAGCTTAGTGGGGTGGCCCCCTGAAATATTTTATGAATCCTGTGATTGCTTTGTCGTGAAAGCCTCGTTGGGTTTTGATTTGGTTTTTCCGAGGTCGATCGTGTGTGTGTTTCTATTTGTGCACCCCTGCAGGGTAAATCTTTCTGAAAGCCGTGTCCTCGGTTATGGATGACTTGGAGCACAGTATCTCGATCATAGAAAAACATAACTAAAGTATTATTATAAATTTGACTTAATATGTGACTAGTAATCAGATTCAACTATAACGGAATGTATATTAAAAATGCCATCAGCTGGTGGATCTGGATTGTTTTGTGACATGCTGTACCTGCCTAGTAAGTATTGCAACTCCAATGGAATGTGATAAAGGTGCCAACAAATGCTGGGTTTTGGGATTCCTCGGGACAATTATATCTGACTAGTAAATATTCCAACTACAACGGAATGGTGATTAAAACTGCCCACTACTTATGCTATCAGGATGCATGCTATCTATATCTGACTAGCAAGTGCTTCAACTTTAATGGAATGAATAAAACTGCCAACTGTGTGAGTTCCTCGGTTTGAGTTCCTCGTTTGGTCTCGAGGGGGAATACTAGGATGGGTATGATTGGTGTTAGTATAATGTTGGTTCCGAATAGGTCTTTCTTATCTCTCTCTAATAGCCGACAGTTGCTGGAGTCTCTATAGGTTGTTTAGTGCATGTTGTGCTGCCGCTTTAGTCCACCATACCTATGTTGGCGAGAGCCGCCGAATTCTAGCCTCACTGTGTACTGGCCTCGGTACTGACGCTCCTCTTTTTCCCTTCGCCCTTTGTCCGCACCCCTTTTGTTTTAGCAGGTTTGAGATCGACGTCGTTAGCAAAGGTTACCCTTCCGGCTTGGCCTTGGCAGGGTTATGGACGCCATTGGTTATTCTTCAGGGCTCTTAGCCCCATTTGCATC
Source organism: Avena eriantha (assembly GCA_910589775.1). Classification (NCBI taxonomy): domain Eukaryota; kingdom Viridiplantae; phylum Streptophyta; class Magnoliopsida; order Poales; family Poaceae; genus Avena; species Avena eriantha. Next base: position 164,308,921 of record OU342746.1, on the reverse strand, counting down.
TTGTCCGTGCAGAGCGACAAAACATCATTGCTTTAGGGAGTTGGATGCATGAGTGGAAGTCATACTTTGTTGTGGAGGCTAGCAAAAGACTGGGAGCGACAAACTAAGAGAGCAATAATGTCCATAATCATGGAGAGCGACAAAACATCATTGATCAAAGTATAAAGTGATACTACAAGTTGAAAACGAAAGGATCATAAAGGCTATGGTGACTTGAGATAGTCATAACATGGTGTGATCATGTGCCAAGTCAACCCAAATAAAGCATCAAAGGAGAATACCACTATGAAGGAAATATGCCCTAGAGGCAATCATAGAGATGATTGTATTTCATGTGTATCCATGAGTTATTATAATGTTCCTTGAATATCCATATACCAGGCAACTTGTATTGATTGGCAATTATGTGAATTGTTTGTGAAACTCTTTACTTGTATGGTTATCTAATAATTGTCCCTAGTCGGAGTTCATGTGAGGACACACGTGAATATTAGACTAGCACATCGATTGGTTAATGACTATGTTTCGCAAGTCATTGACATGGAGATGTCAAACCAATGATGTGGACACATGTTATGAACATGGGGTTGGACTGACCCAACATGAGACTAGCAATAATACTTGCAGCTCTCTCTACACATCGTGTACGTTTTGTCCTTAGACCTGAGATTGTCGCATGTACTTGAGATGTGGATCGACCTACTTTGGGGCTATCAAACACTACTCCGTAACTGGGTAGTTATAAAGATAGCTTTCGGGTTTGTCCTGATACATGCTGCAAGGCATCGGTCAATCAAGATGGGATTTGCCCCTCTCTACTTGAGAGAGATATCTCTGGGCCCCTCGAGTGATCGGATCCAGAAATGCATGGCCGTGCTACATATGGTTAAGAGTTAACCTAGTAAAGGGATTCTGAATCACAGTATAGAAAAAGAGAGGTCAGCTTAGAGCTAGACCAAATATCGTGAGGCAAAGGGAAAGACATGTACTCAACCTTGTGATGGTTCGTCCGAATGATCTTTATATGCGTTTAGGAGTTGGCATGTCTTGCTAGAGGCCGCTACCAACTATTGACGGAGTAAGTGTACTCGCGTCATGTCTATACGTGTATGAACCTATAGGGTCACACACTTTAGGGGCTGGAAGCCTAATGAGGATTGGATCCAAATTAGACCAGGCTTAGGCTGCTAATGGGCTGCTAATGTAGAAACCCACCAGGGATGCCTATATAAGAGAGAGTGAGGCGAGCTGAAAAGGAGAGAGCATTCCACCCAGCCGCCACTCCTCTTCCGCCTGTGTTGCACGCACAGACCTAGCAGTCTGGCGTGTGACGGCTTCCACTCCGGACGTGTGGATACCTCGGAGGTGCTGCACCTGTAGCACTTGGACAAGCCGCACAAAGGGGAGCTGCTCGTGGGACGAGGACGAGGAGGAGACGTAGAACATCTACACTACCGCAACGTGCTTCATCGAGTTCCGCACCTGCGCGTCTAGCGGTAATCCCGTGATCTATGACAATAGTATTCCTGGTTTGACGCAGTAGAAAATTTTGATTTTACGCTAGTGTAGCCTACCCGTTGCCCTTCACGCTATACTATGCTTTAATATGCTAAAACAACGCATGATTCGTCCAAGGCACATTAAGCAATCTCAATTGTTTATAACAAGTCATGCTACAGCAAAGAATACTAAGCATAAAGCCAAAACAATATCAAGCTTGGCATGACAAAGCATAGGCCACAGTCAAAAACTAGCTCTTTTTACCACATAAGCATGAACTTTCCTACTCTTTTCCAAACCAAACCAAACTATTTGCAAACCAACCACAAAGATGATAATAAATAAAGATCAGTGAGCTTGTCTCACAAATCCACAAAGAAGAACTAAAAAGTTCTAAGCTGAAAGCACGAGAAAACTAAGGCTAAACACGGTGCTAGCAAAAGAGAACACTCACAGAACAATAAGAATGAAAACTAGAGTGTTCTAGGAAATGAAAACGAAGCGTGTCTCTCTCCAAAAGAAGTGTGTTGGGATCCAGCCAACTTATTCAAGCAAACTAACCAAACCAAGCAAACTAAAACTAAAAACGAAAACAAAGACGCACCAAGAACAACACACTGTGCATGAAACAATAAAAATGAAGCGTTTGGAAGAAACCTGGGATTTTTATCGATGAAGAAGGGGGTGCCTTGGGCATCCCCAAGCTTTGACGCATGTACTTCTTGGATATTTCTTGGGGTGACACGCGTGGCATCCCCAAGCTTGAGATTTAGTGCATCCTTCATCTCATTACTTATTCCTTCCATACACCTGAAATTTTTCTTTCATACAAAACTCCACACAATCTTTATTAGCAACATTAGTGCACTTAAGATAAATAAGTCTTAAGGTTCAGTTCTAACACCAAATAAACTTCCATTAGAACAGTAGATACTGTAGCACTTCCCTCAAAAAGCTTAATTCCCCAAAAGAACTCAAAAAAGAACCAACAAGAAGCAAATGCAGAAAATGGCAGAAATCTGTCAAAACAGAACAGCAGGTAAATACGAATTTTTTCGAAGACCTTCTGTTGCTCAAATCAAAAAGTGTTGAACTACCGAAAGTTAGATAACAACCTGGGGCAGAAGAACAAAAAATTACAGCTCAATCCGACATACAGAGATCTCTAACGAATTTTTACGGTGAAGCACAAAAATCTGTTTCGGGACAGCAACTTTCCCAATCATTACTTCTCTCTCGTTAGAGGTTACTCTTGGCACAAAAAGCGAATAAAAAGGATAAGGAGCGATTATTACAGAGGTAATAACTTCCAAGACTCATCTAAAACTTTTGGGTTATCTCCCAATAAGTACTTTTCTTTAACGCCTTTAAGTTAGGCATGATAGTTTGAGAAGATACTCACATAGGAAATATGAATTGAAGTAAAAGAGAGCATCAAGAAGCAAATTCAAAACACATTTTAAGTCTAACCCACTTCCTATGCATAGGAATCTTGTAAAGAAAAAAGTCATGAAAGCACAAAACAACAAGCATAGTAAAGAAAAACAAGTGCAACTTCAAGACTTTCAACATAAAGAGGGGAAACTTAATATTATTAAGATACGTAAAACCATGTTTCCCTATCTCATAATAGCTTTCAGTAGCATAATGAATGAAATTAACAATATAACTATCACATAAAACATTCTTATCATGAGCCACATGCATATGATAATTATTACTCTCCACATAACCATAGTCATTCTTATTAATTGAGGTGGGAGCAAATTCAACAAAATAGCTATCATCATTATTGTCATCACCATAATCATCAAATGTAGGAGGCATATTGTAATCATTAATTTTATCCTCAATAGTAGGTGGACTGAAAATATCATATTCATCATTATAATCATCATATATTGGAGGTTTGGTATCATCATAGGCAATAGAATAGCTATATTCCAAAGTTGGGGAACTAAAAAGATCATTTTCATAAAAACTAGCTTCCCCAAGCTTAGACTTTTCCATAGCATTAGCAATAATGGTGTCCAAAGAGTTCATACTAACAACATTGCTATTAGCATGCAAATAAAGTTCCATAGGTTTTTTAATTTTCTCTTCAAACACTTCATGTCCTAACTCAATATAAATACTATAAAGCTCTCTAATTTTTTGTTGTTTTCCATTAAGCCTAACTAGTGAAAACAAGAAACAAAAAGACAAAATTGCAGAATCTAAAGGAAATAACTTCGAGCACTCACACCGGAGGATGTGAGTACCTTTTACCTTACCTCCCCAGCAACGGCGCCAGAAAATAGCTTGATGTCTACGCACCTCTATTCTTCTAGACAGTTGTTGGGCCTCCAAGTGTAGAGGTTTGTAGAACAGCAGCAAGTTTTCCCTTAAGTGGATCACCCAAGGTTTATCGAACTCAGGGAGGAAGTGGTCAAAGGTATCCCGTCTCAAGCAAGCCTGCAATCAAGATACAAGAAGTCTCTTGTGTCCCCAACACACCCAATACACTTGTCAGGTGTATAGGTGCACTACTTCGGCGAAGAGATAGTGAAATACAAGTGGTACGGATAATTATAAGTGGTAACGGTGATACAAGATAACTTGATGGTGTGGAAAAGACTAAAGGCAAACTGAAATAAAGATGGAAGTAAGAAAACATGTAACAGATCCAATAGCAAACGGTGTTTCAATGTTTAGAAACAAGGCCTAGGGATCATACTTTCACTAGTGGACACTCTCATATAAATATATTATCTTCATGATACTACGCTGAACACTCTCATATAAACATGTAACTCTCCGGTTGGACACTCTAATCGTTGGTAGGACTATAACAGCACACCTCAAAGTAAGTCTTTCCCATCTAGAAAACCCCACACTGTCACCTTGAGCACTAGATAGGTCCAACAAACACCACAATTTCATAAAGACATCTAACTCCAAATATAACTCATAACAAATATTGTAATCTCTAGCCTAAGTGCCACCATGGTGAGCACACTGTCACTTTCACACACATGGGGAGAGCAGAGATTCATTAAAGCACTTGAGTAGCAGAATAGATCTATATATTACAAGCTCATGATCTCAATAAGATCATGCATAGAGAGCGAGAGAGATGAACACATAGCTACCGGTAGAACCCTTAGTCTCGAGAGAGAACTACTCCCTCCTCATCATGGGAATCAGCAATGGTGATGGAGATGGCGGTGGAGATCGATGGAGATGGCTTCGGGGGCACTTCCCCGTCCCGGCAGGGTGCTGGAATAGAGACTTTCTGTCCCCCGAATCTCCCCTTCGGTGGCGGCGGCGCTGCAGAACTTTTCATGGCTGGAGGCTTGACTATTTAGGGTTTATGCCTCGGGAGGCTTCTTATAGGCCAGAGGCAAGGTCGGTGGAGTGCCAGGGGCCCACACCACCTGGTGGCGCGGCCAGGGCTAGCCCGCGCCTGGGGGTGGTGTGGCCAGGCCCTGGTCCTCCTCCGTCTCGTATTCTGGCTCCGTGAGTCTTCCGGAAAATAGGAACTTTGGCTTTTGTCCCGTCCAATTCTGAGAATTTTCATTTTCTGACTTTCCTGGAACCAAAAACAGCAGAAAACAGGCAACTGACACTGTGGCATCTTGTTAATAGGTAAGTCCCAGAAATCATATGAAAAGTGCTCCAAAGTTGGAACAAAACACAAGAAAGTGGATAAAACCAAGCATGGAACATCAAAAATTAGAGATACATTTGCAATGTATCAGCGGGACAAAAGCCAAAGTCAATATTTCACCGAGGGGACACGGAGCCAGAATACGAAATGGAGAGGGGCTAGAGGCCAGCCACACCACCTGGGCGCGCGACTAGGCCTGGCCCGCGCCAGGGGGTGGTGTGGCCACCTAGGGCACCCCCTCGGCCTCTCCCCTTCGCCTATAAGAAGCCTCTGATGCAGAAACCCTAAAGAATCAAGCCTCCAACCATGAAAAGTTCCGCAGTGCCGCCGCCACCGAAGGGGAGATTCAGGGGACAGAAAGTCTCTGTTCCGGCACCCTGCCGGGACGGGGAACTGCCCTCGGAGCCATCTCCATCGATCTCCACCACCATCTCCATCACCGTTGCTGATTCCCATGATGAGGAGGGAGTATTTCTCTCTCGAGGCTAAGGTTCTACCAGTAGTTATGTGTTCATCTCTCTCTCCATGCATGATCATATTGTGATCATGAGCTTTGTAATCAAGTAGATCTACCTTGCTACTCAAGTGCTTTAATAGATCTCTGCTCTCCCCATGTGTGTGAAAGTGATAGCGTGCACATCATGGTGGCACTTAGGCTAGAGATTACAAATACTTGTTATGAGTTATATTTGGAGTTGGATGTCTCTATGAAATTGTGGTGTTTGTTGGAACCATCTAGTGCTCAAGGTGACAGTATGGGGTTATCTAGATGGGGAAAGCGAACTTTGAGGAGTGCTGTTATAGCCCTACCATGGATTAGAGTGTCCAACCAGAGAGTAGTTCAGAGTAGTATCATGAAGAGAAGATATTTATATGAGAGTGTTCACTAGCGAAAGTATGATCCCTAGGCCTTGTTTATAAGCATTGAAACACCGTTTGCAACTAGATCTGTTACATGTTTGCTTGCTTCCATCTTTATTTCAGTTTGCCGTTAGTCTCTTCCATGCCATCAAAGCTATTTTCTGGCACCGTTACCACTTATAATTATCTATACCACTTGTATTTCACTATCTCTTCGCCGAACTAGTGCACCTATACACCTGACAAGTGTATTGGGTGTGTTGGGGACACAAGAGACTTCTTGTATCTTAATTGCAGGGTTGCTTGAGAGGGAATACCTTTGACCACTTCCTCCCTGAGTTCGATAAACCTTGGGTAATCCACTTAAGGGAAACTTGCTGTTGTTCTACAAACCTCTACACTTGGAGGCCCAACAACTGTCTACAAGAATAGAAGTACATAGGCATCATGCTCATACCACGTGTGTGGGGCTTGTTTGAACCCATAGAGCTCCTTATCAAGTTTGTAGACGTGGTTTGGAAAGTTGGGATCCTCAAACCCTAGGGGTTGCTTCACGTAATCCAACTCATGCAAAGGACCACTAAGAAATGCACTTTCTACATCCATTTGTTGTAGTTTAAATTTATGATGTGCTGCATAAGTGATGGCTCAATACACGGCGCCCAGAAAAGTGCTTGGTGTGTGGTGTTGATGTAGAGCTCGCTGGGAACCCCAAGAGGAAGGTATGATGAGCACAGCAGCAAGTTTCCCTTAGTTATGAAACCAAGGTTTAATCGAACCACTGGGAGCAAGGAAACACCTTAAAGGTGTTACTAGCTGAGCTTTGGCAGGGCGCACTACTGGTGCTAGTAGCAACGTGGAGACCTGCATAACACAACCACAGAACCTTGTCCCCAACTTGCGATGAGGTTGTCAATCTCACCGTGTTTTGCGGAAAACAAAGGATTAAACGTATCGAATGGAAAGAAGTAAAGGTTTGCAGAAAGTAAACACAAAACAGTAAACAGTTGTAGATTGTATGTAAAGAAAGAGGACCGGGATCCATAGTTCACTAGAGGTGGCTCTCCTTAGATAGATAACATGCCGGGTGAACAAATTACAGCGGGGCAATTGACAAACACCGAAAAAGCAATACATGCATATACTAATCATATTGACTCCTCTGAGACTTGATTGGGCATTACAACATAATACATAGACCACCATCCAAGTGCATCTATGACTAATAATCCACCTTCAGGTTATCATCCGAACCCCCTCCAGTATTAAGTTGCAAGCAACAGATTATTGCTTTATGAACTGCGTGTAAATTAAACAATACGATTGTTCTATGAACAAAGGATTGTTGTTTTCTCCCTAGTAGCAACAGCACATCTAGTACCTTAGAGATTTCTGCCACTTCCCCAGATTACCAGAGGCATGAACCCACTATCGAGCATAAATACTAACTCTTGGACTTGCTAGCATCTACTTGGCCAAGATAGCTACTAACAACGGAAAGCATGCAAGATCTCAAATAACAAAGACATGATAGAATCAATAATCAATCTGATATAGCATCTCAATATCCATCGGATCCCCGCAAACACAACATGTATGGATTACAAATAGATGATCTTGATCATGAACGGAGCTCACAAGATCTAAACATGAAAGCATAAAGAAGTAGAAACCAACCATCTAGGTACTACATGGATCCGTAGTCCAAGGATGAACTACTCACGCATCACACCGGAGGCTTGCATGGTGATGAAGAAGGCCTCTAGGGTGAATTCCCCTCTCTGGCAGGGTGCCACGAAGAGCTTCAGATCCCCCGATCTAGGGACAGAGACGACGGCGGCTATAGACTCTTTCGTGGATTTTTGATCGGGTACTTAGGGTTTTCGTCCAGAGGGAAACATGAAAGACAAAGTCCTAGAAATAAGCAAAGAAACTATGATGCAACATGAAAAGGCACAGACAAAAGATTCATGAATAACAATGCTTTGCAAGACGTTTGTTTGTTTCACATAAAGAAAACATAGCATAATAGTATTCAGCTTGTCCCTCAATAGAGTAGCAAATATAAATGCATAGGACACCTTCAAAGTTCATAAGAGTGACTAGATACAATAGTTTCAAACAAGCAATACCAAGTTATGCATCAATCAACTAGTCTTGGGACAATGCATATAGAACTAAGAATGGCCACTATGCTCTCAAAGTAGGTGCATAAAGTTAGAAGGTGGAGACTCGATATAATGGTGGAAGAAAGGCCTTTTGTAAAAGGAAGTAGGGATTCAAGTATCATAAAGAGCTTCCAAAAATTATGGTAATCATAGCTTTCAGCTCTCATTGCCCCTATCATAAGCATCTTGAAGTGATTAAGGTTAAAGTGAACAAACTATGGTGTACATGCTTGACGAAGTATAAGTCAGAAATCTCATGTCCCTTGTATACGAGGGCCGCTCCTCATGCTACTCAAGTTTAGTCACCGGTAAGTTCTTGTCATCGTAAGTACATGTGTATCATTGAGAACCGCCAACGGGGTACCCCTTGCCCGATGATACGGAAGAATCCCCATATCAAAATGACAAGGCAAGCAGACAACGAGCATCTCAGCATTCTTCTCATTTACCATGGGAATATGGTGCTTTTTTCTCTCTTTCCTCTTTTCATAGTATCTCTTTTTTTCTCTTTTTCTCTCTTTTTTTTCCAACATTGGACTCTTTTTTTATAAGAAGAATGCTTCATAGACAGCTCATTATGGTTACGCTGCAGGTTTCCATCATGTCAGCATGGATTAGACTAGCGGCCCAGGCATTTCTCTAACACATATACATAACTCCATGGACTTACAAGCTCCCCTTTCATTTCACACCGACGACATCCATATGCAAAAGAGCATGATATCAACTAGGTACAAGTACCAAGTGCAATGTTGAAAGCGTTCCCCATGAAAGCATGGTTCTGCTAATTCCTGACAAATAAGTGCAAGCATATACAACATAGAAGACACAATGGTTCAAGTTTATTAAGGGCAAGTAAAGTAAAGTGTGCCATCAAGTTCGTGAGAGCTTTAATCACTAGTTTTTTCATAACAAGTGGAAGGTAAACAAAAGCATGAATATACTTAGAATATCATAAGCTAGTAGGTAGGTATGGTGGACTCTTTGGAATAACTTGGTTTAGGTAGTTGGATGCATGAGTGGAACTCATACTTTGTTGTGGAGGCTAGCAAAAGACTGGGAGCGACAAACTAAGAGAGCAATAATGGCCATAATCATGCAGAGCGACAAAACATCATTGATCAAAGCATAAAGTGATACTAAAAGTTGAAAACTAAAGGATCATAAAGGCTATGGTGACTTGAGATAGTCATAACATCGTGTGAGCATGTGCCAAGTCAACCCAAATAAAGCATCAAAGGAGAATACCACTATACTATGCTTTAATATGCTAAACAACGCATGCTTCATCCAAGGCACATTAAGCAATCTCAATTGTTTATAACAAGTCATGCTGCAGCAAAGAATACTAAGCATAAAGCCAAAACAATATCAAGCATGGCATGACAAAGCATAGGCCACAGTCAAAAACAAGCTCTTTTTGCCACATAAGCATGAACTTTCCTACTATTTTCCAAACCAAACCAAACTATTTGCAAACCAAAGTGTGAAAGAGGGGGTCCAACCAATTTATTCAGAACACTAAGAAAACCAAGCAAATTAAAAACGAAAAAAAAAACGAAAAAGAAGACGCACCAAGAAAAACACAACTGTGCATGGAACAATAAAAATGAAGCGTTTGGAAGAAACCTAGGATTTTTATTGATGAAGAAGGGGATGCCTTGGGCATCCCCAAGCTTTGACGCTTGTACTTCTTGGATGTTTCTTGGGGTGACACGCGTGGCATCCCCAAGCTTGAGCTTTAGTCCATGCTTCATCTCATTACTCATTCCTTCCATACACATGAAAATTTCCCTTCATACAAAACTTCACACAATCTTATTAGCAACATTAGTGCACTTAAGATAAATAAGTCTCAATGTTCAGTTCTAACGGAAAATAAACTTCCATTAGAACACTAGCTATTGTAGAACTTCCCTTAAAAATTTCAATTCCCCAAAGGAACTCAAGAAGGAACTAACAAGAAGCAAATGCAGAAAATGGTAGAAATCTATCAAAACAGACCAGCAGGTAAAGACGAATTTTTTCGAAGACCTTCTGGTGCTCAAATCAAAAAGTGTTAAAATAACTAAAGTTAGATAACAACCTGAGGCAGAAGCACAAAAAAGTACAGCTTAATCAGACGTACAGATCTCTCTCAGGAATTTTTACAGTGAAGCACAGAAATCTGTTTCGGGACAGCAACTTTCCCAATCATTACTTCACTCTCATTAGAGGTTACTCTTGGCACAAAAATCAAATAAAAAGGATAAGGAGAGGTTATTACAGAGGTAATAACTTCCAAGACTCAACTAAAACTCTTGGGTTATCTCCCAACAAGTACTTTTCTTTAACGCCTTTAAGTTAGGCATAAGAAGCAAAGAAAGAATCAAGTGTTCTCAAATGAAGAAGCATTAAAACCAAATTTTGTTTTCATAGGAGAAGCAAAAGAAATCTTTTCTCTCTTTTTAGGGAAGTGTTCTATACCTTTCTTGAATGGGAGTTGATATTTAATGGTGCCTTCTTTCATATCAATGATGGCACCAACAGTTCTAAGAAAAGGTCTTCCCAAAGTAATAGGACAAGAAGCATTGTATTCAACATCCAAAACATAGAAATCAACGGGGACATAGGAATCGTTAACCATAATAAGAACATCATTAAGACTCCCCATGAGTTTCTTTTTAGCATTAGCATCAAGTGGGACATTCAAATAACAATCTTCAAGGGGAGACAAATCAAGCATATCATAAGTCCTTCTAGGCATAATAGAAACACTACTATCAAGATCACACAAAGCTTTGAAATCAAAGTCATTCACTTTCATATTAATGATGGGTTCACAACCATCTTCTTGTTTTATAGGAATAGAAGCTTTATGTTTCATCTTTTCTTCTTTAATTTTTATGAGAGCATCAGTAATGTGTTTTGTAAAAGCCATGTTCATAGCACTAGCATTAGGACTTTTAGCAAGCTTTTGTAGGAACTTAATAACTCCAGAGATGTTGCAACCATCAAGATCAAAATCAATTTTATCATCTAAGGTAGTAGAACTATTACTAGCCTCAACACTAGTGGTGGTAATAGTAGAAACACTAATGTTTCTAGCAATTTCATATTCTCTTTCCCACTTAGCATGTAATTCAGCTAATAGTCTAACATTTTCATCAATTCTTACTTGTATGGCATTAGTAGCTGCAAAGGATTATCATTAGTTTCAGGTTTAGCAGCCATTTTATTAAAAGTAGATTGAGCTTCAGCCAAAGATGCTATGTTTCTTTCAGCATTAGAGAGTTTCAATTGTAAACTAGGAATTTCCCTATTTAGACTCTCAAGTTGATGGCTAATGTTCTTCAAAATAATAGATTGTTCCTCCATAGTTTTAGTAAATAGCTTATTTTGCTCGTATTGCATTTGCATGAAGTTTTTAGTGCTCTTTCAACTTCTAAGATTCTTCCTTCACTAGGTAATTCAGATTTACCATTGTTGGGAGGGTATGGATTATAATTGTTGTTACCAAAATTGTTCCTATAAGCATTATTACCATAAGCATTGTTACTAGAGTTGTTATTTCTTATGAAGTTCACATCAACTTGCTCTTCTTGAGCAACCAAAGAGGCTAAAGGAACATTATTTGGATCAATATGGGCTTTCCCATTAACAAGCATAGACATAATAATATCAATCTTATCACTCAAGGAGGGGGTTTCCTCAACAGAATTTACCTTCTTACCTTGTGGAGCTCTCTTAGTATGCCATTCAGAATAATTAACCATCATATTGTCCAATAGTTTTGTTGCAGCACCCAAAGTGATGGTCATAAAGGTACCTCCAGCAGCTGAATCCAATAGGTTCCTTGAAGAATAGTTCAATCCTGCATAAAAAGTTTGGATGATCATCCAAGCAATCAGTCCATGAGTGGGACAATTCTTTACCAAAGATTTCATTCTTTCCCACGCTTGAGCAACATGCTCATTATCAAGTTGTGTAAACTTCATTATTTCACTTCTCATGGATATAATCATAGCAGGAGGATAGTATTTTCCAATAAAAGCATCTTTGCACTTAGTCCAAGAATCAATAATATTCCTAGTCAAGGAATTCAACCATTTTTTAGCTTTTCCTCTCAAAGAGAAAGGAAACAATTTCAGTTTAATAATATCACCATCTATATCCCTATGCTTTTGCATCTCACAAAGTTCAACAAAGTTATTTAGATGGGAAGCAGCATCTTCATTAACAATACCAGAAAATTGTTATCTGATAACAAGGTTGAGCAAAGCAGGTTTTATCTCAAAGAAAGTATTTTCAGCCACAGGTGGAGCAATAGGAGTGCTCATAAAATCATTGTTGTTGGTACTAGTGAAGTCACACAACTTAGTGTTTTCAAGAGTAGTCATTTTTTTTGGGTTTTCAAATAAGAAAGCAAACAAGTAAAACTATTTTTTGTGTGTTTTGGAGAACAAAACAAGCAAACAAAGCAAAAAGAAACCAAGCAAAACAAAAATAACAAAGTAAAGAGATTGGTTGTGAGGGACTCCCCTTGTGAAGATGTCCTTGACTCCCCGGCAACGGCGCTAGAAAATCGCTTGATGGCTCAATACACGGTGCCCAGAAAATTGCTTGGTGCGTGGTGTTGATGTAGAGCTCGTTGGGAACCCCGAGAGGAAGGTATGATGAGCACAGCAGCAAGTTTCCCTCAGTTATGAAACCAAGGTTTAATCGAACCAGTAGGAGCAAGGAAACACCTCAAAGATGTTACTAGCTGAGCTTTGGCAGGGCGCACTACCAGTGCTAGTAGCAACGTGGAGACCTGCACAACACAACCACAGAACTTTCTCCCCAACTTGCGATGAGGTTGTCAATCTCACCGTGTTTTGCGGAAAACAAATGATTAAACATATCGAATGGAAAGAAGTAAAAGTTTGTAGAAAGTAAACACAAAACCGTAAACAGTTGTAGATTGTATGTAAAGAAAGAGGACCGGGATCCATAGTTCACTAGAGGTGGCTCTCCTTAGATAGATAACATGCCGGGTGAACAAATTATAGCGGGGCAATTGACAAACACCGAGAAAGCAATACATGCATATACTAATCATCTTGACTCCTCTAAGACTTGATTGGGCATTACAACATAATACATAGAACGCCATCCAACTGTATCTATGACTAATAATCCACCTTCAGGTTATCATCCGAACCCCCTCTAGTATTAAGTTGCAAGCAACAGATTATTGCTTTACGAACTGCGTGTAAAGTAAACAATACGATTGTTCTATGAACAAAGGATTGTTGTTTTCTCCCTAGTAGCAACAGCACATCTAGTACCTTAGAGATTTCTGTCACTTCCCCAGATTACCAGAGGCATGAACCCACTATCGAGCATAAATACTAAATCTTGGAGTTGCTAGCATCTTCTTGGCCAAGATAGCTGCTAACAACGGAAAGCATGCAAGATCTCAAATAACAAAGACATGATAGAATCAATAATCAATCTGAAATAGCATCTCAATATCCATCGGATCCCCGCAAACACAACATGTATGGATTGCAAATAGATGATCTTGATCATGAATGGAGCTCACAAGATCTAAACATGAAAGCACAAAGGAGGAGAAACCAGCCATCTAGCTACTGCATGGATCCGTAGTCCAAGGATGAACTACTCACGCATCACACCGGAGGCTTGCATGGTGATGAAGAAGGCCTCCAGGGTGAATTCCCCTCTCCGGCAGGGTGCCGGGAAGAGCTTCAAATCACCCCGATCTAGGGACAGAGACGACGGCGGCTACAGACTCTTTCATGGATTTTTGATCGGGTACTTAGGGTTTTCGTCCTGAGGGAAACTTATAGTCGGAAGGAGAGGCCGAGGGGGTGCCGGGAGCGGCCACACCACCCCCTGGCGCGGGCCAGGCCTGGCCGCGCGGCTAGGTGGTGTGGTGGCTCCCTGGCCCTTCTCCGTCTCGTATTCTGGCACTTGGTCACTTCCGAAAAAATAGGCACTTTGGCTTTTGTCCCGTCCAATTCCAAGAATATTCATTTTCTGACTTTCCTGGAACCAAAAATAGCAGAAAACAGGCAGCTGGCACTGTGGCTCTTGTTAATAGGTTAGTCCAAGAAATCATATGAAAAGTACTCCAAAGTTGGAACAAAACACAAGAAAGTGGATAAAACCAAGCATGGAACATCAAAAATTATAGATACATTTGCAATGTATCAATAAGAAAGAAGGATACATATGGACTCAAGGCGAGCCACGGGTGCATATGTCTCTCCATAATCAATGCCTTCAATTTGAGAGAACCCTTGTGCAACCAATCTTGCCTTGTCCCTCACCACAATTCCATGCTCATCTTGCTTGTTCTTGAATATCCATTTGGTGCCTATAACATTGCGACAATCTTTTGGCTTTTCAACTAACTTCCACACTTTATTTCTCTCAAAGTTGTTGAGCTCTTTGTGCATGGCATCCAACCAATCTGAATCTTCAAGAGCTTCCCATACTTTCTTTGGCTCCACCAAGGAAATGTGTTCTTGGTGCTCACCAAAGTTCTTCAGTTGATCTCGAGTGGATATCCCTCTTCTTAGATCTCCTACCACATTCTCAAGAGTTGGTCTCTAAATTCCAATATTCTATCCATTCTAGCTTGGTGACGAGTTTCGATCTCCTTGTTGTTTCTTGTGGGGATCACTTCATCATTTCAGTCTTCGTTTTGACCATTAACTTGACCTTGATCATCATTGGAATTATTCTCTTCTACAAGAGGAGAAGATTGACCTTAGTCTTGATCAAGCATACTTCTAGACAGGCATCGCGCTTCCCTTATGGCAGTTTCTGTAGATATTTCTTGTGTAATAGACTTAGCACCACTGGACATTCTGGCAAACAGAGACTCAAGCACCTCCTGGCTAGATGTTTCCTCTTGATCAACAGGTTGAGGGTCCACAGCTTGTCTTTGGCATGGGTCATTGTCCTCCTCGATAGGAACTTGTTGATGTTGTGAAGATGAGGGCTCCACTTGAGTAGAGCATAGTTCTTCTCGATTCACTGTAAGGGGTTCCTCAACAGGGCGTATGAAACCCGCACCCATTCTTCCTATGGCATCCTGAGGAATTTCATCATCTACATCATAGATATCAACACGCCCCGCTTGGGGACCATCATATTCTTCAAACACCACACTACAAGATTCTATGGCAGTTCTAGAGAGCTTGTCATAGATTCTATAAGTGTGGGATTCGAGACCATAACCAACAAACATACCCTCTAATGCTTTGGAACCAAACTTGGACAAACGAATACCCTAAATGTGATAGAAACACTTACAACCGAACAACCGGAAGTATGAAACATTGGGCTTGTTACCGATAAGAATTTCATATGGAGTCTTGATCAATTCTTTTTGGAGGTAGAGACGGTTTGATGCATGGCATGCGGTGGAGATTGCTTCATCCCAAAAATTGAATGGAGATTTAAACTCTGCTAACATGGTCCTTGCCATATCAATAATTGTCCGGTTCTTCCTCTCAACTACACCATTTTGTTGAGGGGTATATGCAGCGGAATATTGATGTTTTATTCCCTCATCACTAAGAAATGCATTCAATGTGTAGTTCTTGAACTCGGTACCGTTGTCACTTCTTATTGTCAATACTAGGACATTGTGTTGACGTTGAGCCATGTTGATGAAGTCAATGAAGTTTTCTTGGGTCTCACTTTTCAGCTTGAAGAAATATACCCACGTGTATCTTGAGTAGTCATCAATAATCACCAAACAATATTTCTTCCCACCAAGGCTTGCATGAGATGGAGGACCAAAGAGATCCACATGAAGGAGCTCGAAGATCCTCTTGGACTTGATGTAGTTCTTAGGATTGTTGGGAGAATCATGCATCTTTCCTTCAACGCATGCCCTACAAACACGATCTTTCGCAAAGCAAACTTTTTCTTTTAGTCAAACAATATGATCATCCTTGTGGAGGCTTTGCAAAGTTCTCATGTTGACATGGGCTAGACGACAATGCCATAGCCAACCCACATCGGCCTTTCCAAATAAGAACATCGGACTTGTAGTGGTTTTCCCCGAGAAGTCCACCACATACAATTCATTTTCGACGTACCCAACGCAAGCGACCTTTAGAGACTTGCCCCACATGAGGATCACAATATAATTATCAATAAAGACGGCAAAACCCATCTTTCCAAGAGCATGGACTGAAATTAAATTATAGCCAAGGATCTCAACAAACATGACGTCCACGAAAGTGATATCGTGTGCAACCACAACTTTGCTAAAACCCATTACCTTAGACTTTGACTTGTTGGCATATGTCACGGATATTTGATCAATATTTGGTCTCAACTCCTTGACACTAGATGCGCTTCTGGTCATATGACTTGTGCATCCACTATCAAGCACCCATTTTGACCCTACGGAAGCATAGGTCTACAAAAGATCAAGCTAGTTTTTAGGTACCCATTTTTCAGTGGGTCCTCTTTTGTTAGTAACAAGGGTCTTGGAAACCCCAATAGACCAAGCAATATAACCATCAAATGGGCCAACATATTGAGCATATGCATCACCATAATAATCACGCATTAAAACATAGCGAGGGTTAGCATTTCCTGCAAAATCATCATGAGACATAGTTTTGCCATTTGTGGACTTACTATCCACAATGACCTTGTCCTTTTATTGTGCGGGCTTGGCCTTCTTCTTCTTCTTCTTGTTCTTATTCTTCTTGCCTTTAGAGACAAAGCCAATGCCTCCTTTCTCACTACTTGACTATTGCTTACTCAAGAGGTCATCAATTGACTTGTTTCCTTTGGGAAAGGTGGCCTTAGCTAGATCCCCCTTCAACCTGGCATTTTCTTCAAGTATACTTGTACAACTAGAGGGAATGAAAGTACTAGGTGAAGTAATATTGGTCAATTGAGTATGAGTCTTTTCATGAGACTTTGTGAGCAACAAGAGTTCACTCTCCAAGGCCTTGTGAGCCTTGTCAAGCATCCTAAAATCCTCGACAAGTTTTTCATGAACAACACCAAACTCAATCTTGTCCTTTTTAGCCCTTTTATATTTAGCAATAGCATGGTCACGTTCCTTGATGAGTTTATTAATGATGAGATCATTTGCTTCATCAAGCCCTTCAAGTTTAGTTTCAAGAGACATTCTAGTTTCTTGTTCTTCTTCTAGAGCATTATTTAGAGCTTCTACCTCAATCATGTGCTCTCTTCCTAATTTACATCCCTCATGTAGAAGTTCTTGTGTGTGTGCAAGTTGATTTAAGAGGTCCACAACATGTTTCTTGTGTTCCCCTTGCAAGTTGTTCATAAACACATCAAAAGCAACTAATTCATTTTTGACCTCAAGAGATAACTCATCATCAAATTCATCATTGATTAAAGAGGTGGAGTGTGATGATGATAATACCTCCATTCCTCTTGCCATAAGGCAAGTGATGTTCTTGTTGAAGATATTCTCATTTGGAGAGTCGAAGAGTGAGAATGTAGGGGTAGAAGTAGTGGCAAGAGCCGCCACACCACTTGATGTTTCCTCTTCTTCATCTTCATCATCATCATCGTCGGAGGAGAATTCTTCATGTGTGATAAAGACAATTTCACTCGTCTTCTTGTTGGTTGAATTCTTTTTGATGAAGGGTTTCTTGTAAGGAGCTTTGGAGGTCTTCTTC
This sequence comes from Avena eriantha, assembly GCA_910589775.1. Taxonomy (NCBI): domain Eukaryota; kingdom Viridiplantae; phylum Streptophyta; class Magnoliopsida; order Poales; family Poaceae; genus Avena; species Avena eriantha. The sequence continues at coordinate 164,291,069 of OU342746.1, read as the reverse complement.
AACACAAGTTTACCCCCATGATCTTCTCTTTTTCTCATAGGTACAAGCAACAACAAAGTGATAGTGGTCACCACAATTGAAGCAAGTTCTCAACTTGGACCCATTATCTCTTCTCCCATTGGGGTTGCTTCTTCGTTGCATTTCCATCTTGGCCTTGGCGGGATCTTTCCAAACGTTTCTTGCATAGAAGGCCATGTATTCACCATGAGCAACCTTGACATCTTTGGGGTGGCTCAATGAAAATCCCTCATCACTCCCTTCATCATCATCATACTCCATAACCTTGGCCTTCAAGGCAAGATTGACACCACTAATCATTCCAATGGCACGAGCACGGGCGTATTTGGCATTCTTGGCAGCAACCTTGAAGGCGGCCATCTCTTGCATAACTTCATTGGAGGTCATGAGATGGTAGTTGTGTCTTCCTTGGAGACTCTTCAAGTCAGTAGGCTCTAAAGGCATGAGAGCACTCACATACTTCCTCTTGATCTAAGCATCATCAATGTGAGAGGCACCAACATTCTTGAAGGCGGTGGCTGTGGATTTGAGTCTTTGATACATGTCTTCATGATACTCACCATCCTTCATGAAGAAACCTTCGACCTCATTGCTTAAGGCATCATATCTATTTCTTCTCATACTCTCATTGCCAACAAACAAGTCAATGAGAGCATCCCAAGCTTCCTTGGCGGTATTGTAGTGCTCAATGTGGGGAAAATCCTTTGGCCCCACTCCAAGTTGGATCATGTGCAAGGCAGTCGCATTGAGTTGGCTATTGACCACTTCTCTTCTAGCCAAGTTGGTTGGATCCTCAATTTTGAGTCCTTCTTCAATAATATTCCACAAATCAATGCAAGAGCGACGCACATGAGATTTCATTAAAACTTGCCATTGAGCAAAAGTATGTGCATCTAACTTAGGTGGGCCACCTCTATCACTAACACTAAATAGTGAGTTGTGTTCAGTACTATCTAAGCATGGATTGCAAAATATGTGACGGAAAGGGTATGATGGAGCCAGCAATATGAAGGGGTATTGAATGGATTGCAAGCTCTTTTTATTAAAGATTGTTCCTATGCATATTATTTGAAAGTGAAAGGATCGTATGGGCACATAGAGGGGGGTGAATAGGTGCTACTTCAAATTTTACTATTTTTCAATTTAGGGTTTGACATGAAATGTAAATTCTCTAGATTATGCAACTATGGTGAATTTACCTATATGTCAATCTAGCACATATACTAAGAAAGAACTAGATAGGTAAAGTGCGGTAAAGGAGAGAAGTAACCAAAGTGGAGCACACAGAGACACAAGGATTTGTTTCCCGTAGTTCCTTCCTTTTGAGGGGAAGTACGTCTACGTTTGGAGAGGGGGTGGTTTCAAACCACCAACGCCACGAGAGGCCTCCCTTGTTCTCCAATGAACCTCACCCCAATGGGTTCGATTCACCTCTTCCACTATACGGCAACCTTCGAGGTGGAAGCCGACACCTTTACAATGAGTTCGAGGCACACATCCACAACCTAATTGGAGGCTCCCGAATACAAGCTAGCTGTCAAACAATCAAAGACAAGCTAGTAAGAACCAAATCACAAGCTAGGGTTTCCAACGAAACACTAGAGCAAGGGGCCCTCAAGTGAATAAGGGGGAAATTAAGATCTCTCTTGGTGAAGTTGTAGATCAAGGCCTCCTCCTTCGATTCTCCAAAGATCAATGACTTTGGATGGTTGAGTGAAGAGATCCTGTGGATTTGGTGCCTCAAATGGTGCTGGAGTTCTTGAGGTGGACGAGCAGCTTCCAAGGTAGAAGAAGGGGACTTTATATAGGCCCCCTGGAATTAGAGCCATTGGGAGCCACTTACCCCGGACATTCCGGCCCACATCAACCGGACACTCCGGTCGAGACCAGCCGGACACTCCGACCTTGCCAAGTTTGCCGCCAGTGTCCGGAAAGTGTCCGGATAGTGTCCGAATAGGCAAACTGAATGTCCGAAGAGTACCTTGATTACATCAAACATTACACCGTAAAAGGGTGATTATAAAGGTGTTGTCAGGTAGTTGGAAAGTGTTAGTTGAGGCTCGTGGATCAAGAGTGGTATTTGTCTATTCTAATGATGGATAGATATACTTAGGGCCCTCTCGGTGATATCACATTAACATAGCTTGCAAGCAAGTGCTAGCAATCACTAAGAATGTTATATCACAGGAATAAGAAAAGAGTACTTGCGAGTAACAGGATCGAACTAGGTATGGATGATACTGAATGGTCGGATCTCGGACAAGTAAAATATTGAGAGACAAAAGGAATTGGTTTCTACGAATAGAAGGTCACGCGATCACAAAGTCATCGCTTGAGCTGGTGTGAGTCATTATGGATCTCCAAGTCCTGCTAATGATTATTGATCAGAGAATGTCTCGATCATGTCCACTTAGTTCGTGGCCCATAGGGAGACACACTTAAGGGTAGTCCACGCATTAGAGTTGATAGGGAACACCAAAGCAAATACTAGACAGCACAGGAATTGTTCTGATATATCTGCCGGAATAGTTTCAGTGTATTGGAATAGAGGTAATTACAGTTTTCATCCCACATCTTGTATCCGAGGAGCAATATAGTCCCACATCTTGTAAACTGGACAAAAGTAGTCCCACAACTTACACACGAGGTGCAAGTTAGTCCAATTTTAAAAAAATGAACGAATTTCACCAGATCTGAGTGTATTTGATCCTGGCAAGCACCTGGTGGTTCCACCGGACCGAACTCAACCTCACCTGGCTCGATCTGACCCTAGCACATGGCTCCACGGGACCAAATAGAACCTGGCTCGACCGGACCAAATAGAACATGGCTCTCTCGATTTCGCAACTGATGCTTTTAACAGGAACTCGCGCCGACGGCGATGGCGAGCTCGTCCGTGGCGTCATTTCCAGCTCGATCCCGCTGGGGGGATGCACTACCGCAAGCATGGCGAGGATCCGCCACCTTATGGTCGATTTTTTGCTCTATCATCTTTCTTTCTCCTCTGACGGTGGTGCTAGTGGTGTAGGCGGAAGTGGCCTCATGATCGAGTAGATCATAGGAGGTTTTGGCGGCGGAAATTGATGGTAAATAGGGTTATTACCACTGGCAGATCGATTAGTAAAGTAAAGCTTGTCGTTTAAGCCTAATTTATGCCGATACAATGTGCGGTTCTCCGCTGATGAGCAAGAGCTCGGTGATGTCCATGTTTTCCATGAATCTGTGTTTAAAAAGTGAACTTTCATTGAGGTTGTTCATTGGTGAAGTTATGTTGCATCAATTGTATGATTATTCTAGAAATATAGCATGCCCATTTCATGAAAATTCAGTCTGCCAAAAGTGACAGCGAAATTCAGTTCACTGTTCATGTTCAGGTTTAGGTTCAGTTAAGTGAAATTCAGTTAACTGTTCAGGTTCGGGTTCATATGGGTCTTGTGATTTCAATTTTATCTCTGAATTCTAGAATGTAATGTAATATGTTATATTGTTGCTTATTATACACTGCCAAAAGAATTAGTACATAGATGATTCCTGTAGGAAATTATTTGCTTCTTCATTGTGATCCACTATGTCAATATGAATGTCCACTTTGAGCCATTCCTGTAGGAAATGCACAAGTAAAAGGCACCAAGGCAAGTGAAGATACGATCATTTTTTTGCTACATAGATTGATAGTACATTTACAAACCATACACATAAAAAGACACTCATATTTTCTTCACAATACAAACAGCCATACACATACACAAGAGATGGGATTCTCGCTAGGAACATTGACTGAATAGTGACTGATCAACATCCTTCTTCAGTTCTGCTCCTTCTTTCCCTCTTCTCAATATTCTCTCCCATGTTCTTCTTCTCCATTGCTCTTCTTCTCTGCAAATTCACATAAAGTTTCAGTCAACCAAAGTTCCGGGGTCCAGGAACACCGACAGCGTGCTCTCCTCCACTGTCATGTTCATGTCCCTCGGTGGCACCCCGTACTCGTCCATGGCACCAGCGGCACCGCCTGCATCACCACCACTTTCATCGGCATGAACACCAGATTTGTCAGCCCGGACCAGCCGCCGTCCTTGGCCGCCGCCGCATCGCGTCGAATGATTCAACCGTCGCCGACGCGTTCGCCATCCGCGCCTGCCCGTCGTCGTCCTTGGCTGCCGTCGCCCTGCTGCTGCTTCTTGGGCGGCGTCATCAGGTCCGACGCTGTCACCTCGAACCCGACCTCCTCTATCCTCTCTAGAATCAGTCGCCGCTGCTGCCGTGGGGAAATTTTGGTCCTAGGTGTCATGGGGAATCAGTCGCTGGCAGGCGATGTGCGATTTCAGCCAGAGGAGGTGCGATTTCAGCCAGAGGAGGTGGTCTGGTGGAGTCAGCCAGCCAGGTGCGGTCCGGTCCAGCCACGCGAGGTCAATTACACTCAGATCTGGTGAAATTCGTTCGAGTTCGTGTGCAAGTTATGAGACTACTTTTGCTCAGTTTACAAGATGTGGGACTATATTGCTCCTCGGATACAAGATGTGGGATGAAAACTGTAATTACCTCATCGGAATATTACCGGGGATTGAATTGTTAATGTTCATTAAATAAAGTGTTCATTAAATGAGTGACATTAAATCAAGTAAATTAAAAGTGGTTTTTATGAAGAGACTCTTGATTTTTGAGTGGAGAATAAATGGAAGAAAGTGGAGAGTCAATTTGTGTGAGTGGAGAGTCCACCCACACAATTGGGGGAGAGGTGAGGGCAGCACCATTGTTGTGTGCCATTCCCCCTTGGGGTTCCCAATCACCTATAAAAGCCCCCCTCCTACCCTCACTTCCACACACACTCACCTCTCCTCTCATATGCCCATTGGTTGGCATCTTCCTTCCCTTCTAGCCTTGTCCATTGACACGAGCTAGGTGCTTAGGAGAAGCCCTGCTCAAGATCTTCTCGACCACCATCACCACCATGTCGCAGTGTTGGTGGAGTTCCTGAGGATCCCCTACTTCCGCTGCTGAGCTGGAGCGAGGGACGTGTAACGTCCCAGCATTATAGCTTAGAAATAAGCTGAACACAGGTGTGTGCATTGCATTCATGCATAGAAAATCCGGATAATTTTCGTGCTTTTAAATAAAACTTGTCAAAGTGATTGAAGCTTCTATTGACTTGGTGGAAGTAAAGTAGATGATCAAGTTGACTACGATAAGTTTCAATATGACCTTTGTTAAAAACCTTATTTTGGGTAATATAATTTGATCTAAGGGAAGATCAAATGTAATAAAACTAAGTCACAACACACTACTTAATAAGGAGTACTTGATCTTCTAGAGAACATTACATGGTATTCCATATCACAACTCAAGGATGAAGACTTAATATTCTAATAATGATATCAAGGTATTATTTACCACAAACCCTAAATCCCAAGTCAAGTATATAACTTAAGTAAAGAAACTCATAACTAAACCTTGATATACTTGATTGCCATAGTTATTCCTACCATGAGAATCATGGTAGTTTCTAAACACTAACTATTATTACTAATAGAATAGAAAGGGAAGTCAAACCAAGACCATCCATCACATACCCTTAGTGTCATGTTAATAGATGACAATCCTATTTAACCAAGTCCTAGTGTCAATGGATCATCACTATTGACTGACCAATCCTTGACCCAACACTTGTTAACCTTTAGCTTTGATCTATTGTATTAACCTTCCAAAAACCTTAAGTAAATTAATAAGAAGGAGGAACTAGTTATGGTAGAGTGTGCCATCACCCATGGATGAGATCCTTAGTGGTGATCAAATCATTTGATGTTGGAGGTGTTAACTCACTCATGAGTTAACTAGAAGCAGTACCTAAACCCAAGAGTTAAACTAGTGATCAATGAGCTATAAAGAAGCTAGTAGTATTAGTACATCAAATAATAATATTGTTAAGCCAAGTAGGTATAAGCTTAAAGTAAGTTTCCTTAACAAGATAAGCCTATAGAGAGACTAGAACAAGTCTACTACTTAGTTGAGTATAGATCTTGATCAGGCAATTAAAATCCTAAGCTTTGTTTGATCAAAGGATGGTGGTCATTATTCTCAAGTCATTTGAGAACAGATGACTAGGTGTTGAAGAAGACTTGTGAGTATACCAAATTAGGTAAAGCCCTAGTAAGATGAATCATCTAGCTTGATTATGAGAAGTTAAGCTAGAGTATCATGAAGTATATAACATAAGTTGTATGGAGTAGTTGGAAGTATAATAGTTTAACCAATGTAATACCAAAACAAACTTGTATTGTGGAGAGTAGTACCATACCTATTTTAGAGAATTGTTATCACAGGTGATATAGAGAGAACTATAATCTTGTAAGCCTTGGAAGTAGTTGCAAGATGGAGTTAAGGAAGTTAATAGATGGAATTAGTAGTAGCAACATTGATAGTTGTATCAATGGTAGTTGATTAAGAGAAGTTATATACTAGGAGTAAGAATGAAGGAGTAATGTTAAAATGCATGACCATGTCATCATATGATGATGGATATGGTGAAGTCAGATGATTATCTGATTCAGGAAGATGTGATCTTTGTGAATAAGATAAGAAAGATATATAGAGTATATTTAGGAAAGGAATTCCTTATCTCAAGATAAGCTTAGTGAAGTATTGAGGTAAGAATTCTTTAGAAACCTTTAGCTAGCTATACATGCAACCATGACAAGACCCATATCTACTTCATTAATCAAAACCCTAGAATCAAATGGATAGTGAAACCATTTCCTATTCGTAGATAACCATTGAACAATACCTCTTGGATACTTAAAGCTTCCAAGAAATAATTAGAGGATCAGATGAGTGATCATGTATGAAAGCCTTGTCTATTTTATTATCTTGAACCCTAATAGAAACTTAGATCCATGGAATAACATATTAATTTAGGAAGTAATTCCAATATCTCACTCAAAGAGGAGATACTAAGCTTAATCATAGATTTAGAAGTAATGTCCTTGAACCTTGATCTTAAAACATATTCATAATAGAGTGAGTCTATTAAAACCTTCCTAAAACTCAGTGTAGATGTTTGGAAATGAACAATTATAGTAATGATTGTTATTCATGCTTCTTGAATTCACCAAGGTTGTCTATGGTAATTTTAAACACTGCAAATCAAGTAGAATTTGAATAAGAGAAATAACCAAATATTGAGAATCATAAAAATTCAAATCACCACCTTGTAAACCACAAGGTTTACTGCCTTGTAAGAAATATATGTGTATCATTCCTTTAAGAGGTTAAGTATTAATAAGATTCAATACATATAAATATCCATCTTAAAACTACTACTATTACATTCTTTTAGTGGTAATACACAACATTTCTATGAGATTTTATTATAAGAAACAAATCATTAAAACCCTAATTCCTCTTCATGTTCTCTAAGGTAAATAATCCTTTATTTAATCATAATGTATGAAAATACTAAACAATAATGTTAAATCAACTAGTTCCATTAATCCCAGTAGAATCCTTGTGGATTCAATGAATGTTGGATATTTGAAACATTAAAAGGATTTAAAATCAAAGGAATATTCTAAAATAGAAATGAAAATAGAAAAAGAAAAGGAAAGAGAGTAATCATTCGGTGTGGCCCATGGCCCGTTTTCTTCTTTGCCTAACCTCCGCCCGCGTGCATCCTTCAGAAGTTCTCGCTCGCTCAGCAACATCCCACTATGGCCCAGGCCCATGTACCGGTTCGTCGTCGTCTTCCACCGCGCATCACAAGCAGCTCTCTAGAGCTCGCGCTGCCGCTGGATACCAGTCACCGGCGTCAGCAGGAATCAACTGCCCAGATGCTCGCCGCCATAGTCGGGAGGGATAAGAACGGCACTGTGATACCCTGTCGTCCTCATCCTCTTATTCTCTCTCCACTCACTCTCTTCTCCTCTCTATCCTGAAAAGAGCCGAAACCCTAGCCGGCCAGAGCCGACCACCATCGTCGGTAGAAGTCACCCCTAAGATCATGGCGTGGTCGAGGAGAAGCGCCGCGTCACCCTCTTCAACCTAGCCTCATCAATTAAGCCAAGGAAGCTCGGAATCGAACGAATTGTCTTGTTCCCTTCGGTCGGTGTTCGCCGGAAAACCTGAGTGTGCACTCGCCTCTGACCTCGCCAGTCCTCGTCCACCACCGCGTTAGCATCAAGGTGAGCTTGCGAATATTCCCATGCCTTTAGATCTTCCTCTTGCGCACTACAACATCTTCGCACTGTGCATCACCGTCGGTCGCCGCAGTAGCTCGTCGCCGGTGCACTTCCGGTGACCAACTCTGGGCGGTGTGACCACTATAGGATTCCCCATGTCCTCCTCTTTCCAGCACAGCAAACCGTATAAGAAGGTGCGCCGTAGATCGCTGCCGGCAACCACAAACTGGCGGTGATGGTTGTGCTTGCGTCAGCATGACGCCACGTCTGCATCATCATCGGCCACCTCAGCCGTTTGACCGGTCCTTGCCTGGGTGGCTGCCGATGTGGTCACTGGCCCACGGTTCAGTGACTTGGGGTAGAAACAGCCTCGGTATAAAAAGTATTCCCGGGTTAGTAAATAGTTAAAATAGTATAGATTTAAATATAAATATAATTTCCAGAAATTTAATAAAAGGATTAAATCTTGTTAATTCTATATCTTTTATTTTATAATTCAGAAAAATATATATAATATATCAAAATGTTCAGAAAATTAAAATCTATAATACAAACCTATTATTATAATTACTTTCCCATTTAAATATCTTAATAAATAAATTATATTACTTAAAATTCATAAAAATAAGTATAAAATATCAAAACCCCTAGTAAAAAAATAAAGAATTACAAAAAAAAATTCTATATTTTTCTATCACTTATCTAATATTTATTATTTATTAAGTATTTATAAAGTGGAAAAAATTATAAAAAATCATATCTTATTATTTAAAAATCACAAAAATACCTAAACTATACCAAAATGATCACAAAAATAAATTCTACAGATTAAAAATATCACCTTTCATAATTGTGGTTAAATAAAAGTTAAAGGTTTAATAAGACTAGCTTAAACCCTTTTCTTTTATTTTAATTCCTTAAAAATATACAAATATTTACTATTGCTTTTACCATTAATTGTATACATTCTAAAAGGGTAATAACAAAATCAAGTTATGTTCAAATGAAGTTAAGAAAGGTTTAATCATTTTAAACTATACTCATTAAACTACCATTTTGAGATTAAGTAAGTTTTACTTTCCAAAAATATTTGATCAATTAGAAAATCATTAAGATTTGAGTAATAATTCTTTCACAAGTTTGGGAATCCACTTTCAAGACTAAGAATGGTTTGTAAATATTAAACATGGTACCATTTCCATGTTTATAGAGATAAGTGTTACTCTTATATTAAGAAAGTAGTTCTATTCGCCACCTATCCTATGATTTTTTAATAAAGTAACATTTTCCTCAAAAGTTATTCTTTTAAGAAACATTCAAAGTGATCCTTAAAGACTTCTTTAAAAGCTCTAACTGATTTACTACCTTGCTCACGAAATCTTTTAGAAACCATAACCATTTGAATGCTTTAGTATTGTATGTTACTTGTTGTATTTACTTATCGTTTCACACACTCGCACAACATTAATAAGAAGAACAAGTGTGAGGCTGATATAAATATGCAACACAGTCCTAAGAATCCATCACCAGTTTCCAAACCCTAGATTAGATACAATTAGTCTAGGGATCCATGTTTATCAAATTGCATTACATTACTTATGCATCATTGCATCTTGATTCTTTAAACATTAGTCCTTACCGGACCAATGATGTTGTTTATAGAATTTGGATCTTCTATTGTCTTGAAGACCGTGAGTGCATAATCTTGCAATCACAAAAGGCAAGTTCACAACTTGCTCATGTCCTTTGATTATTTTCTATCAAATACTTGTAACTCAAATATTGTCATCACCTGCATTTCAAAAAGGTCAGAAAAACACTATCTTGATAATAATATAGTTATGGATTATTTACCAGATGGTAATAGTCTATTGATACAGTTCCAGTGGTAAAGGAACATAAAATCTAGGACTTAACAACTAATGTCGCCAGTGATTCTAGCGCCGTATATTACGCGTTAACTATGAGATTTTGAATGGGACAGAGAAGTCAGCTGTATCTTCTTCCTTTCATATGGAGGCAAGATGACCTTAACGTGACGCTATGAATTCCTTGTGCAGATCCAGCATATGGGTGAGAACCCTTAGGCTCCACGTTTTGGTATCTAGATTATCTATGAGCAGCTGCCGGAGGTACAGTTGGACCTTTATGGAGCTTGCCAGGGGCATAACCGGCTCGTAGAGTCTTCGTGAACTCACCAGGGTTGTAGCTTGCCCTAAATGGGGGCTTAACGGAGGTGTAGTCAGCCCCGGAGGATCGTGCAGACATATGGGATCGTGGAGAGGACAGTGATTAGCTTGGATCACCTACTGGGCCCCACATCAAGGAATTGTGGACGAGAAAGATCACCCGGTTGTGCAACAAAGAGTTGATCTCTCATGGGTAAAGTAACGCACCTCTGCAGAGTGTAACAATTGTGACATGTTACTCCCTATTCCGGGAAGGAGCTATGAACGCGGCAGGAAAGGAACCCCATGAAGGTTCTAGTCAACCTGTGAAGGCTGTCGGACATAGTTTTCAGAACAAAAGCAACCTTTGAAGAAATGTTTATGAAAACCTACATTGCCTACGACCTATGGTCTATGGCTGTAGAGATAGTGCATCATACACTCCTTTTTAGTGAACTTTCTGAGTACGCTCGTACTCAACCGTACCTTCTTAACCCTTGCTAGGTTTTAAGCCGTTGAAGACGACGTCAACATCAATTTCTGCTCAAGAAACCATCATCGACAACTCAAGTTCTTTAATGAAGTCAACATATAAATCAGTTGAAGTGAAGATAAAGTGTCGGTTTAGATAGGAGTAGATTCTCTAGCCATAAAACCTATTTCTGTAGAGCATTGCAATAGCAGCAATGGCAAGCCAAAGAGTTTAGATGCTAGTCTTAGTCTTTAGATAGTTCTGAGTTGTTATTTCTGGTTCTTCTTTGGAAGAAGTTCTTTCTATCTTTTTAACCTAGAGTGTTCTCTGGATCTTTTATAAAGAGTCGAGTTGTAATCTATAGTCATGTCTTGGACCTACTGTGTTTCTGTTGTACCACTCCGAGGGATGTAATACTAGTGAATGGTGTTTCATTGGTGTTATGTCAACGACTATAGTGTACTACATCATGCAGTGGTATACTGGGTCACCGCAGCTGGTATCAGAGCATATGCTTTGACCCTAGGTTGGTAAACCTAGTAAATGGGTAGAACCTGTAGGAAGGATGTTAGCAACCATAAAGAATTCTCTAGAAACATGATGGATATTCAATTGGGAATAATCTCATCATGTTACTAGTGCGATGACTCTTTGTTATGCAATTTTAAATGAGTACCATGAGTTTTAACTCAAGATGACTGATGATAATTTCTTATCTACAGTACAAGAATGGCACCTAGGTATCCACCTCGGAATGTTCAAGTGTTGAACAAGACCTTAGATGATTATAAAGATGCCTGGACAATCATTCTAAGACAACTTCTATGGAGTCTAGATTGTGAATCTCGACTTCTGGTCAAGGTTTACAGTTTCTATGACGGACGGATATTGGCTAAGTACCGTATCCTGATCATGTTACCCAAGAAGTTGGGAGTGCATGGAGAAATGCCATCAGGAGAAGCAAGATGTATGGCAACAACCTATCAGATTGCAGTAGTAGCAGCCATAACCAAGATAAGGGAACATAATTCCAAGGCATTGGAAGGTACTACCTATACTGATATACCCCACGAAACTCCTAGTTCTGATCCAGAGTTAGATCATTCTGCTCTGGTAAGGACCAAACCTACTCTAGAAATAGAGTATATGGATCATTATAAGTCTTTACTGGACATGTTTCATAACACTCATCAAGTGCTAGTTCAAGATTTGGACACGGTCATTGAGGATTTCACCGATCCATCAAAGGCAATGGCACGTAGAAAGAAGTTTGTTAGAGAAGCAAAGCACTCAAAGCCAATCTTTTCGGGGGAGGTGTTTGAAGAAACATAGTTTAATGACCCACACTCTGAAGTCTATGCCTATTACCCAGTCGAACCTCAGCAACCAGTAGACCCATGGACCAAATACGAGGAGGAACAGAGGATATGGAATGCACCCAACCCCAATAATGTCGTTGGAGATACTATCGGATGGAAAAGGCCAGTCTTATGATGAAGTCATGGGACAAGCCACACTCCATGAATCGGGTATGGGAGTAGAAACCAATTATAATCCTATAGAATCATATGGACCATATGGGGGTAATAATATTCCCATTGAGCTGGAAGAGTGTCCTGGTAGTTACTACACCCATATGTATGACTAGATTGTGGAAAAAGCAAAGAATACTTAATGCTTTGAAGATCCGCTCGGAGTAAGACATATGAATACTGAAGAAGGTAATGAGTTTGATACTCATTTTTCAATGGCTAATCTCACTATGGGTCCTTCTACTCAAGGTTACGCACCTACTGGATGTTCTGATGCACTAGAAGGCAGTCGTCGAACTTCCGGTCATCGTGGACGGAAAATCTGGAAGCCCAGGAGTGAGTAAAGAAAGTAATAATGGACATAATCTAGATAGTAGTGTGCTTGAATAATGTACATGTTGGTTAATGCGTATTGTAGTGCTTGAGAGGCTTGCTAAAATAAGTGACAACATACTCACATGAGCAAGAAATCCCTTGTAATATAAGGAGGTAGTGTATAGAGGGAGTGTGTTGCTGTGGTTGGGAGTTGTAAGATTTCGAAGACATATGTTTAATACATGGTATATGTTTGAGTATTTCTTGGTTTTTTTTGGATCTTCTTGATTGACTAGATCTGTACATGAAGTTTGACTTGGTGTGCAGATGCATGTTGCATAATCAAGTTATTACTTGATGTTATAGACCTAGATAGAAAAGGGAATTCGTGTAAGGGAGTGATGAGTTCCGAAGATCAAGTTGAAGACTTGCAAAAAGAAGGAAGTTAAATATAAGGTGTATTAACACTGTTTGGAATGATGGATAAATTCAAATTCACTATGAGATGGAAATAAGAAGGCATAGTAGTGTAGAAAAGGTGTGGAGCAACATAAAGAATGAAGTTAAGTTCACTTAAGATAGGTGATGTTGCTCAGAAGCTAATAAAGTAGTTGTTCCAACTTCATGGAAGCATCATGAATTAGTGCAAAAAGAAGTTTTGGAGAAAAATGTAGGGGTTCCGCGTATGAAAACAATAAATTTTACTCTACACCCCTGAACCCCTGATGCTGCTAGGACCTATCTATTAGTAATACAGTAACGGGAGGGGCTTTTCACGAACTTACCCTTGAAGACCGAAAAGCATTGTCAACGCTCAGGAGAGCGTGGTTGATGTAGACGAGCCGAAGCCGACCTCAAGGTCGTGCTGAAGTCCTTGCGCTCCCTTGGCTCCAACGACTTGCGTGCCTCAAGTGCGATACCTCGCGGGGAGTTACACACGTCCGGGGCCTGACGATGACTCCCGCTTCCCCGATCCAGCAGTAGTTGCGGAAGTAGAGCTCCCGTATCCGAATCCATCAGCGCGACAACGCTCCGCGATGAAGATGTCTCTCGTTCGCGCAGTCTAGACTTGGGACCACGGTCACGAGAGAGAGAGAGAGAGAGAGAGAGAGAGAGAGAGGGAGGGAGAGATAAAATATCAATTAGAGGTCCTCCCAAAAGTGCGAAGAGCTTTATTGATTATTGGTGTATTTTATTTGGCCAAATACCCCCACTATATATAGGGGAAGGGAGGTACTACCTCCCTCAAAGTCCCGGGGTGGGACTAAAGGAGAGGAGGGGGATGGCCCACTAGGGCGTCGGCCATCCCCTTGGCCCCTTCTCCCTCTCTCCCTTCCCTAATGGGCCCTCTCCCCTCCGGGAATTGGCCCATTAAGCCTTTGACCATTTAAATTGATTTTTCTCTTTATTAAATAATTATGAATAAATGATTAAATAAATATTTAACATTCATTCACATATTATTCAACCTCAGTGGCTATGGAACACTTCCACCTCCACTCTAGACATCCTCTGGACTTACCGAAACCCTTCCGGTTTTCTCCCTACAATTCTTCGACGATTCTACCGATCCTATAGACACTCTCTAAGCATCATCAAGCCCTTAAGCGTGATACCCCACAGTTCAGGAACACTCCAGACATGGTCGGGACACTCCTGCACCAATGATCGACAAAGGGACCCGGATGGCCATGTGACCCTTGTGCGTTCCACGAAGATCTTTTGTCGTTTGAACCGGGACAGTCGTGTCTTATTCCCTTTGTCTCTCGATACTTGCATTGCCCGAGATCTGATCAATGACATCACCATGTTGTGTTCAATATCATTACCGAACAATGATACTTGACTGGTTTCGACAAGTGATATCCATGTGATCAAATCACACGCTGCGCAGCTATTGGATATAACATCTCCGAGTGGGCCCTTGAGTATCTTCTCGTCACATGGACGGACAAATCCCGCTCTTGACATATATTGCCTCTATGGTTTCCTCCGAGTACCTGAACACACCTTTATAACCACTGTATTACCAAGTGGCGCTTGATGCTATCTAAGAACTCTCGGGACACAGTGATTGATATAGCCTCACGGTCTAAGGCATAGTCTATGAGGATCCATTTCTAATCATCATAACTTGACCTTCGTGACATGATCGGGTCACGATATTTAGGTTGGGTATTGGTTCATCATCTCATTCTCAAAATGAGTTGACTCCATTTCCAACTGGCATAAATGCCACATGATCAGGAAACATGATCATATGTTGACCAATGAACCAGTGACTAGAGTTTCACTAGGAACCCCTGATTGTTTATTTATCACACGTGTATTGATGTTTCCACTCAATACAGTTATAGCATGATATAAAACTTAATCGTAAACTATATGAAATATGATAATAGTCCTTACTACTATTTGTCTCTAGGACATATTTCCAACAGTCTCCCACTTGCACTACAGTACAAATACACTAGCTGCATTTGTTCATAATTATTGGCACCATATATCCGGTACCCTGAACATGCTTGCTCATGGAAGAGGTTGAGTCTTAGGTCTGTACTTTACAGTCCCAAATCCTTTGCAACTTACTAATGTCACCTTGATTGACATTAATACTTTATCATCACATGATAACATCAGTGTGTATGCATCGTCGCTATGGAAGCAGAACGATGCCTAATTCCAGGAGCCTACAGTGACTTTAGATCAACCCCGAGGGCTTTCTCATGGGCACTGTGCCCTGGGACACATCATTCTATGTTAAAAGCGAACTAGCCCTGCCATAACATTATACAACACTTTAGATGGTACCCTTATCTATTATTATATATGTATTCATCGAAACATTAGTGCACTCTGTGCAACTTTTGATATTTTTGTTCACCTCGCTTCCTACTTGACTTTAATCGGTATTTACAGGAGTTTCCAACATATTCCCTTATAACATAACCCTTTATGTTTTAAGATATGTCATCCTTTATGGATTTGGAAAACACGTTTGTAGTTCTCTACTAGACACTGCGGACAAACTTAGCTCAACGTTCCGTGATTCAAACTTAATCACTTTTAAACGTTCCTTATTGGATTACATATTATGTTTAAGTTATCATCATGGTTTTCTTAGGTAGAACCTATGTCTCAACATAGTGGATGATGATCATCCTTTTCTTTGTATCAACCATTGATGTTAAACTTAATACTATTCCTAACTTGAGTTATTAAGGACCAGTTCCTTAATTAACTTCTATTCTGAAACCCTTTTCAGAATCCCTTAAGGAATACTACATAATATAATAATACACTTATTATCAACTTCTACACCTTATAAATCATTATTTATCGGTACTTACGCTTCTAATCTTAACACACTTAAGAATCACTCCTATAAGCTCCCAATCAAAAGTATGTCAATCACATATTGTTTTAGGAAGACTTTCATAGCTCCCACTCAATTTTATGCAAATTGCACATCTACTCACTATTTTGAGCAATTTCAAAATCCTTTAATCAAATATCAAACTTGGAGATTTACTTTGAGATACTAGTACTTTTACTAGTTTTAAATCCACTAGACATTAAGCACACATGAATCAAATTCATTTGAATTCGTCCAATAATCGATAAATTGTGCCTTTGTCATTCCCCCCTATTCCTACTATGGCTTTGCAGTCATTTGGGAAAAATCAAGTAACCCCTTTTACTTGTGAGATTCAGCAACGAACTGCTTTCTAATCTCAAGTGAATTTTGCTTCCAGGATTTCTCATAATTCTAGTTTACCATTATTTCTTAGTAGTTCGTAGGTATGTCATATTCCAATAATGATAGCAAATGATTCATAAATGTCTCCATACAAGATATGGATTACATTTTTGAATCCTACTTCATGTAGTGAAAACACCAGTGGAGAAACCAAAATGATCATTATCATTGATTCTTTCCTTTGTGAAGAGAATCATTTAGGAACGTTTTCCGTTGCGTTTCTCAACACTCTGATGCAGGGATATGAATCCTCATCGTGTTTTTTACTATCTTCCATTTGCTTCATAATCGAGAAATATCACTTAAAGTGAGCTTTATCAAGAATGCACAAAAATCCAAGCAATACCAGTTTTGCTTCTCTTTTGGTTTCAGCTATGGATTTCGTATTCAAAGTTTCCAATTAATACTCTACAAGGACTTATTCGCTATTGTTTTGGTTATATTGAATAACCGCAAAACTTTTATGAATTCAAGTGGTTCACTACATTCTAACTGAGTGCTAACTATTTCTTCACTAATGGTCTCTACATGTATACTACAACAATTTATTTGGTGCCATCTATTTACCCACTTTGATATCTAATATCACATTGTGATGCTTTGCATTTTGATGTTTCAAAACGCTTTGCATTTCACAATTACTTTTATGACATTCTTTATAAAGTCGAATTTCATTTCTATTGATCAAATCATAGTAATTAGATTCTCTTTTATATTTATACCCTTCGTAGATGAAACACTTTGATCATATCAAATAGTTTCATACTTATGTTTCCTTTGGTAAACTTCTTTACACATTTAAACAATCATACAATGATAATTACCATTTGTCAAAACACAATACATCAAATATGTATTTGCTTTTAACAATTCATTAAACACTTTGTATTCAAGAAATACACGGTGTTCAAGTTATTTTTCCGAACTTAGGCATGATTCATATGTGATAAGAAATTGAATGTCTTTCACATATTATCAACATAACTTTGAATTCAAACAATGGTTTCATTCATTAATGAATTTATCATTAAGTTGGGTATTTTAACAAGGCATTTTAATATTTTACAAATGTTCATACATTATCAATTAGTTTCAAACAACAAGGATAATTCACATATAATCAAACAAGATATGAACACAAATAGAAATCATTCATAAAAGTAGAACAACTGATTGTTACAAACTGATATGAATAACCGTCTCACAAAGTGTGAGACACACTAAAGAAGTTCATAATATTTTGATTACAATAACTATCCAAAACCATAAACTAAGTGATAAATGTCGAGGGAGAGCGTCGTTGGCCATCATCATCATGCTCGCCATCAACACGCAACGTCACCTCCTCTCCAGCAAGCACCTCTCATGCAGAAGGACCTGTTTTCAGCAAAACAGAACAAGTATCAAATATACTTAACACTTCAAATGTGTTCGCAAGATTATAAAATTTATAAAATTATATATCAAATATATACCTTTGTCATTGATGACCCCAGCGACACCGGGTTCAACCACCACACCTCTGAAATGTGATATGAACTCGTGGAAATCCAGTGTTTCCATGTCGCCTCTCATAATGCAAATCCTGACTTGTGCTTGGAAGCTTGGTGGTAGCGACCGCAACACAACTCCCATTGCAAAAGAGCTTGCGAACCAGTTGTCCAGGTAGTATGCTAGACTCATGTATGCATCATACATGCTCAATAAGTGCTTGTCCAGTGAGGAGCCCTCCTCCATCTTTATGGAGAGGAAGTCCCCCATCAGCTCATACTCCCACATGCGCACTTGTTCCACGAAATGCGATCTCAGATGTGCCATGACCATTCGGGGATTAAGACTTCCCACCATTGGCCATATCCCATCCTCCATCCCGAGGCGCATCGTCACTGATATGAATGCGGCCATCACACGATGACGGCAGCGGAGATCTCGCTGCTCCTAGGTCTCATGATAATAGGGTGGCTCCAAGTACATCTCGTAGATCATGTAGTCAGCCACTTTGTTCTCACCAAGGAGATCAAAAAGGCGCATGACCCATGTAGAGAAGTTGGATCCATCTAACTTGAGCTTTTCTCCTTTTAACCAATCGTCAATAGGGAAGGTAATCTCGGGAAGAACCATTTTCTACATTTATAATTGCAAAAGGAATTTAGACTAAGTTTATAATTAAATGAGTTAATAATAACTCCACTCAGAAACACCTATCCCCATAAGGGTTCCTAGTGATAACACGACCCCTATCAGCCACATCTCCCCCGACTAACACGTCCATCAATGTGGGTTCAAAGGTGGACACTAAACGTCGGTCACATCATTTATGCGACTCGTGCTTGATCTTTCGACCATCCATGATCTGAGGGCATGCTTCTATGGCGTGCTAGGCTCGCCAACTCAACCTAAGTGTATTCGCTATGCAACATGGCTTACACCCACTGTATGCGAACATAGATATGTCAAACACCCATGCATGTACCATGGACCGCCTCATACCAAAGAACTTTCTTGGTGGTGCACACTAAGGGGGAACATAGTCGTTGGTAATTTTAACAGGGATCATCTTATTGGGCTATCGTTGAGTATCTAATACTAGCACACAATAAGATATAGAAACAATAACATTGAATGTAAATGCGATGTGATATGGTCCTTCACGTCGTGATCTCCATCCATCATCACCGGATTCCGGCGCTAGGGTTCCGGCGCCGTAGACACCAGGGTACCGGTGTCATTCTAGCATGGTAGTCCATCACCTCTGTGACTATCTATTACTACGTAACAAAACATAATCACTTTACCTTTGCCACAACCATATCACAAAGCTACACCCCCTACAAAACAAAGTTAGACGCCTCTACTTTATCATTGCATGTTTTACGTGGCTGAATGGGCTTTCGCACAAGAACCGTTCTTACCTACAAACTTTTAGCACAACACCGATCAAGTAGTTGTCTCTACTACACCCCTTTCGGGGCCCTCCGTTGTAAATGGCATACCAGCTAATGCGAGAGAGACAGACACCCCCCTAAACCACTGTATACGGTACAAGCCGTATGTCAAGCGTGGACCAGTCTCGCGAATGAACGCATAAAGTCGGTTTGGGGCCGCTTCATCAAGCATTCATGCGGTATACACAAGTACACGTGGGAGGGTAACAACTAAAAGATCAACGCCCACAAACTACATCTCGTGTGTTCTACCCGTACAAGCATTACTACACATAGATATAGCTCTGATACCACTGTAGGGGTTCCGCGTATGAAAACAATAAATTTTACCATACGCCCCTGAACCCCTGATGCTGCCAGGACCTATCTATTAGTAATATAGTAATGGGAGGGGCTTTTCGCGAACTTACCCTCGAAGACCGAAAAGCATTGTCAACGCTTAGGAGAGCGTGGTTGATGTAGACGAGCCAAAGCCGACCTCAAGGTCGTGATGAAGTCCTTGCGCTCCCTTGGCTCCAACGACTTGAGTGCCTCAAGTGCGACACCTCGTGGGGAGTTACACATGTCCGGTGCCTGACGATGACTCTCGCTTCCCTGATCTAGTAGCAAATGCGGAAGTAGAGCTCCCGGATCCGAATCCCGTAGTGCGACGGTGCTCCGCGGTGAAGATGTCTCTCATTCTCGCAGTCCAGACTTGGGACCACGGTCATGAGAGAGAGAGGGGAGAGAGAAAATATCAATTATAGGTCCTCCCAAAAGTGAGAAGACCTTTATTGATTATTGATGTATTTTATTTGGCCAAATACCCACACTATATATTGGGGGAAGGGAGGTACTACCTCCCTCAAAGTCCCGGCGTGGGACTAAATGAGAGGAGGGGGAGGGGTGGCACCGCCGACCACCCCCATGGGCCCCACACGGGGGGGTTGGCCCACTTGATGGGTTCGTAGCATGGAAAACAAAAAATTTCTACCGCAAGAACGAACAAAACCTAGATCTAATCCAGATAAAAGCCAAGATCTAATCTATTAGATATGAGCAACGAGATAGATAGGAACTAACCCTCGTAGATCCGAAAGCGTTAACGAGATTAGATCTCGTGGTTGATGTAGTCGATCACTTGCCGATCTCAAGATCGTGTGGACGATCCTTCCGGCATCGCGTTCCAGCAGCGCTTCCGCCATCGGTCAAGTAGACGATCCTTCTGGCGTCGCGTTCCAGCAGCGCTTCCGCCGTCAGTCAAGTAGACGATCCTTCCGGTGCCACATTTCGGCAGCGCTTCTGCAGACGGTCACACGTGCGGAGTCGAAGCAGACCTTCCTCTCCCCGTTCCAGCGAGCAGCGGAGGTAGTAGATCTTCTCCACAGAATCCCAGCAGCACGACGGCGTGGTGGTGGTGGTGGAGTAGAGAATTCTGCAGGGCTTCGCCTATGCCTGTGCAGAAGATGGTGGAGGAGAGAGGCGGCAGAGATTGGGTGTTATGGGAGCAGGGGAGGAGGGGGCGCCCCTGCCCCTCTATTTAAAGAGGGGAGGCGCCTAGGGAGGGGGAGTCCTTGTAGGACTCCCCTCCCTCTCTATGGCCGACGGATTGGAGGTGGGGGGAGGAGTCCTCCTCCCCCACGAATCCGTATCTTGACCCACCAGGACTCCTTGATCCCTATCTTGATTTTCAAGCAAACTCCAAGATATCCTCCGGAACATTCCAAAACCTTCTAGAATCCTCATATAAACACTCCGGAACATTTCCTATCTCATAAAATGATCTCCTATACATGAATCTTATTCTCCGGACCATTCCGGATCTCCTCGTGATGTCCCGAATCCAATCCAAGACTCCGAACAACATTCGGTCTCCAACGCACATTCCATATCTACTTAAAACAACTTCGAACCTTAAGTGTGTCACCCTACGGTTCGTGAATATGTAGACATGATAGAGACACATCTCCTATCAATAACCATCAGTGGGACCTAGAGATCCATAATGGCTCCCACATACTCAACGATGACTTCGCGATCGATTGAACCACTTACATACGAAACTAATTCCCTTTGTCTCGCGATACTATACTTATCCAAGGTTTGATCGTCGGTACCTCCATACCTAGTTCTACCTCGTTACTGATAAGTACTCTTTACTCGTTCCGTGATATGTCATCCCTTGTGACCTAGTCACATGCTTGCAAGCTAACTAGATGACATTCCACCGAGAGGGCCCAGAGCATATCTATCCGTCATATGGATGGACAAATCCCAATCTTGGTTCATGCGCTTCAACACATACTTTCAGAATACCCAATGACACTTTTATAACCACCCAGTTACGAAGCGGCGTTTGCTGTCATCAAAGTATCCATCTGGTGATGGTGATTAACATAACCTCATGGTCGAAGGAATAGGTTACTATGTATTTGAAAGCTTACAGCAATACGAACTTAATGACTTGATCTTATGCTACGCTTACTATGGGTGTGTGTCCATCACATCATTCTCCTAATGATATGACCTTGTTATTAATCACATCCTAATGTCCATGATCAGGAAACCATGATCATCAATTAATCAACAAGCTAGTTAGACAAGAGGCTTACTAGGGACTCTTATATGTTTACAAAACACACATGTATTAGTGTTTCCTAATAATACAATTATAGCATGGGATGTAAACATTCATCATAAACACAAAGATATAATAATAATCACTTTTATTATTGCCTCTTGGGCATATCTCCAACAGTCTCCCACTTGCACTAGAGTCAATAATCTAGATTACATGGTAATATACCGAACACCCATGGCGTTTTGGTGTTGGTCATGCTTTGCCCTAGAGAGAGGTTTAGTCAACGGATCTGCCACATTCAGATCAGTGTGTACTTTGCAAATCTTTATGTCACCATCTCGGACATACTCGCGAATAGCGTGGAAACGTAGCTTGATGTGCTTCAGCTTGCTATGTGACCTTGGCTCCTGTGCATTAGCTATGGCACCTGTGTTGTCACAGTAGATGGCCATCGGGTCCAACGCACTGGGAACCACACCGAGTTCAGTAATGAATTCCTTCATCCAAACGGCTTCTTGTGCAGCCTCCGAAGCAGCTATGTATTCCGATTCAGTTGAAGACTTCGCCACAACGCTTTGCTTCGCACTCCTCCAGCTCACTGTAGCACCATTCAAAATAAATACGTATCCCGATTGTGACTTCGAGTCATCCGGATCGGTGTTCCAACTAGCATCGGTGTAACCGTTTACAACAAGCTGTTCATCACCTCCATAGGAAAGAACCATATCCTTAGTCCTATTTAGGTACTTTAGGATATTTTTGACTGCTGTCCAGTGCTGCATTCTAGGATCACTTTGATATCTGCTAGTCAAACTAACAACATGTGCTATATTCGGTCTTGTACACAGCATGGCATACATGATAGAACCTATGGCTGAGGCATAGGGAATGTTATTCATTTTCTCTCTATCTTCTGCCGTAGCTGGACTTTGAGTCTTACTCAAGGTCTTACCTGACAACATGGGCACAAACCCTTTCTTGCTATCTTCCATTCTAAACTTCTTTAGAACTTTGTCCAAGTATGTACTTTGTGAAAGCGCTATTAGGCGTCTTGATCTATCTCTATAAATCTTGATGCCTAGAATGTATGCCGCTTCGCCAAGATCCTTCATTGAAAAACTATTATTCAAATAGGTTTTGACGCTATTAAGAAGTTCTATATCATTCCAAATCAACAATATGTCATCTGCATACAGTACTAGGAATGCTATAGAGCTCCCACTCACTTTCTTGTAAATACAAGCTTCTCCATAAATTTGTATAAATCCAAAGTTTTTGATTACTTTATCAAAACGTTGATTCCAACTACGGGATGCTTGCTTCAGTCCATAAATGGAGCGCTGAAGTTTGCATACCTTGTCAGCATCTTTAGGATCGACAAAACCCTTGGGTTGTACCATATACAACTCTTCCTCAATGTCACCATTAAGGAACGCCGTTTTGACATCCATCTGCCAAATCTCATAATCGAAATGTGCAGCAATTGCTAACAAAATCCTCACAGACTTTAGCTTCGCTACTGGTGAGAAAGTCTCATCATAGTCAACTCCTTGAATTTGTCGGAACCCTTTCGCGACAAGTCGAGCTTTATAGACGGTAACATTACCATCAACATCTGTTTTTCTCTTGAAAATCCATTTGTTCTCGATAGCCTTACGGCCATCCGATAAGTCCACCAAAGTCCACACTTGGTTTTCGTACATGGATCCCATTTCGGATTTCATGGCTTCTAGCCGTTTGTCGGAATCTGGGCTCACCATAGCTTCTTCATACGTCGCAGGGTCATCAGCATTGTCCACCAACATGACGTTCAAGGCAGAGTCATACCAATCAGGAGTGGTACGAACCCTCGTTGACCTACGAGGTTCAGTAGTAACTTCGTTCGAAGTTTCATGATCATTATCATTAGCTTCCTCTTCAATTGGTGCAGGTGGCACCAAAACATCTTCCGGTGCTGCGCTACTCTCAAATCCGAGAGAAGGTTCAGTAACCTCATCGAGTTCTACTTTCCTTCCAGTCACCTCTTTCGAGAGAAACTCCTTCTCAAGAAAGGATCCATTCTTTGCAACGAAAACTTTTCCTTCGGATCTATGATAGAAGGTATACCCAATTGTTTCTTTAGGGTATCCTATGAAGACGCATTTCTCCGCTTTGGGTTCTAGCTTATCAGGTTGTAACTTCTTTACGTATGCTTCGCAACCCCAAACTTTAAGGAACGACAACTTAGGTTTCTTACCAAACCACAATTCATACGGTGTCGTTTCAACGGATTTAGATGGTGCCCTATTTAAAGTGAATGCGGCTGTCTCTAATGCATAGCCCCAAAATGATAACGGTAAATCTGTAAGAGACATCATAGACCGAACCATATCTAAGAGAGTTCGATTACGACGTTCGGACACACCATTACGCTGTGGTGTTCCCGGCGGTGTCAACTGTGAAAGTATTCCACATTTCTTCAAATGCATGCCAAACTCATAACTCAGATATTCACCTCCGCGATCAGAATGCAGAAACTTAATCTTCTTGTTACGATGATTTTCCACTTCACTTTGAAATTCCTTAAACTTCTCGAAAGTTTCGGACTTATGTTTCATGAAGTAGACATACCCATATCTACTCAAGTCATCCGTGAAAGTGAGAACATAACGATATCCACCACGCGATGCTACACTCATTGGACCGCACACATCGGTATGTATTATTTCCAATAAGTCTGTAGCTCGCTCCATTGTACCAGAGAATGGAGTCTTAGTCATTTTTCCCATTAGACATGCTTCGCATCTTTCAAGTGATTCAAAATCAAGTGATTCAAGAAGTCCATCTGAATGGAGTTTCTTCATACGCTTCACTCCAATGTGACCAAGACGACAGTGCCACATGTATGTAGAATTATCATTCAATTTAATTCGTTTAGCATCTATGTTGTGAACATGTGTATCACTACTATCGAGATTCAGTAAGAATAAACCATTCATCTCAGGTGCATTACCATAAAAGACATTACTCATATAAATCGAACAACCTTTATTCTCAGACTTAAAAGAGTAACCGTCTCGCAATAAACAGGATCCAGATATAATGTTCATGCTTAACGCAGGCACCAAATAACAATTATTTAAATTTAAAACTAATCCCGAAGGTAGATGTAGAGGGAGCGTGCCGACGGCGATCACATCAACCTTGGAGCCATTTCCAACGCGCATCGTCACCTCGTCTCTTGCCAGTCTTCGTTTATTCTGCAGCTCCTATTTCGAGTTACAAATATGAGCAACCGAACCAGTATCAAATACCCAGGCACTACTACGATTACTAGTAAGATACACATCTATAACACATATATCAAATATACCTTTCTTCTTGATGTTGCCGTTCTTCAGATCTGCCAGGTACTTGGGGCAGTTACGCTTCCAGTGACCAGCTCCCTTGCAGTAGAAGCACTCAGTTTCAGGTTTAGGACCAGCCTTGGGCTTCTTAGCAGGTGCGGCAGCTTTCTTGCCGTCCTTCTTGAAGTTACCCTTGTTCTTAGGCTTACCCCGTTTCTTGAAATTGGTGGTCTTATTGACCATCAACACTTGTTGCTCCTTCTTGATCTCCACTTCAGCAGTTTTCAGCATGGACGACAGTTCAGGCAACGTCTTGTTCATGCAGTGCATGTTGTAGTTCATCACAAAGTTCTTGTAACTTGGTGGCAGTGATTGAAGGATACGGTGAATCCCCAATTCATTAGGAATCGATATTCCCAACTCTTGGAGCTTCTTTGCGTACCCAGACATGGTGAGCACGTGCTCGCTAACGGAGCTTCCTTCTTCCATCTTACAGTTAAAGAACTTTTCGGAGGCCTCATAGCTCTCCATGGCCACGCGAGTCTCAAAAATTAGCCTGAGCTCCTTAATGATCTCGAACGGGTCGTGGTGCTTAAAACGCTGTTGGAGCTCCGCTTCTAAACCGTACAGGATGGCACACTGAACTGTGGAGTAATGATTCTTCCGAGTGGCGAAAACATTCTTTTCGTCATCGGTGGCATTATCTGCAGGTGGGTCACCTAGCGGTGCATCGAGCACATAGGTCAACTGACCGGCCCCGAGGACGATCTTCAGTCCACGGAACCAGTCCGTGAAATTGCTTCCATTGTTCTTAAGTTTTTCTTTCTCTAGGAACGCACTGAAATTGATGGAGGGGGTCGCCATAATCTACAACAATTTGCAAGTAGTTTAGACTAAGTTTATGACAAATTGAGTTCAAATTTAATTATTAAACTAACTAGGTGAACTCCCACTCAAAAAAACATCCCTCACATTTTCTTAGTGATTACACGAACCAAGTCCACTACACCAATACCGATCTTCACGAGAGAAGATGTAGTTTCATCGGCGAACAATCTTCATGTTCATCATATCAATTATATGACTCATGCTCTACCTTTTCGGTATTCCATGTTCCGAGACCATGTCTGTACATGCTAGGCTCGTCAAGATAACCTTAGTTTCCACATGTGCAAATCTGGCTTGCACCCGTTGTATGCACACGTAGAATCTATCACACCCGATCATCACGAGATGCTTCGAAACGACGAGTCTTAGCAACGGTGCCAACTAAGGGTAAACACTTTATTACTTGAAATTTAGTGAGAGGGATCATCTTATAATGCTACCGTCGCGATCTAAGAAATACAAGATGCATAAAGGATTAACATCACAGGCAATTCATAATAAGTGTGATATGATATGGCCTTTTCTTCTTGCGCCTTTGATCTCCATCTCCAAAGCACGAACATGATCTCCATCATCACTAGCATTGCGTCAGGTTAGTGGCGCCGCTTCATGGTTGTCCATCATCACCAGCAACTATTACAACTACTTGGAATAAAGCTATTACAAGATGAATAGACACGCAGGTCTTAACAGAATTAAAGACAACCATTAGGCTCCTGCCGGTTGCCATATTACAACAAGGATCATTGCATACATCAAATACAATCACAATCACATGTTGGCCATATCACATCACAAAACCCCTGCAAAAACAAGTTAGACGCCTCTAATTTTCTTTGCATGTTTTACGTGGTTTGGGGCTTTCGCATAAGACCGATCTTACCTACGAACAAGGACCACAACGTTGATACAAGTGTTGTCAAGATGCTCATTGTAAATTGAATCTTAACTATGGTGGGAGAGACAGACACCCGCAAAGCCACTTGTGCAAAACAAGTTGCACGTCAAGCGTGGAGCAAGTCTCATGTGCGATGACATGTAATGTTAGCCCGAGCCGCTTCATCCCACCATGCCGCAAGATGCAAAGTACACGCTAAGTCACCGACAACAAAAGCATCAACGCCCACAAAACCATTGTGTTCTACTCGTGCAACAGATCTACGCATAGATACGCCTCTTATACCACTGATGGGTTCGTAGCATGGAAAACAAAAAATTTCTACCGCAAGAACGAACAAAACCTAGATCTAATCCAGATAAAAGCCGAGATCTAATCTATTAGATATGAGCAACGAGATAGATAGGAACTAACCCTCGTAGATCCGAAAGCGTTAACGAGATTAGATCTCGTGGTTGATGTAGTCGATCACTTGCCGATCTCAAGATCGTGTGGACGATCCTTCCGGCATCGCGTTCCAGCAGCGCTTCCGCCATCGGTCAAGTAGACGATCCTTCTGGCGTCGCGTTCCAGCAGCGCTTCCGCCGTCAGTCAAGTAGATGATCCTTCCGGTGCCACGTTTCGGCAGCGCTTCTGCAGACGGTCACACGTGCGGAGTCGAAGCAGACCTTCCTCTCCCCGTTCCAGCGAGCAGCGGAGGTAGTAGATCTTCTCCACAGAATCCCAGCAGCACGACGGCGTGGTGGTGGTGGTGGAGTAGAGAATTCTGCAGGGCTTCGCCTATGCCTGTGCAGAAGATGGTGGAGGAGAGAGGCGGCAGAGATTGGGTGTTATGGGAGCAGGGGAGGAGGGGGCGCCCCTGCCCCTCTATTTAAAGAGGGGAGGCGCCTAGGGAGGGGGAGTCCTTGTAGGACTCCCCTCCCTCTCTATGGCCGACGGATTGGAGGTGGGGGGAGGAGTCCTCCTCCCCCACGAATCCGTATCTTGACCCACCAGGACTCCTTGATCCCTATCTTGATTTTCAAGCAAACTCCAAGATATCCTCCGGAACATTCCAAAACCTTCTAGAATCCTCATATAAACACTCCGGAACATTTCCTATCTCATAAAATGATCTCCTATACATGAATCTTATTCTCCGGACCATTCCGGATCTCCTCGTGATGTCCCGAATCCAATCCAAGACTCCGAACAACATTCGGTCTCCAACGCACATTCCATATCTACTTAAAACAACTTCGAACCTTAAGTGTGTCACCCTACGGTTCGTGAATATGTAGACATGATAGAGACACATCTCCTATCAATAACCATCAGTGGGACCTAGAGATCCATAATGGCTCCCACATACTCAACGATGACTTCGCGATCGATTGAACCACTTACATACGAAACTAATTCCCTTTGTCTCGCGATACTATACTTATCCAAGGTTTGATCGTCGGTACCTCCATACCTAGTTCTACCTCGTTACTGATAAGTACTCTTTACTCGTTCCGTGATATGTCATCCCTTGTGACCTAGTCACATGCTTGCAAGCTAACTAGATGACATTCCACCGAGAGGGCCCAGAGCATATCTATCCGTCATATGGATGGACAAATCCCAATCTTGGTTCATGCGCTTCAACACATACTTTCAGAATACCCAATGACACTTTTATAACCACCCAGTTACGAAGCGGCGTTTGCTGTCATCAAAGTATCCATCTGGTGATGGTGATTAACATAACCTCATGGTCGAAGGAATAGGTTACTATGTATTTGAAAGCTTACAGCAATACGAACTTAATGACTTGATCTTATGCTACGCTTACTATGGGTGTGTGTCCATCACATCATTCTCCTAATGATATGACCTTGTTATTAATCACATCCTAATGTCCATGATCAGGAAACCATGATCATCAATTAATCAACAAGCTAGTTAGACAAGAGGCTTACTAGGGACTCTTATATGTTTACAAAACACACATGTATTAGTGTTTCCTAATAATACAATTATAGCATGGGATGTAAACATTCATCATAAACACAAAGATATAATAATAATCACTTTTATTATTGCCTCTTGGGCATATCTCCAACACCACTAGGGCGCTAGCCATCCCCTTGGCCCCTTCTCCCTCTCTCCCTTCCCTAATGGGCCCTCTCCCCTCAGAGAATTGGCCCATTAAGCCTTTGACCATTTAAATTGATTTTTCTCTTTATTAAATAATTATGAATAAATGATTAGATCAATATTTAACATTCATTCACATATTATTCAACCTCCGTGGCTATGGAACACTTCCACCTCCACTCTGGACATCCTCCGGACTTACCGAGACCCTTCCGATTTTCTCCCTACTATTCTTCGGCGATTACCGATCTTGTAAACACTCTCTAAGCATCATCAAGCGCTTAAGCGTGATACCCCACGGTTCAGGAACACTCTAGAGATGGTTGGGATACTCCCGCACCAATGATCGACAGAGGGACCTGGATGGCCATTGGACCCCTGTGCGTTCCACGAAGATCTTTCATCATTTGAACCGGGATAGTCGTGTCTTATTCCCTTTGTCTCTCGATACTTGCATTGCCCGAGATCTGATCAATGACATCACCATGTCGTGTTCAATCTCGTTACTGAAAAATGCTACTTGACTCATTCCGACAAGTGATATCCATGTGATCAAATCACACGCTGCGCCGCTATTGGATATAACTTCTCCGAGTGGGCCCTTGAGTATCTTCCCGTCACATGGACGGACAAATCCTGCTCTTGACATATATTGCCTCTATGGTTTCCTCCGAGTACCCGAACACACCTTTATAACCACTGTATTACCAAGTGGCGCTTGATGCTATCTAAGCACTCTCGGGAGACAGTGATTGATATAGCCTCACGGTCTAAGGAATAGTGTACAAGGATCCATTTCTAGTCATCATAACTTGAACTTCGTGACATGATCGGGTCACGATGTTTAGGTTGGGTATTGGTTCATCATCTCATTCCTAGAATGAGTTGACTCCATTTCCAACTGGCATAAATGCCACATGATCAGGAAATATGATCATCTGTTGACCAATGAACCAGTGACTGGAGTTTCACTGGGAACCCCTGGTTGTTTGTATATCACACGTGTACTGATGTTTCCACTCAATACAGTTATAACATGATATAAAACTTAATCATAAACTATATGAAATATGATAATAGTCCTTACTACTATTTGTCTCTAGGGCATATTTCCAACAAAAAGTGGTATTCAACCTCTGACCACTCAGAGAGAATGTCCATAAGAAGTCGAAAACCGTAGGGTAATCCATACACCTAGGAGGATCCGCAGCTGGTATCCATAGTTGGTATCCACGGCTGGTATCCTTGCGGTGTAGTGAAGTAGGTCATATTTGTGTAATTTAAAGAGTATAAAACTTGGCCTAAGTTAAGTTAGACCTAAGGAGTATAGAAGTTAAGTGAAACGGCTTTCGAGACGCTTCGTGAAGTCGGGCTTACTATAGCAAAAATGTCCAGAAGGTCACAAGTAAGACGAGTAACGTTGGAAGATCCATTTCGGAGATCCACAAATGTGTGGGTGTACCATAGATTCTTTCGTGAGACCTTATATAGGTAATATATAAGCTAGACAAAGACCAATATCCTTGCTATTGAGTTAATGGATATTATACATGAAGTTTAGAGACCATTAGGAAACCCCAAGGGGGAGAGTAAACAATAAACACTGAAGTGTTGTTGTCTAACTTTTTGACTAAAGGTGGAGGAGAAGTACTAAACTATGATGAGATTAAGCCTTATTCTAATAAGGTTATAAGAAGTCATCATTATACAGTATTTCCAAAAGTATGTCCGGATGAATGATCGAAGGAGATATAATATATTAAATCTAGTGGACTAGTTGTAAAGGGGAAACAACTGGTAAGTTGTCCTTAAGAAGGAGGAGAGCCTACTAAAATAGTCTAGTGTATCGAGTAAGCAGATCATATAGTAAGGGACAAGATGTGTCCTAAACCAATTCTAAATAGAACTGTAAGAACATAATCTAAGGGATTATCGTAACAAAACTCATAGGATAAATTAGGATGATAGTTCGAAGTTGCCAAGTAAGAAGATGATTCAAGGAAACAGATCTGGATACGGGAGACCACAATTATTTCCAATTGGGATCACAATGGAATTTGAGACATGGCGTGATCAACACAAGTCAATACCTCATACCGAAACGTAAGAGAGTACGAACTTCGGGGACGAAGTTTATTTTAAGGGGGAGAGTCTGTAACTCACCAGCATTAGAGCTTAGAAATAAGCTAAACACAGGTGTGTGCATTGCATTCATGCATAGAAAATCCGGATAATTTTCGCGCTTTTAAATAAAACTTGTCAAAGTGATTGAAGCTTCTATTGACTTGGTGGAACTAAAGTAGATCATCAAGTTGACTGTGATAAGTTTCAATATGACCTTTGTTAAAAACCTTATTTTGGGTAATATAATTTGATCTAAGGGTAAATCAAATGTAATAAAACTAAGTCACAACACACTACTTAATAAGGAGTACTTGATCTTCTAGAGATCATTACATGGTATTCCATATCACAACTCAAGGATGAAGACTTAATATTGGTATTACTTACCACAAACCCTAAATCCCAAGTCAAGTATATAACTTAAGTAAAGAAACTCATAACTAAACCTTGATATACTTGATTGCCATAGTTATTCCTACCATGAGAATCATGGTAGTTTCTAAACACTAACTATTATTACTAATAGAATAGAAAGGGAAGTCAAACCAAGACCATCCATCACATACCCTTAGTGTCATGTTAATAGATGACAATCCTATTTAACCAAGTCCTAGTGTCAATGGATCATCACTATTGAGTGACCAATCCCTGACCCAGCACTTGTTAACCTTTAGCTTTGATCTATTGTATTAACCTTCCAAAAACCTTAAGTAAATTAATAAGAAGGAGGAACTAGTTATGGTAGAATGTGCCATCACCAATGGATGAGATCCTCAGTGGTGATCAAATCATTTGATGTTTGAGGTGTTAACTCACTCATGAGTTAACTAGAAGCAGTACCTAAACCCAAGAGTTAAACTAGTGATCAATGAGCTATAAAGAAGCTAGTAGTATTAGTACATCAAATAATAATATTGTTAAGCCAAGTAGGTATAAGCTTAAAGTAGATTTCCTTAACAATATAAGCCTATAGAGAGACTAGTATAAGTCTACTACTTAGTTGAGTATCGATCTTGATCAGGCAATTAAAAGCCTAAGCTTTGTTTGATCAAAGGATGGTGGTCATTATTCTCAAGTCATTTGAGAACATATGACTAGGTGTTGAAGAAGACTTGTGACTATACCAAATTAGGTAAAGCCCTAGTAAGATGAATCATCTAGCTTGATTATGAGAAGTTAAGCTAGAGTATCATGAAGTATATAACATAAGTTGTATGGAGTAGTTGGAAGTATAATAGTTTAACCAAGGTAATACCAAAACAAACTTGTATTGTGGAGAGTAGTACCATACCTATTTTAGAGAATTGTTATCACATGTGATATATAGAGAACTATAATCTTGTAAGCCTTGGAAGTAGTTGCAAGATGGAGTTAAGGAAGTTAATAGATGGAATTAGTAGTAGCAACATTGATAGTTGTATCAATGGTAGTTGATTAAGAGAAGTTATACATATTCATAATAGAGTGAGTGTATTAAAACCTTCCTAAAACTCAGTGTAGATGTTTGGAAATGAACAACTGAAATAATGATTGTTGTTCATGCTTCTTGAGTTCACCAAGATTGTCTATGGTAATTTTAAACTCTGCAAATCAAGTAGAATTTGAATAAGAGAAATAACCAAATATTGAGAATCATAAAAATTCTAATCACCACCTTATAAACCACAAGGTTTACTGCCTTGTAAGAAATATATATGTATCATTCGTTTAAGATGTTAAGTATTAATAAGATTCGATACATATAAATATCCATCAAACTACTACTATTACATTCTTTTAGTGGTAATACAAAACATTTCTATGAGATTTTATTTTAAGAAACAAATCTTTAAAACCCTAATTCATCTTCTTGTTCTCTAAGGTAAATAATCCTTTATTTAAGCATAATGAATGAAAATACTAAACAATAATGTTAAATCAACTAGTTCCATTAATCCTAGCAGAATGCTTGTGGATTCAATGAATGTTGGATATTTGAAACATTAAAAGGATTTAAAATCAAAGGAATATTCTAAAACAGAAACGAAAACAGAAAAAGAAAAGGAAAGAGAGTAATCATCCGGTGTGGCCCACGACCGGTTTTCTTCTTTGCCTAACCTCCGCCCGTGTGCATCCTTCAGAAGTTCTCGCTCGCTCAGCAACATCCCACTATGGCCCAGGCCCACGTACCGGATCATCATCGTCTTCCACCGCGTGTCACAAATAGATCTCTGGAGCTCGCGCCGCCGCTGGATACCAGTCACCAACGTCAACAGGAATCAACCGCCCAGATGCTCGCCGCCATAGTCGGGAGGGATAAGAACGCCTCCGTGATACCCTGTCGTCCTCATCATCTTATTCTCTCGCCACACTCTCTCTTCTCCTCTCTATCCTGAAAAGAGCCGAAACCCTAGCCGGCCATAGCTGACCACCGTCGTCGGTAGAAGTCACCCCTGAGATCATGGCATGGCCGAGGAGAAGCACCACGTCACCCTCTTCAACCTAGCCTCATCAATTAAGCCAAGGAAGCTCGGAATCGAACGAATTGTCTCGTTCCCTTCCGTCGGTGTTCGTCGGAAAACCTGACAGTGCAATCGCCTCCGACCTCGCCGGTCCTTGTCCACCACTTCGTTAGTATCAAGGTGAGCTTGTGAATCTTCCCATGCCTTTAGATCTTCCTCTTGCGCACTACAACATCTTCGCACCATGCGTCACCGTCGGTCGCCACAGTAGCTTGTCGCCGGTGCACTTTCGGTGACCACCTCTGGGCGGCATGACCACTATAGGATTCCCCATGACCTCCTCTTTCCAGCACAGCAAATCGCACGAGCAGGTGCGCCGTAGATCACCATCGGCGACCACAAACTGGCGGTGATGGTCGTGCTTACGTCAGCACGACGCCACGCCTGCATCATCATCAGCCACCTCAGCCGTTTGACCGGTCCTTGCCTGGGTGGCTGCCGATGTGGTCGCTGGCCCACGGGTCAGTGACTTGGGGTAGAAATAGCCTCGGTATGAAAAGTATTCTCGGGTTAGTAAATAGTTAAAATAGTATAGATTTAAATATAAATATAATTTCTAGAAATTTAATAAAAGGATTAAATCTTGTTAATTCCATATCTTTTATTTTATAATTCAGAAATATATATATAATATATCAAAATGTTCAGAAAAATAAAATCTGTAATATAAACCTATTATTATAATTACTTTCCCACTTAAATAAAATCATTAGTATTTATTAGTAAATAATTTATTAGAGATAAATCTTAATAAATAAATTCTATTACTTGAAATTCATAAAAATAACTATAAAATATCAAAACCCCTAGTATAACAAAATAAAGAATTATAAATTTGTTTCATATATTTTTCTATCACTTATCTAATATTTATTATTTATTAAGTATTTATAAAGTGGAAAAAACTTATAAAAAATCATATCTTATTATTTAAAAATCACAAAATACCTATAATATCACCTTTCATAATTGTGGTTAAATAAAAGTTAAAGGTTTAATAAGACTACTTTAAACCCTTTTCTTTTATTTTAATTCCTTAAAAATATACAAATATTTACTATTGCTTTTACCATTAATTGTATAGATTCTAAAAGTGTAATAACAAAATCAAGTTATGTTCAAATGAAGTTAAGAAAGGTTTAATCATTTTAAACTGTACTCATTAAACTACCATTTTGAGATTAAGTAAGTTTTACTTTCCAAAAATATTTTATCAATTAGAAAATCATTAAGATTTGAGTAATAATTCTTTCACAAGTTTGGGAATCCACTTTCAAGACTAAGAAAGGTTTGTAAATATTAAACATGGTACCATTTCCATGTTTATAGAGATAAGTGTTACTCTTATATTAAGAAAGTAGTTCTATTCACCATCTATCCTATGATTGTTTAATAAAGTAACATTTTCCTCAAAAGTTATTCTTTTAAGAAACATTCAAAGTGATCCTTAAACACTTGTTTAAAAGCTCTAACTCATTTACTACCATGCTGACGAAATATTTTAGAAACCATAACCATTTGAATGCTTTAGTACTGTATGTTACTTGTTGTATTTACTTATCGTTCCACACACTCGCACAACAATAATAAGAAGCACAAGTGTGAGGCTGATATAAAAGTGCAACACTGTCCTAAGAATTCATCACCAGTTTCCAAACCCTAGATTAGATACAATTAGTCTAGGATTCATGTTTATCAAAATGCATTACATTACTTATGCATCATTGCATCTTGATTCTTTAAACATTAGTCCTTAACAGACCAATGATGTTGTTTACATAATATGGATCTTCTATTATCTTGAAGACCGTGAGTGCATAATCTTGCAATCACAAAAGGCAAGTTCACAACTTGCTGATGTCCTTTGATTATTATCTATCAAATGCTTATAACTCAAATGTTGTCATCACTTGCATTTCAAAAAGGTCAGAAAACACTATCTTCGTAATAATATAGTTATGGATTATTTACCAGATGGTAATAATCTATTGATACGGTTCCAGTGGTAAAGGAACATAATATCTAGGACTTAACAACCAATGTCGCTAGTGATTCTAGCGCCGTATATTACGCGTTAACCATGAGATTTGGAATGGGATAGAGAAGTCAGCTATATCTTCTTCCTTTCATATGGAGGCAAGATGACCTTAACGTGACGCTGTGAATTCCTTGTGCGGATCCAGCAGATGGGTGAGAATCCTTAGGCTCCATGTTTTTGGTATCTAGATTATCTATGAGCGGCTGCCGGAGGTAGTCGGACCTTTATGGAGCTTGCCAAGGGCATAACCGGCTCGTAGAGTCTTCGGGCACTCACCAGGGTTGTAGCTTACCCTAAATGGGGGCTTAACAAAGGTGTAGTCAGCCCCGGAGGATAGTGCAGACATATGGGGTCGTGGAGAGCGCAGTGATTGGCTTGGATAACCTTCTGGGCCCCACATCAAGGAATTGTAGATGAGAAAGATTGCCCGGTTATGCAACAAGGAGTTGATTTCTCATGGGTAAAGTAATGCACCTCTACAGAGTGTAAGAATTGTGACATGTTATTCCCTGTTCCGGGAAGGATCTACAAACGTGGCAGGAAAGGAACCCCATGAAGGTTCTGGTCAACCTATGAAGGTTGTCGGACATAGTTTTTAGAAAAAAAGCAACCTTTGAAGAAATGTTTACGAAAACCTGCATTGCCTACGACCTATGGTCTGTGGCTATGGAGATAATGCATCATACACTCCTTTTTAATGAACTTGCTGAGTATGCTTGTACTCAACCGTACATTCTTAATCCTTGCTAGGTTTTAAGCCGTTGAAAACGACTCAACATCAATTTCTTCTCAAGAAACCATCATCGACAACTCAAGTTCTTCAATAAAGTCAATGAAGTCAACATATACATTAGCTGAAGTGAAGATAAAGTGTCGGTTTAGATAGGAGTAGATTCTCTAGCTGTAAAACCTATTTCTGTGGAGCATTGCAATAGCAGCAATGGCAAGCCAAACAATTTAGATGCTAGTCTTAGTCTTTAAATAGTTCTGAGTTATTATTTCTGGTTCTTCTTTGTAAGAAGTTCTTTCTCTCTTTTTAACCTAGAGTGTTCTCTAGATCTTTCGTAAAGAGTCGAGTTGTAATCTATAGTCATGTCTTGGACCTACTGTATTTCTGTTGTACCACTCTAAGGGATGTAATACTAGTGAACGGTGTTTTATTAGTGTTATGTGAACGACTATAGTGTACTGCATCGTGTAGTGGTATGTGATACGTTGCAAACGTATCTATCATTTTTAATGTTCCATGCTTGGTTTTTATCTACTTTCTTATATTTTGTCCACACTTTGGAGTACTTTTATGCATTTTCTGGAACTAACCTATTAACAAGATGCCACAGTACCAGTTGCCTATTTTCTGCTGTTTTTGGTTCCAGGAAAGTCAGAAAATCAATATTCCCGGAATTGGACCGGACAAAAGCCAAAGTCGTTATTTTCCCGGAAGACTCACGGAGCCAGAAGGAAAGACAGAGAGGGGCCACAGGGTGGCCACACCACACCTAGGCGCGGGTCCCCCTTGGCCGCGCCAGGGCATGGTGTGGGCCCCTTGGCCGGCCACCGACCTTGCCTCTTTCGCCTATATATCTCCCCTGATGCAAAAACCCTAAATCGTCAGTCAGAAATCCACGAAAAGTTCCGCAGCACCGCCGCCACCGAAGGGGAGATTTGGTGGACAGAAAGTCTCTGTTCTGGCACCCTGCCAGGATGGGGAAGTGCCCCCGGAGCCATCTCCATCACCGTTGCTGATTCCCATGATGAGGAGGGAGTAGTTCTCTCTCGAGGCTAACGGTTCTACCAGTAGCTATGTGTTCATCTCTCTCTATGCATGATCATATTGTGATCATGAGCTTTGTAATCAAGTAGATCTACCTTGCTACTCAAGTGCTTTAATAGATCTCTGCTCTCCCCATGTGTGTGAAAGTGACAGCGTGCACACCATGGTGGCACTTAGGCTAGAGATTACAAATACTTGTTATGAGTTATATTTGGAGTTGGATTTCTTTATGAATTTGTGGTGTTTGTTTGAACCATCTAGTGCTCAAGGTGATAGTGTGGGGTTATCTAGATGCGGAAAGCGAACTTTGAGGTGTGCTGTTATAGCCCTACCATGAATTAGAGTGTCCAACCGGAGAGTAGTTAAGAGTAGTATGATAAACAGAAGATATTTATATGAGAGTGTTCACTAGTGAAAGTATGATCCCTAGGCCTTGTTTCTTAGCATTGAAACACTGTTTGCAATTAGATCTGTTACATGTTTGCTTGCTTCCATCTTTATTTCAGTTTGCCTTTAGTCTTTTCTCACGTCAACCACACGACAGCAAGATATTTTCTATCACCGTTACCACTTATAATTATCCATACCACTTGTATTTCACCATATCTTCACCGAACTAGTGCACCTATACACCTGACAAGTGTATTGGGTGTGTTGGGGACACAAGAGACTTCTTGTATCTTGATTGCGGGAGTGCTTGAGACGGAATACCTTTGACCACTTCATCCCTGAGTTTGATAAACCTTGGGTGATCCACTTAAGGGATAACTTGCTGTTGTTCTACAAACCTCTGCACTTGGAGGCCCAACAACTGTCTACAAGAATAGAAGTGCGTAGACATCAAGCTATTTTCTGGCGCTGTTGTCGGGGAGGTAAGGTAAAAGGTACTCACATCCTCCGGTGTGAGTGCTCGAAGTTATTTCCTTTAGATTCTGCAATTTTGTATTTTTATTTCTTGTTTTTATTTTCACTAGTTAGGCTTAATGGAAAACAACAAGAAAATTAGAGAGCTTTATAGTATTTATCTTGAGTTAGGACATGCAGTGTTTGAAGAGAAAATTAAAAAACCTATGGAATTTTATTTGCATGCTAATAGCAATGTTATTAGTATGAATTCTTTGAACACCATTATTTCTAATGCTATGGAAAAGTCTAAGCTTGAGGAAGCTGGTTTTGATGAGCATGATATTTTTAGTCCCCCAAGCAGGAAGGAGAAAATTTACTTTGATGATACTATACCTCCAATATATGATGATTACAATGATGAATATGGTATTTTTAGTCCACCTACTATTGAGGAGAAAATTAATTATGATTACAATATGCCTCCTATATTTGATGATTATGGTGATGAGAATAATAATGATAGCTATTTTGTTGAATTTTCTCCCACCACAATTAATAAGAATGACTATGCTTATGTGGAGAGTAATAATTATTATATGCATGTGGCTCATGATAAGAATGTTTTATCTGATAGTTATATTGTTAATTTTATTCATGATGCTACTAAAACTTATTATGAGAGAGGAAAACATGGTTTTATGCATCTCAATAATATTAAGTTTCCCCTCTTTATGTTGAAAGTCTTGAAGTTGCACTTGTTTTACTTTACTATGCTTATTGCTTTGTGCTTTCATGACTTGTTTCTTTAGAAGATTCCTATGCATAGGAAGTGGGTTAGACTTAAATGTGCTTTGAATTTGCTTCTTGATGCTCTCTTTTACTTCAATTCATATTTCTTATGTGAGCATCCTCTCAAACTATCATGCCTAACATAAAGGCATTAAAGAAAAGTACTTATTGGGAGATAACCCAAAAGTTTTAGATGAGTCTTGGAAGTTATTACCTCTGTAATAACCGCTCCTTATCCTTTTTATTTGCTTTTTGTGCCAAGATTAACCTCTAATGAGAGAGAAGTAATGATCGGGAAAGTTGATGTCCTGAAACAGATTTTTGTGCTTCACTGTAAAAATTCGTGTAAAATATCTGTACGTCGTTTTGAGGCGTGAATTGTTGTGCTTATGACCCAGGTTGTTATCTAACTTTAGTAGTTCAACACTTTTTGATTTGAGAAACAGAAGGTCTTCGAAAAAATTGGTCTTTACCTGCTGGTCTGTTTTGACACATTTCTGCCATTATTTGCATTTGCTTCTTGTTGATTCCTTTTTGAGTTCTTTTTGGGGAATTGAATTTTTTGAGGGAAGTGCTATAGTATCTAGTGTTTTAATGGAAGTTTAATTGGTGTTGGAACTGAACCTAAAGACTTATTACCTTGAGTGCACTAATGTTGCTAATAAAGATTGTGTGAAGTTTTGTATGAAGGAAAAATTTCAGGTGCATGGAAGGAATGAGTAAAGAGATGAAGGATGGACTAAAGATCAAGCTTGGGGATGGCACGCGTGTCACCCCAAGAAATATCCAAGAAGTACAAGCTCCAAAGCTTGGGGATGCCCAAGGCATCCCCTTCTTCATCAATAAAAATCTCAGGTTTCTTCCAAACGCTTCATTTTTATTGTTTCATGCACAGTTGTATTGTTATTGGAGCGTCTTCTTTTTCATTTTTGTTTTGGTTTTTCATTTGCTTTGTTTTCTTAGTTTTCTGAATAAATTGGTTGGACCCCCTCTTTCATACATTGGTTTTCAAATAGTTTGGTTTGGATTGGAAAAGAGTAGGAAAGTTCATGCTTATGTGGTAAAGAGAGCTTGTTTTTGACTGTGGCCTATGCTTTGTCATGCCATGCTTGATATTGTTTTGGCTTTATGCTTAGTATTATTTGCTATAGCATGACTTGTTATAAACAATTGAGATTGCTTAATGTGCCTTTGAAGAATCATGCGTTGTTTTAGCATATTAAAGCATAGTATTGTGGTATTCTCCTTTGATGCTTTATTTGGGTTGACTTGGCGCATGCTCACACCATGTTATGACTATCCCAAGTCACCATAGCCTTTATGATCCTTTAGTTTTCAACTTGTAGTATCACTTTATACTTTGATCAATGATGTTTTGTCGCTCTACATGATTATGTCCATTATTGCTCTCTTAGTTTGTCGCTCCTATACTTTTGCTAGCCTCCACAACCAAGTATGAGTTCCACTCATGCATCCAACTCCCTAAACCAAGTTATTCCAAAGAGTCCACCATACCTATCTACTAGCATATGCTATTCCAAGTATATTCATGTTTTTTTACCTTCCAAATTAAACTTGTTATGAGAAAACTAGTGATTAAAGCTCTCACGAACTTGATGGCACACTTTACTTTTCTTGCCCTTAATAAACTTGAACCATTGTGTCGTCTATGTTGTATATGCTTGCACTTATTTGTTGGGGATTATCAGAACCATGCTTTCATGGGGAACGCTTTCAACATTGCACTTGTACTTTGTACCTAGTTGATATCATGCTCTTTTGTCTATGGATGTCGTCGGTGTGAAATGAAAGGGGAGCTTGTAAGTCCATGGAGTTATCTATATGTGTTAGAGAAACGCCTGGGCTGCTGGTCTAATCCATGCTGACATGGTGGAAACCTGCAGCGTAACCATAATGAGCTGTCTATGAAGCATTCTTCTTATGAAAAAAGAGTCCTATATTGAGAAAAAAAGAGAAAAAGAAAAAAAGAGATTATGAAAAGAGGAAAGAGAGAAAAAAGCACCATATTCCCATGGTAAATAAGAAGATTGCTGAGATGCTCGTTGCCTGCTTGCCTTGTCATTTTGATATGGGGATTCTTCTGTATCATCGGGCAAAGGGTACCCCGTTGGCGGTTGTCTATGATACACATGTACTTACGATGACAAGAACTTACTGGCAACTAAACTTGAGTAGCATGAGGAGCGGCCCTCGTATTCAAGGTACATGAGATTTCCAACTTATATTTTGTCAAGCATATACTCCATAGTTTGTTCACTTTAACCTTAATCACTTCAAGATGCTTATGATAGGGGCAATGAGAGCTGAAAGCTAATAAGTACCATAACTTTTGCAAGATCTTTATGAAACTTGAATCTCTGCTTCCTTCTATGAAGGCCTTTCTTTTACTTTTATGTTGAGTCTCCACCTTCTACCTTTATGCACCTACTTTGAGAGCATAGTGGACATTCTTAGTTCTATGTGCATTGTCCCAAGACTTGTTGATTGATGCATAGCTTTGATATTGCTTGTTTTAAACTATTTGTATCTAGTCACTCTTATGAACTTTGAAGGTTTCCTATGCATTTATGTTTGCTACTTTATGAGGGACAAGCTGAATGCCACTATGCTATGTTTTCTTTATGTGAAACAAACAAACATCTTGCAAAGCATTGTTATTCATGAATCTTTTGTTTGTGCCTTTTCATGTTACAACATAGTTTCTTAGTGTTATTTCTAGAACTTTGTCTTTCATGTTATGATTGAAGTACTATGATCCCAGCTTTGAATGTTTTACAAATACTTTGATCAAGTTTATGATGGTGCATGTCACCTCAAAAATTATTCTTTATTTTTATCACTTACCTACTCGAGGACGAGCAGGAGTTAAGCTTGGGGATGTTGATACGTTGCAAACGTATCTATAATTTTTGATGTTCCATGCTTGGTTTTATCTACTTTCTTATGTTTTGTCCACACTTTAGAGTACTTTTATGCATTTTCTAGAACTAACCTATTAACAAGATGCCATAGTGCCAGTTGCCTGTTTTCTGCTGTTTTTGGTTCCAGGAAAGTCAGAAAATCAATATTCTCGGAATTGGAGCGGACAAAAGCCAAAGTCGTTATTTTCCCGGAAGACTCACGGAGCCAGAAGGAGAGACGGAGAGGGGCCACAGGGTGGCCACACCACCCCTAGGCGCGGGTCCCCCTTAGCCACGCTAGGGCATGGTGTGGGCCCCCTAGCCGGCCACCGACCTTGCCTCTTTCGCCTATATATTCCCCCGATGCAAAAACCCTAAATTGTCAATCAGAAATCCATGAAAAGTTCCGCAGCGCCGCCGCCACCGAAGGAGAGATTCGGGGGGACAGAAAGTCTCTATTCTGGCACCCTGCCGGGATGGGGAAGTGCCCCTAGAGCCATCTCCATCGATCTCCACCACCATCTCCATCACCGTTGCTGATTCCCATGATGAGGAGGGAGTAGTTCTCTCTCGAGGCTAACGGTTCTACCGGTAGCTATGTGTTCATCTCTCTCTATGCATGATCATATTGTGATCATGAGCTTTGTAATCAAGTAGATCTACCTTGCTACTCAAGTGCTTTAATAGATCTCTGATCTCCCCATGTGTGTGAAAGTGACAGCGTGCACACCATGGTGGCACTTAGGCTAGAGATTACAAATACTTGTTATGAGTTATAGTTTGAGTTGGATGTCTTTATAAAATTGTGGTGTTTATTGGAACCATCTAGTGCTCAAGGTGACAGTGTGGGGTTATCTAGATGGGAAAGGCTTACTTTGAGGTGTGCTGTTATGGCCCTACCATGGATTAGAGTGTCCAACCGGAGAGTAGTTAAGAGTAGTATCATAAAGAGAAGATATTTATATGAGAGTGTTCACTAGTGAAAGTATGATCCCTAGGCCTTGTTTCTAAACATTGATACACTGTTTGCAACTAGATCTATTACATGTTTGCTTGCTTTCATCTTTATTTCAGTTTGCCTTTAGTCTCTTCCCACGTCAACCACACGCCAACAAGCTATTTTCTATCACCGTTACCACTTATAATTATCTATACCACTTGTATTTCACTATCTCTTCGCCGAACTAGTGCACCTATACACCTGACAAGTGTATTCGGTGTGTTGGGGACACAAGAGACTTCTTGTATCTTGATTGCAGGGTTTCTTGAGAGGGGATACCTTTGACCACTTCCTCCCTGAGTTCGATAAACCTTAAGTGATCCATTTAAGGGAAAACTTGTTGTTGTTCTACAAACCTCTACATTTGGAGGCCCAACAACTGTCTACAAGAATATAAGTGCGTAGACACCAGTATGCTGGGTCACCGCAGGACGGAAGTCATCGACACAGCGTACGTGTGACCGATTACGGAGGTGCTGCACGTGTGGTACTGTCATCACGTCCTTGAGGATGATCGTGTACACTCTACAACAGCCACGTTTGTTTGCGGGAACGTTATCCGACGTTACGGTGTTCGAGGGTGAGAAACCATTACATGTATCTTCTAGATATGATCTTGGTGGTTGCAACCGTACGTTTTTTTGTTTACCATGCAATGAACCCCATGAGTGGTATTAGAGTTGTGTCTATGCGTAGATACTTTGTACGGTTAGAACACATAAGAATATGTGGGTGCTGATGATCATGTTATTACATCCTTCTTTTATTTTGGATATTGGTGGCATAGTGGGATGAACCGGCTCGAACAAACTTTACATGTCCTCGCACATGAGATATGTTTCACGCTTGACATACAACTAGTTTTGCATAAGTAGTTAGCGGGTGTCTGTCTCTCCCACCATATATAGTTGATATCTGATTTACAATGGGTTGCTAATATTTTTATTATCATCGTTGGGGATCCTTATTGGTAGGTAAGATCGATTCTATCTTTGAAAGCCCAAAGCCACGT
The DNA here is from genome assembly GCA_910589775.1 of Avena eriantha. Classification (NCBI taxonomy): domain Eukaryota; kingdom Viridiplantae; phylum Streptophyta; class Magnoliopsida; order Poales; family Poaceae; genus Avena; species Avena eriantha. Next base: position 164,246,893 of record OU342746.1, on the reverse strand, counting down.
AAAATATGCAAAAGATAAATCAGAAGCGTCTAGTTTTATTTTTGCTGGGCATGTGTCATGATATGGTAAATGTTATAATTTTAAGTATGGTAAGATACTCTCATGAATTATAATAAAGTAAGTGGGAGCGCCATAGACCTTGGCGTTACACAAAGGGAATGATAGAGATCATACCATGATGCACAAGAAGTGATCAAGTATGAGAACCATATCATATCACTTTATGCATATGATGTTTGTTTACATTTTATTTTGCTTATGTCTAGCTTAGAACTTGGCGGTAGAATTATAAGATGATCTCTCTCACTAAATCTCAAGATAATAATATGTTCTTCCTTAGTATGCACTATTAAGAAAGTTCGTCATTTCAAAACACACGTGATGATCGGGTGTGATAGACTCTGCGTTCGCATACAACGAGTGTAAGACAGTTTTACACACAAGGGTACTAAAGTTCTTACTTTGCGATCCTAGTCTGTACATACATGGCCTCGGAACATGAACCGAAAGGTAAAGCACGAGTCATATGAATGATATGATGTCCATATGATGCTTGCCATTGGAGATGCACCACCCCTCGTGATGATCGATCGTGGTGTAGTGAATTTGGTCAGTATAATCATCAAAACGACTCGAGGGATGTTGTTTTGAGTGGGAGTTCAATTTAGTAATTTGGATTAATTTGAACTCAATTTATCATAAACTAAGTCAAAATTAAATTGCATAGTTCGTTATAGTCACGACATTCGTTTACTACCTTGTGTTTAGCTATAATGGGATAAGAGAACTATAGATTTCTCAATATTTTACTTTACGAACTGGTATCGTATTATTTTATGAGTGTCAATCTAAAGTTTAAAATTACTATTGCAAACTTGTAGCAAAACCTCACTTACTCCATGAAATTCAATAAGTTGTATTGAATCAAGAGTAACAAATCCGGTGTTAGTATCTAAGTATCATGCTTGCCTCCATGATTCTTGATATTAAAAAATTGTTTTAATGTCAACGTTATCTAGGAGCTGAAAATTGTTTCAGAAACCATGTGTAGAAGATATTGTGATATATGAAACAATGTCTTGTTTGTAATATGATAGAGTATAATTTAATAAAATACATATTCTCGTATTGTATGAGAATTTGCAAAGGTTGGAGAAGCTAGGCATGCTAATCACCCAAAAGGTTTTGAAAATTAGTATTATACTCACGATTCACGTTTATAAGCTATAGTAGCTTGATCATGAAAGTTGTCATCGTAAGGATGAATAAAAGATGTACTCCCTCCGTCCCAAAATAAGTAACGTGGGTTTGTCTAGATTTGAATGTATGTAGACACGTTTTAGTATATAGGTACATGCGAATCTAGACAAACTCAAGTCACTTATTTTGGGACGGAGGGAGTAGGTAAAAATTTTACTGCATAAAAGGATTACTAAAAAGAATGAAATTTGGAAGAACACCGAACATTTGATGATGGTGATCTACATCAAAAGTGCAAATGCAAGGATATTAGTATTTGACTATACACGGTTTGGACTATGTGTCATGTGTATGCCACCACTATTGATGTTGATAGTTTTTTTAAAAGAGAAAAGGAAATACTGAAAGAGAATCTTGGAATTATTTAGCAGAAAATAAAAGACTGAAAATGTCCAGCTTAGGTATATAAATGATATAGATATTATGGGTGTATTCTTTGCTTGTTAAACAATATGGTTCTTAGGTATTGGATACCGCTATTTGATACCGAATTGGTTGGTGTGAAATGTCACACATAACAACACACTTCATAAACTGCAATGGCCTAAGTAACTATCAAGTGAATAAAGTGTTATTTTGTTTCTTGTTGACATCAAAGCTTTCCTTCAAGATTTGTTTTAATAATTGTTATTTTATTCCGGTATTATGAGAATGATGGTTGTTCAAATAATCACGATATTCCATTAAAGATGGATGAACTCTTAGTGTAACATCCCAAGTTTTACTATACCCAGCAGTGCTACCACATGGTCTAATTAATACCAAGTATGGAAAAATTCTAACTTTGGATAACACTTTGTTTGTTTATAAGGCATCCGCGATAAGCAGTTTAGACAAAGATCAATGAATAATATGAATAGATCTCATAAACATAGACGCAACTTGTAGTTCATAAATTGGCTATATATAAATATGGATCCGAGCGACCAAAAGCTCACACTATGAAAATTCCAGAAGACACAAATAGAGGGCTAGAACTGCTAGGATAATTTTTATGATTGTTCACTAAGCATTGGGTAGAAATATGTGATACACCCGTCTCCCATGCATATATCATTCACTTTGTACCTGAAAACCAAATGAAACGCAAGAATGAGTACAGAAATACTCAGCAAGTACACTTAGAACCATACGAACAATGCAAATGATTAACCATGAAAGGATACTGAGAAACTCATTGTCAACATGAAGACTGAAACCGAATATCCGAATATGTCGCCCGAACTAGCCCACGAGCTAACAATACTCACCGAACTTAATTCGGAACTAGCTGCTCGGAACAGTATCTCACCGGACTAACAGAAAGAATAGCCCTCAGACTAGCTCACAAGCAAACAATTCTCACCGAACTTTATCGGAGTAGCCACTTGTAAACAGTTTCTCACCGAGTTAGCTTCGGAAATAAGAAGTGCGATGAGGTTGATCACGAATGGAGAAACATAACGGAACAAGTTTGAATTGAACAATCGAATAAAAAAATGTCGATCCAAATGGGAACAGACAATCACATAGTCACACAATTGACAATCATAGAAGGAACAGGGGTTCCTCGTGTACTTGCCTTAGCCTCGGCGTTCACCGAAACAATTAATATCGGCACCAGAAACTCACACATGTGGATAAAACCACACTCAGTAATTCTACACCATAATAAAGTAGCAGTGATACAACTAAATCGTGTTTAGCTCTTGCTGTTCTACCGTCAGGACATACACAGTAATAGTCTATTTAGACCGAGTTAACCATTATGATTCGCATGCACCTATTTCTATTTAAGTGGGGTTGTTTCAATCGTACGTAGTGGGCACGGGTGAACAAGTACTACTTCTAGCAATATTATTACTACCGATACTACTACTATGACTACTCCAGGATTTATACACGTATATATAAATTTTTTTACTAGCTGAGACAACCATATGTGCAAATCTAGAAGTATCAACTAGAGACAGGAAAAACCAGAATCGGTACCATCAACTAGTACTCCGATTCCTACATAGAACCATCGGGAATTAATAGAACGAGATGTGTCCTGATAGGAAGCATATTTAATTGATTGAAATAGGTCCTCTGACTAAACTGGCACTAGATCGATCCATACTCGGTACTTGTGGGACTGAGGCAAAGTGCTAATGCAAAGTATGTTCAGATCTACTCGGTCGTTCACGGGAAATCAAATAAGCTGCTGAACCGAAAATCAAAGGAACTGCTCATCTAGATAGATGGAAGTGAACCAATCAATTATAGGAGCAGCGTGTTCCCGTGTGGTGGTCTTCAGGACGGCGAAGTGGTGCTCTGGCAAGTGGCAAGGCTCCGGCTGCCAGCCAGCCAATCCCCACGAACTTGCTTTTGCGGCGTGGGCGGCGGCAGGACTAGGGCAAGGACATGTATCGGATAGTAAGATGTCTGGGTAGGACCTGATATTTATTTACCCTTTTTTATTCCGAAAATATTTGGAGTCCACATGAAATTCTATTTGCCCTAATACACGCTCAAGCGTAATCTAATGACCCAGATTCACCGGAGTTCTCCAGGGTCCGGTGAAACCCCTATTCGAACAACCCATAATCCACTAGTCGTCTTGGATCAGCTTAACCAAACAAACTCGATCAATGTCTTAGACTTCTCGTACGACATACGGTTAAAAAATTAAACCTGATCAACTATATTAATTTTATCCAAAAATACATGTGAGAAAATACGGGGTATTACACTTAGAAATCTAGTTGGATAAATCACATCCATAAACACTGATGCCAAAGTGTCGTAAGAAAAATAATTAGAAAATCACTTATGAGTAACACTACAGTTTAAATCATATTGGAAAGAAAGCACGAAGAAACTCCATGTTGATGGAATTTTGCAGTCTTTTGATTTTTTAATCAGTTGATGCTTGTGAGAATTTCCTGGAAATGATTTAAATATCGTTCATGGGCCAAAAAGGAACGAACAACTAACATATTGGACATTCTGCATATTAATGCACATAGTCCATTATATGTAGACATATGTGGTGGATCATTCAAACTTCATATACTTTAACCAAAGATTTGAGTGAATATATGTATATTTACTTAATCAGGGAGAAGTATGAAACATTTGAAAATGTTCAAATGATTTCAAGGTGAAGTGGAAAATCATTATAACAAGAAAATAAAGAATTTATGATTGGATCATAAAATAAAATATTTGAGTTACAAGTTTAGCAAAAACACCTAATATTCAAGAAATCGTTCTATGGATTTATGTTTCCCAATAAACCATAGGAATATGGAGTATTCGAGAGATATAATCAAACCTTGTTTGACATGATAGGATCAATGGCGTTATCTATAAAATTGCCATTATATTTTAAAGGTTAAGCTTTAGTGACTATCGCTTTTACAGTGAAAAGAGCTCCATCGTGATCCGTTGAAATGACACCATATGAGTTATGGATTGGGATAAAACCCAAGTTGTCTTTTTTAAAATTTTGGTATGCTAGGCATAAGTAAAATGTTTACAACCAAAGTCAGATGAGCACGTCTTTGTAGGTTATCCAAAATAACAGTTGGGTATTCCTCCATAACACCAAAGACAAAAGTGTTTGTCACTTAGAACGTCAAGTTTCTTGAGAAGGAATTTTTTGTCAAAAGTTAAGTGGGAGGACAATAGAAATTTGATAAGGTTGTTGGACCTTGGCTATATATGCTGAGTAGTGCAGCGCCGGGAAGTTCCCGGAGGCAGCCATAATTCTCATGGCTCTATGCCTCAAAGGTTGTGGTCACGGAGATCTAAGTTCCTATTGAACCGCGTAGTTCAGGTAAACAATCAAATACTAAGATTTGAGAATAAATCATTATTATTTGACAATGATGAACCGACTACATGCAAAGAAGCGATGATGGGCCCTGACTCTGTCAAATGGCTTGAAGCCATAGAATCCGTGATATTTCCATACACGAGAAATCAAGTTGAACTTGGAAGACCCTCTGAAAGGCATAAAGCCTACCAGTCATATTTGGAGCTATAAAGAAACGGACATGGATGTTTCACATATATGAAATAGTCAACATATCAGTAAAGAGTTTACGATAATGTTCAAGGATTTGAATACGACAAGATCCAATCTTTTTTAGCGATATTTAGTCTAGACGGATTAGTGTAGCAAACACTACATATGTCAATTGTTGTATATGCTAGTTGAACAAACAAACACTATTCTTCTAATAGAATGGTTACCTAGGACGTGTACATGACACAGTCCGAAGGGTTTTGTTAGATCAAAGGATGCTAAAAAGGCATGCAAACTTGAATAGTTGAAGTAAGCATAGCGCAGTTGGAATCTTCACCATGATGAAACTGTTAAAATGTTTAATTTCATCAGAGAGGATTAAGATGCTCGCATTCGCAAGAAATTAAGTGGGAGCGCTGAGACATATTTCTAATATATTATTTATAAGACATATTGTTGATTGGAAATGATTTGACACAACTTAAAGATTTCATTAATTAGATTTAAATGAATTTTTGGGCAAAACCATAATATTAGATATACATAGATTGAGACGCTAATATGGTTATGCCATACATAGATGAAATATTGAATGAGTTCAATATAGAAACGACGAGAAAAGTTCTTGCCACATGGAAAAGATTGAATCAAGATTCAAGTGTATTAAAACTTGACGAGTGAACCAAGATTCGAGTGTTTTGACACTTGGTGAGTAAAATCACATGAATATCTTGATAAATGAGATTCAAGTGTTTTGACACTTGGTGAGTAAAATCACATGAATATCTTGATAAAAGAGATTCAAGTGTTTTGACACTTTGTGAGTAAAATCACAAACATATCTTAATCAATCATATCGTGATATGTACATATCCAGATATGTCATATGCTCTAAATATTATGAGAATATACCAGGGTGACTCATAAGATGATAATTGGAGGAAAGTAAGGATATTCTTATGATCTCTGGAAGAACTAAGAATATATTATGTATGTAGAAGTGACAAATAGTTCATTGTAAAGTGTTACATTGATGCTAGATAGATAGTTCATTGTAAAATGTTATATTGACACTATACAGATAATTCATTGTAAGTGTTACATTGGAACTAAATAGATAGTTCATTGTAAGTGTTACATTGATACTAGTTTTGTCACCAGATACAAGCTAAGTTTATCTCAATTTAGGATATAGGTTAAGGTGGCACAATTTGATGGAAGAAAGTTCCATGATAGATTTTGATGAGTTCCAAAAGGTTAAGTATTGTATCGGATACTACAACAAAGGCAAAGTATAAGAATGCTACAGTAGTAGCAAAGGAACTAGGTGTGGTTCACAATGGGCTAGTAATATGAATATATATTGTATAACAATTATATCAACATGTTTTGACCCAAAAGAACTAAAGGTCTCACCAAATGACCACATTTATACAATGCCATATCATTTAAGAATGTGTGATGCGTAGAGACACAAAATACATGCAAATACACATGGACCTGAAAGCGTCAGATCTGGAGATTATGTTTACCACTAGCAAACTCGTATATACAACACTAGAAAGCCATAGGTGTTGAATACGCAAGTTTTTTCAAACTAGATTATTGACTCTAGAGCAAGTCGGAGATTGAAAGGAATATGCCCGAGAGGCAATAATAAAGTGGTTATTATATTATGTTCCATGTTTATGATAAATGTTTATTTCTCATGCTATAATTGTGTTTCTTAATACATGTGTGTTTAATAAACAAAGAAAAGGTTCCTAGTAATGCCTCTCATTACACTAGCTTATTGATTAACAAATGATCAAGGTTTCTTGATCATGACATTGGATGTTGTTAATAACAATGTCACAACATTAGTAGAATGATGTGATGAACATTCTCCCAAAGTATAGTAACACCGGTCATGCCATTATGTTTGCACTACTATAACGTCATTCAAAGTAACTCTAATCCTTAGACCATGAGATCACATCAATCACTAAATCCGGAAGAGTACCTTGATTACATCAAACGTCACACTTTAATAGGGTGATTATAAAGGTGTCGTCAGATATTTGGAAAGTGTTAGTTGAGGCTCGTCGATCAAGAGGGGGATTTGTCCATCCTAATGACAGAGAGATATACTCATGGCCCTCTTGGTGATATCACATTAACATAGCTTGCAAGCAAGTGATAACGATCACTAAGAATGTTATATCACGGGAATGAGAAAAGAGTACTTGTCTATAACAGGATCAAACTAGATATGAATGATACCAAATGATCGGATCCCGGACAAGTAAAATATCGTGAAACAAAAGGAATTGGTTACTGCGAATAAAAGGTCACGCGATCACTAAGTCATCACTTGAGCTGGTGGGAGTCATTATGGATCTCCAGGTCTCGCTAATGATTATTGATCGAAGAATGTCTCGATCATGTCTACTCAGTTCGTGGACCGTAGGGAGACACACTTAAGGGTAGTCGACGCATTTGAGTGGATAGGGAACACCGGAGAAAATACTGGACAGCGCAGGAATTGTTCTCATTGTGTTTTAGGAAAATAACACACATGCAACGACTCTAGTGGATCAATGTGGCTTTGGAAAAGAGAACACATGCAATGTCACCAGTGGATCAATGTGGTCTAGGAAAAGAACACACATGCAATGTCACATGTGATCCATGTGGTTTAGGAAAAGAACACAAAAGCAATGTCACCAATGGATCTAGGTGGTTGAGGGAAAGAACACACATACAATGTCACCAGTGGATCCACGTGGTTTAGGAAAATAACACACATGCAATGACTCCAGTGGATCAATGTGGTTTAGGAAAAGAACACACATGCAATGCCTCTAGTGGATCAATGAAGTTTAGGAAAAGAACAGACATGAAGGGACTCTACTGGATCCATGTGGTTTAGGAAAAGAACACATATGTAATGACTCCTCTGGATCAATGAGGTTTAGGAAAAGAACACACATGCAGTGACTCTAGTGGATAATTGTGGTTTACAAAAAGAACACAAATCAATGTCACCAGTGGATCAATGTGGTTTAGGAAAAGAACATACATGCAATGACTCCAGTGGATCCATGTGGTTTAGGAAAAGAACACACATGAAAGGTCACCAGTGGATCAATGTGATTTAGGAAAAGAACACACATGTGGATCAATGTGGTTTAGGAAAAGAACACACATGCAATGACTCTAGTGGATCAATGTGGTTTAGGAATAGAACAAACATGTAATGACTCAAGTGGATCAATGTGGTTTAGGAAAATAACACACATGCAATGTCACCAGTGGATCAATGTGGTTGAGGAAAAGAACACACATAATGTCACCAGTGGATTAATGTGGTTTAGGAAAAGAACACACATGCAATGAATCTAGTGCATCAATGTGGTTTAGGAAAACAATATACATGTAATGACTCTAGTGGATCAATGTGGTTTAGGAAAAGAACACACATGCAATGAGTCCAGAGGTCAATGTGGTTTAGGAAAAGAACAGACATGCAATTTCACCAGTGGATCAATGTGGTTTAGGAAAAGAACACAAATGAAGTGACTCTAGTGGATCCATGTGGTTTAGGAAAAGAACACACACGTAGTGTCACCAGTGGATCCCTGTGGTTTAGGAAAAGAACACACATGCAATGACTCCAGTGGATTAATGTGGTTTTGGAAAAGAGCACACATGCAATGTCACTAGTGGGTCCATGTGGTCTAGCAAAAGAACACGTATGCAATATCACAAGTGGATCCATGTGGTTTAGGAAAAGAACACACAAGAAATGTCACCAGTGGATTCATGTGGTTTAGGAAAAGAACACACATGCAATGACTCAAGTGGATCAATGTGGTTTAGGAAAAGAACACACATGCAATGACTCCAGTGGATCAATGTGGTTTAGGAAAAGAACACACATGAAGTGACTCCAGCGGATCAATGTGGTTTAGGAAAAGAACACAGATCAAGTGACTCTAATGGATCAATGTGGTTTAGAAAAAGAACAAACATGTAGTGACATGGGTATACCGTACAGGTACTCGAGCTTGGTATATACGGCCTGAATACAGGGGAAGCCCACGGTGTTGCCAAGGCCCAAACGGAGAACTCGAGTAACCTACGGACTCTCGATTGCTTGCGGAACAAGAAGAAGCTAAAGATAGAAAGTTTAAAAGGAAACCCTAACCTGTAACTGACTCGACCTGCTACCCGAGACCTAGCCTATCTATATAAAGGCTAGGAGGGGGCGGCGAGGAGGACACACACAACCCTAGTTTCCACAACCCTCGCCGGATTGCATCTGCGCACCATTGTAATCCTCGATTCCTCTGTTAATTCCACGAGCAGACTAGTAGGAGTAGGGACCTCTACGAGGCCTGAACCTGGGTAAACCTTGCATCCCTGTGTGCTTGTTTGCTAGCCGATTGATGCTTCCAGTGCTCCCTCCTTCTCCAAAACCCAAGTCCATAACAATGGGCATTGGTGAGTTAAACCCTTGTCAATTGGCACCGTCTGTGGGAATTGGGGGTGCTGATGTTGCGGCTTCTTCGGCCCCATCAACTGCGATCTACAACTCCGCAGCAGCGGAGATTCGCCAGCTCTTGGGCGCATTCGACTTCACCGTCCACACACTGGCCACTCGCCCGACTTTTGAGTCTGTGGGCGATGGAATTAGCCTGGTGATCGGGAGTTTCCAAGTTGGTCAGATGGGCACGCTTCGCATACCTGACCAGCCGACAACGCCATCGATTGTTCCAGCATCGTGCTTCCCTCCGCTGATCGGCACCCTCAGTGAGCTCAATGCCTCGACAACAGTCGAGAATATGGACAGCGACAGCAATCGCGAATCTGATCTAGGTGATCTAGCAACTAAAGATGGAGCCTACGGTTCCGGATCTGAAAGTTGTGGGAGCAGCAGCTTCCCCAACCACTTCATGTGCGTCGTCATCAACGCGGGCGACTCCTCCGCCGATCGCGACAACACGAGCAACGGTGGTAATGGAACCGGCCCGCCAAACGGTGGCATACCCAATGGCGGACCTCCCAACGGCGGCCCCACTAACGGTGCCCCAGTCAACAACGGAGGGACAGTCGAACCTCCAACTATGATAAACGAGCAAACTAGTGAACATGTTGTAATCAGGCTCAACGATCTCGACTGGGCCCGCTGCTGAGAAGCCCTACGAGGCCACCCTCAACACCAATTGCATACACTCGCGCAACTTGAGGCGCATAAAAAGGCGGCAGATGAGTCGAGCCTCCGACGAGCTGGGCTCTCCTCCCACGGAGGATCCTCCTCCAAGTGCAACGAGTACATCGCTAACAAGACGCGATCTCGACTGGCCCACCTCACTGAACAAGAGCGTGTAGAAGCCGCAAAGGTCCTCGACTTCGGCTCCATGATGGTGGATACGCGTGGCAACATGCTTCCAAAAATGCCGCAAGTTGTGGTAATGGTGGCCACCATGTACCTCCTCAACAACCAGCCGCCAGCTAGAGATCCTCGAGCTGCCATGCACCGATCTACGATCCTAGGTTTGGGGTTAATTGAGGCCGCTCTCGACAAAGAGCCAATGCCGGAGCCAAAGAAAAACAAGGCTCTGGCAAAACGCTATTCCTCACCCTCATCCAGCGACGATAGTCACGATCTATCTCGATGTCGCCGCTCACGGCGACACGACCACGACTACGACGCGCGTGATGACATCACGCAGCGCAAGATCGACAAGTCAAGGGCGCGACACGCCCGATCGACTGACTCAGAAGACGAATACGTGGAGCTCTATGGCGCCAGATGCTTTAGCAGGGCCATCAAGCAAAAGCGAATGCCCAAGGGGTTCAAACTCCCATTGGAGAACCCAAAGTTTGATGGCCTGCAGGACCCGAAAATCTGGTTGGAGGACCACATCTCCTCCATCAGGCTCCACGGCGGGAGTCGAAGCACGGCCATGCGATGCCTACAACTACAGCTACAGGGCGCCGCCCGAGCATGGCTCAACAACCTCCCACACGGATCCATTCGCAGCTGGGAAGATCTGGTCTACAGCTTTCTGCGCAACTTCAAGGGCACCTACAAAAGGCCCGCGTCAATAGAAGAACTGAGATGCTGCCAGCAAAGATCGGGCGAATCGCTACGCTCGTACATCTAGAGGTGGTCCATCATCAAGAACTCCGCAGAAAATATATCGGAGGATCGCGCAATCGACGCATTCAACGGCGGCATTCACCGCATAGAGCTCAGCGAGGAGCTGGGCCGCTCAAAGCCCAAAACCATTGACCACCTGATGGAAATAGCGAATCGGTGGGCAGATGGAGAAGATTCGGTGAAAAATCGCGTTCACTCCGATGAAGAAGCAGAACTCGAGCGCAGACACGATCGCGGAAGCAAACGTCGAATGCGCATCTACGATGACCGCGACGACGTCAACATGGTCGCAGCTAGCTACGCTGACAGATGCGAGGATAACCGCAACAGCAGCTACCGCAGTAGTTGACAATGCGACTCCGGAATGCAAGTATGGAAGTGCCGCACTCGCGACGAGGCACCCGCAGCATCCATTGAGGAGAAGCTGTCCAGACCATGCATTGTGCACTTCTACATCTACAAGCATGATGGCAAAAAGAAATCCAGCCACCTCCTCAAGGACTGCCGCGAGTTCCTCAAACTTCATGAGGGTCTGGCTCGGATGAATCGTGACGCGGTCAACAGGGGCTACGGAGCCGCCCCAGGTGATATGACACATGGAGATCCTCCACCACCACCCAGACCACCGCCAAACGTAGTTGCACCTGACCAGCATCACGGAGGCGAGCCGTACCCACAGGCCATGGGCACCATGATGATCCAAAAGGGTCGCCCCTCCAACCGGATGCAAAAGGCCATCACTCGCCAAGTCAATTTGGCGACAAACTCACCACCATCCACCACTGAGTACCTCAGTGGAAGCGACTCCTCAGGCCACTCGAACAAGCCGCAGGCTACTGGCCAGACGAACTGCAATCGGTACTCTGGAGCCTACGCACAACCCCAAACAGTGCCACGGGGTACACCCCGTTCTTCATGGTGCACGGTGCTAAAGCGGTACTACCCGTAGAGGTACGATAAACTGCGAGTGGTCGCTTACAGCGAGCAGGAATCAACTCTTGCACTCGAAGACTCCGTCGACCTCCTTGATGAGGCACGAGAAATTGCCACAGAAAGATCAACGATCTACCAGCAGAACCTGCGCAACTACCACACCAGAAGGCTACGCCCCAGGTCCTTCATCGAAGGAGACCTGGTCCTGCGACTGAAACAGCAAGGGCATCTCCAGCTCGAGTCCCCCTGGGAGGGACCGTACGTGATTACAAAAGTAATCCCAGGTGGCGCCTATCGCCTTAAAGATTTCGAGACAGGAGTCGTGTACTCCAACCCCTAGAACGTCGCACCGATGCGGCGCTTCTACCCTTAGTCGTCTTTTATTTTTTACATTGCAAATAAGGCTATTCAGCCAAGGCTACTTAGCCACACATTGTACGTCGTACTATCCTACGAATAAATAAAGCTAAGTGCCCCAAACTCTGCGTTCTCTTATTTATTTTTCACAATTTATCCACTCGAGGGCTGCGCCACCCTACACACATATGTTCTACGAACCAACGCGATATTCCTGAGTAGCTGACGCACTAATCGAACCCTTGACAAACACCAACCTAGTTGCAACGCACTTGACAGGTTGGCAAGGTGCCGAGATAAACACAAGTCAGGCTAACGAAATGGAATCGCATAGAGCAACGCACTCGCAAAACATACAAGCTAATAAGCTCTTTATATACATCAATATCAATCAATTATACACATCATATGAACTTTACAACACTGGTGCAACAATGTGCAGGAAACAAACTAAACTACTGTTGCAACAAAGGAACGTTTGTCTGCTCCTCGAAGAAGTCGACGATTTCCTCCGCTGGGCGATCCACCGCTTGGTAGTGAGGAACCATGTTCCAGGTCGAACCTGCTGGCGGTCCAGCAGCAACCGCTGCAACATCCACATCAGGCCTGTGCAGTCGCACCACCAACAGAGCAACATTGGAACCAGCCACTAACTGTTGCTGTACACACTCGCGGACTGCACTCAAGTCTTGAAATTTTGCAAGAAGGGCCAACAGGCTCGATGGAACGACGTCCAGCGGGAACATCGTCCGATAAATATTCCTTAAGCAGGATTGCAATCTCTTCAGGAAATGAAGCACTCGCGAAGCACGATCCTGCAGGGTCGCCAGTGCGATTGCGCGATCATGATCCACCCAGAAGTACCCACTCGCCTGAAGCTGCTCTTGGGTCAGATCATTCATGCGAATGGCAATCCTGTCCTTCTCATCTTGCAGATGGCATGCACTGACAACTATACCAAGCAAAGGCAAAAGTATGAAGACAACGAACTACCGTGAGTGGCTACAAGAAAAGGTAAGGAAGTAGAAAGCTAACACTTGAATTGGTCGCCTAGCTGCGTCACCTCCCCTAGCAGATATTGCTCTCGAGTGACGGCCTTCTCCGCTCTCGACTTCCATACATTCGCGTTACCAACTGCTTCACGCGGTCACGGAGTCGCGAGAGCAGAGATAGCTCATCCACCCTTGAGCGTGACTGTGCCAAAGTATCATCAATGGATGGCATATTCCGAGGTTCACTCGAAGGACCACTCGATGTGCCCTATCACAAGCCAAGCAAGAGATAATAAGAAGAGTAAGGCAATGCATGGACAAAAGACTCAAGTGCATTCAAGCATAATAAAGTATCAACAGATACACTCGCCATAGGCATGTTCCAGACAAAAGAGACAGGCTATTAACTATTATAGATAAGACTACTGAGGAGCAACTGGCTTCTTCGACTTAGACATCGGTTTTGGGGGCCTCATCGAGTATGTGGCAGTATCAGATGCCACAGACTTCCCGCCGGCCCCTGACGTCGCAGCCTTCGCCGCCTTCTTGGCTCGCTGTAGCTCCTCAGAGTACTTCGCAACTGTGTTGATAAGCTGCGGCCCATACTTGCCACATGCAGTTGCGAAAGGAGCAAAGACTACCTATTGGCCATCTGTGCTGACAGGCATTGCCTTGGAGACCGCGGCAGGATCAACCTCGACTCCATGGGCTTGAACCATCGCGAGTGACATCGAAGCGCCAGCCGCACGGAGGGAATTCTTGAAGCTTGCAGGAATGCCTCCAGCAAGGGACTCCACCAGATCATCTACATTTTCGATTAATTCAGCTTTGGGCGCCAGCTCCTCACGGAGGCGACTGAGTACGCCCTTGGCCTTGATCAGCGTCCCCTGAATGGAAGCACTGTGATCTTCGACTGTCGAGATGGCACCTGCCAAGGCATCATCACTCCGCAATGCTGGGCGTCGAAGCTCAGACCGCCGGCATCTACACAAGAACCAAGTGTTGGCACAAAAGTCAGCACAATAACAAATTTGAAAGAAGGGACACGATGAAAATCTAGACGAGGAAATACCTGAAAGAGCCTTGGCAATCGAGAAAAGTTGTTCTTCGAACAACTTATCCCTAGCTACGATGGAGGCGCGCAAATCCTCTTCGCGTTTCCGCGATTCGTCATGTGCTGCGACTGCCTCATCGCGACCCTTCACCGCCGTGGTGAGCGCCTTTTCGAGGGAAGTGGCGTCACGATGGAGCGCATTATGCTCAGCTACAAAACAAACAAAGACAGACCACCAGTCGAGTATATCACAAGGATGAAGAAGAAGAAGCAAAAAACACTCACTTTCAACCACGCGATGGCGATTGTCCAGCATTGCATGCTGGTGACCCAACACAAGCACCTGCTCCGCCAAGTGAGCAGCTTCCTTCACAATAAGCTGCGACGGGAGAAACAGTAAAGGATCAGCAGATGGTATGGATGATAAATTCGACTGCAAAAATCAGAAGAAGCAACATTACACATACGTGATCCTCCAGTGACTCCGAAGTCGATTGACGCGCAGTCGTCCGAACAACCATCTGATGCTCCACATCGTGTGGAGAACTTGATGAATTGTGCCCGGAGTGGGCCGCCAATGGAGGAGAAGGATTCCGCTCAGCCACTTTCTTGTCCTTGGAGGTCGCGACTCCAGATTCTTTCAAAAATTGGACATCGCTAGAAGATGACGACACCGGTTGACTGCAGAACAAAACCAACATCAAGAAAATGCAACTCCAAAGAAGAACCAAAGAGAAGAATTGTATACTTACCAATCAAACTTGTCAGAATAGAAGGTTTGGCCCTCTGACTCTAACGACGACTCCTTTGGCAGCCGCATCTTCTTGCGGGAAGACGGCGCCACAACACTCACAGGAATGGCAGGTATCGGCGACTCTGCACCAATAGCTGGGCCTTCCGGAGTCGAAGGAGATGATGCATCCGAATCCTTGCTGCGTGAATGCTTGCGAGTGTCCAGACTGCTAGACTCAGGGGCTTCCTCCTCCACATCAGATGGGACGGTCGACTCCGACTTGTCCTCTTCTAAAGCTTCACGAGGAATAACCCCCTCAGGAAGAGGGGGCATAGAGGGAGACACCTTCCAATCTTGCATACAGACAACAAGTCAGCACAAGTCAAGGAAAAAGAAGCATTCGACAAACAAAGCTACTTCGTAGCACAACCATACCTTAGGAGGAGGATTAGCAGCATCGAATGGAGGTATGACTGGTTCACTAGGGAGCACATCCTTGGCGGTGTACTTGGTGACCAGTCGCACCCGTTTATGTATTTCACTCACGGAAATGCCATCGGCAAATACGCGAGTGACATCATCCGCGCCAGCCCACTGGAACATAGGATAGACTCTGGCCTGCAGGGGCTGGACACGACGGCGTAACCACGTGCGAATAAGGGTGCAACCTCCCTCTTCTTTACCCATGCGACTCTCGAGGTCGCAAACGCGCTCGTACAACACATCTATCTCCGCAGACTCGCCGGGCATCACCACGTTCTTCCAGGAGTGCCTCCTCTTGCACGGCGTCGCGGGATCGAAAGGCGCGAGTCCAAAGTGGTCTCCGTCGGCCTTCTGGTCACGGATGTAGAACCACTTGTCCCTCCACCCTTGGACGGACGCCATGAGTTTGATGTCAAAATACGTGACGGAGGAGTCGACATGGATACCGCAGCCTCCTACATCGTAGACTACGGAGCCAGACACCGACTGGTGCTTCAGATTGAAGAGACGTTTGAAAAGACCAAAGTGTGGCTCGATTCCGAGCCAGCACTCGCAAAGTGTAATGTAGCAAGCAACATGGAGGATCGAGTTGGGGGACAGCTGATGCAGCTGGAGCCCATAGAAACAAAGAAGGCCCCTGAAGAAGGATGCAGGGGCAGCGAGAGACCGCGGATGATGAACGCTAGGAACATCACCCGGTAAACAGCAGGAGGACAAGGGGTTACCTCACCACTTGGGACTCGCGAGTCAGCGACCGCGGGAGACAGAACTCCGTCTTGGCGTAGGAGACGGAGCTTAGATGACTTGATAACGGACGCGCGCCACGCGCCATTGGTGACGCGAGTTCCCGCACCCTTCTTCTTCCTGATGACGGTGGTGTTGGTGCCCGCAACGGTGGAGCCGCCCTTCTTCTTGGCAGCGATAGTGGCGGCGGCAGATTCAGCCACGACACCTCCTTTCTTCTTCCCCATCTTGCGGTGGCGATGCGACCGGAGGAAGTAACTAGGGAATACGTGGAGCTGGTCCAGTGCCGCGAAGAAGATGAACTCTATGAAGCAGAGGAGTAGCAGCAATGGCGACGGAGGCAAAGGCAGAAAAAAGAGCAGATGGGAAAAATTACCGTCGCAGCACTGCTACTTAACCCCCTGGAAGATGTAATCCAATGGCCAGCAAAAACCCTATCAGACGCGTGGCGCCCATCGTCATCGACACGTGGAGGACCCGAAGCACGAACCGTCCCCCACAACCCCCATTACGCATGGAAATCGAGGAGGCACAGTTATAACAAAGATTACGCATGCATGGTCAAGTCAGGTTCAGAAAATGGGACCCACCGCTCGTCACGTCCCATCAAACCGCTCACACGGGCAACTGAGATCATCACATCGTCAGCACTGATGTCATCCAAAATTGAGCAGCAGAAGACTTCGACTACTTTAGTCCTTGCTCAAGTCTTCCACTCCACCAAGCACTCGGGGGCTACTCCCATAGGGAGCGCTGGTCGCGCACCCTACGATTTTTCTTTTTCTCTTTTGCAGGAACATGGACATTCAAAGCATGCCCAATTACTCGAATCCACGATTCGACTATGGACATGGGTTACTCCCATAGGGAGCGCCGGAAATAAATTCGACTGAAACCAGCAAACAAAAAGACGACAGCAGTCGCGAAAGTTCTTTAGTCCCTGCCTAAGTCTTCGACTCAACCAGGCACTCGGGGGCTACTCCCATAGGGAGCGCTGGTCGCGCACCCTATGATTATCTGGACGTCGTACTGTATGTCGATAACATTCACACTCAAATTTTATGCCGACACCGCCTCATGATTTTTCCCTACAAAGAGACCGCGTCTCCTGGGTTGCCCGAATCATCTCCGCGATGACAAAATTCGGATGCCGCGCTTGCAGCGTGAAGATAAGACCTGAATAAGGCCTGGCAACGCATTCACTGCGCACTACCAGAAATGTATTCCTACTTACAGGTACAATGAACATGCATTGACGGACGCGTCGAGTGCTCACACCAATATACTGGTATTCGACTCCTGTAAGACCTCCGTAGCTTGAGTCGAATTACACCAGCACTTTTCCGGATTCGAGTCTAGGGACTCGAGTTCGAGTAGATTGTGTTGTTTTACCCTAAGGTAGTTAATTGATACCGATACATCGGTTGAATCAGGCACGCACGTCAACAAATCCCTATGACACAAATAGAGCAGGCGAAAAAATAACTCGATCATGCACTCGAAAGGCTTCATAAAGTCCCTAGTCGAATCTGCGATTCCACTAGACACTTGGGGGCTACTAACATGGGTATACGCTACAGGTACTCGAGCTTGGTATATACGGCTTGAATACAGGGGAATCCCACGGTGTTGCCAAGGCCCAAATGGCGAACTCGAGTAACCTACGGACTCTCGATTGCTTGCGGAACAAGAAGAAGCTAAAGATAGAAAGTTTAAAAGGAAACCCTAACCTGTAACCGACTTGACCTGCTACCCGCGACCTAGCCTATCTATATAAAGGCTAGGAGGGGGCAGCGAGGAGGACACATGCAACCCTAGTTTCCACAACCCTCGCCAGATTGCATCTGCGCACCATTGTAATCCTCGATTCCTCTGTTAATTCCACGAGCAGACAAGCAGGAGTAGGGACCTGTACGAGGCCTGAACCTGGATAAACCTTGCGTCCATGTGTGCTTGTTTTCTAGCCGATTTATGCTTCCAGCGCTCCCTCCTTCTCCAAAACCCAAGTCCATAACAATGGGCATTGATGAGTTAAACTCTCGTCATGTAGTGACTCTAGTGGATCCATGTAGTTTAGGAAAAGAACAAACATGCAATGTCACAAGTGGATCCATGTGGTTTAGGATAAGAACACACATGAAATGACTAGTGGATCAATGTGGTTTAGGAAAAGAACACACATGCAGTGACTCTAGTGGATCCATGTGGTTTAGGAAAATAACAGACATGCAATGTCACCCGTGGATCAATGTGGTTTAGGAAAAGAACACATATGCAATGACTCTTGTGGATCAATGTGGTTTAGGAAAAGAACACACATGCAATGTCACAGGTGGATCAATGTGGTTTAGGAAAACAACACACATGCAATGTCACTAGTGGATCAATGTGGTTTAGGAAAACAACACACATGCAATGTCACTAGTGGATCAATGTGGTTTAGGAAAAGAACACACATGCAAATCATGAGTGGATCAATGTGGTTTAGGAAAAGAACACACATGCACTGAGTCTAGAGTGTTAATGTGGTTTAGGAAAAGAACAAACATGCAATGTCACCAGTGGATCAATGTGGTTTAGGAAAAGAACACATATGAAGTGACTCTAGTGGATCCATGTGGTTTAGGAAAGGAACACACATGTAGGCTCACACGTGTTCACGGAGTGTTAATGCTTTGCTCCGGTGCTCTATTAAATGGAGCACCTTAATTACCAGTAGTTCCCTTGAGGCCCCGCCGTAAACGGGCTAGTAGGACAAAAGATGTTGTGCAAGTTCTCATTGCGAGCATGTATGACTATATACGGAACACATGCCTAGGATTATCTAGTACTTGTATGCTTTATCTTATTTATCTGCAATTACCCTATGTTCTGATTGCCATGTGAATTGTCTTGTCCATGCAATGCCCGTCCATCCATCCCTATTCCTACCGCACTCGAATCTTACTATTTACTACTATTGTTACTACTGTCTTTACTTTACTACTGCTGTTACTCTACTCTTACTACAAAACTGTTGCTACTGATAAACTGCCGTGAGCAAGATTGTTTCCAGGTGTAGCTGAATTGAGAACCCAGTTGTTAAGGCTTATAAATATTCTTTGGCTCCCCTTGTGTCGAATCAATAAATTGGGTTTCACTTCCCTCGAAAATACTACGATACACCCCCTATACTTGTGGGTCATCAGTGTCCCGACCATGTCCGGAGTGTTCCCGAACCGTAGGGTACCACGCTTAAGGGTTTGATGATGCTTAGAGAGTGTTTATAGGATCGGAAGAATCGCCAAAGAGTAGTAGAGAGAAAACCGAAAGGGTTTCGGTAAGTCCGGAGGATGTCCAGAGTGGAGGTGGAAGGTGTTCCATAACCATGGAGATTGAATAATATATGAATGAATGTTAAATATTGATTTAATCATTTATTCATGATTATTGAGAAAATCAATTAACTGATCAAAGGGCTTAATGGGTCAACTCCCGGAGGGGAAAGGGCCCAAGAGGGGGCCAAACCCCTAGGAGGGGCCAAGGGGGTGGCCGGCGGCCCTATTAGGCTAGCCCCCAACATGGGGCGAATGGAGGGGTGGCCGCCGGCGCCTCCCCCACCTCCTCCTCCTTTAGTCCCACCCCGGGACTTTGAGGGCGGTAGTACCTCCCCTCCCCTATATATAGTGGGGGTATTTGGCCAGATAAAACACACAATATTCAATAAAGGTTTCCTCACTTTTGGGGAGACCTCCAATTGATATTCTCTCTCTCTCTCTCTCTCTCTCTCTCTCTCTCTCTCTCTCTCTCTCTCTCTCTCTCTCTCTCTCTCTCTCTCTCGTGACCATGGTCCCAATTTCGGACTGCGCGGACGAGAGACATCTTCACCGCGGAGCACCGTCGCGCTGCGGGATTCAGATCCAGGAGCTCTACTTCCGCAACTGCTGCTAGATCGGGGAAGCAGGAGTCATCGTTAGGCACCGGACGTGTGTAACTCACCGTGAGGTGTCACACTTGAGGCACTCAAGTCATTGGAGCCGCAGGAGTGCAAGGACTTCATCACGACCTTGAGGTCGGCTTCGGCTCGTCTACATCAACCACACTCTCCTGAACGTTGACAATGCTTTTCAGTCTTCAAGGGTAAGTCTGCGAAAAGCCCCTCCCGCTACTACATTACTAATAGATAGGTCCTGGCAGCATCAGGGGTTCAGGGGCGTAGGGTAAAAATTATTGTTTTCATACGCGGAACCCCTATAGTGGTATCAGAGCTAGATATATGCATAGTAATGCTAGTATGAGTAGAACACACAAGATGTAGCATGTGGGCGTTGATCTTTTAGTTGTTACCCTCCCACGTCTATTTGTGTATACCGCAGTAATGCTTGATGAAGCGACCCCCAACCGACATTACGTGTTCATTCGCGAGACTGGTCCACGCTTGACATACGGCTTGTACCGTATAAAGTGGCTTAGGGGGGTGTCTGTCTCTCTCGCATTAGTTGGTATGCCATTTGCAATGGTGGGCCCCGAAAGGTGTGTAGTAGAGACAACTACTTGATTAGCGTTGTGCTGAAAGTTTGTAGGTAAGAACGGTTCTTGTGCGAAAGCCCATTCAGCCACGTAAAACATGCAAAGATAAAGTAGAGGCATCTAACTTTGTTTTGCAGGGGGCTTTGCTTTGTGATATGGTTGTGGCAAAGGTAAAGTGATTACCTTATGTTACGTAGTAGTAGATAGTAACGGAGGTGACAGACTACCACGCTAGAAAGACACTGGTACCCTGGTCTCTACGGTGCCGGAACCCTGGCGCCGAAATATGGTGACGACGGATGGAGATAACGACGTGAAGGACCATATCACATCGCATTTACATTCAATGTTATTGTTTGTATATCTTATTGTGTGCTAGTATTAGATACTCGACGGTAGCCTAATAAGATGATCCCTGTTAAAATTACCAATGATTGTGTTCCCCCTTAGTGTGCACCACCAATAGACTTCTTCGGTATGAGGCGACCCACGGT
Source organism: Avena eriantha (assembly GCA_910589775.1). Taxonomy (NCBI): domain Eukaryota; kingdom Viridiplantae; phylum Streptophyta; class Magnoliopsida; order Poales; family Poaceae; genus Avena; species Avena eriantha. The sequence continues at coordinate 164,225,192 of OU342746.1, read as the reverse complement.
GAGTGGGTGTCAGACATATCTACGTTCGAATATAGTGGGTGTAAGCCATGTTGCACATCGAATACACTAAGGTTGAACCAATCACCGGTGAGGTCATCGATGGCAAAGGTATATATTTGATATACAATTTTATAAATGTTATAATCTTGCAAACACATTTTCAGTGTTAAGTATATTTGATACTTGTTCTATTTTACTGAAAACAGGTCCTTCTGCATGAGAGGTGCTTGCTGGAGAGGAGGTGACGTTGCATGTTGATGGCAAGCATGATGATGATGGCCAACGACACTCTCCCTCAACATTTATCATTTAGTTTATGTTTTGGATAGTCAATGTAATTAAAATATTATAAACTTCTTTAGTGTGTCTCACACTTAGTGAGACAGTTATTCATATCAGTTTGTAACAAATAGGTGTTCCACTTTTATGAATGATTTCTATTTGTGTTCATATCTTGTTTGATTACATGTGAATTATCCTTGTTGTTTGAAACTAATTGATAATGCATGAACATTTGTAAAATATTGAAATGCCTTAAAATACCCAACTTAATGATATGTTCATTACTGAATGAAAACCATTGTTTAAATTCAAAAGTTATGTTGATAATAAGTGAAAGACATTTGATTTCTTATCACATATAAATCATGCCTAAGTTCGGGAAAATAACTTCAACACCGTGTATTACTTGAATACAAAGTGTTTTGATGATTTGTTGAAAGTAAATACATATTCGATGTATTGTGTTTTGACAAATGGTAATTATCATTATATGATTGTTTAAATGTGTAAAGAAGTTTACGAAAGGAAACATGAGTATGAAACTATTTGATATGATCAAAGTGTTTCATCAAGAAAGGGTATAAATATAAAAGAGAACCTAATTACTCTAATTTGATCAATAGTAATGAAATTCGAATTTATGAGAATGGCATAAGAAACATTGTGGAATGCAGAGCGTTTTGAAATGTCAAAATGCAAAGCATCACAATGTGATATTAGATACCAAAATGGGTGAATAGATGGCGCCAAATAAATCATTGTAGTGTAGACGTAGATACCATTTGTTAGAAATAGTTAGCACTCAATTAGAATATATAGTGAACCATTTGAATTCGTGAAAGCGACTCCATATTTGGTATGGATCGTCGTAAAAGTGTTGGGGTTATTCGATAACCAAAACAATAGCGAATAAGTCCTTGTAGAGTATTCATTGGAAACTTTGAATACGAAATCCATAGCTAAAACCAAAAGAGAAGCGAAACTTGTATTTCTTGGATTTTGGTGCATTCTTGAGAAAGCTCACTTTCAGTGATATTTCTCGATTATGAAGCAAATGGAAGATAGTGTGAAACACGATGATGATTCAAATCCCTGCATCAGAGTGCTGAGAAGCGCAATGGAAAATGTTCCTGAACGATTCTCTTCACAAAGGAAAGAATCAATGATATTGATCATTGCGTTTTCCCCACTAGTGTTTTCACTACATGAAGTAGGATTCAAAATGTAACCCATATCTTGTATGGAGACATTTGTGAATCATTTGTCATGATTATCGGAATATGACATACCTACGAACTACTAAGGAAATAATGGTAAGCTAAAGTTATGAGAAATCCCATAGCAAAATTCACTTGAGATTAGAAAGCAATTGGTTGCTGAATCTCACAAGTAAAAGGGGTTACTTGAATTTTCCCAAATGACTGGAAAGCCATAGTGGAAAAGGGGTGAATGACAAAAGCACAATTTGTCAAGTATTGGACAAATTAAAATGAATTATGATTCAAGTGTGCTAAATGTCTAGAGGATTTAAAACTAGTAAAAGTACTAGTATCTCATAGTAAATCTCCAAGTTTGATATTTGATCAAAGGATTTTGAAGTTGTTCAAAATAGTGAGGGGATATGCAATTTGCATGAAATTGAGTGGGAGGTATAAAAGTCTTCCTAAAAAAATATGTGAATGACATATTTTTGAGTGGGAGCAATATAAGTCTCAAATTGAAATATGTAGGAACATAGTTTGAGTAAGAGTAGTTACTCATACCCAAATATGTTAGGAACATATTTTGAGTGGGAGGTTATAGAGTTATTCTTAAGTGTGTTAAGAATAAAAGTGCAAGTACCAATAAATAATGATTTATGAGGTGTAGAAGTTGATAATAAGTGTATTATGATATTATGTAGTATTCCTTAAGGGATTCTGAAAAGGGTTTCAGAATAGAAGTTAATTAAGGTACTAGTCCTTAATAACTCAAGTTAAGAATAATATTAAGTTTAACATCAATGGTTGAAAGAAAGAAAAAGGATGATCATCATCCACTATGTTGAGACATAGGTTCTATCTTAGAAAACCATGATAGTAACTTAACATAATATATGATCTAAGAAGAAACGTTTAAAAAAGTGATTAAGTTTGAATCACGGAACGTTGAGCTAAGTTTGTCCGCAGTGTCTAATAGAGAACTGTAGACATATTTTCCAAATCCATAAAGGATGAAATATCTTAAAACATAAAGGGTTATGTTATAAGGGAATGTGTTGGAAACTCCCGTAATACTGATTAGAGTCAAGTAGGAAGCGAGGTGAACAAAACATCGGAAGAAGCACAGAGTGCACTAGGGTTTTGATGAATACATTTATAATAATAGATAAGGGTACCATCTAAAGTGTTGTATAATGTTATGGTGGGGCTAGTTTGCTTTTAACGTAGAATGATGTGTCCTAGGGCACCGTCCCATGAGAAAGCCCTCGAGGTTGATCTAAAGTCACTGTAGGCTCCTAGAATCAGGCCTCGTTCTGCTTCCATAGCGACGATGCATACACACAGATGTTATCATGTGATGATAAAGTATTAATGTCAATCAAGGTGATATTAGTAAGTTGCAAAGGATTTGGGACTGTAAAGTACAAACCCAAGACTCAACCTCTTCCATGAGCAAGCATGTTCAGGGTACCAGATATATGGTGCCAACGATTAAGAATAAATGCATCTAGTTTATTTGTACTCTAGTGCAAGTGGGAGACTGTTGGAAATATGCCCTAGAGACAAATAGTAATAAGGACTATTATCATATTTCATAAAGTTTGTGATTAAGTTTTATATCATGCTATAACTGTATTGAGTGGAAACATCAATATACGTGTGATATATAAACAACCAGGGGTTCCTAGTGAAACTCTAGTCACTGGTTCATTGGTCAACAAATGATCATGTTTCCTGATCATGTGGCATTTATGCCATTTGGAAATGGAGTCATCTCATTCCGAGAATAAGAGGATGAACCAATACCCAACCTAAACATCGTGACCCGATCATGTCACGAAGTTCAAGTTATGATGATTAGAAATGGAACGAGTCAAGTAGCATTGTTCAGTAACGAGATTGAACAAGACATGGTGATGTCATTGATCAGTTCTCGGGCAATGCAAGTATCAAGAGACAAAGGGAATGAGACACGACCATCCCGGTTCAAATGATGAAAGATCTTCGTGGAACGCATAGGGGTCACATGGCCATCCAGGTCCCTCTGTTGATCATTGGTCCGGGAGTGTCCCGACCATGTCTGGAGTGTTCCCGAACCGTAGGGTATCACGCTTAAGGGTTTGATGATGCTTAGAGTGTGTTTATAGGATAGGAAGAATCACCGAAGAATAGTAGAGAGAAAATCGGAAGGGTTTCGGTAAGTCCGGAGGATGTCCGGAGTGGAGGTGGAAGGTGTTCCATAACCACAGAGATTGAATAATATATGAATGAATGTTAAATATTGATTTAATCATTTATTCATAATTATTTAATAAAAGAGAAAATCAATTAAATGGTTAAAGGGCTTAATGGGTCAATTCCTCGAGGGGAAAGGGCCTAAGAGGGGGCCGAACCCCTAGGAGGGGCCAAGGGGGTGGTCGGCGGCCCTACTGGGCTAGCCCCCATGTGGGGCCCATGGAGGGGTGGCCGGTGGTGCCTCCCCCACCTCCTCCTCCTTTAGTCCCACCCCGAGACTTTGAGGGAGGTAGTACCTCCCCCCTATATATAGTAGGGGTAATTGGCCTGATAAATACACACACTATTCAATAAAGGTTTCCTCACTTTTGGGGAGACCTCCAATTGATATTCTCTCTCTCTCTCATGACCGTGGTCCCAAGTTTGTACTGCACGAACGAGAGACATCTTCATCGCGGAGCGCCGTCGCACTACGGGATTCGGATCCAGGAGCTTTACTTCCGCAACTGCTGCTGGATCGGGGAAGCGGGGGTCATCGTCAGGCACCGAACGTGTGTAACTCCCCGCGAGGTGTCACACTTGAGGAACTAAAGTCATTGGAGCCATAGGAGCGCAAGGACTTCATCATGACCGTGAGGTTGGCTTCGGTTCGTCTACATCAACCACACACTGCTGAGTGTTGACAACGCTTTTCGGTCTTCAAGGGTAAGTTCACGAAAAGCCCCTCCCGTTACTGCATTACTAATATATAGGTCCTGGCAGCATCAGGGGTTCAGGGGCGTAGGATAAAAATTATTGTTTTCATACGCTGAACCCCTACAAATTTAGCCTCCACTCAAAGTTCTACTCACATGCATTAAATTTCCACCAAATTTAGTGCAACTCTCATCTAATAAAACTCTTTTATTTATTTTTATTCAGAATTTTGTTAATTACTTTAATTAACAAACAGTCACATAAAACCCCTTGCAACATTTCAACATCACATGCAGAACCAGTTTCTGCAATTTCACCCAAAACAATTCCGGTTTCCATCGAAATGATTCCAGCGCTTTGCAATTCTTTCGTCTGAAACATATATGCTCCAAATGGTGTTAGGCAACCCTTAAGTGTGTCACCCTACGGTTCACGAATAATGCATACATGATTGAGACTCCTGTAAGATCAATAATCAAAAGCGGGACCTGGAGATCCATTCCGACTACTGCACATTCAACGATGACTTCTGTGATCGTGAGAACCTTTAATGCTAGTAACTTAATCCCTTTGTCTCACGATATATTACATGTCCAAGATTCAATCATCGGTATCCAAATAGCTAGTTTGATCTTGTTACCAACATGCACTCTTTTCTCGTTCCTGTGATATAACATTCTAGTGATCACATCACTTGCTTGCAAGCTATTCTCAATGTGATATCACCGAGAGGGCCCAGAGTATATCTATCCGTCATCGGGATGGACAAATCCCAATCTTGATCCATGAGCCTCTACATAACACCTTTTTAGCACTGAACCCATCTCTATAGTCACCCTTTTACAGTGTGACGTTTGATGTTATCGAGATACTCCTCTAGTGTTAGTGATTAACATGATCTCATGGTCTAAGGACTAGGATTACTTCGTATGATGTTATAGCAATATAAACTCAATGAATTTGATCGTAATGCTATACTTCGGATGAATGTTCATCACATCATTTCCCCAATGTTGTGACCTTGTTATTAACGACATCCAATGTCCATGATCAGGAAACTTTGATCATCTTGTTAATCAACGATCTAGTTTAAAGAGAGGCATAACTAAGAACTTTCCATTTGTTTATTAAACACACACGTATTAACGTTTTCGTATTAATACAATTATAGCATATAAAATAAACATATATCATATACTTGGAATATACATAATAATAACTTTATTATTGCCTCTTAGGGCATATTCCCTTCACATCCAACGACTCCAGTGTATCAATGTGGTTGTGAAAAAGAACACATATGCAATGTCACCAGTGGATCCATGTGGTCTAGGAAAATAACACACACCCAATGTCACTAGTGGATCCATGTGGTTTAGGAAAAGAACACACATTCAATGACTCTAGTGGATCAATGTGGTTTAGGAAAAGAACACACATGCAATGTTACAAGTGGATCAATGTGGTTGAGGAAAATAACACACATGGAATGTCACCAGTGGATTCATGTGGTTTAGAAAAAGAGCACACATGCAATGACTCTAGTGGATTAGGATTAGGAAAAGAACATACATGCAATGACTGTAGTGGATCAATGTAGCTTAGGAAAATAACACACATGCAATGACTCCAGTGGATCAATGTGGTTTAGGAAAATAACACACATGCAGTGACTCTAGCAGATCAATGTGGTTTAGGAAAAGAACACACATGCAATGACTCTAATGGAGCAATGTGGTTTAGGAAAAGAACACACATGTTGTGACTCTAGTGGATCCTTGTGGTTTAGGAAAAGAACACAAATGCAATGTCACAAGTGGATCCATGTGGTTTAGGAAAAGAACACACATGCATTGACTCTAGTGGATCCATGTGGTTTAGGAAAAGAACAGACATGTAGTGACTATAGTGGATCAATGTGGTTTAGGAAAAGAACACATATGCAATGACTCTAGTGGATCAATGTCGTTTAGGGAAAGAACACACATGCAATGTCATTGGTAGATCAATGTGGTTGAGGAAAAGAACACACGTGCAATGTCACAAGTGGATCCATGTGGTTTAGGTAAAGAACAAATATGCAATGACTCTAGTGGATCAATGTGGTTTAGGAAGAGAACACACATGCAATGGCTCTAGTGGATCAATGTGGTTAAGGAAAAGAACACACATTTAGTGACTCTAGTGGATCCATGAGGAAAATAACACACATGAAGTGACTCTAGTGGATCAATGTGGTTTAGGAAAAGAACACTCATGCAATGACTTCCAGTGGATCAATGTGGTTTGGGAAAATAACACACATGTAGTGACTCAAGTGGATCAATGTGGTTTAGGAAAAGAACACACATGCAATGACCCCAGTGGATCCATGTGGTTTAGGAAAAACTCACCTGAAATGTCACTAGTAGATCCATGTGGTTTAGGAAAAGAACACACATGCAATGTCACCAGTGGATCAATGTGGTTGAGGAAAAGAACAAACATGCAATGTCACTAGTGGATCCATGTGGTTTAGTAAAAGAACACACATGCAATGACTCTGGTAGATCAATGTGGTTTGATAAAAGAACACACATGCAATGACTCCACTAGATTAATGTGTTTTAGGAAAAGAACACACATGCAATGTCACCAGTGGATCCATGTGGTTTACAAAAATAACACACATGCAATGATTCCAGTGGATCCATGTGGCTTAGAAAAAGAACACACATGCAGTGTCTCTAGTGGATCAATGTGGTTTAGGAAAAGAACACACATGCAATGACTCTAGTGGATCAATGCGGTTTAGGAACAGAACACACATCAATGCCTCAAGTGGATCAATGTGGTTTAGGAAAAGAACACACATGCAATCTCACCAGTGGATCAATGTGGTTTAGGAAAAGAATACACATGCAATTACTCTAGTGGATCCATGTTGTTTAGGAAAAGAACACACATGCAATGTCACCTGTGGATCAATGTGGTTGAGGAAAAGAACAAACATGCAATGTCACAAGTGGATCCATGTGGTTTAGGAAAAGAACGCACATGCAATGACTTTGGTACAATGTGGTTTGGGAAAACAACACACATAGAATGACTCCACTGGATCAATGTCATTTAGTAAAATAACACACATGCAATGTCACCAGTGGATCCATGTGGTTTACAAAAATAACACACATGCAATGACTCTAGTGGATCCATGTGGTTTAGAAAAAGAACACACATGCAGTGACTCTAGTGGATCAATGTGGTTTAGGAAAAGAACACACATGTAATGATTATAGTGGATAAATGTGGATTAGGAACAGAACACACATGCAATGACCCAAGTGGATCAATGTGGTTTAGGAAAATAACACACATGCAATATCACCAGTGGATCAATGTGTTTAAGGAAAAGAACACATATCAATGTCACCAGTGGATCAATGTGGTTTAGGAAAAGAACACACATGCAAGTACTCCAGTGGATCAATGTGGTTTAGGAAAAGTACACACATGCAATATCACGAGTGGATCAATGTGGTTTAGGAAAAGAACACACATGAAGTGGATCTATTGGATCCATGTGGTTTAGGAAAATAACACACATGCAGTGTCACCAATGGATCGATGTGTTTTAGGAAAAGAACACATGACTCAAGTGGATCAATGTGGTTCTGGAAAAGAACACACATGCAATGTCACCAATGGATCCATGTGGTCTAGGAAAAGACAATACAGACAATGTCACCAGTGGATAAATGTGGTTTAGGATCAATGTGGTTTAGGAAAAGAAGACACATGAAGTGACTCTAGTGGATCAATGTGGTTTAGGAAAAGAAGACACATGAAGTGACTCTAGTGGATCCATGTGGTTTAGGAAAATAACACACATGAAGTAACTCTAGTGGATCAATGTGTTTTAGGAAAAGAACACACATGTAGTGACTCTAGTGGATCCATCTGGTTTTGAAGCGACCTGACCCGGTAGGGGTCCAAGTCTCTATGTTATACACTACTAGGAAAACAGCTATAGGTAGACAAGATACTCGGGGGCGCATATGCAAAACCATGCGCCACAGATAAATATCAGTGGTGCACTGGGGAAAATGCGCCACAAAAACTAAATAATTTTGTGACGCATTTTAGTATCCAGGCGCCACAGTAGTTATGTGGGACCCACCAACTGGGGTGGGGAGACCCACTTTCTATGGTGCATAATGACATATGCGCCACATAAGTGATAAGATCTGTGGCACATATATCCTTATGCGCCACAAAAAGTGGAGGAGGGCCGCACCACAGAATCTTTTTGACCCACTTTCTGTGGCGCATAGGTGAATATGCGGCACAAAAATGTTTGGTTGCTATGGCGCATATCCACACATGCGCCACAGAAAGTTGACCTAGGTCCCACCACTTTAAAGTGCACCACCTTGTTCTGTGGCGCATATTGCAATATGCGCCATAGAAATTTGAACATTTGTGGCGCATAACAGGAATATGCACCACAGAACAAGGCGTCCAGATCCATGTGCAAAAAGGTGGCAAGCTCACCCCTTCTATCCACCACCACCCATTTCACATCTCTTCTTCCTTTCTACCTCATCCCAGCTTGTCTTCCTCCTCCCTTCCACCCCATTTTGCCCATAGTTTCTCCATTTTCTTGTAACTAAATGTACTTTAGTTCATAGATTGGTAAGGGGAAGCCTCCCTGCAACTTGTAGATCTAAAAGTTCCTTACTTTTATCTCCCATGTCTCTATTTGTTTACTAATTTCCTCTCCACCAACTTGTAGATCTATTTTTCCACACTCTCTCATCGCACGGTCTCATCTTGCTATTATTGAATCTACTAGGTGAGTACTTGGCCATGAACAACCATGTTTTGTAGGTGAAGCTTGTCGCACGGGCGGTGTGTGTGATGCATGTAGCGAAACGATGATTATGTGGTGCATGAATGTTTGCATTGGGAGGAAGTTTTTTGTTGCTTGCTTGTTGTTGTTGTCCCGGTTGGTGTGGTGCATGGATGTTTGCCGAAATGTTGATTCATTTCCATTTCAGCAAATTTTTGCACTACATATATGTCCTAATTTTAGGAAAGGTCATGCCGAATTTTTCCGGCTATGGTGTGTGCATATGGTGTGGTTCTAATCTACTCTCTGTTGTGACCGCTTAGGCAACCATGGTCGTCATGATGAGCAAAGGTCGAATTGCTAGGTACAAGAAAGACGCGAAGGAGGACATGATTATGAGCAACAAGACCATGATAAGATGTCCATGTCGAACATGCAAACTCCAGCGAGGTTTCATGCACGACCTCAATGAGGCGCCGGCAGGACATGGTGGTCACAAAGACGTGGGCGGGTGAGAACACGAAGAGTCCTAGGCATGATCATCATGACGAAGGAGATGCTAGTGGGCATGATCAGCATGATCATCATGAAGAAGGAGATGTCGACGGGCATGATCATCATGAAGAAGGAGATGTTGATGGGCATGATCATCATGAAGAAGGAGAAGACGCGAACACACAAACGTTGCTAACTTTGGCCTTGTAGGACCCTCATGTTCAAGAACTGCTCCTCAAGGAGACGAGCAACACCGAAGTTGCATCTAGAGAGAAAGCCAAGCTGGCCGAAATGGAGATAGACGGGATGACTCCATTGTATCCTGGTGTCACCTGATACATTGCAAATGTATCTAAATTTTTTGATGTTCCATGCTTGGTTTTATCCACTTTCTTCTGTTTTGTCCACACTTTGGAGTACTTTTCATTTGATTTCTTGGGCTAACCTATTAACAAGAGCCACAATGCCAGCTGCATGTTTTCTGCTGTTTTTGGTTCCAGGAAAGTTAGAAAATGAATATTCTCGGAATTGGACGGGACAAAAGCCAAAGTGCCTATTTTTCCGGAAGTCATCAAGTGCCAGAATATGAGACGGAGAGGGTCCAGAGGCTGGCCACACCACCTGGCTGCGCGACCAGGCTGGGCCCGCGCCAGGGGGTGGTGTGGTGGCCCCTGGCACCCCCTCGGTCTCCCCTTCCGACTATAAGATGCCCTCGGGACGTAAACCCTAAGTCCCCGATCAAAAATCCATGAAAGAGTCTGTAGCCGCTGTCATCTCCATCACAGGATCGGGAGGGATCTGAAGCTCTTCCCGGCACCCTGCTGGAGAGGGGAATTCACCCTGGAGGCCTTCTTCATCACCATGCAAGCCTCCGGTGTGATGCGTGAGTAGTTCATCCTTGAACTACGGATCCATGTAGTAGCTAGATGGCTGGTTTTCCTCCTTTGTGCTTTCATGTCTAGATCTTGTGAGCTCCGTTCATGATCAAGATCATCTATTTGTAATTCTACATGTTGTGTTTGCGGGGATCCGATGGATATTGAGATGCTATTTCAGATTGATTATTGATTCTATCATGTCTTTGTTATTTGTGATCTTGCATGCTTTCCGTTGTTAGTAGCTATCTTGGCTAAGTAGATGCTAGCAACTCCAAGAGTTAGTATTTATGCTCGATAGTGGGTTCATGACTCTGGTAATCTGGGGAATTGACAGGAATCTCTAAGGTACTAGATGTGCTATTGCTACTAGGGAGAAAACAACAATCCTTTGTTCATAGAACAATCGTATTTTTTACTTTACACATAGTTCGTAAAGCAATAATCTGTTGCTTGCAACTTAATACTGGAGGGGGTTCGGATGATAACCTGAAGGTGGATTATTAGTCATAGATGCAGTTGGATGGCGGTCTATGTATAATGTTGTAATGCCCAATCAAGTCTCAAAGGAGTCAAGATGATTAGTATATGCATGTATTGCTTTCTCGGTGTTTGTCAATTGCCCCGCTGTAATTTGTTCACCCAGCATGTTATCTATCTTAAGGAGAGCCACCTCTAGTGAACTATGGATCCCGATCCTTGTCTTTTACATTCAATCTACACACTGTTTACTGCTTTGTGTTTACTTTCTGCAAACAATTACTTCTTTCCATTCGATACGTTTAATCCTTTGTTTTCCGCAAAACACGGTGAGATTGACAACCTCATCGCAAGTTGGGGACAAAGTTATGTGGTTGTGTTGTGCAGGTCTCCACGTTGCTACTAGCCCCGGTAGTGCGCCCTGCCAAGGCTCAGCTAGTAACACCTTTGGGGTGTTTCCTTGCTCCTACTGGTTCGGTTAAACCTTGGTTTCATAACTGAGGGAAACTTGCTGCTGTGCTCATCATACCTTCCTCTTGGGGTTCCCAACGAGCTCTACATCAACACCACCATCAAGCATTTTTCTGGGCGCCGTGCATTGAGCCATCATCGCCCTGAGGATACACGGTTGAGTGTAACGCTCAAGGCTCTAGAGATGAAGGCCAAACACAAATGGACCGATGTGAGCTTCAACGTGAACATGGAATACTGGTACGACCGACTTCCTAAGGGGAACACATTGCCAACAAGTATCGAGGAGGCCAAGAAAATCATGTGCCCTCTCAACCTACCACACATTAAGTACCACACATGCATCAATGATTGCGCACTTTATCGGAACGAGTACGCAGATAGAACCACATGTACGGTGTGCGGCCAAGGACGGTACAAGAGAGGGAACAAGAAAGTTCCTCAAAAAGTGGTATGGTACTTTCCTATCACCCCACCGTCTGTAGCGATATTTCGTAGATCCTAAGGAAGCAAAGCTCATGCAATGGCACGCAGAAAGGGAGAAACCCGAAGATGATCCGGATAAGGGAAAGATCCCGACACACCCTTCAGACGCTAGCTAGTGGAATGCATTTGACATCGAGTTCGAACAGTTTGGGGGCGATGTAAGGAATGTCAGGCTGGGTATGAGCACGGATGGATTCAATCCTTTTGGAAACCAGAGTAGCACGCATATCACCTGGCCCGTGTTTGTATGGCCGTACAACCTCCCCCCGTGGCTGTGCACGAAGAAAAGGTACATACACATGAGCATTCTTATTCAGGGGCCGAAACAACCAGGTATCGATATGCATCTATATCTCGGGATGTTGAGAGAGGAGTTAGCCAGCTTGTGGGAGACGCCGGCCCATACGTGGGACGCCTACACTAAAGAATATTTCCCTCTAAGATTCGTATTGCTCACGACGGTGCAGGACTATCCTGCTTACGCATATGTATCGGCGCAGGTGAACCACGGACACAATGCATGTGTCAAGTGCATGGATGAGACACCACATCTCTAGCTACCAAGGGATCCCGGGTCTTTGAAAACCGTGTTCCAAGGTACTCGAAAGTGGCTCCGCATGGATCACCTGTGGAGAAAACACGGTGACATGTTCAATGGTAAGGACGAGCTCGAAAGAGCACATCGTCCGAGGAGCGGCAAAGAAATCGAGGAGCTTTTGAATAATTGGGTAGATTGCCATGCGCAGAGAAAAAAACGACTGAGGACAAAGCCGCTGCTGGGTCTATGGAAAGCAAGGTCTATTTTCTAGTACCTGCTGTACTGGAAGGTCCTCCATACTCCCCATAGCCTCGATGTAATGCACATCACGAAGAATGTTACCGAGAGTCTGCTTGGCACTCTACTGAACATGTCGGAGAGGACCAAGGATGGGTCGAAAGCAAGAAAGGACCTTAAATTCTTGGCATCAAGAAAGATCTTCAGTACCCTGATAGTGATGATGATGATGATGACCAGACAAAAGGGACTCAAGGTCGCCGCAAAAGAGTTAAGGAGAATGAGGTCGTGGAGGAGCTCGAGAAGTTTTTCAGGTGCCTCCTAGGAGTGAAAGTTCCTCATGGTTACTTGGTGAAGATAAGAAGATATCTGGACATGACAAAGAAGAGGTTCAGTGGTATGAAGTCTCACGACTGTCACATGCTGACAATGTAGATACTCCTATTATGATCCACAGGATAAATGGACGAGCATGTCCGTGAGACGCTGTTTGGCCTCTGCAACTTTTTTGACATCATATCTAGGAAGTCGATCGGTGTGAAGCAGCTCGACAGGCTACAGGAAGAGATCGTGCTGATACTATGTGAGCTCAAGATTTACTTTCTTCCCGCATTCTTCGACATCATGGTGCATCTGCTTGTACATGTCGTGGATGACATCATCCAGCTCGGGCCGATAATCCTGCACAACATGATACCGTTTGAAAGGCTAAACAGTGTCATCAAAGGATTCGTTCGCAACAGGTCCCGTCCAGATGGAAGCATAGCCAAGGGCTTTCTAATCTACGAGTGCATCTCCTTCTGCCAGAATTATCTAACCACCGAGAACGAAGATGTTGGAATACCCACCAAGAAGCACCTCTGTAGGCTCGCTGGATATGGTTACCACGAGGGCTACCGCTCACTGCATGTCGGCATTGATGGTCGACGCACCAACTTTGACAGGGCACACCGAGTCGCGCTACAGCACATTGAATTGGTTGGCCCTTGGGTGGAAGAGCATAGAAGCTTAATCGAGCAGGAGTATGCCGACCAGGGCCGGCCGAGGAAGAAGGGAGATGTAACCAGAGAGCATAACTCTATCTTCACGGGTTGGTTCAAGAAAAGGCAACTGGAAAATCCCCCACAGACGCCTTCTACGGAACATCAAAAACTCATATTATCCTTGTCACAGGGCCCATGGCACAACCTAAGGACCTATCAGTCATACGACGTAAACGGTTACAGATTCTACACCGAGGAAAAAGGACAGGAATAGCGAATATGGAAACTCAGGAGTAACTATGTTATCCTTCACCGCTGATGAGTCTACTATCATGGAAAGATTCTATGGAAGGTTCGAGGAGATATGGGAGCTCGACTACTGTGGAGAGATCATACCGATGTTTCGTGTTATATGGGCCAAGAATGTGGAAAAAGAAGGCCGGTATTTCACCACAATGGTTATACCAAATGCCAAATCGACAAAGAACGCCTCCACAAAATATGAGCCTTGGGTACTTGCTAGCCAAGTTGATCAATGCTTTTTTATTACCAACCCGTCAAAGCCCAACCGTGTTGTAGTTAGTAGGGGCAAGAGGAGCATCATCGGAATGGAAGGAGCCGCCAACGAGCAAAACTTCAACAAGAACGGCGACCCGAAGATCGAAGAGGAATTCGACAAGTACTTTGACATGCCTACTACTACTACTAAAGTAAGAAGGAAGACCACACTACCTACTAAAGGTTGTCCATTCACAAGAAGAAATCTCAAAGTGCACGGGCTAAAGTATTCAACCACGACGAAAAAGGGCAAGAAGATTGTGAAGAGATGCTAGCAATTGTGTGACTCTTATGTGTATTAATTCACATGTGTGCTTGCAAAATATGTGATTGTATATGTTCGGGGAGAGAGTTTTTTGAATAAATATGCATGTTTGTATATGTTCTTGCTTTATTTTAAACATATATATATAATTAAAAATATTTTTTTAAAGGGAAAAAGTCTGAGACGGCCAGGATTCAAACCTGGCTGCCCTAGGTTTAGAACGGAACAAGCAAGCAGACCACTAATGCAAGTGTGTGATCTTGTAAAACTACCACGCGCGCCGTGTTTTGTACTATGTTCACAGATTATGTGGCGCATTTTGACAATATGTGCCACAGAAGTTCCAACTTCTGTGGCGCATATTGTCAAAATGCGCTACAGAATCTGTGGACTTAGCCAAATAAATAGTTCGGCCTTCCCCTACTAATCGCCTTCTCCATTCTTCAGTTCCTAGCGTAAACCCTAGCCTCGCCCTCGCCGTCGGAGCCGCCGTGGTGGAGAGCCGCCGTGCGTGGAGGAGAGCCCCACCCCGCCTGCGACCTAGGAGGAGGCCTGCCATCACCGCACGTCGGAGACCGTGGAGGAAGAGGCCCGCCACCGCTACACCGAAGCCCGTGGAGGAGGAGGCCCGCATCGCAGCAGGAGCACCACCCGCAATAGGGCACTACCACCACCCTCGTCGTCGGCAACCACCACAGTAGGAGGTACTTCTGCCACCGCACCTCCTCGTGCCCCCCCTCTGATGCCGCCTCCTCCTAGCACCGCCTCTTCGAGCCCTTCATATCCTAAAAAAAGATGAAATGTAGATCAACATCTTAAACATCACTCTGTATAATGAAGCCAGGATAATTCATTTTAGTGCCCACTTACCATGTTGTGTTGTTGTCACCAGTAATGTCATATGATTGTGTGACGCCATCATGTGTGCTTACATGAATGCAGATCTGCAGTGATGGGTAGTTAAGGAAAAAAGCTTCTGCGGGTCACAGTACTATAATTCCATACAGTTGTCACATACTTGTGGTTTGCAGTGTTACAAGTTAAGTTTCTTGTTCTCTATTCAACATAGAGTGTAGAGGCTTATATATTTGATGGTTTTGGAAACTGTATTTAGCTAGTTGTATGGTTGCACTAAATCTTGTGGACTTATTTATACAGTAGGTACTAGTTGCCACCAATCCATAGAACTAAAAAATCAGTCAAGACTCGGGTTGTAGAGTTGCACTAAATCTTGTTACCTTGTTTAACTGTACAGTAGAAGAGGTCTGAACTAATAGTTTTCTTCATTCAAAATTTTGAACCTAGTTACTTCTAAGCAGCCAACTAATGGTAGTACTGGTTATGACCAGTCCAGAAAACTTAAAACCAGTTGAATTCAGCCAAGTTTAGCTTATTTTCTGTTCATGTTTATTATCAATTCTGATGCTTTGTTTTGAAGCACTCCACTATATAGCATCATGATCTATTAAGTTTTGTAAACTTCAGCCTCAAAACAATTGAACATCATTAATGAAATAAACCAAGACGATCAGTTTTTCTTATAGACGACTAGCTTTTATTGCACCACAGATTTGCCATTTCCTTCTTGAATTCAGAAATTAGATAAACTGAAGTTGGAGTAGCTGCATGTATATAATGAAGTTTAAAGTGCAAACATGTTGGAGCTCACCAAATTTATTAAAAATATGTCCTATGACCTATCAAAGCCAGGTGAAATAAGCTTGGGCAAAATCTTGATAAAGATAGTCTTGTAGATAAATATCAGTGAACCCAATGTATAGTTGCTCACATGATCCTATGAGCTAGTATCTTCACTCACATATGTAATGAATACTTGCAAGTTACAATAATTGGGTAGTCATGACACAAAGCTTCCGCTAGCAACTGACCCACAGTTCTAGTCAATTGACATGTACTTGTGGCTTGCAGTAGTAGCAAATAACATCCTTGTTCTCCTCTTCATCACCTAGTGGGAGCATAGGTAGATACGTATATATTTGATGGGTTTGGAAGCTGAATTTAACTTGCTGCATGGCTAGGTGGCTGCACTAAACTTGCTTTTTGTAATTGCACTAAGAATTTTTCATCCCGAGCCTAGTAATGGTAATCAGTCGATACTGGCTACTGGTCTAGAAAAACTTAATGTTAGGGCTATCGAAAATTGAGAACTGGTTGAGTTCCACCAAAGTTTAGCTCAATTCTCATTTGTGATAATTACTTTAAAGAAGGCATATAAACTGTGTTGATATGCTGAACTTTCTATACTCAGCCTGAAACAACTTTTTTTTGAAGTGTAGCCTGAAACAACTTGATAACTCCCTGAATGAAGAAATTTTATATGGTGATGTTGTTATATTTATGGTGCTACTGTTATATGGTGATGATGTTATATGAGTGAAATGGTGTTGTTATATATATTGTGCTGCCTCTAGATGAAATGGTGCTGCTATGAAATGGTCCTGTTGTGCTTGAGTTCTTAAGTTCTTGTTACATTTTGGCTGTGAAATGGTGTTGCTTCTATTACATGGATATGCTACCAGTGCTAGTAGAAAATTGATGATTTGGGTTGTCAATGGGGATGGGGTTGTCAAAGGGGCTGGGGTTATTTTTTCTTGCAGGGATTTCATTTGAGTTTCCCATTTCTCCCGAAGTGTCGATTCACTTCCGTTTCGGTTGAGAAATGGGCACTCCTAGGTCAAAAAAATAGCAAAGGTCATGCCGAATTTTTCGGCCAAGATTTGTGCTCACTTTTTGCCTCTTTTTAACAGAGTGCAAAAATGTCAGGCAATAATGAGGCCGCCCCTTCTAAGCAGAGCGTCGAAGAACAAGCTAGATAGGCCAACGAGTCATTCTGGTGGGGGTCCCAATAGCAGGAGGAGGAGAAGATGAGGATGACACCACCACCAGAGGAGGAGGTGACCGCCGCTAGAGCTACTTGGGGCAATGAGGGAGGAGATGCTGATTATGAGGGGGAAAAAGACGACTATGATGAAACTAGTGAAGGCGGCGGCGAAGAGGATGACACCAACGATGGCGGCGAGCGCACGGATGGCGGTAGCGGCAACCCGACCGCTTCTTAGAAGAAAAAGAAGAAGGAAAGGAAGGATCGGAAGGTGCCAGTGCTCGCCACCGTCTGCGATAAGTTCACTGAAGTCACAGAAAGTGGCCTACCCATTGCACCAGAGGCGTTTGCCAAAGGGTACGGCCTGCAACTCGGGTGCATCGTCCGGGAAAGCATGACGATCAACACGAAGTACATCAGGATGACCCACAAGTATAGGGGGTGTATCGCAGTATTTTCGAGGGAAGTGAAACCCAATTTATTGATTCGACACAATGGGAGCCAAAGAATATTTATAAGCCTTAACAACTGAGTTGTCAATTCGGCTGCACCTAGAAACAATCTTGCTCACAGCAGTTTATCAGTAGCAACAGTTTTGTAGTAGGAATAGGAAAGTAGCAGCAGCAGTAAAGTAAAGACAGTAGTAACAATAGCAGTAAATAGTAGGATTCGAGTGCGGTAGACATAGGGATGGATGGACGGGCGTTGCATGGACAAGACAATTCACATAGCAATCAGAACATAGGGCAATTGCAGATAAATAAGATAAAGCATCCAAGTACTAGATAATCCTAGGCATGTGTTCCATATATAGTCATACGTGCTCAGAATGAGAACTTGCATAACATCTTTTGTCCTGCCAGTCCATTTGTAGCAGGTCCTCAAGGGAACTACTGGCAATTAAGGTGCTCCTTTTAATAGAGCACCGGAGCAAAGCATTAACACTCCGTGAACACATGTGATCCTCACATCAAAGCCATTCCCTCCGGTTATCCCGATTTCTGTCACTTCAGGGCCATTGGTTCCGGACAACAACGTGTGTATACAACTTGAAGATAAGACCATAAACAATACTATCATAATGAATCAATAACATGTTCAGATCTGAAATCATGGCACTCGGGCCCTAGTGATAAGCATTAAGCATAACAAGTCGCAACAAAGTCATAAAGCACTAATAAAAGATACTAGGCACCATGCCCTAACAATCTGATGCCATTACATGAACAATCTCATCCAATCCCTACCATTCCCATAGCCTATAGCGAGGGATTACTCACTCATAGATGGGGGAAACATGGATGGTCGGTGGAGAAGCGATGGTGATGATGATGGTGATGATCTCCTCCAATTCCCCGTCCCGGCAGGGTGCCAGAATGGAGTTTCTGGTGGTGGCGGCGGAGCGGAACTCTTTCTAGAAAAACGTCGAACCCCCCCTAAGCTTTTAGGTCAGAAGGCAACTTATAGGCGAAGAGGGAGACCGAGGGGGAGTCTGGGGCGGCCAGACCACCCCCTGGTGCGGCCTGGGCTTGCCCGCGTGGCCAGGTTGTGTGGCCTGGGCCCAGCCCCCCTCCGTCTCGTATTCTGGCTCCTGGAGTCTTCGGGTGAAATAGGATTTTTGGCATATTTTCCGGGATTTTTCCTGATAGTTGATTTTCTACACAAAAGTAGACACTAGGGCAATTCTGTTGAAAACAGCGTCAGTCTGTGTTAGTTGCATCCAAATCATACAAGTTTAAAGGAGAAACAATAGCAAAAGTGTTCGAGAAAGTAGATACGTTTTGGACGTATCAACTCCCCCAAGATTAGCTTATTTCTTGTCCTCAAGCAATTCAGTTGAAAACTGAGTGTGATAAAAGAACTTTCACGAACACAATTGCTTCATATGATGTATATATTCTCAGCATGTGATCAACTACTTAGACAATTCATAATAAGGAATATCTAAGTTTACTTAATAGGCATTGCAAGCTATTAAGAGATTGTAACTCAAAGATAATAAGTAGCATGAAGCATAAACATAAGCAACATTACAATGCTCATAACAAGGTATGATAGAGTGGTATCTCGATTGCCTTTGATTATGAATGCCAAGGCACCTCTGAAGTTCAAGTGAAAACTAGAAGTAAAGATGTCAAAGATACAAGCATCAAAGTCATAACACAAATAATCAAGTAATGCGACAAGCACAAAGAATGACAACTATGCTCTCAAGAAGGTGCTCAAAGAATATGTGGAGACTCAATAAGTAAAAGAAAAGGTTTTGAATAATTTGAAAAGCTTCCAAATGCTAAAAGTATGGTACTCATTAAGTTTGAGCTCTCATTGCCCCTATCATAAGCATCTTTAATGTGGTTAAGGTGAAAGTGAGGTCCAATCTGAGTTATATGCTTGACAGACTATAAACTGAAAATCCCATGTCCCTTGAGTACGAGGGTCGCTCCTCATGCTACTCAACTTTAGTTACCGGTAAGTTCTTGTCATCGTAAATATGTGCGTATCATAGAGAATCGCCAACGGGGTACCCCTTGCCCGATGATACGGAAGAATCCCCATATCAAAATGACAAGGCAAGTAGACAATGAGTATCTCAGCAATCTTCTTATTTACCATGGGAAAATGGTGCTTTTTTCTCTCTTTCCTCTTTTCATAAATCTCTTTTTTTCTTTTCCTCAATAGCTATCTCTCTTTTTTATAAGAAGAATTCTTCATAGATATCATTATGGTTACGCTGCAGGTTTCCACCATGACGGCATGGATTAGACCGGCGGCCCAGGCGTTTCTCTAACACACATACATAACTCCATGGACTTACAAGCTCCCCTTTTATTTCACACCGATGACATCCGCAAACAAAATAGCATGGTATCAACTGGGTATATATTTACAAGTGTTGAAAGCGTTCCCCGTGACAGCACGGTTCTGCTAATCCCCAGCCTATAATTTGCAAGCATATAACTTTCATGGACAGTCACAATGGTTTAGGTTTATTATGTGCAGAAAATAAAGTGTGCCATCAAGTTCTTGAGAGCTTTACTAACTAACTTTCTCATAACAAGCAAAAAAATTATTCGAAAGAAAACAAGGCATATTGAATATGCACGGAAGTAGCAAATGATTCTAATAGGTAGGTATGGTGGACACTTTGGAAATATTTGGTTTAGGGAGTTGGAAACTTGAGTAAAACATACTCAGTGTGAGTGAAGTCTAGCAATAGTAAGGGAGACACAAACGAGAGAGCAATAGCTGTCATAATCATGCTTGCAACAAAACAGGACTAAACATGGCATGAAAGTGATTCAAGATTCTCAAGGAAAAATAATTCATCGAGGCTTAACTGATTATTTCAGTCATGTGCATGCATGAGCATGTGCCAAGTCAATTCAAATGAAACATTCAGAGGAGGATACCACGGTGTCATACCAAGTTATGAATAGCGTAATGCAAGCAAACATTCATATGACATGCTACAAACTATTAGCAAGCTGGAACTAATCATACGAAAGCAAGAACTACTAAGCATCCAAAGATAACATACACCCTACACGAACAGGCTAAGCATGCCCACAATGATGAGTATATGTACAAAAATGAAAACAAGTAGAGTTCGTTACTAGCCTCTTACCACTCCTCAAGTTGTCATTAATCCTCAATATTGCTCTTCACTTGTGTGGCTTGAATAATAATATGAAACCAATATCCACTGAGGATTGTTGAACCCTATAGAAAACTCACAAAACCAAAGAAGAACGACAAATATTTTTGTTGTTTTCGATTTTAAAAACAAGAACAAAAAAGGAAAAAACAAGCAAAGCAAAATATTTTTGGGTTTTTCGAATAATTCAAACAAAGCAAAAAGGGAAAAACAAACCAAGGCAAAAAAAGAAAAAACAAACCAAAGAGAAACAACAAAAATATTTTTGGTCTTTTTGTGTTTTAGAAAGCAAAGGCAAAGAAAGAACGAAAACTAAAAAGAGAACGAAACATGAATATACAGAGTACCGACGCAACATGATAAGGAGATGAGTGCGATGTCGGCGTACCTCCCCCCAAGCTAAGGCTTTTGGCCTAAGTGGGTATCAATATAGATACGGGTAAGGGTTCCAAGCAGGGGGGTCATGATAAGAATGGTCGTAGTTGGGCCCGTGGGAAGAAGAAGAAGCTCCCCAATCATAAGCAGGCTGCTGATATGAAGACTCCCCGTCATTCGAGGGCTGGACTGAATCTTCCGTGACCTCCCTTCTAGTATCTTGCTCCTGTTGGGAGAGCTCTCCCAGGTACGTGTCAAGCTCCTCCTCAGTGAGGGACCATCCTACCCTGTTATCAAGGTTAAACAAAACAGGTGCAAGAAAAAGAACAACACGCTCATACTTACTCTTTCTCCAACCAGCTTTGAGAAAGGTTATTTCATAAGAGAACTCACTCAAACTAGCCCACGGGGAAACAAATTTATGCTGTATCATGGAATTAAGATCAAGCCTTTCTATGGGGAACTGTAGGTCTAGATGATGAGGCACTAAACCATGCAGTGCTAGTAAACGAGAAGCAATGAGGCCTCCACAAATTCCACCTTTCTCACGGTTAGCAGCAAGACGGAAAGCTATCAAAGCACCTAAGTTGTAAGACCTATCTCGCTTAAGAGCAGCAGAGATAAATGCTAGATCATATGAAGATAACTTATTATCCGTTTTCCTAGAAGGAACACACTTGGCAATAAAGTAGGCAAAGTAGTGAATGGAGGGAAGATGAATGTTATGGATTTTTCCACTCTCCTTCGAGAAGCTGCTCCCTTGGCAAATCTCTGCGTATAAATCCATAAGTGGTTCAGGTCGCTCCTTAATCCTTCTACATGATCCCCATTGAGGTACCTTAATAGCTACACAAAAGTCATCGAGAGAAAGGTCGGCAGCGATATTGTAAATTTTGTAGTGGACCATGGGGTTAGGCAAAGAGTGACTAAATTGAAAGTCCTGGACCACAGACATGGTTAGATTCACAAATTGACAAGGTTCATCTTCCAAGAAGTGCTCCAACCCTACATTAGAAACCAAAGTGTGGAAATCTTGGAGAATTCCTGCAGCTCTCATGAACTCAGAGCATGGATAAATGGAAGGACAAACTTCCTCCTCCTGGTGGACCTTCATAACCTCAGATACCCATAGTTCATGTTGGTTTAGTTGATGCTCATTCATCTTCTATTCTAAAATTTAAACACCTATTAAACAAGTGATTTCAAAGTGAATAAAATGAAGGACTCTACTCATAGGGAATTGTAAGAGGCCTAAACATGCATCAAAACGATATCTCTAAGCATCAAACAAGCTTATAAGCTCTCATGACCTATCACCTACAGTAGCAAAATAATCAAGATATAATCCACTAAACACAAATCTACTTGGACAAGGGGAGGAGTCACATACTAGAGAACAAGTGCTCCAAATTTCAGCAACAAAGATGGGCTGACCAAGGAGATCGAAAAAATCGAGAGAAAGCACAGCAAGAACGCGACTTTGAGCAATGTACTGAAGCTTACTCGGGAGAGAGAAGAAAGTGGTAGGTGAGAGAGTTAGTGGAGGGCCAGGGGTGGCCCACATCATGGCATGGCGCCACCCAGGGCAGGCCACGCCACCAGGTGGTGAGCCTGCCTGGTGGGTCCCCCTGGTACCTCCCAGGCACTCCTCTGCCCCTTTTTCATGTAAAAATTTAATATGAATTTTCTGGAATTTTTCGAGACACTTTATTTTTGGGCATTTTTCAGGTATAGAAGAATGATTTTCGGACAGACAGATTTTCTCGGAAAATGGTGCAATGACAAAACAAGGCTAGAACTACAGGAATTCTAAGACACTCTAACATGCAAGCAACTAACAACAAAAAGAAAACTAAACGAAAACAAAAACTAAAATGGATAGAATAGAAGTAAGCGGAGATAATCATAGTGAAAACATTGTTTTGTTCAACGGAATCCTTTTGTTAACAAGGTTGTTCAGGTCTTGCTACCAAAACAATTCCATACGATACAAAACTTTGTATTCCACTAATGATTATGTTACCTCAACATTGATAGAAATGGTCCCAATCATAATAGTTTCAAATTTTCTCTTGGTATGGGACAATATATTTCTCCAACTTGAATGCCCTCAACATGTTCAATTGAATTCAAACCATAAGTCCTTTCAATATTCTTGGGGAAATAGACAGTATGTTCCTTGTCATTAACATTAAAGGTCACCTTTCCTTGATTACAATTAATAACAGCCCCTGCAGTATTAAGAAAAGGTCTCGCAAGAATAATGGACATATTATCATATTCAGGCATTTCAAGCACAACAAAATCAGTTAATATCAAGCAATTATGAGCCACTTGAACATGTACATCCTCACATATACCAACATGAATAGTGGTAGATGAGTAGGGAATAGGCTTACCTACATCAAAGTGTTGGAGAGAGTGTACCTCGATAATGGATGAGTAGGGAATAGGCTTACATAATTCTTCTATAGGAGGTAAATTCTTGACATCTGCAGCTTTAATTCCCTTCTCCTAAAGACATTTATTAGCTTCTTTCATCACTTCATCATTTAATTCAATAACTCCCCTCTTTTTGATGTTGTAATAGGCACTGGTATAGTAGGTTTAGGTACAATTACTTCAGGTATAGCTTGTTCAGGAGGAGTCCAATCTTCATAATTCTTACTTATTTTAGCCATTAATTCCTCAGCTTCCTTAGGAGTCATATTCCTGAAAACACAATCAGCACAACTATCTAGGTATGTCCTAGATTCTTCGGTTAGTCCATTATAAAATATCAAGCAGCTCATTCTTAGGTAATGGACTTCCAACCTGTGCATGAATCAAAGCACAAAACCTTGCCCAAGATTCGGGCAATATCTCTTTTTCTCCCTGTTTAAAATCAAAAAGTTCCTGCAAAATAGCATGTCTAGCACTAGGAGGAAAATATTTCTGCAGGAAAGTACTAATCAAGCAATCAGGACTATCAATAGATCCAGGAGGTAAATTACTAAACCAAGTTTTAGCTTCTCCTTTCAGTGAAAAGGGGAAAATCTTAGCAACAAAGTAAGTACGCATCTTAATATCATCAGAAAACAAGCCACTCAAGATAGAAAGTTCATTCATATGTGCTACCGCACTTTCATTTTTAGTCCCACAAAAAGGTTCTTTCTCAACAATAGCTATGTAAGATAGATCAAGAGAGAAATCATAATCTTTATCTTTAATGTTTATGGGAGAAGCAGCAAACTTAGCAATAGGAGACAATTTGGGTCTAATAGTACGCCTCTCAAGGAGACTCTTAGCAGCGCTCCTATCATGGGTGTTTTTACATTCTTTAATAAATTCATCGGTCATCTCAACATAACCATCTTCAATATCATAGCTTTCACAAGACTCAGGTGAACTAACAGGTGTAGTAGTGTCTTTATTAGGAGTTTCAGTATTTCTAGCTATAGTTCTAGCAATCGTAGCATCTAGGAAAGGACCTAATGAACCACTCTTATCAAGCACAGTAGAAGCAACATCATAAGTATCAGAAGTTTCAGATTCAGCAGTAGTAGCAGTGTGTGTAGCGTGTGTATGTGGTGGTGTAACGAGCTTACTCATAACAGATGGTGAATCAAGAGCAACATAGCAGTTCAGAACCGTACCTCTTCTTGTAGTGGATGGTAAAATAGGAACCTTGCCATCACGAGACTTACCCATGATGGATGGATAGCAGCAAACAACAGAGAATCCAAGTGAACTTGATAAATAAAGCTATGCGCCCCGGCAACGGCGCCAGAAAATAGTCTTGATGACCCACAAGTATAGGGGGTGTATCGCAGTATTTTCGAGGGAAGTGAAACCCAATTTATTGATTCGACACAAGGGGAGCCAAAGAATATTTATAAGCCTTAACAACTGAGTTGTCAATTCAGCTGCACCTGGAAACAATCTTGATCACATCAGTTTATCAGTAGCAATAGTTTTGTAGTAGGAATAGCAAAGTAGCAGCAGCAGTAAAGTAAAGACAGCAGTAACAATAGTAGTAAACAATAGGATTTGAGTGTGGTAGGCATAGGAATGGAAGGACGGGCGTTGCATGGACAAGACAATTCACATAGCAATCAGAACAAAGGGAAATTGCAGATAAATAAGATAAAGCATCCAAGTACTAGATAATCCTAGGCATGTGTTCCACATATAGTCATACGTGCTCGCAATGAGAACTTGCATAACATCTTTTGTCCTGCCAGCCCGTTTGCAGCGGGGCCTCAAGGGAACTACTAGCAATTAAGGTGCTCCTTTTAATAGAGCCCCGGAGCAAAGCATTACCACTCCGTGAACACATGTGATCCTCACATCAAAGCCATTCCCTCCGGTTATCCTGATTTCTATCACTTCGGGGCCATTGGTTCCGGACAACAACGTGTGTATACAACTTGCAGATAAGACCATAAACAATACTATCATAATGAATCAATAACATGTTCAGATCTAAAATCATGGCACTTGGGCCCTAGTGACAAGCATTAAGCATAACAAGTCGCAACAAAGTCATAAAGCACTAATCTAATGCCATTACATGAACGATCTCATCCAATCCCTACCATCCTCATAGCTTACAGCGGGGGATTACTCACTCATAGATGGGGGAAACATGGATGGTCGATGGAGAAGCGATGGTGATGATGATGGCAATGATGTCCTCCAATTCCCCGTCCCGACAGGGTGCCAGAATGGAGTTTCTAGTGCTGTTTCATGGAATCTTGTGGTGGCGATGGAGCAGAACTCCTTCTGGAAAAATGTCGACCCCCCTGAGCTTTTAGGTCAGAAGGCAACTTATAGGCGAAGAGGGAGACCGAGGGGGTGTCTGGGGCGGCCAGACCACCCCTTGGCGTGGCCTGGGCTTGCCCGTGCGGTCAGGTGGTGTGGCCTGGGCCTAGCCCCCCTCCGTCTCGTATTTTGGCTCCTGGAGTCTTCTAGTGAAATAGGATTTTCGGCATATTTTCCGGGATTTTTCCTGATAGTTGATTTTCTGCACAAAAAGTAGACACCAGGGAAATTCTGCTGAAAACAGCGTCAATCCGCATTAGTTGCATCCAAATCACACATGTTTAGAGGAGAAACAATAGCAAAAGTGTTCGGGAAAGTAGATACGTTTTGGACGTATCACATCACACAAGCTGACAATGCAGCTTTGGTCGATAACCTCCTTAAGAAGCTTCACAGGCGATACTGATTCCCAGAGCATTTTAGAAACCTGGAGAGAAACAACCCGGTGAACAAACTAGCCCTCACTAAGATGAGAAACGCCTTGAGCAGTTGGAAAACCCGGGTAAAGAATAGCATTGACAAAGGTGAAAGCTAAGAGGTTATTAGTAAGAAAAAACTGATGCTCGACGAAGAGGAGTTTAGGATATTCAAGGCGGATATAACTACCAAAGACGCTATAAAATGGACTAAATGGGGCAGGAGTATGCGGGAACAGAGCATAGTTAACCAGACCTTGGAAGCGGCGGTTACAGAGGGAAACATGCCATTTGGGACAAGGAGGACGCCGAGCTTGAACACCTGGGTAAAGACAACCCTTGGCTTAAAATCACGGACTTGCAGCTTAGGCACTTTGTCCGGGCCCATTACTACCTGGACAAGGAAACAAGGGAGTTCATCACCGACGATCTGGAGGTGAAGCAATTTGAGAAGAAGCTAGTAAGGTATTTATCTCTGATCTCAAGTCTATTGCGTTCTAATTAAAATAATGAAGCCAAGAATCTAAATGGGTACACATTTCCTTGTCTCTACAGGAGGATGAACGGAACGCTCCTGCCGAAGAGTCGTCCCAGGATTTGACGGAGCCGTTGGACACGGTCAGGGCGAAATGCTTACAAGAAGAGGGACAAGCGGTTGCCGCCGTCCTCAGCTGGTCGTGTGTCCGGCTTTGGTACGAGCATGAAGTTCAAGGAGTACTACAAAGAGGACGCCAAGAAAAGAAGGAAGAGGAAGAACCAGTCGGTGGCTAAGGATAAATCCGCTGTTGAAGAGCTGAAGATGAAGGTGCAAACACTGGAGGAGAAGGCAGTGGACAATAAAATAGTGGACAAGTTAGTGGAAGAGAAGCTCTGCGCGATGATCCCCCCTAAGTTTTTTGAGGGGCTAACTGCTTGGAATGTGGGAGGTTGGCAGGGGCCGATACATCTGCCCAGCTTAAGCGGCAGCAACTCGGGCATCAACGTTAACGTGTCGCCGGACCTGGTGACCCCGCCGGCCGTCAACGCAGGGACGCAACCGTTCGTTTTGGTCACACCAACGCCCCCTCCTGCCAAAGATACCAAGGTGCAGCCTACGGTGGTGGTGCTTCATGAGGCACCAGAGCGGGAGAATGCAAATGATGATAGGCCAGCCGTCGGCATCGGCCATGTCTCTACATTAGCTGAGCTCAACGCCATCACGAAGGTAACTAATTAGTTAGTGCACGTCATCTCCTTTATGCCTTTGATGCATGACCGCTGCCATCTCATGATGCCCAACAACATGTTTTGCCTCAGGACACTTCTTGCATACTCCTACTTAAAGATGTCGGCAGTGAGTTGAAGGATGTTGCTGAGGGAACTCTCATACAACCGGCAAGCCGCACGATGCACAAAAATCCAATGGATGATGATGTGATGAGGGTCAGGTTGGCTCGGGTGTTGCCAGGGTGCGATGACATGGACCCCCTTTCAACCTCAGGAAGCCAACGATTACATGACCCTTGGAGAATGCTACAACTAGCCTTTGACATGGCCGAAGACCTAGATTCCTCTTGTGGGGGGGAGCACCGGTGCCACCTCTCGATCGATCGCCTGGCCACCACCTCGGAAGCCAACAGCCGCCATCGTCGCCACCACCAGCCATCACCAGTAACTCTTGGCAGTGTGTGTACCGCCCCATGGCAAGACGTTGTGCCACAACTGCCTTCGCCCCCGCTGTCACCACCACATGAAGACACCCATGAAGATGATGATGAATTGGTCAACATTGACAACTTCATCAACACCGGCGCCGACAAAGGATTGTATATGCCTTCTATGGATGAAGAACCCTTCACAGCTCGCAACCATAAAGCTGGTCGGCCCAATACATGCATGTAGCGCCTGGTCTTCCATGGTTTTTCTCAAGAGACACCTCCGGCCGCTGATCCACCATAGGAGAAACCAGGATTGGTTTTCAGCCCTAACACACTCCAAAAGGTGGCTGATGAGCAGATGGCAGTGGAGGACACTGTTGTGAAGAAGAAGCATAGAAGAGAAGTAAAAATAATAAGAAGAAGGCTGCGAGCCAGCCTCCTCCATACAGGATCCAGTCTCAGGACGCCATTGTTGTACCATCCAAACAATATGGCTTGCCTTGAGTGCATGTAGCTAGTGATCCAATATTGACTCCAGATCTGCTCCACATCACGGTTGGACCCATGTTAACTTTGCACGAGGGTGTCAAGACACTAGAGGGCATCCTTCTTAAAGACAAAGATCCAAATTACCCGGTTTTCATTGCCAAGGTGCCATTGGACGTGGGCTTCATCGATGAAGCCCCCGCGGATCTATTCTTCATAGCGTACGAGGACATCTTCAAGCTATTTATCTCAAAACGGCTGGACTATAACTTGGTCTGCCTATACGCTCTCAATCTGGTGATCAAGATCAAGAGAGAGAGTACCCTGGAAGTCGCGATAGTGGATCCCTACTACATGCGGGACATCTAGTTGGTCGAAGGATCAGAGACACGGACCATGGCGACGGCGTACCTCGAGAAGTTCATGGTGGACAACAAGAGGAAGGTCACACTTCTTTTGCCTTTCTTTCCCGAGTAAGTACACACTCGCTCATCACCGCCGTAAATTATGCATTTCTTATAGATTTCTTCCTTTGCTCTTTTCCCAACATTCTGTTCCAATTGTGTTGCGCAGAGACAAATACTGCACACTCATCATCCTTGCCCCGAGGTATTCGCTAGCCACGTATTTCGAATCGGGGAATTTTACGAAGAAGAAAGACTACACCAGAATAAGGGGTGTTCTCAATGAGGCTCTCAAGGGCTACGCCAAGAAGGGATGCACCTTCGTAGATAAGGGAAATGTATCAAGGATGGCAAACACGTGTTCAAGCACATGCTCGAGTTCCCCTGCGTCAAGCAGCCGGCTACTGGTAGCGCCAAGGAGGCCTTCTACGTCCTCCATCACCTTAAAGGCTATATTCGGGATTGCCAGAACCTAACGCTGCCATCTAGTCTCCGAGGATGGGCTGAAACTTTGGCACGAAGCGACGATGATGATCTTAGAGAAGACTTCCATCACATTCAGATGAAGTTGTCGCAAATCATCATTAAAGATGTCAACTCAAGGGGGGCCCTACAACAAGCTAGAGGTTTGAGTGATGTCTACGCACTTCTATTCTTGTAGACAGTTGTTGGGCCTCCAAGTGCAGAGGTTTGTAGAACAACAACAAGTTTTCCTTTAAGTAGATCACCCAAGGTTTATCAAACTCAGGGAGGAAGTGGTCAAAGTTATTCCCTCTCAAGCAACCCTGCAATCAAGATACAAGAAGTCTCTTGTGTCCCCAACACACCCAATACACTTGTCAGGAGTATAGGTGCACTAGTTCGGCGAAGAGATAGTGAAATACAAGTGGTATGGATAATTATAAGTGGTAACAGTGATAGAAAATAGCTTGATGGCGTGAAAGAAACTAAAGGCAAACTGAAATAGAGATGAAAGCAAGCAAACATGTATCAGATCTAGTTGCAAATGGTGTTCAATTCTTAGAAACAAGGCCTAGGGATCATACTTTCACTAGTGAACACTCTCATATAAATATATTCTCTTTATGATACTACTCTTAACTACTCTCTAGTTGGACACTCTAATCCAAGGTAGGGCTATAACAGCACACCTCAAAGTAAGCCTTTCCCATCTAGATAACCCCACACTGTCACCTTGAGTACTAGATGAGTCCAACAAACACCACAATTTCATAAAGACATCCAACTCCAAATATAACTCATAACAAGTATTTGTAATCTCTAGCCTAAGTGCCACCATGGTGTGCACGCTGTCACTTTCACACACATGGGGAGAGCAGAGATCTATTAAAGCACTTGAGTAGCAAGGTAGATCTATAGATTACAAGCTCATGATCTCAATAAGATCATGCATAGAGAGAGAGATGAACACATAGCTACCGGTAGAACCGTTAGCCTCGAGAGAGAACTACTCCCTCCTAATCATGGGAATCACCAACGGTGATGGAGATGGCTCTAGGGGCACTTCCCCGTCCCAGCGGGGTGCCGGGACAGAGACTTTATGTCCCCCGAATCTCCCCTTCGATGGCGGCGGTGCTGCGGAACTTTTCATGGATTTCTGATTGACTATCTAGGGTTTTGGTATCGGGAGGCTCTTATAGGCGAAGAGGCAAGGTCGGTGGCCGGCCAGGGGGCCCACACCATGCCCTGGCATGGCCTAGGTGGACTACCATGGGGTGGTGTGGCCACCCTATGGCCCCTCTCCGGCTCTCCTTCTGGCTCTATGAGTCTTCCGGGAAAATAGTAACTTTGGCTTTTGTCCCGTCCAATTCTGAGAATATTCATTTTCCGACTTCCTGGAACCAAAAACAGCAGAAACCAGGCAACTGGCACTGTGGCATCTTGTTAATAGGTTAGTCCAAGAAATCATATGAAGTACTCCAAAGTGTGGACAAAACACAAGAAAGTAGATAAAACCAAGCATGGAACATCAAAAATTATAGATACATTTGCAATGTATCATTGAGTAAGAGGGAGATCGAAGAACGCCTCTGTAAGCAGGGTGACAAAAGGATGTGGATGACGAAAGAGGGTTATCAACCATTCCCGAAACCGATCGAGAAGAATAAGTCTTCATGATTGATGTGTGCTTAGCATGATCAAGTGTGTGCATATTCTCGATGGACGCCTGCTGTAGTGTGTGTGTCATAAACTTTACTATCCTGTGGTTGAAACGGCCGTTGTTGTTTGACTTAAACTATAGTGTGGTCGTGTTTTCGTTGAACTTATTACTTCTATTATTATCGCGATGCTATCTTCTAGGTTTATGGATCCTTTGTTTTATATTTTGTGAACATATATATGCATGTGAACCCTTTATTAATTCTTTTTGTTGCATGTTTTACTAATATGCCTTGTCGTCTATAGAGATGGTGACGAGGTGGTATGTTGTGTACATGGGTAGGGTTCCAGGAATCTATGAGGAGTGGGAGGACTGTCACAAACAAGTGAACAAGTTTAGTGGAAACATCTACAAAGGATACACGACTAGAGAGGAGGCGGTAGCCAAGTGGAGGAACCACATGTGGAAGAAGAACCGGATGAAGATATTGGTCGGGCTCATGCTCTTGCTCACCATCATCACAACTGTATTCTATTTGATCCTAGTGTAGGCGGTGACCACTTCATGTTTGTAATGTGAGATGATACGAACTTTGTATTTGGCACTTGTGTAAAAATTTGGCACTTGACACCATATATGTATCTCAATCGGGCTCTAAGTGTGATGACATTATACTTGTGTTTGTATTATATGTCGGTTTTCATCTACTATATGTGCAATGTACTGTTTATACTGATCTGGATAAATATTGTATAAATCCTGTATAAATACCTGATTATACACCATGAACATATTCTATTTTGATTACATTTAATATAGTAAGTGGCACATATAGAAAAAGTATCTGTGGCGCATATACATTCTGTGGCGCATTGGGTTCCATGCGCCACTACACATATTCTTGTGGCGCATATTCAGAAATGCGCCACAGAAGTCTGACATTTCTGTGGCGCATATCTATATGCGCCACAGAAAGCAGATACCAGTGGCGAAGTAACAGTGGCGCATCACATATGCACCACAGAAGAGGGATTTCCATGCGCCACTAAAGAGGTGTTTCCTAGTAGTGATATTGTGCTAGTCCCTGGATCGACTCGCTAGCACACATAGGTCAACATGTAATTTCACGAAACAAAGGTCTTGATTCTATTACATCGAATGATCCAGAATATAACACAGTATAAAACAAGTTGGATAGTAGAAGGGCTAGCTCCTCGTAAACAAGGTTCAACAACAGAAGACTAAAATAACATATGGAGCTCCATTCAAAATGCCACAGGCAAAGCATGCTGAGTGGAAACTCGCGACCCTAACATCTGATGGCTCTGAAATATAGCCATCTACGTCCATATTTAAACTGGATATTACTCATATTCTTGATGAAATACCTCTCTAAACCATGCCACTAATGCTAATATTCAGAGGGGTATGCAATCCTTTCTTTTATATTTTCCTGCGCATATAATGTCGTTTAAAGGAGGGAATCACTACATTAAATTCAAAGATACGAGATTTCCAACAACCAAAAGAAATCAGGATCCATACAATAGAGCCAGACGCTTTAACAACCAACTATACGACCGACGCCGCCACCGTAAGGTCAAACTGAACAACCTTTGTGAAGGAACCCCTATATAAAGAAGCCTCGGGCGACGAGAAAACAAGCCAGACCTTGCCAAAAAGTCTCTGCCACAGATCACCAGCCGCCTCCAGATCTCCAAACCCTTCTCCATCTCCATAGCCATATTCCACCACTTGTAATAGTAGATCTCTTCTCCGATTTGCAACATTATAAGACTATTGCTATCAATCTTATGATTTTCATTACAATGTTTGTGATTGTTGATCTCATCTCTATGTGTGAGTAATTCTCCTTGGGCTAAGGGCTTCGGCCTAGCCATGTAGCAATTGTGGAAGTTATTTATCATAGATGGGATCATGTCTTAGTTTGTATGACATGATGATTATTATATCCTCTCCTGTCTCTATCCAAGGACTTGTTAGGTACCCAAGAACCCGAGGGTAGAGCTAGGTATAGGGAGTATGAGTGATGACTGATCTGCAGGTTGGGAACCCCAGTGACAGAAGGGGTAGTATGGCTGTATGTGAGGGATTTGCTTGGGATTAACGGTGACATCACTATGCATATCATTAGTTATCTTTCTTCTATGGATGGGACTAGTAGGTTATTTCTATAAGTGGTTGCGGAGGCAATAGCAATTATGGATGCACTACCCACATATAATTTATCTTTCTCTAACAAGTACACACATACTTTATTCCTATCTTTTATTCCCATCAGATGTTGTGCACAACTACAGGTGAAACCGAACGCCCTAGGCCCTCTCTCTCCATCATTGACAACAACAAAAATACGCAAGCTATTAGTCTGGTAAAAACACAAAAGGAATTCTAAAACTCCCGAAGGTACGTTAAAGTAACTTCACTACGCATTCGCTTCTCGAGGATTCAATAACTTAGGTATACTAGGGAAAAAGAAGCTATACTACATCTGTAATCCGGATCGAAGGTATCAACATCGTACTTCAAACATCTTTGGGAAACCTGCATCATGAAACATTGCAGGCATGAGTGGTCAATACTTTGAATGTACTGGCAAGTATGACTAAGAAAATAAACCATTCTTATCACTCAATATCAAATATTAATCAATGGTCGTAGCTCTATGGTCAATCTAACAAAATTCCAAAGGGTTCCACAATATAAAATATCGACACCATGACTCTGGGTTTCTACACCATGACTCCGAGGTTTCCACACCATGACTCCAAGGTTCCTACTCCATGACTCCGTGGGTTGTACACCATGTTGATACATTGCAAATATATCTATAATTTTTGATATTCCATGCTTGGTTTTATCTACTTTCTTGTGTTTTGTTCCAGCTTTGGAGTACTTTTCATATGATTTCTTGGACTAACCTATTAATAATAGACATACTGCCAGTTGCCTGTTTTCTGCTGTTTTTGATTCCAGGAAAGTCAGAAAATCAATATTCTCGGAATTGGACCGGACAAAAGCCAAAATTGATATTTTCCCGGAAGACTCACGTAGCGAGAAGGAGAGTCGGAGAGGGGCCACAGGGTGGCCACACCACCCCATGGCACGGGTCCCCCCAGGCCGCGCTAGGGCATGGTGTGGGCCCCCTGGCCACCCATCGACCTTACCCTCTGGCCTATAAGAATCCTCCCGAGGCCAAAACCCTAAATCGTCAATCAGAAATCCACGAAAAGTTCCGCAGTGCCGCAGCCACTGAAGGGAGATTCGGGGGACAAAAAATCTCTGTTTCGGCACCCTACTGGAACGGGGAAGTGCCCCCGGAGCCATCTCCATCGATCTCCACCACCATCTCCATCACCATTGCTGATTCCCATGATGAGTAGGGAGTAGTTCTCTCTCGAGGCTAAGGGTTCTACCGGTAGCTATGTGTTCATCTCTCTCTCTCTCTATGCATGATATTATTGAGATCATGAGCTTGTAATCTATAGATCTACCTTGCTACTCAAGTGCTTTAATAGATCTCTGCTCTCCCCATGCGTGTGAAAGTGACAGCGTGCACACCATGGTGGCACTTAGGCTAGAGATTACAAATACTTGTTATGAGTTATATTTGGAGTTGGATGTGTTTATGAAATTGTGGTGTTTGTTGGAACCATCTAGAGCTCAAGGTGATAGTGTGGGGTTTTCTAGATGGGAAAGATGAACTTTGAGGTGTGCTGTTATAGCCCTACCATCGATTAGAGTGTTCAACCGGAGAGTAGTTAAGAGTAGTATCATAAAGAGAATACATTTATATGAGAGTGTTCACTAGTGAAAGTATGATCCCTAGGCCTTGTTTCTAAGCATTGATACACCGTTTGCAATTAGATCTGTTACATGTTTGCTTGCTTCCTTCTTTATTTTAGTTTTACTTTAGTCTCTTCCACACCAT
This sequence comes from Avena eriantha, assembly GCA_910589775.1. Taxonomy (NCBI): domain Eukaryota; kingdom Viridiplantae; phylum Streptophyta; class Magnoliopsida; order Poales; family Poaceae; genus Avena; species Avena eriantha. Next base: position 164,189,866 of record OU342746.1, on the reverse strand, counting down.
CAAGCCATTTTCTAGCATCATTGTATTATATCCATACCACTTGTATTTCACTATCTCTTTGCCGAACTAGTGCACCTATACACCTGACAAGTGTATTGGGTGTGTTGGGGACATAAGAGACTTCTTGTATCTTGATTGCAGGGTTGCTTGAGAGGGAATACCTTTGACCACTTCCTCCCTGAGTTCGATAAACCTTGGGTGATCCACTTAAGGGAAAACTTGTTGCTGTTCTACAAACCTCTGCACTTGGAGGCCCAACAACTGTCTACAAGAATAGAAGTGCGTTGACATCAAGCTATTTTCTAGCGCCGTTGCCGGGAGGTAAGGTAAAAGGTATTCACACCGGAGGATTAAAGAAGAAGAACCTCCCACGGCAAACGCCTATTTTCTGGCGCCGTTGCCGGGGTGGTAAGGTAAAAGGTACTCACATCCTCCGGTGTGAGTGCTCGAAGTTATTTCCTTTAGATTCTGCAAGTTGGTCTTTTTGTTTCTTGTTTTCACTAGTTAGGCTTAATGGAAAACAACAACAAAATTAGGGAGCTTTATAGTGTTTATCTTAAGTTAGGACATGGAGTGTTTGAAGAGAAAATTTAAAAACCTATGGAACTTTATTTGCATGCTAATAGCAATGTTGTTAGTGTGAATTCTTTGGACACCATTATTTCTAATGCTATGGAAAAGTCTAAGCTTGGGGAAGCTAGTTTTTATGAAAATGATCATTTTAGTTCCCCAACTTTGGAAGATAGCTATTCTATTGCTTATGATGATACAAAACCTCCAATATATGATGATTACAATGATGAATATGATATTTTCAGTCCACCTACTATTGTGGAGAAAATTAATTATGATTGCAATATGCCTCCAATATTTGATAATTATGGTGATGAGAATAATAATGATAGCTATTTTTTTGAATTTGCTCCCACCACAATTAATAGGAATGACTATGCTTATGTGGAGAGTATTAATCATTTTATGCGTGTGGCTCATGATAAGAATTTTTATGTGATATTTATATTGTTAATTTTATTCATGATGCTACTGAAAGTTATTATGAGAGAGGGAAACATGGTTTTATGCATCTTAATAGTAATAAGTTTCCCCTCTTTATGTTGAAAGTCTTGAAGTTGCACTTGTTTTGCTTTCCAATGCTTGTTGCTTTGTGCTTTCATGACTTGTTTCTTTACAAGATTATTTTTCATAGGAAGTGGGTTAGACTTAAATTTGTTCCACGTTTGCTTCTTGATGCTCTCTTTTACTTCAATTCATATTTCTTATGTGAGCATTTTCTCAAACTATCATGCCTAACTTAAAGGCGTTAAAGAAAAGTACTTATTGGGAGATAACCCAAAAGTTTTAGACGAGTCTTGGAAGTTATTACTTCAGTAATAACCGCTCCTTATCCTTTTTATTTGCTTTTTGTGCCAAGAATAACCTCTAATGAGAGAGAAGTAATGATTGGGAAAGTTGCTGTCCCGAAACAGATTTTTGTGCTTCACCATAAAAATTTGTGTAAAATCTATGTACGTCGTTTTGAGGAGTGAATTTTTGTGCTTCTGCCCCAGGTTGTTATAAAACTTTCATTAGCTCAACACTTTTCCATTTGAGCAACATAAGGTCTTCGAAAAAACTCGTCTTTACCTGCTGGTCTGTTTTGACAAATTTCTGCCATTTTCTGCATTTGCTTCTTGTTGGTTCTTTTTTGAGTTCTTTTGGGGAATTGAGCTTTTTGAGGGAAGTGCTACAGTAGCTAGTGTTCTAATGGAAGTTTATTTGGTGTTATAACTGAACCTTAAGACTTATTTATCTTGAGTACACTAATGTTGCTAAAAAAGATTGTGTGAAGTTTTGTATGAAGGAAAAATTCCAGGTGTATGGAAGGAATGAGTAATGAGATGAAGGATGGACTAAAGCTCAAGCTTGGGGATGCCACGCGTGTCACCCCAAGAAATATCCAAGAAGTACAAGCGTCAAAGCTTGGGGATGCCCAAGGCATCCCCTTCTTCATCAATAAAAATCCTAGGTTTCTTCCAAACAGTTCATTTTTATTGTTTCATACACAGTTGTGTTGTTCTTAGAGCGTCTTCTTTTTTGTTTTTGTTTTGGTTTTTCGTTTTGTTTTGTTTGCTTAGTTTTATGAATAAATTGGTTGGACCCCCTGTTTCATACATTGGTTTTCAAATAGTTTGGTTTGGATTGGAAAAGCGTAGGAAAGTCCATGCTTAAGTGTTAAAGAGAGCTTGTTTTTGACTGTGGCCTATATTTTGTCATGCCATGCTTGATATTGTTTTGGGCTTATGCTTAATATTCTTTTTCTATAGCATGACTTGCTATAAACAATTGAGAGTGCTTAATGTGCCTTGGATGAATCATGCGTTGTTTTAGCATATTAAAGCATAGTATAGTGGTATTCTCCTTTGATGCTCTATTTGGGTTGACTTGGCGCATGCTCACACCATGTTATGACTATCTCAAGTCACCATAGCCTTTATGATCCTTTAGTTTTCAACTTGTAGTATAACTTTATGCTTTGATCAATGATGTTTTGTCGCTCTGCAAGATTATGTCCATTATTGCTCTCTTAGTTTGTTGCTCCCAGTCTTTTGCTAGCCTCCACAACCAAGTATGAGTTCCACTCATGCATTCAACTCCCTAAACCAAGTTATTCCAAAGAGTCCACCATAGCTACCTACTAGCTTATGCTATTCCAAGTATATTCATGCTTTTGTTTACCTTCCGAATTAAACTTGTTATGAGAAAACTAGTGATTAAAGCTCTCACAAACTTGATGGCACACTTTACTTTTCTTGCCCTTAATAAACTTGAACCATTGTGTCTTCTATGTTGTATATGCTTGCACTTATTTGTTGGGAATTAGCAGAACCATGTTGTCGTGGGGAATGCTTTCAACATTGCACTTGGTACTTGTACCTAGTTGATATCATGCTCTTTTGTATATGGATGTCGTCGGTGTGAAAAGAAAGGGGAGCTTGTAAGTCCATGGAGTTATGTATATGTGTTAGAGAAACGCCTGGGCCGCTGGTCTAATCCATGGTGACATGGTGGAAACCTGCAGCGTAACCATAATGAGCTGTCTATGAAGCATTCTTCTTATAAAAAAGAGTCCTATATTGAGGAAAAAAGAGAAAAAAAGAGATACTATGAAAAGCGGAAAGAGAGAAAAAAAAGCACCATATTCCGATGGTAAATAAGTAGATTGCTAAGATGCTCCTTGTCTGCTTGCCTTGTCATTTTGATATGGCGATTCTTCCGTATCATCGGGCAAGGGGTACCCCTATGGCGGTTCTCTATGATAAACATATACTTACAATGACAAGAACTTACCGGTGACTAAACTTGAGTAGCATGAGGAGCGACCCTCGTATACAAGGGACATGAGATTTCTAACTTATACTTCGTCAAGCATGTACACCATAGTTTGTTCACTTTAACCTTAATCACTTCAAGATGCTTATGATAGGGGCAATGAGAGCTAAAAGCTATAATTACCATAATTTTTGGAAGCTCTTTATGAGACTTGAATCCCTACTTCCTTTTATTAAAAGGCCTTTCTTCCACCATTATATTGAGTCTCCACCTTCTACCTTTATGCACCTACTTTGAGAGCATAGTGGCCATTCTTAGTTCTATGTGCATTGTCCCAAGACTAGTTGATTGATGCATAACTTGATATTGCTTGTTTTAAACTATTTGTATCTAGTCACTCTGATGAACTTTGAAGGTGCCCTATGCATTTATATTTGCTACTCTACTGAGGGACAAGCTAAATACTATTATGCTATGTTTTCTTCATGTGAAACAACCAAACATCTTGCAAAGGATTGTTATTCATGAATCTTTTGTTTGTGCCTTTTCATGTTGCATCATGGTTTCTTTGTCTTATTGCTAGAACTTTGTCTTTCATGTTATGATTGAAGTATTATGATCCTAGCTTTGAATGTTTTACAAATACTTTGATCAAGTCTTTGATGGTGCATGTCACCTCAAAAATTATTCTTTCTTTTTATCACTTACCTACTCGAGAACGAGCAGGAGTTAAGCTTGGGGATGTTGATACATTGCAAATGTATCTATAATTTTTGATGTTCCATGCTTGGTTTTATCTACTTTCTTGTGTTTTGTTCCAACTTTGGAGTACTTTTCATATGATTTCTTGTACTAACCTATTAACAAGAGCCACAGTGCCAGTTGCCTGTTTTCTGCTATTTTTGATTCCAGGAAAGTCAGAAAATCAATATTCTCGGGATTGCACCAGACAAAAGCCAAAGTTGATATTTTCCCGGAAGACTCACGGAGCCAGAAGGAGAGTCGGAGAGGGGCCACAGGGTGGCCACACCACCCCATGGCGCGGGTCCCCCCAGGCCGTGCCAGGGCATGGTGTGGGCCCCCTTGGCTACCCACCGACCTTGCCCTCTGGCCTATAAGAAGCCTCCCGAGGCCAAAACCCTAAATTGTCAATCCGAAATCCATGAAAAGTTCTGCAGCGCCGCCGCCACCGAACCGGAGATTCGGGGGACAGAAAGTCTCTGTTCCGACACCCTGCCGGAACGGGGAAGTGCCCCCGGAGCCATCTCCATCGATCTCCACCACCATCTCCATCGCCATTGCTGATTCCCATGATGAGGAGGGACTAGTTCTCTCTTGAGGCTAAGGGTTCTACCAGTAGCTATGTGTTCATGTCTATCTCTATGCATGATCTTATTGAGATCATGAGCCTGTAATCTATAGATCTACCTTGCTACTCAAGTGCTTTAATAGATCTTTGCTCTCCCCATGCGTGTGAAAGTGACAGCGTGCACACCATGGTGGCACTTAGGCTAGAGATTACAAATACTTGTTATGAGTTATATTTGGAGTTGGATGTGTTTATGAAATTGTGGTGTTTGTTGGAACCATCTAGAGCTCAAGGTGATAGTGTGGTGTTTTCTAGATGGGAAAGATGAACTTTGAGGTGTGCTGTTATAGCCCTACCATCGATTAGAGTGTTCAACCGGAGAGTAGTTAAGAGTAGTATCATAAAGAGAATATATTTATATGAGAGTGTTCACTAGTGAAAATATGATCCCTAGGCCTTGTTTCTAAGCATTGATACACCATTTGCAATTAGATCTGTTACATGTTTGCTTGCTTCCTTCTTTATTTCAGTTTTACTTTAGTCTCTTCGACACCATCAAGCCATTTTCTAGCATCGTTGTATTATATCCATACCACTTGTATTTCACTATCTCTTTGCCGAACTAGTGCACCTATACACCTGACAAGTGTATTGGGTGTGTTGGGAACACAAGAGACTTCTTGTATCTTGATTGCAGGGTTGCTTGAGAGGGAATACCTTTGACCACTTCCTCCCTGAGTTCGATAAACCTTGGGTGATCCACTTAAGGGAAAACTTGCTGCTGTTCTACAAACCTCTGCACTTGGAGGCCCAACAACTGTCTACAAGAATAGAAGTGTGTAGACATGTCTCTGTGGGTTGTACACCATGTCTCTGTGGATTGTACCCCATGTCTCTGTGGTTTGTACATCATGTCTCTGTGGATTGTACACCATGTCTCCGTGCTTGATATCCCATGTCTCCGTGGTTTGTACACCATGTCTCTGTGGATTTTACACCATGTCTCCATGGTTGATATCCCATGTCTCCGTGGATTGTACACCATGTATTCGTGGTTGATGTCCCATGTCTCCGTGGATTGTACCCCATGTCTCCGTGGTTGATATCCCATGTCTTTGTGGTCTCTTCTCCATGTCTCCATGGTCTCTGCTCCATGTCCCTATGGTCTCTACCTACTTCCCTATTCTAAAAAGGGAAGTAGTTCCCACATATATCTACTTTGGCATATTTAAACAGTCCCAACAAACAATAGACACACAACAAACAAGATTGAATATCCATATGTCTATCCTATCCGGGTTTCATAGTGTATCATCATTCAAACATAAATACTTCTACGCTCACATAGTAAGTATAACATGTACAATTGTGTATATAGACTCGCAAAGTAAATGGTATAGATCAACTTGCGAGGCAATCATAACATGGTCAATAGTGAAGATCTACTTGCGAGGTAATCATAACATGGTCAATAATGAAGATCTAGTTGTGAGGCAATCATAACATGGTCAATAGTGAAGATCTACTTGCGAGGCAATCATAACATGGTCAATAGTGAAGATCTACTTGTGAGGTAATCATAACATGGTCAATAGTGAAGATCTACTTGCAAGACAATCATAACATGGTCAATAGTGAATATCTACTTGCGAGGCAATCATAAAATGGTCAATAATGAAGATCTACTTGCGAGGCAATCATAACATGATCAATAGTGAAGATCTACTTGCCTTATTGGTGATGGACGTTCACACACTTCTTACGATCACAGGGCTTGCACACCTCACAATCTATAAGACAAAGAATTCCAATGAACACCCATTCACACAACAAACATCATGCACAAGTAATACATGCATGAAATTCATACAAAATGATTTATGTGTATTTTAAAATCATGAATAAGGTTTTGAAAGTTAAAAACATGCATGATGCGAAAGGATTTATTTATAAATCATTTTTATTACCAAAGTTATGTTCAAAACAGTTATTAAAAAGGGTTAAGTTTCATATTTAAACAAATTTGTTGTAAACATAATTTTAAATTTTATTCTCTGATCATATTGGATAGGTACTAAAATACAATCATTTAGCAAAAATAACCACTTTAAACCCGCTTCTAGAAATCAAGTTATGCCCACAATACCCTAATGGCGATCATGTAATATAATTCAATTTAGCTTATTGAAATTTGAAAACTAATAGTGGCAAAGAATTCTACATGTCACAAGGATTCTAGAAAGGTATCATTTGCATTATTTGGGATTGTGGATAAAAACTTATGATGTTTCTAAGTTATAGGGGCTTTTCTGCAAAAATGCCATCTATTAACGGGCGAGGGAATTATATTTTTAAATAGATGGGACACGTGGCACATTCCTAATGGGTGGTACCCCTTTGTTGAGTGGATCAAAAAGGGAGCATACCTCAGGGTTTCACCTTTGCGAGGAGTGAAGAGGTTTGGAATTAAGGGAAAGTTAGCACCACGTTTCGTGGGACCCTACAAGATCCTAGCTCACAAAGGAGAGGTCACATATTAGCTAGAACTACTAGAGGTGCTTTCAAGTGTGCATGATGTGTTCCATGTTTCACAACTCAAGAAGTGCCACCCAGAACTTGTAGACACTCCGCTCAAAGATACCGTCCCTATTGGGGAGGTTCAGCTAAAGGATGATCTGACATACGAGGAGAAACCAGTCAAAATCTTGGAGACTGCAGAAAGATTCACATGTACCAAGACAGTCAAGCTCTACAAGGTTCAATGGAACCACCACACCAAAGAAGATGCCACGTGGGAGCGCGAAGAGGATCTTCGAGAAGACCACCCTCACCTCTTTGCTAGCCAACCCGAATCTCGAGGGCAAGATTCATCTTAAGGGGGTTAGGTTTGTAACATCCCAATTTTTCAAAATTTTGCATCTCATTGCATTCCTTGAGCATATCAACATGCATGCATATCGTTTTACTAGAAATTCTCTAAACCCCATTAGAAATGGGTAAAACCCTATTTACCTCCCTTTGGGGAAAAACACCATGAACCCTAGCTTCCTCTTTACAAAAAAAAATTGTTTGATATGAAAAAAAATAGACTAAATGTGTTCATTAAATAATATTTAATAGCCCTTAATTTTTCGGGATTATTATTTAAGTATTTTGGGGCAGATTTGAGCTCTAAATGGAAAACTGTTAAAAGAAAAACATTTTGAACAAAAAAAGGGGGCAAGACGCCCTAACGGGCAAACCCATTCGACCGAGCCAGCCCACCTGGAATTCCCCGCGACACCGCGTCTCCTCGCTACTCACCGCCCATGTTCGTCCCCAACCTCCACCAGAGCGAGGTGGAGCTCGCTCTCGCTCACCAGCGCCCACTCTTCCCACTTTCCCCACACCGATCAAGCCGCAACGGCACGCCCCGCGCCTCGCCTTTAAATACCCTCGGATCCCTCTCCATTTTCCCTAGCACGCGCGCACCTATACGCCGCCAGGCTGACCGAATTTCGAGCCGCTGCCGCCGTGGACTGTAACAACTCCGGCGATGATTCCGGTGAGTTCGAGCCGCTCCGCGCACTCTTGCCTACTTCCCTCGCATCCTCTGCGCCTTGTTCTTCTTCTAATCCGGTTAGTTCGGCCTAGGGAGCCCCGGAGCAACCGCCAGCGGAAGAAACCGAAGAACCTCCACCGCAGCCGCAACTCTGGCGAGGAATCACCGACGCTACTGTCCGCCATCGTCCCCACCATAGACACCAGCAAACTCAACATCTTCTTCCACTTCTCTAGGTAGTCGCCGCGCTTCCCAGATCCCTCTGTACCGACACCTAGGACTACTGCCGGTTGTACCGCCACTGATGACCCACAAGTATAGGGGGTGTATCGCAGTATTTTCGATAAGTAAGAGTGCCGAACCCAATGAGGAGCAGAAGGTGCTGGCTAGTGGTATGGACAAATGGATTTTTAGGGGTTTTTGATAAAGCAAGTAAACAAGGTACGAGTAAATAAAAGACAGTAGGAATAAATGCAGCAAGTGGCCCAGTCCTTTATGCAGCAAAGGACAGGCCGGTTGTATTACTTAAGATGACCAAACGTTCTCGAGGACACATGGGAAGACTGTCAAGTGCTTTCGCTTCATATAGTTGATTAATCTTCTTTAGCTTGCTAAGTGTTGTGTGGGTGAACCTGTGCTAATGTACCGACCTTCCTAGGACTAATACATACTTGTGATTACACCCCTTGCAAATATCCATAAGTACAAGAAAGTAATTAAGGTAGAAACCTAACCACAACTTTAAACTCTAAGACCCTTATGTCCCTTGTGTGCAACGGTTTCCTAACGGGGGCTCAGGTTTCTGTCACTCCGGCAACCCCCTACGATTAGTAGCCAAATACACAATGCATTCCCCTAGGCCCATATAGGTGAAGTGTCATGTATTCGACGTTCACATGACACCACTAGAAGAAGTACACCACAACTTAAATATCAAACTATTGAATCTTTCTCAACACAACTCCACTACTAACAACATGACTTCTCCCATGTCCTCAAAAAAAACGAACTACTCACAAGACATCATATGGATCATGATCAGAGATGGAATAATGATGTATAACAATCTGAACATAAACAATAATTCAATGGTTCACTCAATAGCATCAACTACAAAGAGTAATCAACACCGGGAAAGTTTCCCCTATAAACTAAGGCAAGATTCAACTCAATTGTTACAGCAATATGGAGATGCTGATGAGGGTACTGATGGTGATGATGGTGGTGGTGATGATGATGATCCTGATGAAGTCCAGCTTGATGGTGGTGTTGATGGCGACGATCTCCCCTCTCTGGGAAGGAATTCCCCTCGGCAGAAATCTGTCTGCCGGAGAGATCTTTCTCTCTCGATGTTTTCCGCCCCGTAGAGGCGGCGAAATCTTTCTATGGTCGCTCCCCGAGTCTTAGGGTTTCGGGAGGATAATATACGCCAGAGGGGAGTGCCAGGGGTGGACCAGGGCGGCCACACCACGTGGTGGCGCGGCCTAGGCTGGCCCCGCCATGGGGTGGTGTGGGCCCCCTGTGGCCCATCTCCAGCCCCCCTTCTGGCTTCTTTCGTCTTCTGGAAAAATAGGATTTTCCATGTATTTTCCCGGATTTTCTGCTTCGCGAATTTTGCCTCCAAACAGCACCTTTTCCATCAGAATCCTGACTGCAGCGGTCCATGCTCCAAAAGTCATCAACCATGCAAAAACAGATGAAATAACATAAGTATCACCTCTCAATACGAAATATATCAATGAATAACTGTGAATTATGACATAGAATAGTGATGCAAAATGGACGTATCAACTCCCCCCAAGTAGTAAACATCAAGATAAGAGCAATGTGCAAAACAAGGAACATAAGAAACATGATTGAATAAATCATCATATGAATGAATGAAACACAACAACTCAAAATACTTGCTAAGATAGAAGGGAATGGGTTTACTGACTCAACTATAAAGTAAAACAAAGGCCCTTCGTAGAGGGAAGCAGGGATTGCAAGTCTCATAAAGAGCTCCCAAAAATTATGATACTTATTAGCTTTCAGCTCTCATTGCTCCTATCATAGGCATCTTTTGGTGATTAAGGTTAAAGTGACACAACTAAGAGGATATGCTTGACAAGTTATAAATTGAAGTCCCATGCCCCTTACTTATGAGTACCGAACCTCATGCTACTCAACTTCAGTCATGGGTAAGCTCTTATCATTGTAAATACACGTGTATCATTAAGAACCGCCAACAGGATACCCCTTGCACATGACACAGGAGCTATCCCATAATCAAAATGACAAGGCAAGCAGACAGTGAGCATCTCAGTGATGTTTTTATTTGCTATTTGCATAGGTTTTTATTGAGGATGCTTCATAGAATGCTGAATATAGTTATGCTGCAAGTTTCCACCATGATTAGGCATGGCTTAGGCTAGTGGCCCAGGCGTTTCTCTAACACACATATAAACTCCATGATCTTACGAGTTCCACTTTTATTTCACACCGTCGGGATCCAAAAGCAAAAGAACATGATATCAACTAGGTACAAAGTACCAATGATGTTGAAAGCGTTCCCCATGATACATGGTTATGCTACCTTCAACTCATAAATCGCAAGCATATACGCAACAAAGAAGGACCCAATGGTTCAAGTTTATTAAGTGCAAAAAAGTAAAGTGTGCCATCAAGTTCGTGAGAGCTTTAATCACTAATTTTCACATAACACGTTTAATTTGGGAGGTAGATAAAACAAGAATTTACTTGGAATAGCAATAATGCTACTAGGTAGGTATGGTGGACACAAATGGCAGAGGTTTTGGTTTAAGGAAGTGGATGCACGAGAAGAATTCCCTCTCAGTATATAGGTTTTTGTCTAGCAAGGTTGGGTAGCAAGTATAAGAGTTGAAGGAAACAAACAAACATACAAGTGATAAAGACAAACATGCAATCTTCCTTGGAAGCACAAGAGATCTTAACTAGAGAATACTAGACTTATGAGCAAATCAAGAAAGAAAGATGATGAAATTATTTTTCTTTAGAGGTACTTTTATCTTTTCATTCAACTCTCAAAAATAGTGTTGCTATTGACCAAGCCAGGTTTGCCAAAACCAACTAAATTAACTCAATGATCCTAAAGTGATACCAATACTAACAACAAGATCAATCATATAACCACAAATTGAAAACTAATAAAACCTATGCAAAAGAGTAAATGATAGAACTTCTCATTAATATTCCATAACGACAACTCACACCAAGGGATACATATATAACGAGAGAGGGGACACTTCCATAATGAAAACCATAATACATAATAACTTCTCTATTCATGATATGACACTACTAATAAGGCAAAAAGATAGAAGATAGTGATGTGATACCGCGGCACTCCCCCAAGCTCGGAACAAACCAAGGGGATGCCAAACCTGATGACGAATTACTCCTTCGGTGGTGGTGGTATCCTCTCGATGAGCCCTCTGATAAGTTTCCCCAAGTCCTCAATCTCGAAGGTGAGATTACGAATCAGCTATGAGTTTTGCTCAATGCGGCTCATGATCATGTCAGGTTGAGAATTCCAGATCTTGCTATTCTTTCCCCACTCTTCCTCCTTGAAGTCTTCTTTTCCTGCATGGCTAGAACGAGGCAAATCCCAATTGGAGGGTAATTTCCCCTTGGGCATATTCTGGTATTGATGCTCATGGATAAGGGTATGGAAAGTATTCTTGGTGCATGGAGGAAGTGACCGTGGAGCCAAGCAGTGACGTGGAGCTTTCCCCCCAGTCTGCATCCGTGCAGTCCTTCTAACCCTGGTAGGTTTTGTCACCACTCCAATGCTTGCAATGGTAGTGCCGGTGTGCGGATGTTGGCCTTTCTCCTCTTCATATTCACTCTTGATCTCCTCCTCCTTCCCGGGTTCTTGGAGATCTCCCTCCATAGGCTCCTTCCCTTTATCCTTTGGCGGATACCATTGTGCTTCTAAACCTTCAACGAGTATGTCCTGGCAGAAACAGATCGAAATAAAAACACGATGGAAACATGATATACGAACCTCGGGGGATCCAGGGGGTTATATATTGGGAAGTTTCATATCAAAAGGAAGGTATTGGGAGAAAACGAGCCAGAGACGGAGTCCGGGGTGGACTCACCACCTGGTGGCGCGGCCAGGGAGGGCCCGCGCCACATGGTGGTGTGAGCCACCCTGGCTCCGTTTCCGTCCCTATTTTTCTTCATAGCTTTCCTTATTGACTAAAAACTGCAAAAATATAGTTGGATAGTATTTTCGCGGAGCTTTTCTTACTAGAACTATTACCTATTTGAAAACAGACTCTCCAGGTCTTTGAATTTGGTATCAAGTAGATTCTTCCGGAGTCATTACTTGAATAACATCAATATCTTCATCTTCATACTCTTATTACTTGAGTCATAAAACCTTTGTCTTCCTTATTACACCATTATCTCCACTTCCTCGAAATTTCTTTCACAGAAAACTTCACACAGTTCTCATTAGCAACATTAGTATAAGTGAAGTGATAAAACCTTTTGAGTCCAACTTCAACTGAAAACCATCAAAACATAAGCTACCGTAGCAACTCCTTCTGAAAACCCAAAAAGAATTCAAAAAGGAAGTTGAATAAAGAAGCAAATGAAAGAGTGGCAAAATCTGTCAAAACAGACCAGCAGGTAAAGATCAATTTTTCGAAAATCTTCTGTTGCTCAAATAAAAAAGTGCAAAACTAACAAAAGTTAAATAACAACCTGGGGCAGAAGCATAAAAAATTATAGCTCAATCCGAGATACAGAGATCTCTCACGAATTTATACGGTGAAGCACAAAAATCTATTTCGGGACAGCATCTTCCCCAAATATTACTTCTCTCTCATTAGAGGTTGATCTTGAGACAAAAACCAAACAAAAAGGATAAGGAGTGGTTATTACTGAAGTAATAACTTCCACGACTCAAAGAAACAAAAACAAACTGAAAGCAAAAACAAATTGGGTTGTCCCCCAAAGAGCTCTTTCTTTATAGCCATTAAGATGGGCATGATAATTTTGGAGATGCTCACATAGGAATATGAATTGAAGTGAAAGAGAGCATTAAGAAGCAAAAATACACAAATTTAAGTCTAACCCACTTCCTATGCAAGGTAATTTTGTAAACAAACAAGTTGTTGAAAACAGAGGCTACTTGCATAAGAAGGCAAAACAAGTGCAACATAAAAACTTTCAAAATAAAACGAGGAAACTTGATATTATTGAGATGCATAAGAACACTTTTACCTCTCTCATAATAACTTTCAGTATCATGCATAAACTTAACAATATAACTATCACAAGGGCCATCATAGCAATGATCGCTTATTCTAAGAGAAAACATAGGAACACTAGCTCTCATAACACTACTTTGTGAAACAATATTAGAGGTATCCTTACAAAGGATAGTGTGTCCCTCTTCCACATACTTAGTGACAAAGTCTTTCACTTTTGCTATAATAGGTTCATCAACCATTTGTTTATTAGGTTCAACAGCTTTATTTGTACTTTCATTAACCATACTAGCTATCATAGAATGTTCCTTTATCTTAACTGGGAAATGCATTTTCTCAATGTAAGGTTTAGGTAAAACATGATTAGCAGTATAAACTTCAGTATTTCTTGTAGGAACACTCTTAGCAACATCTTTATAAGGTTCATGATACTTATTCCACTTATTTTTAGGCACTTCAATGTAGGAAGCAAAAGCCTTAAAATAAGAAGCAATAGCTTGAGAGTTTAGACCATAAGCATTTTTAATATTTTGAAAGTCATCAGTTCCCATAAAAGATTCAATGCATTCATAATCATAATTTATACCCGACTATCTACATTTTTCATTCTCCCAAGCTTCAACATTCTCTTGAATACGGTCCAGAAGATCCCATTTAGCTTCTTCTCCCATGCGAGTGAATGATCCAGCACAAGAAGCATCCAATAAATCCTTGTCATGTAGAGGGAGCCTTGCATAAAAGTTATTGATAATAGTATTGTTGGGGAGCTCATGAATGGGACATTTGAGCATTAGTAACTTCAGTCTCCCCCAAGCTTGAGCTGTACTCTCTCCATCAAGAGGCCAAAAGTTGTATATTTGATTCTGATCTTTATGAATCTCACTAGGAGGATAAAATTTTGAATAAAAGAGAGGCACTATTTCCTCCCATTCCAGAGCTTGACCATTCTTCAGCAGCTTATACCATTCCTCAGCTCTTCCTTTCAATGACAATGAGAATAACTTCTTCTTAACTTTATCTGCAGTAATACCTGCACACTTGAACAACCTGCATAATTCGTGTATAAAGAGTAAATGATCACCGGGATGGACAGTTCCATCCCCAACATAATAGTTATCCATAACACGATCAATAATTCTTGTAGGTATTTTGAAAGCATCATTCTGAGCAGGTGGTGGCTTATCTACTACCTTAGCAGTGGTAGTAGCATTACCAAATAAGAAACTCAGAGAATTATCCATAACGAAAATAAAGCAACTAGCAGAAGTAAACAATACTCAAAGTAGAAGTTTCCTTTACTAGTTCCACTCTCCAATAGCGCTTCACTCCCCGGCAACGGCGCCAGAAAATAGTCTTGATGACCCACAAGTATAGGGGGTGTATCGTAGTATTTTCGATAAGTAATAGTCTCGAACCCAACGAGGAGCAGAAGGTGCTAGCTAGTGGTATGGATCAGGAATTCTCTGCAAAATACTTAGCAAACGGATTTTTAAGGGATTTTGATAAAGCAAGTAAACAAGGTACGAGTAAATAAAAGACAATAGGAATAAATGCAGCAAGTGGCCCAATCCTTTATGTAGCAAAGGTCAAGCCGGTTGTATTACTTAAGATGACCAAACGTTCTCGAGGACACATGGGAAGACTGTCAAGTGCTTTCGATTCATATAGTTGATTAATCTTCTTTAGCTTGCTAAGTGTTGTGTGGGTGAACCTGTGCTAATGTACCGACCTTCCTAGGACTAATACATACTTGTGATTATACCCCTTGCAAACATCCATAAGTACAAGAAAGTAATTAAGGTAGAAACCTAAGCACAACTTTAAACTCTAAGACCCTTACGTCCCTTGTGCAATGGTTTCCTAACGAGGGTTCAGGTTTCTGTCACTCCGGCAACCCCTACGATTAGTAGCCACATACACAATGCATTCCCCTAGGCCCATATAGGTGAAGTGTCATGTAGCCGACGTTCACATGACACCACTAGAAGAAGTACACCACAACTTATATATCAAACTATTGAATCTTTCTCAACACAACTCCACTACTAACAACATGACTTCTCCCATGTCCTCAAGAACAAAACTTACTACTCAAAAGACATCATATGGATCATGATCAGAGATGGAATAATGATGTATAACAATTTGAACATAAACAATAATTCAACGGTTCACTCAATAGCATCAACTACAAAGAGTAATCAACACCAAGAAAGTTTCCCCTATGAACTAAGGCAAGATTCAACTCAACTGTTACAGCAATATGGAGATGGTGATGAGGGTGCTGATGGTGATGATGGTGGTCGTGATGATGATGATGATGATCCCGATGAAGTCCAGCTTGATGGTGGTGTTGATGGCGACGATCTTCTCTCTCCGGAAGGAATTCTCCCCGGCGGAAATCTATCTACTGGAGAGATCTTTCTCTCTCGGTGTATTCCGCCCCGCAGAGGTGGCGGAATCTTTCTGTGGTTGCTCCCTGAGTCTTAGGGTTTCGGGAGGATAATATACGCCAGAGGGGAGTGCCAGGGGTGGACCAGGGCGGCCACACCATCTGGTGGCGTGGCCTAGGCTGGCCCGCACCAGGGGTGGTGTGGGCCCCTTGTTGCCCATCTACAGCCCCCTTCTAGCTTCCTTCGTCTTCTGGAAAAATAGGATTTTCCAAGTATTTTCTCGGATTTCCGGATCTTCGCGAATTTTGCCTCCAAACAGCACCTTTTCCATTAGAATCCTGACTGCAGCGGTCCATTCTCCAAAAGTCATCAACCATGCAAAAACATATGAAATAACATAAGTATCACCTCTCAATACGAAATATATCAATGAATAACTGTGAATTATGACATAGAATAGTGATGCAAAATGGACGTATCAGCCACCGCGCGCCGCCACTCCTAGGTCGCCGGTGATGCGACCTCACCTTGGTCGACGTGGCCCCTTCGCGGTCATAAGATCGTCATAGCACCGGCGGCCCAGATCACTTCGGTACCGAACCAGTACCATCCAATCGGACGCCACCATGTCAGCATGCCGCGATAGCGCCGCGTCAGCCGCGCCAGCCAATCGTAGGCCACCGTGTGGACCCCCCTTATCCACTCAGCTCTGTTTTATTTAAAATAGGCAGAAAACGATTTAAACTTGCAAATTTTCATAGGAAATTCTCCGTTTATCAGAAAAATGCATATGATATTGTCGTGGTGGTGTCACGGCAGATGCCATGGATAGGCTAAAGGTGGGGCCAATATGCACTAGAGGAATCTAGGGAGGGATAGTGTGGTGATTCCGTAAGTCGGCCTGCCTTGAGGTGACCCGGCCAGCTTTCGCTTTGACCTTGCCATATCTCGGCTAACTCGGCCTTTATACCCCGGTGTTACCCTACCCGGGGGTATCCCCTCCAACATTAGTCCCCGAAGTTGGTGCGGTCTTAGCAACTTCAGCTGCTAAGGCCACGGTAGGTTCAATCTTTTTGCTCCCTTTTCTGAGTTACTCTGTAGCTCGAATCCGGAGGCGTAGCATTCCCTTCGCACATTCCGAGTCATCACTCACTGGCCGGGCTACCCTTCTGTTTTCTGGGTTATCCTTCCTTCTCTCATACATTTTCCCACATCCTACGTGGAGAGTAATCATCACCTTGCCTCATTTTAAGGGCCTCCTCGTTAACTTTATCACCACGTCGCGTCATGGGATCCCCTGTTTCCTATGGCCCTACCTGTGGCTTGCCTCTGATTGGCTGATCCGGCAGATACACTGCCACACCGTGTGGCTTCGATTCATAGCACAATCCCACTACCTATCGCATGGGCGTGGTTAAATAGGGGAGGAGGCACGCCCCTTGGGTGTTTTCCCCCTTCTCGCGCCCCTCAGCCTCTCTACTTCTTCTTCTTCCTTGCGACAGTGCCGCCGCAGCTTCCGCTCTACAACGCCGCCGCCGCAACTCACTTTAGCGTTTCCTTGCTGCCGCTCCCGCGCTGTCTCATCGCCACGGGGCCGCACCAGTCCAAATCACTGCCTTCCACGTCCGAACGGGCCGGTGAAGATAGCGGCCTGGAGATGACTGAAGAGGAGCTCGCCATCGTCGAGGAAGAAGAGATGGAGGAGGAGGGCGAAAACTTGGAGCGTGGTGCCTGGGCCGGTTCTTGGGTGTGCCAAGACGACCTTGATTGGTTCTACCACACCCGACGCATCCCTGAGGGCATGATTTCTTGCCTTGCCTCCAAGGAGCTCGCTCCCTCACCTAATCCGGGTGAGTTCATCATCTTCCTTTCTCACTTCCAGCGCGGCTTCGGCCTGCTAGTGAGTGATTTCTTCCATGATTTTGTCAACATCTACGAACTCCAACCTCATCATCTTCCGACGAATGCCATTACATCCCTCTCCTCTTTCGCATCCGCCGTAGAAGGATACCTCGGATTGTGGCCCACCAAAGAGCTTTGGATCCGGTTCTTCGGTCTAAGGAGGAACGTGGTTCTGGATAAGGAGCGTGCCCCAGAGGACAAGCACCTGACCCAATATGGTGCCGCCTCCATCTCTCCCCGGAAACAATCTGTCTTCCCTCGAGTCACGAGGCTTGAATCTTGCAAGGGTTGGGCCCGGAACTTCTTCTGTGTGAGGAATGGCACAGATGAGGATCTGATCCGGCTGCGCCCCTTCGTGATGGGTCCTCCTAATCCGGCTCTGTGGGATCGGGTTTCCAAGAGACCAACTGCCTTGGCGAATCAGGTTAATAAGTGGTTCCAGGAGCTGAAGGATCTGGGGCTGCACAACGAGGATGTGATGATCACATTCGTCCGCAGCCGGATTTCCACCCTACAGAAGCGCACACACAAACTTTGCCATATGAGCTAGCGAATTGACCCCAACCGGACCTCCTCGTTCGAGTTGAACAACACTGAGATCTTCCGCCGGGTCAAGGCCCTCTTTAGGACCGACAAGGACTTTAGCGCTGACTGGGAGTGGGGGTTGGAGCATTACTGCCGGGATAAGCTTCCTCCTGCGGTAAATCTCATTACCCCATCCTTCTCTGAGTTATATCCTATGTCGGAGCATGTTGTTTATTTGATCCCTTTGCATTTTCCTTTTAGTTGTTTCTTGAGCAGGCCGGGATAAGCCTCCTCCTGCGGTAAATCTCATTACCCAATCCTTCTCCGAGTTATATCCTATGTCAGAGCATGTTGTTTATTTGATCCCTTTGCATTTTCCTTTTAGTTGTTTCTTCAGCAGACCCTTGAAGATGGCACCGAGCCTTCCCTCAAATGGGGGAAGGATCGACTTGTTTCAGATGAGGAGGAGCCGGATCAAGAAATGTTCTTGTCTACCCCTGACGCAACCAAGCGACCCTCTGGTAACTTCTTTTCCTTAAGGAATTGGCCTGACGATGAAGATGATTCCGACATTGAGGTGGTGGAGGTATTTGACCCGGTGCCCATTTCTTACGCGTTTCCGGCTTCAGCTAACCCGGCTCGGCAGATCCATGAAGATCCCCCTCTCGCTTCGAGTGAGCTGGCCCCAGCCGCGTCTAAGAAGCGGGCTACCACTTCCGTAGCTTCTTCCGGGCCTCCCAAGACAACCAAAAGGCGGAAGAAGTCCACTGACAATGTCGCCAGCAAACCTCCGACTAAGGCCATAGTTCGGAGAGCTCGGAAGCCCAAGGAGCCTCCGACCTTCGACGAGTGAGTTTATTTTTCCTTGTACCATTTTCCTCTTCAGGTTTATTTGTCTTCATGCCTCTCCCTCTGTTATATAATTTGTTATTCGTTGTTTAATTTGATAGGGCTGTCGTGGAGGTTCCCCAGAGCGGCTCCAGCATCGCTTCGCCCCTCCGGCGTACCCCATCTCCCCCTCGCGACGATGACATGCGCCCACTGAGCCCAATCCAGGAAGGCTCAGTGGCTACACCGGACCTTAGTCCACCTCGTCCAGAGGAGGGAAACCTCAGAGCAGGGGGAAGTGGCACGGCTGAGGTAGCGGATGCTCACAGCTTTTCATCGGCTCAGCCGCAACACGTCACCTCCGAGGTACCAGCAGCAGCAGCAACACCACTGCCAACACCAGCACTAGCACAAGCACCACCAGCAGCACCAACAACGACTCCTTCTGCCTCGTCCGAGTCTTCCAAGACCCGGCGAGAAGACCCCGCTAGCACCAAGGCTGCACCCAAGTCCAAATCTGCAGCTCAAGCTTCAGCCTCCCAACAACAACCCAAGGCTAAGAAAGGTTCTAGTGCCACCAAGGCAACATCAATCAAGGCTAGACAGCGCACGCTCGTGTCCATGCTACCGAAGAAAGATGCCTCCTCTGGTTTAGCTAGCAGCAAGCAACTTGCACTGCATACCAGCCCTGCTGCCGCCCAAGTTGCGAGGAGGGAGGCCCACGCCAAAGGCTTGGTCACGCCCCACATGCTTAGTGGAGAGGGCTATCCTCCGGCTCTGATCGAATATGTCAATAATTGGAACAGAGCAGAGTTTGTCAATCCCAACGACGATCTCCCATAGAAGTTTGGGCCCGCCGAATTCAGCGCACAAATGAACACAGCAACCAAGGCTATCAACATTGTTGGCCGGATGATGGAGGTACGCTAATTTATGTTTTACTTAATACACAGAATTGCTTAGAGACATATCCATTAGTCCCCGAGCCTCCGGGGGAGTAACTTGTTACTAGGCCAGATGCTCCTTAGCGAACTGGCGTAGCTCCTTAGTAGCTTAGAATATGCACACACCTAGAGTCGGGTTAAGTTCCACTTGACCCGGATTTTGTACACTTCGAATATGCACACACCTAGAGCCGGGTTAAGTTCCACTTGGCCCGGATTTTGTACACTTTGAATATGCACACACCTAGAGCCGCGTTAAGTTCCACTTGGCCCGGATTTTGTACACTTCGAATATGTACACACCTAGAGCCGGGTTAAGTTCCACTTGGCCCGGATTTTGTACACTTCGAATATGCACACACCTAGAGCCGGGTTAAGTTCCACTTGGCCTGGATTTTGTACACTTCAAATATGCACACACCTAGAGCCAAGTTAAGTTCCACTTGGCCCGGATTTTGTACACTTCGAATATGCATATAGCTGAGCCAACCTTGCTCTTTTCAGTTCACTACCAATCGTCGGAGTGCTGAGTTTCAGCGCCTCTTGGACTCACACAAGGTGCTGCGCTCGAAACATGCTTCTCTTCTTGCTGAATGCGAGAAAAAGGGTAAGTTTTCTCTTCGACTTCTCCCCCCATCTTTCTTTGTCTTTTCCCGCCGAACTAATCTGTCATTCGGATTGCACAGCCGGAATGGAGGCCGAAAACACAATTATGAGAAAAAACTTGGCCGACATAAAAGGTAATCCGCTTTGATTACTCAATTTATGTGCTCTCTCTCCTTTCTCCTGAGCTCGGCAGATATTCATACCTCGGTTCTGCCCGGTCAACAAACTGTTGCAGCATCCCTTGAAGATAGTGTGCCCGTGCCTGATATGATGCTGCATTTTCTCGAACAAGCAGGGCAACATCAGGCCGAGCTCAAGAAGAAGGATGATGAACTTGCCAAACTCCGAGCCAAGGATGATGAAGTTTACAAGCTCAAGGCTGAGATGAAAAAACTCAAAGAGCACCACAAGGCTGAGATGGACAAGGCTGGCCAAGACTTCACCAAAGAGCGAGAACGTCTTAGCCTTCAACTTTCAAAAGATCAAGAGTTGTTGAAGGAGGCCGACGTCAAGCTTGACTCGGCTAATGTTGAACTTGAGAAGCTCCGGAAGAGGCGTGCTGATTGCACCAACGAGCTGACCCGGATACATAGTCATATCTCCCGTAAACTCCTTTCCTTCAGCCCACATATATTTCTTCGGGTTAAACTCTTTTACTTATTTCACTTGTTTTGTTTTCAGGCAAATTCCCAGAGGGTGATGCCATTGCGGCTACTGCTGTTGCCAAGTTCCGCCGGCAGAGGGGTACCCCAACTGATCCTGGCTCTGAACCCATTCGTTATGACATGGAGGATCTGCTAGTCAGCCTATCCACCCGGATTGAAATTGTGAAGAACTATGGTTCGGGTCTCCTGGATGTAGCCGTCCGGATCTTCCGTGCCCTTTGGCCTGATGAGGATGTTCCAGAGGGATCCACTGCTTTGATCAACAAGCTAATGGATTGCGAGACCCAGCTCAACCTCTGGAGGGAATCCGCCGCTCGTGCTAGAGCTGATACTGTCCTCCACTTCGTGCACACGTGGTATGAAAAATTAGATCTGAAGATTCTCGAGCGCTTGCGCACCGGGTCCAAGTGGTCAAATGATCCGGATTGGCTTGCTCGGTGCATGGCTTGTGCCCACAACCTTATCCAGTTTGCCTCTGTCCATCAATGGAACGAATGACCAAGCTTCCTCGGCGCCGTTGACGACGAATATGTCGAAGATGGTTCGGATGACGAGGAAGAGGACGAAGCCTCGGATCTCGAAGATAACGAAGATGATGACGAGACTAAAGCCGGAGTTCCACCCGCTGGCGCTGAGTTACCTCCTCCTTCTGCTACTCCTTGAGCACGAAAAACACTTTGAAATTTATCAGATCGCCGGTATGCCGGGTGCAGATGTATCGATCATACTGATTATATTTTGCTACTAAGCTATTCACGCCGGATTAACTTGGTCGTAGTCCCCGAGTTTCATTTTCTTGTTTCTTCAATTTCATGGCTCGGCTCGCGTCTACCTTGATTCGGTTTTGTGACTTACGAGTCCGAGTTTCAAAAATTGACTCAACAATACTTGGAAACTTTAGGATTAGCTCAAAATAATCTAGTGTATTAAAAGTAAACGAAACATAAGGTTAGTCCGAATAACCAATGTCGGCTCGATTACGTTCTTTTCCTTAGTCGTTTATCGTGTGCTACGCAATTCCAAACTTGTTCTCTTGCTTTCCATGAAGCCAAATCTTGTTGGACAGCAGCAAGTCGAAGAGTTGAGTTTTTGGTGCTCACACACTACCAATCCGGCTTAGGCAGAAGCAACTTAAGCCAGCCGACATAAAAATAAATAACAAACACAGAAGACAACAAATATTACTAAGGCAGTCCCCGAGTTACTGCTCGAGGTGCCAAGATTTCATTGATAAACTCATTGCCAGCATACATACCGACATATGAGAAACTTGGATACACACACTTCTTTGTTAAGTGTAGAATGGACGAAGTAGGGCTACATTCCATGGACGCTTAGATTCCTCGCCAGACCTGTCTGCCTTGTTCTTCTCCTATGGTTGTGCATCAATGAGATAATAAGAGTCATTGTGCAATGCTTTGCTCACAATGAATGGCCCTTCCCATGGGGGGGATAACTTATGCATGCCAGTAGTACGTTGTACCAGCCGGAGTACCAGATCACCTTCCCAGAAGGCTCGAGGGTTTACTTTCTAGCTATGATAGCGTCGGAGATTTTGCTGATATATGGCGGATCTGGACAATGCCATTTCTCTCGCTTCTTCCAGCAGATCAACATCATTTTGCCGGGCTTCTCGCACTTCGTCTTCTGTGTATTGGGTGACCCTAGGCGAATAATGCTCTATGTCGGCTGGTAATATAACTTCTGCCCCATATACCAGAAAAAATAGCGTATAGCCTGTTGATCGATTCGGAGTTGTTCTTAAACTCCACAGTACCGCTGGTAGTTCTTCTATCCAGCACCCCGCTGATCTTTGCAGCGGCTCAATGAGCCGGGGTTTTATCCCGGATAAAACTAATCCATTGGATCTTTCCACTTGTCCGTTCGATGCGGGGTGGGCTACTGAAGCAACGTCCAGCCGGATCTTCTTATCCCAGCAGAATCGTGCAAATGCTCCTTCAACAAAATTAGTGTCATTATCTGTTATGATACTGTGAGGGTAGCCATATCTCAGGATGATATCTTTGAGGAATGTCACGGTTGTAGCTCCATCACATTTTCTTATCGGCTTTACTTCAATCCATTTTGTAAACTTGTCAACCATAACCAAGATATGGGTCAAATTTCCTCTCGCCGGCTTAAATGGACCAACCATATCCAAACACCATACAGCAAATGGCTAGGTAATTGGTATGGTCTTGAGCTCCGACATTGGCATGTGTGTCTTGGTAGCATACATCTGACAACCATAGCATTTTCTTACTAGATCCTCTTCTTGCTCCAAGGCACTTGGCCAGTAAAACCCATGCCAGAAAGCTTTTGCTACTAAGGCTCTTGATGAGGCGTGATGCCCACATTCCCCTTGATGTATATCTCGGAGGATGTCAAGCCCTTCTTCCGGGTCAACACACCGTTGCAGGACATTCGTGACACTCCTATTGTATAGCTCGGCATTGATAATCGTGTATGCCTTTGCGCGCCTCTGAATTTGCCTTGAAAGCACTTCTTCATTGGGCAAGGATCCATCCTTCAGGAACTAGAATGTGGGCAGTGCCCAAGATGGTATAGCTCGCACTGGAAACACATCCTCGTCAATTTCCATTTGATCGACCGACATAACCTCCGCCTGGTTTTTCGAAGTAGTCCCCGGGTTTCCTGAACCACTTCCCACATCAATGTCCATGGGCGCAACTTCCGACTCCAGATTTGCCGGGATATAGATTGACTCGGATTCTAGGGATGGCCTGATAGATGGCTTTCTGAGGTGCTCTAGTGCTACACCCGGTGGAATCGCTTGTCGGGTTGACCTGAGTTTCGACAGTACGTCGGCAGCCTCATTTTCCAGCCGGGGTACATGGTGAAACTCGCATCCCTCGAAGTATCCTGATATCTTCTGCACATGAAATCTGTACAATGCCATGTTTGCATCCAAAGCATCCCATTGCCCTGAGACTTGCTGAACTACCAGATCCGAGTCACCAAAGCACTGGATCCAACGTATTCCAATTTCCTTTGCCACTTTGAGCCCATGCACAAGTGCTTCATACTCTGCAACATTGTTTGATGCTGCGAAGTGGATCTGCAGCACATACTTCAGCTGGTCTTTCTTGGGTGAGGTAAGCACAACTCTGGCGCCTAACCCGGTTTTCGGTTCTGATCCGTCAAAATGCATTTTCCAGTAATTCGGATCTGGCAATGGTGGCTCGTATTGCATCTCGGCCCAATCCACGAAAAAGTCGGCCAGAGCCTGAGACTTGATCGCATCTCTCCTGTCATATTGTGGAGCATAAGGGGCTATCTCGATTGCCCATTTTGTGATCCAGCCGCTTGCATCCTTGTTTCTCATTATCTCTGATATGGGGGCTTCACATATCACTTTTATGGGGTGCTCTTCAAAATAATGCTTTAGCTTCTTAGCCGCCATATACATACCATATGCCATCTTCTAATAGTGAGGGTAGTTTTGTTTTGACGCTGATAATACCTCACTCAGGTAGTAGACTGGCCTTTGCACCGACTTGCCCTCTTCATTGCGCTCTACCACTACTACTGCACTTACAACTCGATTGGTTGCGGCTATGTAGAGCAACATTGGCTCTTTTGATAGTGGAGAGGCTAACACTGGTGCAGTGGCTAACATTTTATTTAACTGGATGAAGGCTTCACTGGCCTGTGGCGTCCATACGAACTTGTCCGACTTTTTCATTAGTTGATAGAGAGGCAGTGCCTTTTCTCCCAACCGACACACAAACCGACTTAAGGATGCCAGACAACCAGTGAACTTCTAGACATTGTTAAGGCACTTCGGCAATTCCATTCGCTCTATGGCTCGGATTTTAGTTGGGTTAGCTTCGATACCTCGGCTAGAGACAAGAAATCCGAGTAACTTTCCAGCCAGGACACCGAAGATACACTTCTCCCGGTTAAGCTTCATTCGGAACCTCCTTAGGTTCACGAATGTTTTCCTGATATCATCAAGGAGCGTTTTGCTTTCCTTGGTTTTATAACCACATCGTCCACATACACTTGCACATTTCGACCAATTTGATCGTGTAAACATTTTTGCATACATCTTTGGTACGTTGCCCCTGCATTACGTAAACCGATAGGCATGGTGCGATAGCAATAAGCCCCGTACGGGGTAATAAACGCAGTCTTTATTTGATCATTCGGGTTCAGAGGTATCTGGTGGAAACCAGAATATGCGTCTATGAATGACAATAACTCACACCCAGCAGTAGAATCTATGACCTGATCTATCCTTGGCAGTGGGAATGGATCTTGTGGGCACGCCTTATTCAAGTTCGTGTAATAGATGCACATACGCCAAACCACTGCCACATTCGGATCATCTTTCTTCTTTTCCACCAGCACCGGATTAGACAGCCAATCCGGGTAAAGCACTTCCATGATGAACCTGGCTGCGAGGAGCCGAGCTATCTCATCTCCAATGACTTTTATCCTATCTTCGGCGAAGCGGCGGAGAGGTTGCTTCACCGGCTTTGCTCCGGGTCTCACATTTAAAGAGTGCTCGGCCAACTCCCGCGGAACACCTTGCAAGTCCTGTGTGGACCAAGAAAAGATATCCCGATTCTCACGGAGGAAGTGGATGAGCTCGCCTTCCTATTTCTCATTTAAACCGTCACCAATTGTTACGGTGTGCTCTGGGAACAGATCATCAACATGTACTTTCTTTGTATCCATTGCTGCTTTAAATGAGACACTTTCATGCGGGTTACTCAGCGCCAGCATATACTGTTGCATGGACTAAGCCAATGCTGCTACTTCCTGGATCTTTCTCTTTTCTAGTGCAATCACGAGTGACTCGGCCAGTTTAGACCCGGCTGATGCACACTCAATGGAACGTCGAAAATCCCCAGCTATGGTAATTACTCCATTTGGCCCAGGCAACTTCATCTTCAGGTAACTGATGTGAGTACTTGCCATGAATTTGTTTAGGGCTGGCCTGCCGAGTAACGCGTGATATGCGCTTTCTAAGTTCACAACCTCAAACTCCAAATTCTCTGTTCGGCAGTTATCTCTTGTGCCGAATAATACGTGAACCCAGACATTGCCAATGGGTTCACAGGAGATACCAGGCACAATGCCATGGAAAGTTGTCCTTGTAGCTAGGAGCATGTTCTCCGAGATACCCAACTTGCTCATTGTATCCACGTACATGATATTGATGCTGCTGCCATTGTCAATCAGCACCTTAGAGAACCTCACATTGATATTTGGCCTGATGAACGTTGGGTCCAGCACTAATGCATACGAACCAGGACTCGGCATGAGCTTGGGATGGTCCTTGATACTCCAGGTAATTTCCTGATCTGACCAAGGCATATACCTCGTCACTGTCGGCATAACCGCATTCACTTCCATATGTCGGTGTTGCAAGCTCTTTCTATCCGTTTCGTCCGTGGTAAACACACAGTAACTCTGGTGATGCTCTCTGTATTCATTTATCCCCTAATTGCCGGGATACCTTTGATCTGCCTGATGCTGATTTTCCACCTGATGTACTGCATCCCTTCTTTCATGATTATCATACCTCAGCGGAGGTGGTGGTAACATTAACTGTTGCGTATTTACTCCGGAGAGCAACTACTGCCGAGGTAACTCCTGTCGAGGTTGATCGTTCCGAGGTGCCTGAGCATTCCCCGAGTCACTTTGCTATATCTTCCTCATCCACTCACATTGCCGGGTTGTATGACCCGTTGGGTTACTTGGATTTGGCGTGTGAAATTCGCATGGCTGATCCAGCATTGCCTCATACGTATACCTCGGCCGGTCTTTCTTTTCTTTCCACTGTCTCTTTTTCTCGGGCGTCAAGGTTTTCTTGCCATCATTTCTTGGTCTCCATTGTTGCCCTCCAGTTTTTTGACGCTGATTACTCCCTGCTCCGGGTTGATCTTGATTTACAGCAGCAACTTGTTGCAAACTGTACCTGTAATCCGGTCTATCATCTCTTCTCTTACCCCGGTAATCATTTCGTCAGGATGATCTGGCTCCATCTCGCTGGTAGTACTTCTCATTTGACTCGTTTGACATAAGCCGGGGTTGAGTCGGATCACCCAAAGCATACGAATTAGCAATCCAGATTGTTTTTGCCAGCATAGTTAGCATATCCCTTTGTAACCTTTGCCACAGCATGCTTGCATATCTACACCCTTGTGCAAACCAAGCTATGGCCTGAGACTCAATCATGCCTTCACATGAGTTTCTCACGTTGCACTAGCGAGTTAGGAACTCCCGATCTGTTTCATTTGGTCTCTGCTTGCACATTGCTAAGGTTTGTGGCCTATTCGGCCTCTGATACGTGCTCGAGAAGTTACTGACGAACATTTTCTCAAAATTGATCCAGCAGTTGATACTACCGGGTGGTAAATTGCTTAACCATACCCTTGCTGGCCCCTCCAACATTTGAGGTATGTATCTCACGGCCCATCTCAAATTGCCTGTCGCAATTTTCACTGCCATTGCGTAGTTGATTAACCAATCCTCTGGCTTGGTGCTGCCATCATATGTTTTCGTGCCTCTAGATAACTAGAAGTTTGGTACCGGAGGCTCTTTCACGATTCGGGGCCCAAAGCACGCTGGACCCGGAGGACCTTGCCCCTCAATTAGCTCCGACCTATAGAGCCGATCCAGCTTCAGCCTGACGTCATCCTGGAGCAAGTTCCTGCTTCCCAACCTTGACCCTATCACATGATGATCCGACCTATGGTATCCTGAGTTCACCATTTCCGAATCACCGTCATTGTATCTGTCTTGCTCTTGTTGAGCACAATTGTGCCGCATACCCTGGCCGGCATTCTTCTCTTGCCGAGGTACATTCCGCTGCTGCTGTTGCCGAGGTAGGTTCTGCCCTGCACCCGCCAAGTTACGCTGTCCGGCATTGCCGTTTTCAGCATTTCTCTGACCGGCATTGCCTTGGTCACGGTTACCTCGGCCAGCCTCACCTCGGCTGACACTTTGTCGATCCTCATTTCCTTGCACTGCCTTTCCTTTCCCTGCCCTTGCCGGGTCATATGGGACTATCTGTTTGTTTCTCCTTGCCAAGGTTACCACTTCCTCTCTTCTAGGGCCATCATGAGGGGACGATGCAGCCCCAGAAGATTTCTCCGGGTTACCCACTACCGAGTAAATGACCTTGTAAGCCCCTTCTCTCGCTGGGTTGTCCCTCAGCAACTCCTCACTCTGTCTGTTAGCGATTCGCACTAACTAATTGACCCTCTCTTGCTGTCTTTGTCGGGCTTCACCCGTCAAACCTTCTAACTCGGATGCAGCTGCATCTGCTGCTCTGAGGTTCTTTGCCGGGGTGCTGTATTTCGGTAGCCCCATGGACAAAATGTTCTCTGATTCCTCAACTCTAGTCTCACCCTCTTTGTTCATTTCACTAATGAGGTTTCTCCCTTTTACTTTTACAGCATCTACCTTATTTGCTCTTGCATACTCGCGCAGCGTCATGTTCAACGACTGCTGAGCCGTGGCTATCTTTTTCGCACCCTCCAGTATTTTCTGCCTAGTTTCCTCTAACTCAGCCTGTGCCTGACCCGGATCTACCACAGGTGCTATGGGGCTTGCCAAGCTATCTATTGCCTGCTGCAGCACATTCTCTAGCCTCTCTAGCGGAGGACCTCTACTTTTCCTGGGCGCCTTGGGTGTTACCTCTGGATCTGGTGCCGGGTCTTTGCTCGCGCCAATGTCAGACACTGTCATCATCACCTCAGCGCGGTTATGGGAGCGAGCGATATATGCACTGTAAGCCGCACTAAGGGGTGGCTCGCCTCCTTCGACGACGTGCTGCGGGTGAACGCATGACACATCGATGCCGACGTAGATCCTGTGGGCACCAAGCTTGACGAAGACGCCATTGCGCAGTGGAGGTCGCTTGCCGAAGCTACCAGCATTGTCGCTGACATAGTCCAGCGCTCCAAAGCGATGAACGAGTCCAGAGACGATGCGCTCGCCATTGCCGATGATGCTTCCTGTCCGGATCTTCACTCCTGCTAGCGCCGCTAGCCCAACGGTGGGCGCCAACTGTCGTGGTGGTGTCACGGCAGATGCCATGGATAGGCTAAAGGTGGGGCCAATATGCACTAGAGGAATCCAGGGAGGGATAGTGTGGTGATTCCACACACATATGCTTTGTATTCTCCACGTTCACTAGGTTTACAGATGCTCCTTGAGCTGTACTGGGGAGAGGAGGAAGAAGAAGCTCTCTTACTCTCGCCACAACCTATCACCCAACGAACAAACTACTCACCCGTCAGCCCACCCCAACTACAAAGGCCCTAGCGCCCCTTATAAAGGGGAGGCTAGGTCTCCAGTTAGGGCATACGTGGAGGCACCCAAAATAGCAAACCGACCGGGTCTCCTTTTGCCATCGTAAGCCATGCAGAGGGTACATAAGCCTCTGCGGTGCCACCGTCAGCCGCCATAGGCTGCGTCACCTTTGTATGCCACGCCTCGCTGGTCCCTCCCTCTGTTCGCTTCGCTCACGCTCCAGCGCACAGAGACCACCTTTTGACCAGCAAGATACATTCCTTCTCTTGCCAGCCTGGTATAACCCGGCCCCGTGGGTACCTGCATACAAGTTACAAATAGCCCGCCGGCATACGACATACGTCAGCCGGGACACAGTTAGGTGGATATCCTCCGGTCCGGGTTACTCCGTAAGTCGGCCTGCCTTGAGGTGACCCGGCCAGCTTTCGCTTTGACCTTGCCATACCTCGGCTAACTCGGCCTTTATACCGCGGTGTTACCCTACCCGGGGGTATTGATGCACTCGAATTTCAACGTAGAGCTCGTTGGGAACCCCAAGAGGAAGGTATGATGAGCACAGCAGTAAGTTTTCCCTCAGTTATGAAACCAAGGTTTAATCGAACCAGTAGGAGCAAGGAAACACCCCAAAGGTGTTACTAGCTGAGCTTTGGCAGGGCGCACTACCGGTGCTAGTAGCAACGTGGAGACCTGCACAACACAACCACAGAAATTTGTCCCTAACTTGCGATGAGGTTGTCAATCTCACCGTGTTTTGCGGAAAACAAAGGATTAAACGGATCGAATGGAAAGAAGTAAAAGTTTGCAGAAAGTAAACACAAAGCAGAAACAGTTTATAGATTGTATGTAAAGAAAAAGGACCGGGATCCATAGTTCACTAGAGGTGGCTCTCCTTAGATAAATAACATGCTGGGTGAACAAATTACAGCGGGGCAATTGACAAACACCGAGAAAGCAATACATGCATATACTAATCATCTTGACTCCTCTGAGACTTGATTGGGCATTACAACATAATACATAGACCGCCATCCAACTGCATCTATGACTAATAATCCACTTTCAGGTTATCATCCGAACCCCCTCCAGTATTAAGTTGCAAGCAACAGATTATTGCTTTACGAACTGCGTGTAAAGTAAACAATATGATTGTTCTATGAACAAAGGATTGTTGTTTTCTCCCTAGTAGCAACAGCACATCTAGTACCTTAGAGATTTCTGTCACTTCCCCAGATTACTAGAGGCATGAACCCACTATCGACCATAAATACTAACTCTTGGAGTTGCTAGCATCTACTTGGCCAAGATAGCTACTAACAACGGAAAGCATGCAAGATCTCAAATAACAAAGACATGATAGAATCAATAATCAATCTGAAATAGCATCTCAATGTCCATCGGATCCCCGCAAACACAACATGTATGGATTACAAATAGATGATCTTGATCATGAACGGAGCTCACAAGATCTAAACATGTAAGCACAAAGGAGGACAAACCAGCCATCTAGCTACTACATGGATCCGTAGTCCAAGGATGAACTACTCACGCATCACACCGGAGGCTTGCATGGTGATGAAGAAGGCCTCCAGGGTGAAATCCCCTCTCCGGCAGGGTGCCAGGAAGAGCTTCAGATCCCTCCTGATCTATGGATGGAGATGCGGCGGCTATAGACTCTTTCGTGGATTTTTGATCGGGTACTTAGGGTTTTCGTCTCGAGGGCATCTTATAGTCGGAAGGGGAGGCCGAGGGGGTGCCAGGGCTGGCCTCACCACCCCCTGGCGTGGGCCAGGCTAGGCCGCACGGCCAGGTGGTGAGGTGGCCCCCTAGTCCCTCTCTGTCTCGTATTCTGGCACTTGATCACTTCCGGAAAATAGGCACTTTGGCTTTTGTCCCATCCAATTCCGAGAATATTCATTTTCTGACTTTCCTGGAACCAAAAATAGCAGAAAATAGGCAGTTGGCACTGTGGCTCTTGTTAATAGGTTAGTCCAAGAAATCATATGAAAAGTACTCCAAAGTTGGAACAAAACACAAGAAAGTGGATAAAACTAAGCATGGAACATAAAAAATTATAGATACATTTACAATGTATCAACATCCCCAAGCTTAACTCCTGCTCGTCCTCGAGTATGTAAGTGATAAAAAGAAAGAATAATTTTTGAGGTGACATGCACCATCAAAGACTTGATCAAAGTATTTGCAAAAACATCCAAAGCTGGGATCAAAGTACTTCAATCATAACATGAAAGACAAAATTCTAGCAATAAGCAAAGAAACTATGATGCAACATGAAAAGGCACAAACAAAAGATTCATGAATAACAATGCTTTGCAAGACGTTTATTTGTTTCACATAAAGAAAACATAGCATAATAGTATTCAGCTTGTCCCTCAATAGAGTAGCAAATATAAATGCATAGGACACCTTCAAAGTTCATAAGAGTGACTAGATACAATAGTTTAAAACAAGCAATATCAATTTATGCATCAATCAACTAGTCTTGGGACAATGCACATAGAACTAAGAATGGCCACTATGCTCTCAAAGTAGGTGCATAAAGATAGAAGGTGGAGACTCAATATAATGGTGAAAGAAAAGCCTTTTGTAAAGGAAGTAGGGATTCAAGTCTCATAAAGAGCTTCCAAAAATTATGGTACTTGTAGATTTTAGCTCTCATTGCCCCTATCATAAGCATCTTGAAGGTGATTAAGGTTAAAGTGACACAACTAAGAGGATACGCTTGACAAGTTATAAACCGAAATCTCATGCCCCTTACTTACGAAGACCGATCCTCATGCTACTCAACTTCAGTCACGAGTAAGCTCTTGTCATTGTAAGTATATGTGTATCATTAAGAACCGCCAACGGGGTACCCCTTGCACATGATACGGGAGCTTTCCCATAACCAAAATGACAAGGCAAGCAGACAATGAGCATCTCAGCGATCTTTTTATTTGCTATCTGCATAGGTTTTTATTGAGGATGCTTCATAGAGTGCTCATTATGGTGATGCTGCAAGTTTCCACCATGATTAGGCATGGCTTAGGCTAGCGGCCCAGGCGTTTCTCTAACACACATACAAACTCCATGATCTTACAAGTTCCACTTTTATTTCACACCGCCGGGATCCGTAAGCAAAAGAACATGATATCAACGGGGTACAAAGTACAAGTGCAATGTTGAAAGCGTTCCCCATGAAACATGGTTCTGCTAATTTCAACTTATAAAGTGCAAGCATATATGCAACAAAGAAGAACCCAATGGTTCAAGTTTATTAGAGGCAAAAGGTAAAGTGTGCCATCAAGTTCGTGAGAGCTTTAATCACTAGTTTTCTCATAACAAGTGGAAGGTAAACAAAAGCATGAATATACTTGGAATAGAACATGCTAGTAGGTAGTTATGGTGGACTCTTTGGAATAACTTGGTTTAGGGAGTTGGATGCATGAGTGGAACTCATACTTTGTTGTGGAGGCTAGCAAAAGACTGGGAGCGACAAACTAAGAGAGCAATAATGGCCATAATCATGCAGAGCGACAAAACATCATTGATCAAAGCATAAAATGATACTACAAGTTGAAAACTAAAGGATCATAAAGGTTATGGTGACTTTGGATAGTCATAACATGGTGTGAGCATGCGCCAAGTCAACCCAAATAAAGCATCAAAGGAGAATACCACTATACCATGCTTTAATATGCTAAAACAACGCATGATTCATCCAAGGCACATTAAGAAATCTAAATTGTTTATAACAAGTCATGCTACAGCAAAGAATACTAAGCATAAAGCCAAAACAATATCAAGCATGGCATGACAAAGCATAGGCCACAGTAAAAAACAAGCTATTTTTACCACATAAGTATGAACTTTCCTACTCTTTTCCAAACCAAACCAAACTATTTGCAAACCAAAGTATGAAAGAGGGGGTCCAACCAATTTATTCAGAAAACTAAGCAACCAAGAAAACTAAAAACCAAAACAAAAACGAAAAAGAAGACGCTCCAAGAAAAACATAATTGTGCATGAAACAATAAAAATGAAGCGTTTGGAAGAAACCTGGGATTTTAATTGATGAAGGAGGGGATGCCTTGGGCATCCCCAAGCTTTGACGCTTATAATTCTTGGATATTTCTTGGGGTGACAAGCGTGGCATCCCCAAGCTTGAGCTTTAGTCCATCATTTATCTCATTACTCATTCCTTCCATACACCTAAAATTTTTCCTTCATACAAACCTTCACACAATCTCATTAGCAACATTAGTGCACTCAAGATAAATAAGTCTCAAGGTTCAGTTCTAACACCAAATAAACTTCCATTAGAACACTAGCTACTGTAGCACTTCCCTCAAAAATCTCAATTCCCCAAAAGAACTCAAGAAGGAACTAACAAGAAGCAGATGCAGAAAATGGCAGAAATCTGTCAAAACAGACCAGTAGGTAAATACGAATTTTTTCGAAGACCTTCTGTTGATTAAATTAAAAAGTTCTGAACTAACGAAAGTTAGCTAACAACCTGGGGCAGAAGCACAAACAATTACAGCTCAATCCGACATACATAGCTCTCTCACGAATTTTTACGGTGAAGGACAGAGATCTGTTTCGGGACAGCAACTTTCCCAATCATTACTTCTCTCTCATTAGAGGTTACTATTGGCACAAAAAGCAAATAAAAAGGATAAGGAGAGGTTATTACAGAGGTAATAACTTCCAAGACTCATCTAAAACTCTTGGGTTATCTCCCAACAAGTACTTTTCTTTAACGCCTTTAAGTTAGGCATAAGAAGCAAAGAAAGAATCAAGTGTTCTCAAATGAAGAAGCATTAAGACCAAATTTTGTTTTCATAGGAGAAGCAAAAGAAATATTTTCTCTCTTTTTAGGGAAGTGTTCTATACCTTTATTGAGCGGGAGTTGATATTTAATGGTGCCTTCTTTCATATCAATGATGGCACCAACAGTTTTAAGAAAAGGTCTTCCCAAAGTAATAGGACAAGAAGCATTGTATTCAACATCCAAAACATAGAAATCAACAAGGACATAGGAATCGTTAACCATAATAAGAACATCATTAAGACTCCTCATGAGTTTCTTTTTAGCATTAGCATCAAGTGGGACATTCAAATAACAATCTTCAAGTGGAGGCAAATCAAGCATATCATAAATCCTTCTAGGCATAATAGAAACACTACTATCAAGATCACACAAAGCTTTGAAATCAAAGTCATTCACTTTCATATTAATGATGGGTTCCCAGCCATCTTCTTGCTTTATAGGAATAGAAGCTTTATGTTTCATCTTTTCTTCTTTAATCTTTATGAGAGCATCAGTAATGTGTTTTGTAAAAGCCATGTTCACAGCACTAGTGTTAGGACTTTTAGCAAGCTTTTGTAGGAACTTAATAACTTCAAAGATATTGCAACCATCAAGATCAAAATCAACTTTATCATCTAAAGTAGTAGAACTATTACTAGCCTCAACACTAGTGGTGGTAATAGTAGAAACACTAATGTTTCTAGCAATTTCATCTTCTCTTTCCCACTTAGCATGTAATTCAGCTAATAGTCTAACATTTTCATCAATTCTTACTTGTATGGCATTAGTAGCAGCAAAGGGATTCTCATTAGTTTCAGGTTTAGCAGCCATTTTATTCAAAGTAGATTGAGCTTCAGCCAAAGATGCTATATTTCTTTCAGCATTAGAGAGTTTTTCCTCAATAGTTTTATTGAAAGCAGTTTGTTTACTAATAAACTCTTTAAGCATAACTTCAAGTTCAGAGGGAGAACTCCTATTATTGTTGTAAGAATTTCCATAAGCATTACCATTGTTGGGAGGGTATGGCTTATAATTGTTGTTACCAAAATTGTTCCTATAAGCATTATTACCATAAGCATTGTTGCCAAAGTTGTTATTTCTTATGAAGTTCACATCAACTTGCTCTTATTGAGCAACCAAAGAGGCTAAAGGAACATTATTTGGATCAATATGGGCTTTCCCATTAACAAGCATAGACATAATAATATCAATTTTATCACTCAAGGAGGAAGTTTCCTCAACAAATTTACCTTCTTACCTTGTGGAGCTCTCTCAGTATGCCACTCAAAATAATTAACCATCATATTGTCCAAAAGTTTTGTTGCAGCGCCCAAAGTGATGGTCATAAAGGTACCTCCAGCAGCTGAATCCAATAGGTTCCTTGAAGAATAGTTCAATCCTGCATAAAAAGTTTGGATGATCATCCAAGCAGTCAGTCCATGAGTGGGACAATTCTTTACCAAAGATTTCATTCTTTCCCAAGCTTGAGCAACATGCTCATTATCAAGTTGTTTAAACTTCATTATTTCACTTCTCATGGATATAATCTTAGCAGGAGGATAGTATTTTCCAATAAAAGCATCTTTGTACTTAGTCCAAGAACCAATACTATTCCTAGTTAAGGAATTCAACCATTCTTTAGCTTTTCCTCCCAAAGAGAAAGGAAACAATTTCAGTTTAATAATATCACCATCTATATCCCTATGCCTTTGAATCTCACAAAGTTCAACAAAGTTATTTAGATGGGAAGCAGCATCTTCATTACCAATACCAGAAAATTGCTCTCTCATAACAAGATTGAGTAAAGCAGGTTTTATCTCAAAGAAAGTATTTTCAGCCACAGATGGAGCAATAGGTGTGCTCATAAAATCATTGTTGTTGGTGCTAGTGAAGTCACACAACTTAGTGTTTTCAAGAGTAGTCCTTTTTTTGGGTTTTCAAATAAGAAAGCAAACTTGTAAAACTAATTTTTTTGTGTTTTTTTTGAAGAACCAAACAAGCAAACAAAGTGAAAAGAAAACTAAGCAAAACAAAAACAACAAAGTAAAGAGATTGGTTATGATGGACTCCCCTTGTGAAGATGTCCTTGACTCCCCGGCAACGGCGCCGGAAAAGATCTTGATGCACTCGACTTTCAACGTAGAGCTTGTTGGGAACCCCAAGAGGAAGGTATGATGAGCACAGCAGTAAGTTTTTCCTCAGTTATGAAACCAAGGTTTAATCGAACCAGTAGGAGCAAGGAAACACCCCAAAGGTGTTACTAGCTGAGCTTTGGCAGGGCGCACTACCGGTGCTAGTAGCAATGTGGAGACCTGCACAACACAACCACAGAACTTTGTCCCCAACTTGCGATGAGGTTGTCAATCTCACCGTGTTTTGCGGAAAACAAAGGATTAAACGTATCGAATGGAAAGAAGTAAAAGTTTGCAGAAAGTAAACACAAAGCAGAAATAGTTTATAGATTGTATGTAAAGAAAAAGGACCAGGATCCATAGTTCACTAGAGGTGGCTCTCAGATAAATAACATGCTGGGTGAACAAATTACAGCGGGGCAATTGACAAACACCGAGAAAGCAATACATGCATATACTAATCATCTTGACTCCTCTGAGACTTGATTGGGCATTACAACATAATACATAGACCACCATCCAACTGCATCTATGACTAATAATCCACCTGCAGGTTATCATCCGAACCTCCTCCAGTATTAAGTTGCAAGCAACAGATTATTGCTTTACGAACTGCGTGTAAAGTAAACAATACGATTGTTCTATGAACAAAGGATTGTTGTTTTCTCCCTAGTAGCAATAGCACATCTAGTACCTTAGAGATTTCTGTCACTTCCCCAGATTACCAGAGGCATGAACCCACTATCGAGCATAAATACTAACTCTTGGAGTTGCTAGCATCTACTTGGCCAAGATAGCTACTAACAACGGAAAGCATGCAAGATCTCAAATAACAAAGACATGATAGAATCAATAATCAATCTGAAATAGTATCTCAATATCCATCGGATCCCCGCAAACACAACATGTATGGATTACAAATAGATGATCTTGATCATGAACGGAGCTCACAAGATCTAAACATGAAAGCACAAAGGTGGAGAAACCAGCCATCTAGCTACTACATGGATCCGTAGTCCAAGGATGAACTACTCACGCATCACACCGGAGGCTTGCATGGTGATGAAGAAGGCCTCCAGGGTGAATTCCCCTCTCCGGCAGGGTGCCGGGAAGAGCTTCAGATCCCTCCCGGTCTAGGGATGGAGATGACGGCGGCTATAGACTCTTTCGAGGATTTTTGATCGGGTACTTAGGGTTTTCGTCCCGAGGGCATATTATAGTCGGAAGGGGAGGCCGAGGGGGTGCCAGGGCTGGCCTCACCACCCCCTGGCGCAGGCTAGGCTAGGCCGCGCGGCCAGGTGGTGTGGTGGCCCCATGGTCCCTCTCCGTCTCGTATTCTGGCACTTGATCACTTCCGGAAAAATAGGCACTTTGGCTTTTGTCCCGTCCAATTCCGAGAATATTCATTTTCGGACTTTCCTGGAACCAATAACAGCAGAAAACAGGCAGCTGGCACTATGGCTCTTGTTAATAGGTTAGTCCAAGAAATCATATGAAAATTACTCCAAAGTTGGAACAAAACACAAGAAAGTGGATAAAACCAAGCATGGAACATCAAAAATTATAGATACATTTACAATGTATCAGGTATCCCCCCAACAGATATACCGTTGGATTCAAAAAATGCGTAGGATTTATCTACGAAATAAAACATACCTTTTGCCGAAGCTTTTGTGTTTAAAAATTAAAACCCCTAAATGAAGTAATTTAATCATAGAAAATGTTTTGTTTATTATTTTTGAGCAAATGATAGGTTTCTAGGAACATTTTGAGTAACACTACAATACCATACAGTAAGTTTTCAGTGTTGAACATTAGAACTTGTTTAATACTACAAGTTTGTCAATTTGGGAATAATAGACATAACAGATGATTTTAAAATATCAAATGAATCTTCCGCTCCACATGTCTTTGTGTTGTGAAGCTTTTAAAAAAGGGTGGTCATGGTGCTTTGCATGGCATGCATGAGCATAGTAGTTTTGCTTTGTACCTATTGTTGATTGTGTGATTTCGACATGTAGATTGTCCGGAGTGCAACCCTTGTGACTACGGGGACAATGTTCCAAGCAACTGTACACAAGGAAAGTTCATTACATAAATGTCCTACTATTTTCTTAAACACTTAGAGGTTTTACTAGATTGCACTGGTAGGAATGTTATGGTACTATTGCTATGCTATACAACCTAGATATGGTAGCCATATGACTTCCTGAATGATGAGTAGAAAACAATGTAGGTGTTGATTGCTTAGCCCTGCTGTAGAATTCGTGGATGGGA
The DNA here is from genome assembly GCA_910589775.1 of Avena eriantha. Lineage (NCBI taxonomy): Eukaryota > Viridiplantae > Streptophyta > Magnoliopsida > Poales > Poaceae > Avena > Avena eriantha. Next base: position 164,151,069 of record OU342746.1, on the reverse strand, counting down.
TATTATCAATAAGTTTGAGATACAAAAAGGATGGTTTATTGTACTCTTAGGGAAAACAAATTAACAAAATGAACCACCTAGGTGAATGGTATTGATATTTTTGGTGGAGTGCCAATCAGGAAGTCAGCCCTATCAACGGCTGGCCCATGTCGTATGTGCACACGCGGAAAGCATCCAGGCTTAAAGGTATTTGGCGGTGTTCTTGTCCACAAGGTTCCATGTACAACCACTTGTCATATGGGCTCTGTCGTGACTAACTAAGTTGTGAGAACTCAACCCGGCGTGACAGAAGGTGGTAGTTTAGTGTAGGTGTAACGAGTCCGTTGTGTTTGAGGGACTACTTCTGAAAAGTTGTGTCCTAGTCATCTCCCGACCATGCCACATCTGGGTGGTACGTGTGCGGGGGTTGATTGGGTCTTGTGGGTAAAGTGTACAAACCTCGCGAGAGTGTCAAATCTAAGTACTTATCCGTGTCCCTAGTTACGGACAATTTTGAGCGACTAGACTTGAAGCAGTTCAAGAAATTTCATCATTCCAATTTCTTTAATTAAAATTGAAGGGTGAACATGGGTAGGAGGGTTCACCGGTATCTATCGGTGGTATCCAGGTCCACTGCTGTCAATCAGTGGTACCGCTTAATTTGATTGAAAAACAAAGTTTATCAAATGATAGGATAAAACCTCTGCTTTATGCAAAAGTCAGCCAAGCCCCACATAGCCAAATATGCATATACAGTGTAGATTGAGATTTAAGTCCACCATGAATAATGAACTTGCCAATACATTCAAAGTATTGACTATTCATGGCTGCAACCTTTCATGTTGCAGGATACTCTGATGATGAGTGAGGTACGAAGTAGGGTCGTGAGTCTTCACTCAACATGCTTCGCCTATGGCATTTTGAATGGATGCTCCTTATCTTTTATTGTCTTCCTCTATTGAACTTTGATTTTGAGGAGCTAGCCCTTCTGCTATGCAACTTGTATAAGACTATGTTATTTTATATCTGGATTTGTGCGATGTAATAGAAATTTGACATGTGTTATCATGATACTCCATTCCTGAACTATGTGCTAGTGAGTCGATCCAGGGACTAGCACTATATAGCACATCGATTTGTATCCCTACCGGGTCAGGTCACTTCAGGTTTAGGAAACGAACACGCATGTAGTGACTCTAGTGGATCAATATGGTTTAGGAACAGAACACGCATGCAATGACTCAAGTGGATCAATGTGGTTTAGGAAAAGAACACACATGCAATGCCACCAGTGGATCAATGTGGTTGAGGAAAAGAACACACATAAATGTCACTAATGGATCAATGTGGTTTAGGAAAAGAACACACATGCAATGACTCCAGTGGATCAAAATGGTTTAGGAAAAGAACACACATGCAATGTCACCAGTGGATCAATGTGGTTTAGGAAAAGAACACACATGAAGTGACTCTAGTGGATCCATGTGGTTTGCCGGGATAGTTTCGTTGTGTCAGAATATTAACGGAGATTGAATTGTTAATGTGTTCATTAACTGAAGTGTTCATTAGATGAAATACTCATCAAATGAATTGTTCATTAAATGAAGTATTCATTAATTCAGTGACATTAAATCAAGTGAATTAAAAGTGGTTTTAATAAAGAGACTCTTGATTTTTGAGTGGACAATAAATGGAAGAAAGTGGAGAGACAATTTGTGTGAGTGGAGAGTCCACCCACATAATTGGGGGAGAGGTGGGGCAGCACCATGGCTGTGCGCCATGCCCCCTTGGGCTACCCCCCTCACCCATAAAAGGCCTCCCTCCTCCCCTCTCTTCCACACACACTCACCTCTCCTCTCATATGCCCTTTGGTTGGCATCTTCCTCCCCTTATACCTTGTCAATTACCATGAGCGAGGTTCTTAGGTGAAACCTTGCTCAAGATCTTCTCGACCACCATAATCACCATGTCGTAGTGTTGGCGGAGTTCCCAAAGATCCCCTACTTCCGCTGCCGAGCTAGAGCGAGGGACGGAAGTCGTCAACACACCGTACGTGTGAACGATTACGGAGGTGCTACACGTGTGGTACTGTCATCGCATCCTTTAGGACAGTCATGTACACTCTACAACAGCCACGTTTTTTTGCGGGAACGTTATCCCGCTTTACGGTCTTCGAGGGTAAGTCCATCTGAAACCGTTACATGTATCTTCTAGATATGATCTTGGTGGTTGTAACCGTACGTTTTTTTAATTTTTCATGCAACGAACCCCATCAATTATGTTATTGCTATGCACATCGTTTACAACTTGCCCTTGTTGGTGCAGCAAAAGATGTGGTTCTTGTGACCCAATCTTTTCAGAAGCTTCTATTTATCATAAACACAGTTGACTCCTCTTCAAAACGCCATAATGAGCTACATGATTCCCAAGGGGATGAGATTGCTCGTTTGCTAGCTATTGATCAGATTAAGACTGGTCAAGGAGCCAATCAGATTCGATCCTTCAAGCTATCGGGAGAGACTAGATGGGGTTTCCATTTAGGTTTTGTATCTAGTCTTATGGACTTCTTTAATTCTGTAAGAACTGTTTTAGAAAAATTAGGTGGTGATTCCACGTCAGGAGCAAACTGAGCTGATAGAGATACTATATTCACCTACTTGACCTCCTTTGAGTTTGTATTTATCCTATTCATGATGAGAGGAATATTGGAAACAAGTGAAGATCTTGGCAAGGCTTTACAGAAGAAGACTCAGGACATAGTTAATGTACTTCGGCTAGTGAATTCAATAGCAATACTTCTAGAAGAGATGAGATCGGATGAAGGACGTGAACCATTCATTTTGACTATTATTGAGTTCTGCGTGGAGCATAACATCGATATTCCCGACATGGAGGTGACATACATTTTACAGGGTGGACGTCAAGTCATCAACCAGATCATTTTACTACTGAAAGGTATTTACGAGTGGAGATATATGAGCAAAAATTGCTAGCCAACTCATTGAATTGAATCTTAGGTTCAACGAGAAAGTGATGGACCTCTTATCTATTAGTGTTACACTCATATCAAGACATGGATTTGCATCTTTTAATGCTAAAGAAATATGTTTGATGGTGGAGAAATATTATCCTGATGATTTCAAGAGAGGTATGCATTAGAGCTTCAGCTGAACCGTTTTATTTGTGGATGCCAAACATAGTAAAGAATTGAGAAAGCCTGTAACCATTACTTTTTTTATGTCGCTGCCTTGTTGAGACATGACGAGACAAAAACTATAATTGGCTTGACAGGTTATACATGTTATTCTCTCCGTTTCCACTGCAAGTGCTAAGAGTGCTTTTTTCTAGCTTGAAGATTATAAAGCCAAGGTCACATAATAGAATGGAAGATAATTTTCTTATGGATAGCATGTTGATGCAAATAGAACGGGAAATTGCTTCCAAAATTTCATATGAAGATATAATTGCTAACTTCAAAGCTGTGAAGAACCGTAGAGGATTTTTCTAGCTATTGGTCATATTTAGTTATCTTTTGGTCATGGGTTCTTTTCTTTTGGAGCATCAAAAATTACTTGTCCAGAATGCTCAGGTATATTCGAACTAGTTATTATATCTGTTGTGGTTGTGTGAACTAGATATCATTATCATCATGACATTGCCATCTAATATATATGTTATATCTTTCCCCCAATTTTTGTGCTTATTTGTTGTTTTCTGTAGAGTTCGCCCCTCTTGTGTTTTGTTCACGCTCCCCAATTTCATATTTGTCTCTGAAAATATAATACCCTGTCAGCGTCACTCAAGGTCCAGGATTCTTTGGCTCGCATAGCCAAGTCAATGGCTGGGTCTGTCGCAATCTCTCGATTGCTGCAGTTTTGTTTAGTGCTGGCACTATCGTGCGTAGACTTTTATAACTTGGATGTCCGCGTGGTGGGTCGGTTGGTTCTCTATTTAACAAGCAGCTTAATTCTTCTTCACTTCTTTTATGATGAAAAACTTACACGAGCTTCTCCAATCGGGCCACCAGTCACACCCTCACAGCAACTCCTGATTTTGATTTTTTTTTTCCAAAGAACTAATAAGAAAACACCTGCCTTGAATTGTGACCGGCTGTTTGCGCTGGGAACGTTCTGTCCACTGCCTCATGTTGGAAATTAGTGACAAAAAGCTTCTTGAATCTTGACTAGTATGAAGCAGCTTAATTATCGGATGAAAGGTGCATATCGGAGGCGGCTACTTTCCCCGCTCAGGTACGTTTACTTCTCGTCCCAAGGCAACAAATATCCTCTTTCCAACACGAGCAAGACGCGCTTGGTGACTGACTAGCAATCGAATTGGTCCCTAGGCTCATTTCGCGCCGAGTGCGCGATGTGAATACGTTAGGTGCTTGCAAACGGAAATTTGTGCAGGTGAACGTATTTCTCTTTCACTGCATTTGACACCTGGATATCATACAGTGGGTCAAATCTTCATTCAACTCATGATCGCAGGTAGCTATCTATCTATATCAGCAGCAACCAAGCCGTGGACCAGTATTACGTACGCCAACTGCATACAGACACATGACAGGTTGACCAGGCAGCTCGTGGCATGTGCTAATTTGGGAAGCACTAATCTTCGATTACGATAGCGCTAGAAAATATTGGCATAGTTAAATTCACGTGAAACTTAACCTGATGTGTATATGGTCTCGCATGTGGAGTTCAGTGCATGTACTATCATGTGTAAAATTCATGTATTCCCTCCGTGTTAAAATAGATGTCTAAATTTCGATGTATCTACACTATTTAGTACTAGATACATCAATTTAGAAAAAACTAAGGCATCTATTTTGAGACGAAATGAGTACTAGAAATGATATTATCTTTAAAAAAATTACTTTTTTGCGAGTTATTCATGTGGCTGGCGGCACATTGGGTGCAGCTTTGGACACTGCTTCAACCACATGATTAGCGGGAAATTATGGCTTCTGGATGTCTTCTATTGGTCACTCGGGATATCTTCAGCCAGACTGACTGGTAGCATATTAATATACTACAAGATGTCTAGTGGCCATATTTTTTTAAATGGGGAGCGAAGCTCCGGCCTCTACATCAAGCGATGCATATAACCTTTATTCATTACTAACTCTTCCCTGCGCCTCTCGGGGCACGGCCGGTAGGCGGACTGCCTTATGATGTCAACCTGCTACATCCACGTGCAAGAGAAAAAATGTGTTCTCAAAACTCTAACCAGTAGTGTTTTTTGGGAATAATGTCACGTTCTTACGATGTGGATCACAGCTGCGACCCCCCCCCCCCCCCCCCGACTTGTATGTTTTTCATACAACACATGATGTGAAATGCATATACTTCATTTTACAAATACATACTTCTAGATAAATAGATGAGAGTAATGAATAAATAGCAAGATTACATTAAGAATTGTCTAATAAATAAAAAGTACCATAGTAAATCTACATATAGAGACTACGAATCAATCGGATTGGACATCACTGAAGTCGCCGATCACAATAGGATAGTCAAATTCTAGTAGGAGCATCCGTTTCTACGGCCGTAGGTTGTCGTCCGAGTCATTGTGTGGGTTCACGCCGAATTGCTGAAGGCGAGTCATAGAGTCCACTAACAGACGTTTTAGCTTTTTGTCCACCTCTGCTAGACTACGCTCGGCTGGGACACAGAGGAACGTAGTTCTCGCGGATGTGTTGTAAGTAATCCTGATGCGCGACATCGATAGCATCGATCTTCGCCGTGTATCCTCTACTCAACTCTATCGGAGAATCTTTGTTAGCCTTTGCTTCCTCTTTAAGTCCAAGTACTCGAGACTTTTTCCGCTTGATCTCTGCTTTTTTGTATTTCGTGTACGTGTAGTCATGTAGATGCACATATTGTAATCTTTCCACGTAACCTCTGGCACGGTACGCAGCGTCATCTTCGGCATCTTCAACACTAAAACTGGTTTCGCTCAAGGGGCAATGAGCTGGAGGACCACCAAGAGTCTGAGTGCGCTGTATGGAAGACACATTTTATCACCAATTTCCCTAGAATGGTGAAGCGGTGTCTATAGGTAGGATTGGGAAGACCCAACACCCGCATCATCTGTGTCAAGAAAAATCGTGGTCGAATTACGTTGTTCTTTGGCGCTGGCTGCAAAAGAACACGCACTATATATGATATATAATTTGTTCTAGCAGAAGTAAGAAGAGCAAAGTCGAAAAAAGGAATGGCCTTGTGCAGCACACATCGAGGAACCGGCTACCCGCGTTTTCTGCGAACAACTAAAAAAGGCAAATGGCGCATACACGGAGGTGAAAGACAAGAAGCAAACGTGCACACACCAATGGAAATACACACTTCCATGATGGTCCAAACACATACACAAACTGCACTTGATCCGAAAGAGAGTGACCTGCGACGCAAGCTCGGTGCCTTTTGTGGTCGTTTAGTGCATCTAAGAAGAAAGAGAGCAGAGGAGAATGAAAGCCTTAGTGACAACAAGGAATGGAGGCGCCGCTGCAGAACTCCTAGTTAACGTCTTCAGTTCGCTCGGATGAGAGAGGCATAGTGAGCAAGGAAAGAACAGCCACGTGGTGTGGCAAGGCTTTATAGATAAGAAGATAGACTAATAGCGAGAGAAAAGTACAAATAGATGGTGGCGTGGTCACAAGTGATACGAAAACTCAGGTCTCGCCGGGCCAAGCCGCCCGAGGCCCCGCGGATGGCAACAGTTCATGCTGTCAGGTTGTCTCTTGTCCGCGAGAACCCACATCCACCGTGAGATAACAGAACGATGCTCTCATCCACAAGAACCCGCGTCCACCGGAATATAACACAATGATTATCTCGTCCACCGCCAGAGAAGAAAACAATAGTAGACTATGAAAGAGATTGTATGACGCGTGCATCACGAGGCCAGTGAAAGAACGGTGACAAATAATAGTCAAGGAACAATAAATCCCTAAGGCAGTAGAATAACAGTGGCAAACAAATAGGCAACAAAACCAACATCGGTAAATAAGATCAAACATATATCATCATACCACTTATTTTCATATACGTTACCGTCGGAAGAAGAATTAAGCACACAGACATAAAGATTCACGTAAACAGACATTTGCATTTATATATGTTATAACGTCGTTTACAACAGAATGCATGTACACATATTAATCTACGGCTAAAGATAAACAACGATTACATCATCGTTTTCGCTTATAGAAATACCGAGACGAATGACTACCATCGCGACGCACGCCATCACGAACAGAGTCCCAGTCGTCGTTGGCTCACAGAAAGCACAACCAACGAAAAAGGCTAGCCATCGAGAAGGTCTCGAAAAGTCTGCCCGTCGAAAAATCTCGTTCGTCGAGAAGCTTCAGTCGCATCCACTCAAAGTCATTCGCGACACTCTGCCGATCATGCTAGAAACACGTGAGGAAGAAACTCAAATCCTACACAATGAAGGAAAAAACAAATTAAGAATAGTAGCCAAAGTACGAAGAACAAACCATATGAAGCGAACGAGGAACAAACCATATGAAGCGAAAAACATATTGTAGACCTTAAAGCGATGCTAATATGGAGACGGACGTTGTACCATCATCGTCCTATGTCGCCCATAAAATCCTGATAAAAACATCTAAATTCTACCAACAAAGAGCAAAGGCAAGAGAAGGAAGAGCAGGAAAACGTACATCACCTCAAAGACACGTGCGTCCGAGCGATGAACAGCCGTCTTCTCCATCCACGCACCTGTTCCAGATGAAACCCTAGGAAGCAAAAAAAAAGACATGTAGAGCAAAAGTGAGACACCGGAAAGCGAAAGGAAATAGAGGAAAACACGAAAAGTACTTACTGCTCACACTAATAAGTGGCATGTTTCCCTCCTCAACCCGTATAGCTGATGATTAACGTATGAGATAAACGAAGAAAAAAAGGGTCGCTGAGCACACACGATACGGAAACGAAAGAAACGCCAAAGAACATGAGACAAAAACCTTGTAAATTCAACGCCACCACTGGAGTGCAGGAGTACATGCAATCTTCGCGATCCTAAGCCTCACCAAGCTCTACCTAGGCTACGAATGCACCGAAGTGCAGGAGCCTAGGGGATCATCACATGTCCCGCCGATTCGGAAGGGCTAGCGTGCTTTTTCACCTCGCGACCGTCGACAGCCGTGTCGCCAGAACCAAGCATGTTCACTGGCTCGAAGCACGCCACGACGATAGTAGCAAGGAAAAAAACATAGATGGAGAGAGAAGAGGTCATATCTAATGCATTTCTTGAAGCAGGAAGAAGGGTCTTATACTCTTTCTGACTGCGGCGAGAACCTACGTACGGCTATACTCTATGATGCCAGCTATTCTATCGACGGTGAGAAGGATCATGCTGCCACACATGCTCTCCCACGCATGATAACGCTGATAGCTTGGCTCTATGCCCAAGAGAACCCATGTAGGCTACGGTATAAGCTGATAGACCGCGCGATTTTATGTTGCCATGTCGGCTTCGGACGTCCCTGCTTCTATGAAAAAATGTTGGCGCCATGGACCTATCTTGCCACGTCAGCTATGGGCAGGCCCTAGAGCAGCGAGGAACCGCTCCCAGCTAGGGATTACGGCACCCCATGGGCCCTGAACGACCCCACGTCCACGGGAATCCACGGTCAGCATGGGCTGACGACGCCACGTCGTCCACACGTGCGCCCCAAGACCACGAGAAGGCATGGATAGCATGGGCTCACGACACCACGTCGGCTCTCGGTGGGCCCTGCCAGCCGGCAGGTGCAGAGCATTGTCGCATAGAGGACGCTTCTCATAGATCGCGTTCCAATCCGCTGACGCTGGCGGTGGGCCCATCTGGCGTGTGCAGCCCACCTTCCAATGACGCGTGGTATGACGTCGCGTGGTACACCCGTCCGCGGTATGGAATCTTTTGCCTTGTCCCGTAGCAGGACCCGCCTTTGGGCTCCGTTGCGACATTAACGCATGTCTTCGGCGTCCATCCCATGGACGAAAATAATTGGGATGATATGGATAGCAGTTTGAGATAAAACAATCTAGCACTATTATTTACTACTGATTAGAACCAAAGTGTCTGTCAAAAGCCATTACAGATATCATACAAACCGGATCCGCCAAAACAAAACCTCGAGCAAAAACGATGTCTATATTGCCAGCTCCCTGACGAGATCTAGCAAACACCTAGCTGCCTCTTTCAACCCCGCTCCACAGTCACTCATACTCACCAAGAAAAGCTAAAGTGCCTCAGCGCGGCGGCTCGAACTCATGCAAAAGGATCCCTAGGTCCGCCCAGCCTATCCACGAAGCGGCACCCACGCACACGCTCGGGATGTCGCCACCTTCACTATCTTCCACCAAACCGTCTTCAGCTTGTGGATCGATGCGGATACCCACAATGATTAGGCTAAACTCAGTGGCTGACCAGGTAGTTCATCCCACACATACTTCTTGCATGCAAGGAAGAAACAATCTAGATCGTATAGTAATTCTACATGAAATCGTACATGAACTACATATGAAAAGGTTGAATGGGGTGTTGTTTAAAATTTACTTCGAAAAGGCCAATGATAAAGTAGTGGTCTTTCCTTCAGCAAACTCTCAGAATGAAAGGATTTTGTAAAGAGTGGCGTGCTCTAATTCAAAGTCTCGTGTCTAGAGGTAGTGTTGCCATGAAAATCAGTGATGATGTTGGCAGATACTTTCAGACAAGAAAAAGTTTGAAACAAGGTGACCAATTATCACTGATACTATTCATTATATTGACAAACATGTTGGCTATCTTGATTGAGCGAACAAAAGTTGATGGAAAAATTAAGGTGTAGTCTATCATATTGTCATTGATGATCTGTCTATCCTTCAATATGCTGACTACATGATTCTATTTATGGAACATGACCTAGAGGAGGGCAAGAATCTGAAATTAATATTATCAGCATTGGAGTAACTTTCTGGTCTAAAGATTAATTTTCATAAGAGAGAACTGTTTTGCTTCGGCGAGGTTCAAGATGAGGCTCACTTGTATGTCGTTATGTTTTGCTATATATGGTCAAGGCCAGTTTCCAATCAATTATTTGGAGATAATTTATTATCGAGGGCTCGCAAATGCCGAGTGAAAACACGTTGTGGAAATGTTACAATTAAAATTAAGCAGTTGGAAAGAAAAATTACTATCTCTTGACAGAAGATTGGTGCTCATAAATTCTATACTAAGTAATATGGTACTCCCTCCACCGCAAAATAAGTGACTTTGGTTTTTCTAGATTCGCATGCACCTAGACGTGTTTTAGTCTGTGATACACACGAATCTAGACATATCAAAGTCGCTTATTTTGGGACAAGGGGAGTACTATATATGATATCCTTCTTATAACTTTCTAGGGATTTATATTTTCATGCCCTCGATTCATTAGTTGTACTTAGTTTTCCCCAGCCGTTTAACTTTTCCTTACTTTTCTCCTCCCTCTATTCTGAAACCCTGACAGGCGCTCGGACGGAGGAATGCCATCAGATCAAAGGCTTGACTGTTACATGCTGTCCGGTGGGACCGCATTGGGGAAGGTCGTGCGTTGAGCGTTAAGTTACGTGGTCTCGATCGTTACATGCTGATGGGTGGGGCCGCGTTGGGACGGGTCTTGCATACGTGGTGAAGGGTGGGGCCACGTTGGGACAGGTCTTGCATACGTTGTGAAGGGTGGGGCCACATGGAGACACGTCGGACCGGCCATTCTCGCTCACCAAAAACATTTGCTTCCCCCAACCCTAGAACAACTGCCACACCGCCCATCCGCTCCCCCACCGTCGTGCCCTCCTATGTCGTCCTCGACCGTAGAGCCTCCCCCTCACCCTAGACACGGAGCCTACTCCACCTCCGACTCCACTCCTGCCCCCGCTAGATCTACCCCTTTCACGGAACAGTATACAACGCCGGCTAGTGTACCAGTCCTCCCCGTTGAGTGCGGAGAAGATTGGGTGAAATCGGAGGGATCTAACGCATGGATTCCATCTGGGTAAGCATCGTTTCCCTTTGTGGATTGATTATAGGAAGTAATTGAGCGTGAATCGCTGGTGCTCAACTAACTGCCTTGCTTTTCAAATATGATTGATCCAACACTAGCATTTCAGCTGGCGGTTAAACTGGATAATAGCGTAATTCGTGGGTGTGAATAGTATCTCTCTAGATTTTACTTCCCTGTGGAGGTTGCAAACTCCATAACTCTTAGAGATTTCAAAGATAAAATCTATTCTAAATTCCCCTAGAGCAATGGCGATTCAGTTGATTTGCAATATTTCAACATTAGCGAGCAAATATTTCTCCCACTAACTAGCGAAGCTGATCTGGTAATGCTTTTCTCTTTGAACGCTGCCAAACGTTTTGGTCGAATTCGTCTTCATGTGCAACCTAAAGTTAAACACATGGGAAATATGGTTTAAGCATCATTTGGTGGTTAGGCATCATCAGGTGGTCGGGCATCATGTGTATCTGTTGTCTCTGTTAATATTGTGTGCTCCCGCGCTCCTTGTAGGTCCACATCAGTACCATTTGTTCGCACTGCGAGTGTAAGCCAAATCACTCGTGCAGCCGATGTGGAGGATGAAGCAGAGCCTGACGAGGGAGCGCCTCCACTAGATGATGAGGATGAGTTGATATTTCCTGAACTAGTAGATAGATTCAGTAAACATGCACTAGAGGATCAATACACGGAGGAAATGGCCCACAGTGCCAGATTTGATGACACTTATGACGAAGGGAACAAGGAGAACAATGACAGTCTCGTTTTAGCCGAGTACAATGGTGAGTACTTGCTAGTAGTTGAGTGGGATAGGAACGATCCTAAGATTTCAAAAGTCATCGTATTTGAAATGATGCGGGGCTGTCGTAATGCCCTTAATACATAATGCATTTACACCAATAATGACTATGATGTTATTAAGAGTGAGCCGGCAAGGTTCATAGTGAAGTGCCCATACAAGAGGTGTAGGTGGAGGATGCATGCATCCACTATGCTTAGGAGTAGTTTGGTTCAGGTATTACAACCAGTTGTGTATTTTAGATCATTCCGTAGAGTTTGTTAACTGCACCTGACTTTTTCATTATGTTTCAGATAAAAGTAACCGGTTCGAACATTCTTGTCCACCTTAAGGGGGACAGCCATAGGAAAAAACAAAACTAGCAAAGACTAGGTGGTTGGTAGATGCAATCATGGATTGGATGAGAGCGAACCCATCACTTGTGCAACAACGCTCATAAAAGAAGTTTCTCAAAAGTTTAATATTATAGGACCTTACATGATGATGTTCTATGCAAAGGAAATGGCTCATGATAGGATCAATGGTCCATGGAATGAAAGTTTTCAGTTGCTTTACAGCTTCAAAGTTGAAGTGGAGATGGATAGTCTAGGTAGTGCTGTACAGATTGACAGACATAAACTTCAGTATAAAATAAGAGGGAAGACAATGGAGAATGAGTGCTTTAGAAGGGTTTTTGTTTGTTTCAAATCTTACTGGCAAGGGTTTCTGGATGGTTGCAGGCCTTATTTGGCCGTCGATGCAACAAATCTTCATGGTAGATTTAAAGGACAACTAGTAGCTGCTACTGCCGTTGATGGCCACAATTGGATGTTCCCTGTTGCTTTTGGAGTTTTGGATATTGAGTTAGAGGAAAGTTGGACTTGGTTTCTCGAGAATTTGTGTTGGGGGGATACCCCCGGGTAGTGCAACACCGGGGTATAAGGGCCGAGTTAGCCGGGGTACGGCACGGTCAAAGAAAAGTGCTGGCTGGGTCACCTCAAGGCAGGCCGAATCACTGTGTGGCTCGGCCCATGGGGCATTTCCTTGACAATGGTCTGGCCGGCATAAGATCTATGTCGGCCATGACTATCTGTTTTGCAGGTGAAAGGGTAGACCGGATTAGCTATATGCTATCCGGACTATCTTAGCTTCAAAGAGAAGGAATCCCCCGCTGGTCAAAAGGTGGCTTTATTAGCTGGAACCTGTGCAAAGTAAAGCAAAGGAGAGGACCAGCGGGCCAGTGGTGACGAAGGTGATGCGGGCAAAGCCGGATGACGAAGCCCGTGACACCAAAAGACAAGGATGACGCAGCGGGTTACGTTCAAAGCTCGGACGAGCCATTAAAGAAGAATAAAGAAGCATCTGCCTTAGGAAAGGAGCATATTCGTAGAATATGCTGCCACCTATGCCCTAGAATTGTAACCCGGGCTCCCCTATATAAGGAGCAGCAGGGCCTCCATAGAGAAGGCACGGCATTAAGAGGAATCACTCTCTGTCTAAGGTAGAGGTCTAGGGCTAGTTAGTGAGGGGTAAGAGACATTGTCTCCTTCTTGCTAAGGGCCTCAAGAGCACTAGTAAACACCATTAATAGAGATAATACAAGAACATCCGTGCGTGGAATCACCACGCTCTCCCTCCCTGGATTCCCCTAGCACACATTGGCCCCATCTTTAGCCTATCCATGGCATCTACCGTGCCACCACCACGACAGTTGGCGCCCACCGTGGGGCTAGCGGTGCTAGCAGGGGTGAAAATCCAGACGGGAAACTTCTCGAGCACCGACGAGTGTATCGTCTCTGGCTTGGTTCAGCATTTTGGAGCGCAGGACTACGTCAGCGACAACGCGGGAAGCTTCGGCAGGAACCCTCCACCGCGCAACGGTGTCTTCATCAAGCTTGGCACGCACAAGATCTACGTAGAGGTGGAGGAGTCCTACGTTCACCCGTGACACGTCGTCGAAGGAGGCGAACCATCTCTCAGCGCCGCCCGTGGATTGCATATCACTCGCCCCACTAGCAGCGTTGAAGTCCTGATGACCGTGCCAGATGCGGGACCAAGCAAAGATCCGGCGCCAGAGCCACAGGTAAAGCCCAAACAGACCAGGTCTAGGTTTCCTCCACTAGAAAAGCGAGAGAATGTGCTCCAGCAAGCAATAGATAGCTTAGCCACACCAATAGCACCTGTGGTAGATCCGGCTCAGGCGCAAGTTGAGTTAGAGGAAACTAGACAGAAGATGTTAGCTGGAGGAAAGAAGGTAGCAGAGATGCATCAGTCGTTGAACATCACCTTGAGAGAGTACGCTAAGGCGAACCGTATCGATGGAGTGAAAATCCGACGCAGAAACCTGATCACTGAGATTGACAGGGAGTACGAGCCTAGGCCGGGTCAGACAGCTACTATAGTGATAGGAGGGTTGGATTGGTATAGTACCCCAGCAAAGAACTTCAGAGCAGCAAACGTGGCCCCATCCGAGTTAGAAGGCTTGACCGGTGAGGCTCGGTAGAGGCAACAAGAGAGAGTGAGTCACTTGTTGAGGGTCGCATGCCAACAAAATGAGGAAATAAACAAAGCTAACCCGGCACCACCAGGAGCCTCACAGGTGGTACATTCAGCTAGAAATAACTCGGCAAGATCCAGAGGAGCCGCATCATCTCCGGGTCATGATCCTAGGAGAGAAGAGGTAGTGGATTTCGGGAGAAGAAACAAGCAAATGGTCCCTTACGACCCGGTAAGAGCTGGAAAAAGGAAAAGCAGTGCAAGTTGATGAGGATCGCCACAGTACCAGCCGGGGTGTGGCTGCCCAGGGTAACCATGACCAAGGCAATGCCAGTCAAAGAAATGCTTCCAACGGCAATGCTGGACAGCGTAATCCTATGGGAGCAGGGCAAAATGTGCCTCATGCGCAACAACGCGAACCTAGGCAAGGAGGAAGTACAGGACAAGCAGCACAACAGCATCCTGCACATCCGGATCAAGAAAGATACAATGATAGTTATTCGGCTATGGTTAACGATGGATACCCCAGACTAGATCATCATGTAATTGGACCACGGTTGGGAAGCAGGAACTTGCAGCCAGATGATGCGAGGTTGAAGTTGGATAGGATTTATAGGTCGGAGCAAATCAAGTTACAAGGTCCACCGGGTCTAGCATGTTTTGGGCCCCGGATCATGAATGAGCCACCAGTGCCGAACTTCCAACTAGCCAGGGGAACCCGAACCTATGATGGAAGTACCAGGCCAGAGGATTGGCTGATTGATTATGCCACAGCCGTCAAGATCGTGACAGGGAATTTGAGATGGGCAGTAACATATGTACCACACATGCTGGAAGGACCAGCGCGAGTTTGGCTGAACAATTTTCCACCAGGGAGTGTCAACTGTTGGTTGGATTTCCAGGAACTGTTTGTTAGCAATTTCTCAAGCACTCACAAGAGACCCAACAGACCACAGACCCTAGCATTATGCCGGCAGAGACCGAATGAACCGGATAGAGATTTCCTGACTCGGTGGTGCAATGTGCCAAACTCGTGCGAAGGGGTGATTGAATCACAAGCTATTGCGTGGTTCGCTCAGGGATGCAGATATGGAAGTATGATGTGGCAAAGGTTACATCGAGATATTCCAACTACCTTGTCCGAGACAATCCGGATTGCGGATTCATATGCCTTGGGAGATCCGACTCAACCCGGCTAATGTCTAGCGAAGAAAATGAAGAATATTACAACCAAGACGTCTCCGGGTCATCAAGGAGGGATGATTTCCGAGGAAAAAGAAGGGATGGGCGTCCAGATTATCGGTATAATTCGCAGCAGGTTGCGGCAGTGGACTGGGATCAGCCCAATGCCGGAGTAAGCCAACGCCAGAAAACTAGAGGGCAAAAATGGCAGCAGAAAAGCGAAGGGAGAAATCCTTAGACTCGGAGCAGAAAAAGCAATGGCAGGAACGAAAGGACAGGCCGAGGTATACATTTGAGTCTATGCTAGATCAACCTTGCAAGTTTCATACTCCAAGTCCGAACAGTCCAGCAAATCATACGACCCGGCAGTGTGAATGGATGAGGAAATTGGAACAGGTGGGTTCGGGGAATGCTCAAGCACCTCGGAACGAAGCACCTAGAAATGAAACACCCCGGCCACCGTTACTAACAGGGGGAAATGGACAGCAACTGATGTTGCCACCACCTCTGCCGAGGTACGAAAATCCGGAAAGAAGGGAAGTTGTGCATCAAGTGGGTAATAACCAGCAACAAGGCCAAGGTTACAACGAGAATGAGGGACGAAATGAGTACAGGGAACATCATCAAAGCTATTGTGTGTTCACCACGAAAGAGAATGACCGGAAAAGCTTACAGCGCCGGCATATGGAGGTGAACGCAGCAATGTCGGCTGTGCCGAGATATATGCCTTGGGCGGACCAAGAGATCACGTGGAATGTCAAGGATCACCCAAAGATCATGCCAAGCCCAGGAACCTACCTCTAGTCTTGGATCCGACGTTTATCGGACCGAATCTCAACGTGAGGTTTTGCAAGGTGTTGATTGACAATGGCAGCAGTATCAACATTATGTACAAGGATACTATGCACAAGTTGGGGATAACTGAAAATATGCTACAAGCAACAAGGACCACTTTTCACGGTATTGTGCCAGGAATCTCTTGTGAACCAATTTGTAAGGTCCAGGTTGACGAGTTATTCGACACAAGGGACAACTGCCGCACTGTGAACTTAGAATTCGAGGTAGTGAATCTAGAAAGTGCTTATCACGCATTACTCGGCAGGCCAGCACTAAGCAAATTCATGGCAACTACCCACGTCAGTTACCTTAAGATGAAGTTGCCCGAACCAAGGGGTGTGATAACTATATCAGGGGACTTTCAGCGTTCGATCGAATGCACATCAGTCGGGTCTAATCTAGCCGAGTCACTCGTGATAGCTCAAGAGAAAAGGAAGATACTAGAGGTGGCGGCATTGGCTCAATCCGCCCAACAACATATGCCGACCCTGACCAACCCGCACGTGAGTGTATCGTTCCAAGTGACTAAGGATACGAAAAAGTGCCAGTTGATGATCTGTTCCTAGAGCGCACCGTCACCATAGGTGCCGGGTTAAGCAGCAAATAGGAAAGCAAGCTCGTCAACTTCCTCCGTGAGAATTGGGATATCTTTGCTTGGTCTACGCAAGATCTGCAAGGTGTATCGAGGGAGTTGGCTGAGCACTCATTGAATGTAAGACCTGGGGCTAAGCCGGTAAAGTAGCCTCTCAGGCGTTTCGCAGAAGATAGAAGAAAAGTAATTGGAGATGAGATAGCAAGATTGATAGCGGCCAGATTTATCATGGAGGTACTCTATCCGGATTGGCTCTCTAATCCGATGCTGGTGGAGAAAAAGAAAGATGATCCAAACGTGGCAGTGGTATGGCGCATGTGTATTGATTACACGAACCTGAATAAGGCGTGTCCAAAAGATCCATTTCCACTCCCTAGAATAGATCAGGTCATAGACTCAACTGCCGGATGTGAGCTGCTGTCATTCATTGACGCGTATTCTGGTTTCCATCAGATACCCCTAAATCCGGATGATCAAATAAAGACTGCGTTCATTACCCCCTACGGGGCTTATTGTTATTGAACTATGCCATTTGGGTTACGTAATGCAGGAGCAACGTACCAACGATGTATGCAAAAATGCTTGCATGACCAAATAGGTCGGAATGTGCAGGTGTATGTGGATGATGTGGTGATAAAAACCAAGGAAAGTAATACGCTCCTTGAGGATATCCAGCAGACATTCGCGAACTTGAGAAGGTTCGAAATGAAACTGAACCCGGAGAAATGCACCTTCGGCGTACCAGCCGGAAAGTTACTCGGTTTCTTGGTATCTAGCCACGACATTGAAGCTAACCCAACGAAAATCCGGGCCATAGAAAAAATGGAATTGCCAAAGTATCTTAACGATGTCCAGAAGTTCACTGGTTGCCTGGCATCGTTAAGTCGGTTCGTATGTCGGCTGGGAGAGAAGGCTTTGCCCCTCTATCAGCTAATGAAAAAGGCAGACAAGTTCACATGGACACCACAGGCGGATCTTGCATTTCGAGAATTGAAAAAGATGTTATCTACCGCGTCAATCCTAGCTGCACCACGACCAAAGGAACCTATGTTGCTTTACGTAGCCGCGACCAACCGAGTCGTAAGTGCAGTGATTGTAGTGGAGCGCGAAGAGGAAGGAAAGTCGGTGCAAAGGCCGGTGTATTATCTGCGCGAAGTATTGTCAGCGTCAAAACAGAACTATCCTCATTATCAGAAGATGGTGTATGGCGTGTATATGTCGGCCAAGAAGCTCAAGCACTATTTCGAGGAACACCCCATCAAGGTGATATGTGAGGCACCTATCTCGGAGATCATGAGTAACAAGGATGCAAGCGGTAGGATAGCAAAGTGGGCTATCGAGTTAGCTCCATACGCACCACAGTTCGATAGAAGAGATGCGATCAAATCACAAGCTGTGGCGGATTTCTTTGTGGATTGGGCTGAAATGCAATACAAGCCACCCATGCTGGACTCCAATTACTGGCAAATGCACTTCAACGGATCCAAACTGAAAGATGGATTAGGCGCTGGGGTAGTGCTTACTTCGCCCAAGAAGGATCAACTGAAGTATGTCATACAGATCCATTTCAGTGCCTCGAACAATGTGGCAGAGTATGAAGCATTGGTACATGGTCTCAAAGTAGCAAAGGAAGTGGGGATACGTCGAATACAGTGCTTTGGCGATTCGGATTTGGTGGTACAGGAAGTATCTGGAAATTGGGATGCCCTGGATGCTAACATGGCCTTGTATAGGTTCCATGTCCAGAAGATAAGCGGGTTTTTCGAAGGGTGTGAGTTCCATCACGTACCTCGGAGCGAGAACGAGGCAGCAGATACACTATCCAAGCTGGGCTCATCCCGGCAACCCATTCTGCCAAATGTGGCTTTAGAGCACTTGAGAAACCGTCTATCACACCGTCACCCGAATCAGATTCAATTTATATCCCGGCGCTCACCGGACCAGGAGCTGCACCTATGGAGATAGAATGGGGAAGCATCTTAGCAAACCCGGGGACTACTTCAGCAAACCCGGGGACTATGCAGTTTGATCCGGCGGGAGTTATGTTAGTGGATGCAATGGAAGTAGACGAGGAACCATTTCCCGTCCGACCTATATCATCTTGGGCCAAGCCAATTTTTGATTTCCTGAAAGAGGGAATCTTGCTAGATGATGAAATAAGTTCGAGGCAAGTTTAGAGAAGGGAAAAGGCTTATACCGTTATCAACACCAAATTATACAAAACAAGTGTCATAGCAGTACTACAACGGTGCGTTGATCCGGAAGAAGGACTTGACATACTCTGGGATATTCACCAAGGGAATGTGGCCACCATGCATCCTCAAGGGCCTTAGTAGCAAAAGCTTTCCGGCATGGATTTTATTGGCCCAGTGCTTTGGAGAAAGCAGAGGACCTGGTGAGAAAATGTAACGGTTGTCAGAGATACGCCGCGAAGACTCACCTGCCAATGTCGGAGCTGAAAACTATCCCAATTACATGGCCATTTGTTGTATGGTGCCTAGATATGGTAGGACCATTTAAGCCGGCCAAAGGAGGGATGACCCACATGCTGGTCATGGTTGACAAGTTCACCAAATGGATTGAAGTGAAACCAATTCGAAAATGTGATGAGGCAACAACAGTAAGATTCCTCAAGGATATAATCTTAAGGTACGGCTATCCCATAGCATCATAACTGATAACGGGACAAATTTTGCCGAAGGAGCGTTCGCGAGATTTTGCCAGGAAAGGAAGATCCGGTTAGATGTCGCCTCAGTCGCCCACCCCGCGTCGAACGGGCAAGTGGAAAGATCCAACAGACTGGTATTGTCCGGGATAAAACCCCGGCTCATAGAGCCACTGCAAAGATCAGCGGGGTGCTAGATAGAAGAACTACCAGCGGTACTGTGGAGTTTAAGAACAATGCCAAATCGATCAACAGGCTATACGCCATTCTTTCTAGTATATGGGGCAAAAGCTGTATTACCAGCCGACATAGAGCATGATTCGCCTAGGGTCACCCAATACACAAAAGCCAAAGTGCACGAAGCCCGGCAGAATGATGTTGATCTACTAGAAGAAGCGAGAGAACTGACCTTGTCCAGATCCGCCATGTACCAGCAAAATCTCCGACGCTATCATAGCCGGAATGTAAATCCCCGAGTTTTTCGGGAAGGTGATTTGGTGTTGAGGCTAATACAGCGCACCGCTAGCATGCATAAGTTATCCCCCCATGGGAAGGGCCCTTCATTGTGAGCAAAGCTTTGCGCGATGATACCTACTATCTTATAGATGCACAGCCCCAGCAAAAGAACAAGGCGGACAGGTTAGGAGAGGAATCCAAAAGACCATGGAACGTAGCACTGCTGCGTCCTTTCTACACCTAAGAGGTGAATGTATCCGAACTACTCGTATGTCAGTATGTATGTCGGCAGTGAGCTTATCAATAAAAACTTTGCCACCCCGAGCAAAGACTCGAGGACTGCTGTAGCACTTGTCTTGTTTTCGTTTCCTTTATGTCGGCTGGGTTAAGTCGCTTATGTCTTAGTTGGATTAGTAATGTGTTAGCACCAAAAACCTAACTCTTCGACTTTGCCGTTGTCCAACAAGAATTGCCTTCATGGCAAGCAAGAGAACAAGTTTGGAATGGCAAAGCACATGAAACACAACTAAGGAAAAGAACTTAAGCGGGCCGACGTTGGTTTTTTGGCTAACCCTTAGTTTATTTTCTTCACTAATATGCCGAATCATTTTGAGCTAATCTCAAAGTTTCAAGTATTGTTAAGTCAATTTATTGAACCTCGGACTCGTAAGTCAAAAGGTTGAAGCAAGGTAGACGCGAGCCGAGTCAAAAATTGCTGAAACAAGAAAATGAAACTCGGGGACTTCGCCCACGATAATCTAGAAATAAAAACTTAGTTGGAAACATGAAATTGTAGCTCAAACAAACCAAAGTATTTAATTACATCTGCGCCTGGCATTCCGGGGATCTGATAAATATGATGAGTGTTTTTCAAGGGGCAGAAGCAGCAGAAGAATCATCTGTTGAGGGAGGTACTCCGGAGTGTGCGGGAGGAGCGCTAGCTTCGGCTTCATCCTCTGGGTCAACTTTGTTGTCTTCCGAGTCTTCAGCCTCGTCGCCTAACTCGGAGCCCTCACTCTCACTCCCTTGTTCAGCTCCAGAGATAACCTCGTCATCAGCAATATCAAGGAAGCTCGACCCCTCATTCCAGGCATGGCAGAAGGAGTACTGGATGAGATTGTTCGCACAGGCCTGGCGGCGTGCGATCCACTCTGGATCTTCGCACCACTTAGACCCGGTGCGCATATGCTTGAGCAATGCTAGGTTAATCCCTTCATACCATGAAAGCACAAACTTCAGAGCAATGTCGGCTCCAGTCGTGCCGCCGATTCGCGCCACAGGTACAATTCAGTGTCACATTCCATGAGTTTGGCTATGAAGTCTGAAGTTTTCTTGGGAATGGTCTCACTGGGCCAGAGGCAGCCAAACATCCGTGTTGCCGCTGGGATAATGTCCGCGCTGAAATTCTTTACCATCTCAAGACGAGCGGTGAGACTCACCAGGAGATCCTCTGTGGTGTAGGGAATTGGCTCGGCATCAGGGCCAGCAGGAATTCCACGCTGCTCACGGGATTCATGTACGGCGGAGGCGGTGAATGTACCACTCTCTGGAAATTTTCCTAAGGATAATAGGAGCAACGTTAAGCGAATGGACCAAATCCGAATAATAACAGATCAAGCAAGAGCGGAGAACTTACGCGCAATCTAGAAGAGAAGTCGCTGAAGCTCGGAATTAGTGTTGGCGTTGTGGATCCGGAGTTTTTCGTACTCAGTGGTTGCTGACATAAGTTTGACGTCGGCTTCCTCCAGTAGGATCTTGTCCTTAGAGATTTGTGTAACTAGATGCTCCTTCTCTTCGGCAAACTCCTGATCAGCCTTCTCCAGCATGGACTGATGAGAGCTCTTGAGCCTCTGGATTTCGGCATTCAGCCGAGTAATCTCCGAGTCCTGCTGCTGGAGCCGAGCTATCTCAGTGTCCTTTTTCTTCAGTTCAGCTTCGTACTTCCATAATTGTTCTAGGCAGTGGGTCATCAGTTCAGGCATAGGGACACTGTCCTAAAGAGCAACTGCAATATGATCCGGAGGACCCAAAATATAAGTGTCCACCAGATAAAGCACGGAGGGTACAATGATCATGTAAAGGGGATGAAGTTACCTTTGATCTCCGCAAGATTCTTTCTCATAATTTTATTCTCAGCCTCAACCTCGGCTGCATAATCTGGACAAAACATTCATATAAGTTCTAAGAAGTTTGAATGAACAAGGAAGGGAGAGAAATGGAAACTAACCCCTCTTCTGGTACTCCTCCAGGAGTTTACCATAACGCCAGCGTATGTCTTTGTAGGAGTCCAGTAGGCGCTGGAACTCAGCGGTTAGGCGGTTAGTGGTAATCTGAAACAAGAAAGAAACAAAAGTTCAGAGATAGTGGAAATTATTCGAAAGTTACAAGATCCGGGCCAAGTGGAACTTAACCCGACTCTAGGTGTGTGGATATTTGAAGTCTACAAGATCCGGGCCAAGTGGAACTTAACCCGGCCCTAGGTGTGTGGATATTCGAAATCTACAAGATCTGGGCCAAGTGGAACTTAACCCGGATCTAGGTGTGTGTATATTTGAAGTCTACAAGATCCGGGCCAAGTGGAACTTAACCCGGTTCTAGGTGTGTGGATATTCGAAATCTACAAGATCCGGGCCAAGTGGAACTTAACCCGGCTCTAGGTGTGTGGATATTTGAAGACTACATGATCCGGGCCAAGGGAACTAGACCCGGCCCAAAATTTATTGCAAATTAATGACAATATAAACAAAAACTAGGGAGCATCCGACCGAATAACAAGTTATTCCCTTGGAGGCTCGGGGACTGGGATATACCTACAAATGCTAAGTTATGAAAAACATCAACAGCAGAGAAAAAGGATTACCTCCATCATCCGGCCAGCCAGGGAGATAGCCTGAGTAGCGGAGTTCATCTACGCGCTGAACTCAGCAGGGCCGAACCTTTCTAGGAGATCGCCCTGAGGGTCGAAGAATTCGGCGTTGTTCCAGTTCTTCACATACTCAAGGAGATGTGGACTGTAACTCTCGCCGATCGCAGAATGGCTCGTCACTAGGCCCTTCACATGAGCCTCGCGCCTGGCAGATTGAGCTGCAGCGGGCTGGTGTGCAAAACCAGCTGTTTGCTGCCCTCTGATCCAGAAGCTGGCCCGAACGAAGCTGACCCGGAAGTCTTCCTAGCTCTACCGGATGACGGTTGAGGAGCACGTTGAAAGAAATCAGTGATTGAAGGGGCAGACCCGGTGGGGGCCGAAGGAGCTTTCCCCTTAGGAGGCTTGGAGGCTCTTGCTGTGGTTGTTGTTGCTGTTGGTGCTGATGTTGCCGGTGCTGGTGTTGCTGCTGCTGATGCTGTTGCTAGTGCTGCTGCTGGTGTTGCTGGTGCTGTTGCTGGTACTGGGGATACTGGGGGCGGCGCCGATGAAGCTGGCGCCTCAAAGTTGGGCACAGAGGCCGAGGAGCTAGGCAGATCTGGCATTGCCATATCCAGATCTGGCCCACTACCCCCCGCGTCGATGTTGCCCTCCTCTTGACGAGGTGGACTCTGGTGAGGCGCGGCCACAGAACCCTCATGAATAGGGCTAAGCAGACGATGATCATCGGTGCGGGGGGGGAGAGGAATCGCTCCGGAGTGGGGAGGCTATGCCAGAACCACTCTGGGAGATGTCGACATGAGCTCTGGAAAAAGGAAGGACAGCAAGTTAAACAGAAAGAACTCACCAGAGACTAAGGCAAGCAATGGAAGAATCCGAGGTAGCAATGCAAAAAGAACTTACTCGTCAACGGTGGAGGGAGCCCGAGGTTTGGGTGCCCTCCGGACTGTGCTCTTGGCGACAGGCTTGGCCGAGGGTTTAACCCCGGACCTCTTTTGCCTCTTCTTGGGCGGCGGCGCCTCCGAAGCTGCGGCCGGGGTAGCTACGTGCTTCTGGGAAGGGGCCGGGTCCGGGCCACCGCTGGCAAGCGGAGGAACCTCATGGACCTGAGCGTCCGGGTTAGCTGAACATTCGAACATAAGCCAGATGCAAATAAGAAATAAGAACTGGATCAAGTACCTCAAGGACCTCAACGTCCGAATCATCATCATCTGGCCAATCCCTTAGAGAAGATGACTTACCAGCGCTGCGTTTGACGATGTCCGGGGCAGGCAAGAAGGCCTGCGGGTCAGTCTCCACCTCGTCTTCCTCAGGGTAGTCCTCCAACCACTTGCTGGCAGGAACCTCACCATCCTTCAGCGGTTGCTGGAGAAATTTCTGAAAAAGTAATCGCCAAGTTACAAAGGGAAATCAACATACAAAGAAAATCCGGATCACAAAAGAAGGTTAACTTACCTTTGGAGGAGGGTTGGCGCGAGTGAAGGGCTCAAGTCCCCACTCCCAGGCCTCGGAGAATTCCTTCTCCACGTTGATGATAGACTTAACCCGGCGGAAAACTGCCGAGTTTTCTAGCTCAAAAGAGGAGGTCCGGTGAGGGTCAAGAGGACCGCTAAGATAGCAAATCTTGTGGGCTCGCTTCTGGAGGGGGGAGACCCGGCTGCGGAGGAAAGTGATCATGATATCCTCCCCCCGGAGGTGCTCCTTGAGCAGCTCAGTGAACCGGCGAGCCACTAGATTCGCCAGGGCAGTGGCGCGCTTGGGAATGCTTTCCCAATGAGAAGTGTCTAGAGGACTGAGTCTGAAGGGGAGCAGCCGGATCTGGTCCTGCTTGGTGGTGTTCCGGACATAAAAGAAGGTCCGGGCCCAGCCCTTGCAAGATTCGAGCCTCGTGACCCGGGGGAAGACGGATTGTTTCCGGGGAGAGATGGAGGCGGTGCCACATTGGGTCAAGTGCTTGTCCTCCAGGGCAAGCTCCTTATCCGGAACCACATTCCTCCGCAGACCAAAGAACTTGATCCATAGTTCTTTGGTTGGCCAGAGGCCGATGTATCCCTCAATGCCAGAGGCAAAGGAGGACAGAGATGTGATAGCATTTGCGGGAAGATGATGCGGTTGCAATTGATAGGTAGAGATGAAATCGAAGAAGAAATCAGAGGTGGGAAGGCCGAAGCCGCGTTGGAAATGTGACAAGAAAACTACGTACTCCCCAGATTTGGGGGTGGGAGTAATCTCACCGGTGGGGAGGCCGCAGGCGACACCGGCGGGGATGCGACGAGAGGCGTGGAGCCAAGCCAAATCTTCCTCGCGGACGATGGAGCCATCCTAGCATCTGCGCTCGCGGCCCTCCGCCCCTTCCTCCTGCTGCGCCACCATCGAAGCTTCTGCTTCAGTCATGGTGAGATTGAAGCTTTCAAGGGGATAATCTGAGTAATAGTAGCCCGAAGAGGGGAAACGGGAAGCACAAGGCCCCGTGGTGGCGATTGGCACTGGAAATAGTGGCGTTGGCGTGAAATACCGCTGGAGCACGGTCGTAGTGGCGCTCGTGGAGAATAAAACCGGCGGTGGCGGAGTTGCAGTGAAGAAGAGAGAAAGCAAGGGAGCGTGGCGCGAATGGGGGAACTTCCCCTGGGAGTGCACCGCACCCTCTACTTAACCGTGCCCCGCGCGTCATGGGATCCTTTGCGGGAGGCATGCTGCACGTAGCGAGCGTGTATGCAGCCCAAGCAACTAATCAAAGCAAGGCCACAAGAGGGGCCACTAGAGCAAATGATCCCATGACGGGACATGGCGTTACAGTTAACGAGGCGCTGTAGTGATGAGACGTTTACAACAGTTATGCCTGACACAACGACAGTAACCGGCACGGTAAATACGCAGGGCCCTTAAAATGAGGCAAATGATGATTACCCTCCACGTAGGATGTGGATAAGCGTACGAAAGAAGGAAAAGAAACTCCGGGCTACGAGGCAACTCGGCCCAAGGAATAAAAGATTCGGATATGAGAACCTGCTGTGGCCTTAACAACTAAAAAAGTTGCTAAGACCCCACCAGCTTCGGGGACTAATGTTGGGGGGATACCCCCGGGTAGGGCAACACCGGGGTATAAGGGACGAGTTAGCCGGGGTACGACACGGTCAAAGCAAAGTGCTGACCGGGTCACCTCAAGGCAGGCCGAATCACGGTGTGGCTCGGCCCATGGGGCATTTCCTTGACAATGGTCCGACCGGCATAAGATCTATGTCGGACATGACTATCTATTTTGCAGGTGAAAGGGTAGACCGGATTAGCTATATGCTATTCGGACTATCTTAGCTTCAAAGAGAAGGAATCCCCCGCTGGTCAAAAGGTGGCTTTATTAGCTGGAACCTGTGCAAAGTAAAGCAAAGGAGAGGACCAGCGGGTCAGTGGTGACCAAGGTGACGCGGGTAAAGCCGGATGACGTAGCCCGTGACACCAAAAGACAAGGATGACGCAGCGGGTTACGTTCAAAGCCTGGATGAGCCGTTAAATAAGAATAAAGAAGCATCTGCCTTAGGAAAGGAGCATATTCGTAGAATATGCTGCCACCTGTTCCCTAGAATTGTAAATCGGGCTCCCCTATATAAGGAGCACCAGGGCCTCCATAGAGAGGGGACGGGATTAAGAGGAATCACTCTCTGTCTAAGATAGAGGTCTAGGGCTAGTTAGTGAGGGGTAAGAGACATTGTCTCCTTCTTGCTAAGGGCCTCAAGAGCACTAGTAAACACCATTGATAGAGAGAATACAAGAACATCCGTGCATGGAATCACCACGCTCTCCCTCCCTGGATTCCCCTAGCACACATTGGCCCCATCTTTAGCCTATCCATGGCATCTGCCGTGCCACCACCATGACAGTTGGCGCTCATCGTGGGGCTAGCGGTGCTAGCAGGGGTGAAAATCCAGACGGGAAACTTCTCGAACACCGGCGAGCGTATCGTCTCTGGCTTGGTTCAGCATTTTGGAGTGCAGGACTACGCAAGCAACAATGCGGGAAGCTTCGGCAGGAACCCTCCACCGCGCAACGGCGTCTTCATCAAGCTTGGAGTGCACAAGATCTACGTAGAGGTGGATGAGTCCCGTGTTCAACCGCGGCACATCGTCGAAGGAGGCGAACCATCTCTGAGCGCCTCCTGTGGAGTGCGTATCACTCGCCCCACTAGTAGCATTGAAGTCCTGATGACCGTGCTAGATGCGGGGCCAAGTAAAGATCTGGCGCCAGAGCCACAGGTAACGCCCAAACATACCAGGTCTAGGTTTCCTCCGCTAGAAAAGCCAGAGAATGTGCTCTAGCAAGCAATAGATAGCTTAGCAACACCAAATGCACCTGTGGTAGATCCGGCTCAGGCGCAAGTTGAGTTAGAGGAAACTAGACAGAAGATGTTAGCTGGAGCAAAGAAGGTAGCAGAGATGCATCAGTCGTTGAACATCACCTTGAGAGAGTATGCTAACGCGAACCGCATCGATGGAGTGAAAATCCGACGCACAAACCTGATCACTGAGATTGACAAGGAGTACGAGCCTAGGCCGGGTCAGACAGCTACTATAGTGATAGGAGGGCTGGATCAGTATAGTACCCTGGCAAAGAACCTCAGAGTAGCAAACGTGACCGCATCCGAGTTAGAAGGTTTGACCGGTGAGGCTCGGCAGAGGCAACAAGAGAGAGTGAATCACTTGTTGAGGGTCACATGCCAACAAAATGAGGAAATAAACAAAGCTAACCCGGCACCACTAGGAGCCTCACAGGTGGTACATTCAGCCAGAAATAACCCGACAAGATCTAGAGGAGCCGCATCATCTCCGGGTCATGATCCTAGGAGAGAAGAGGTAGTGGACTCCGGGAGAAGAAACAAGCAAATGGTCCCTTACGACCCGGTAAGAGATGGAAAAGGAAAAGCAGTGCAAGTTGATGAGGATCGCCACAGTACCAGCCGGGGTGTGGCTGCCCGGGGTAACCATGACCAAGGCAATGCCGGTCAAAGAAATGCTTCCAACGGCAATGCCGGACAGCGTAATCCTGTGGGAGCAGGGCAAAATGTGCCTCATGCGCAACAGCGCGAACCTCGGCAAGGAGGAAGTGCAGGACAAGCAGCACAACATCGTCCTGCACATCCGGATCAAGAAAGATACAATGATGGTTATTCGGCTATGGTTACCGATGGATAACCCATACCAGATCATCATGTAATTGGATCACGGTTGGGAAGCTGGAACTTCTAGCCAGATGATGCGAGGTTGAAGTTGGATAGGATTTATAGGTCGGAGCAAATCGAGTTACAAGGTCCACCGGGTCCAGCATGTTTTGGGCCCGGGATCATGAATGAGCCACCAGTGCCGAACTTCCAACTGGCCAGGGGAACCCGAACCTATGATGTAAGTACGAGGCCGGAGGATTGGCTGATTGATTATGCCACAGCCGTCAACATCGCGACAGGGAATTTGAGATGGGCAGTAAGATATGTACCATAGATGCTGGAAGGACCAGCGCGAGTTTGGCTGAACAATTTTCCACCAGCGAGTGTCAACTGTTGGTTGGATTTCTAGGAACTGTTTGTTAGCAATTTCTCAAGCACTTACAAGAGACCCAACAGACCACAGACCCTAGCATTATGCCGGCAGAGACCGAATGAACCGGATAGAGATTTCTTGACTTGGTGTAGCAATGTGCGAAACTCGTGCGAAGAGGTGATTGAATCACAAGGTATTGCGTGGTTCGCTCAGGGATGCAGATATGGAAGTATGTTGTGGCAAAGATTACAGCGAGATATGCCAACTACCTTGTCTGAGACAATCCGGATTGTGGATTCATATGCCTTGGGAGATCCGACTCAACCCCGGCTAATGTCTAGCGAAGCAAATGAAGAATATTACAACCGAGACGTCTCCGGGTCATCAAGGAGGAATGATTTCCGAGGAAAAAGAAGGGATGAGCGTCCGAGTTATCGGTATAATTCGTAGCAGGTTGCGGCACTAGACCAGGATCAACCCAATGCCGGAGTAAGCCAACGCCAGAAAACTGGAGGGCAAAACTGGCAGCAGAAAAGCGAAGGGAGAAAGCCCTAGACCCCGGAGCAGAAAAAGCAATGGCAGGAACTAAAGGACAGGCCGAGGTATATATTTGAGTCTATGCTAGATCAACCTTGCAAGTTTCATACGCCAAGTCTGAACAGTCCAGGAAATCATACGACCCGGTAGTGTGAATGGATGAGGAAATTGGAACAGGTGGGTTCGGGGAATGCTCAGGCACCTCGGAACGAAGCACCTAGAAATGAAACACCCCGGCCACCGTTACTAACAGGGGGAAATGGACAGCAACTGATGTTGCCACCACCTCCGTCGAGGTACGAAAACCCGGAAAGAAGGGAAGTTGTGCATCAAGTGGGTAATAACCAGCAACAAGGCCAAGGTTACAACGAGAATGAGGGACGAAATGAGTACATGGAACATCATCAAAGCTATTGTGTGTTCACCACGGAAGAGAATGACCGAAAAAGCTTACAGCGCCGGCATATGGAGGTGAACGCAGTAATGCTAGCTGTGCCAAGATATATGCCTTGGGCGGACCAAGAGATCACGTGGAATGTCAAGGATCACCCAAAGATCATGCCAAGCCCAGGAACCTACCTCTAGTCTTGGATCCGACGTTTATCGGACCGAATCTCAACGTGAGGTTTTCCAAGGTGTTGATTGACAATGGCAGCAGTATCAACATTATGTACAAGGATACTATGCACAAGTTGGCGATAACTGAAAATATGCTGCAAGCAACGAGGACCACTTTTCACGGTATTGTGCCAGGAATCTCTTGTGAACCAATTGGTAAGGTCCGGGTTGACGAGTTATTCGGCACAAGGGACAACTGCCGCACTGTGAACTTAGAATTCGAGGTAGTGAATCTGGAAAGTGCTTATCACGCATTACTCGGCAGACCAGCACTGAGCAAATTCATGGCGACTACCCACATCATTTACCTTAAGATGAAGTTGACCGGACAAAGGGGCGTGATAACTATATCAGGGGACTTTTAGCGTTCGATCGAATGCGCATCAGCTGGGTCTAATCTAGCCGAGTCACTCATGATAGCTCAAGAGAAAAGGAAGATACTAGAGGTGGCGGCATTGGCTCAATCCGCCCAGCAACATATGCCGACCCTGACCAACCCGCACGGGAGCGTATCGTTCCAAGCGACTAAGGATACGAAAAATTGCTAGTTGATGATCTGTTCCCTGGATTCCCCTAGCACACATTGGCCCCATCTTTAGCCTGTCCATGGCATCTGCCGTGCCACCACCACGACAATTTGTGCGACCTTATAGGTTATCCACCAGGACTTACTATCCATACGGACGCTTCCAAAGGTTTGGAGAAAGTTGTAGAAGTAGTATTCCTCGGAGTGGAGCATAGGGAATGTATGTGACACTTAGTGCAGAATCTTACAAAGAAATTCAAGGGTATAGTTTATACTAACAACCTATGGCCAGCTTCATACACATGCAGTTTGAAGAAGCATCTGTATCATTTGGAAGTGTTGTATAAACAAAAACCTGTGGTGAAGGAGTACTTGGATGCACATGATGGAATTGTGTGGTCAAGAAGACAATTCAATGAAACTTGCAAGGTAGACTATGTAACAAGTAACCTTGTAGAGAGTTTCAATGCAAAGGTCAAGTCATTGAAAGGGCTTATGCTATGGAAAATATTTGATAAGATTAGGCAGATGATCATGATAAAGATCAATTTGCGTCAAAGAATTGCATCAATGGTATATGCTGGCCATCTCATCCTCCCATCTTTGATTAAGGCTTTGCATGCCAGGACAAAACAATTGAAGATGAAATGCATTAGAAGAGGAATGGAGACTGAAGTAACGTACACTTACAGTAAAGATAGGCAATGGAGGTATCCATTGAGTTTGGTTGATAGGACATGCTATTGCAGGCAATGGCAGCTTTGTGGGAAACCCTGCAGGAATTACACAAGAGGATATTGAAGAAATGATGCCAATGCAATTTGAACCACATGAACGAATGGATCGAAACGTGATTAAACCAATTGTATGATAGACTAAAGCACTTGATTCATTGGAGCAGAGAAAAAGAACAAAGGGAACAGACAGAAGAAGCCGGTGGTGGAATCCGCGAATATTCCAGCTAGGATCACCCGGAGCAAGGTGGTGAACCCATCGAAAAACACTAGGAGCAAGAAAAAAATGAATTTGAATTTGTATGATGAATTTGAACTACTATCAATGTTTGTATTGAATTCAAACTAGGTTGAAGCTCCCAAGTTTGTATGTTGGATAATCCCATAATGTATGTGTTATTGCAAGTTTCTATGTTCATCCACCTAGTTGCTTAGCACTACTCAGTTTTGCCCTCGACATGTGGTCAACACATGGGGTTTAGCTAGTTCATGGCTTAAACCATAGCAAATGTTGATCAATTGATCCAAAATTTGGCACACTTGTGTATCTTGGATTGATTTACCATATGAAATTGGAAATTTTGGTTTTACTTGTAATCAACCATATTTTTATTTTTATAAGTGATTAAATTTTAAAAAATGGTTTTAGGGTTAGTTTAATTCAAAATAAGTCAAAACATAATGCAACCTTCTTATGGAGTCTTGTTATGTTACCTACAACCTAGCATGAATAATAAAGGAAAAGGAAATAAATAGAAATCGACTTATCCCCTAAACCACTTCTTAAACCCTTATTGGGATGAGCTACTAGCTATGAAGATGCATGGCTTTCTACTCAATCAACCTCCAAAATAACCCATCCCAAAACATACTTTGTCTAAATGAGGCCAAATTTGGAACGCTTGTGTATCTTTGATTTACAAACAATATAATGTCGACCAAGATGGATTATTTTGTTCAAATAACACATTTTCCATTTTTATGCCAAAATCTTGAATTTTCCTTACTCATTTTTTTATCTGAGTGCCCTTGTTTTTAGCTCTACTGAGTTTTCCCCTCCCGCTAAAGTTTTCCTCACTTCTCCCCTACCGCTAAAGTTTTCATCACTTTTCCCCCTCTCTCATGTCTCAGTTTGGCTGCGCTCTGATTGGTCGAGATGTATGTCCCATGGATCTTGGCCAACCACGGTCAGATACATCATGATCCGATGGGCTGGAGGTCTCTCTCCCGATGGGCGCACCTACCTTGTACGGCGAGGAGAGCCTGATAGGCTGGATATCTATCCCTCCCTACCCTTGTCACACGTATACCAGCTGCATCAACTAGCGCTCAGTTTGGCTGCGCTCTGATTGGTCGAGATGTATGTCACACGGATCTTGGCCAACCACCATTGGATACATCATTATCCAACGGGCTGGAGATCTCTCTCACATCAGGCGCACCTACCATGTACGGAGTGGAGAGAACGATGGGCTGGATGTCTCTCCCTCCCTTTCCCTGTCGCACGGTAGCGCAGATCTAAGCGTGGTGGTCCGAACAACGTGCGGTGGTGCGGACCTAAGCATGTCGGTCGGAACAGCGTGCAGCGGCGCGAACCCAAGCGTGGCGGTCAGAACGGTTTGCGGCGGCACGAACCTAAATGTGGGGGTCGGAACGCCTTGTGGTGGCGCGGTTCTAAGCGTGGAGGCTGGAACGGCGTGCGGCGGTGAGGATCTAAGTGTCTGAAATTTCTATCTCTGTCTATGTCACTTTCGTTCACATCCTCAGATTCGTTGTTGATGAAATACACCGATGGAAGCCATCATCCGCAACATCAGTGTGATGGCGGTGGTGCCGACAGTGGTCATTGATGAAAGACACCGGTGGAATCCATCATCTGCAACATCACTACGATGGCGCAGATCAAGCCCTCGTGAACCGAAGTTGTGGGAGGCAGGCCGCAGCCATAGCTGGCACGTTGAGGTGCACTTCGACGGTGAACGCCGGATGTACCTCGTGGCCGGATGGATGGGAGCACTTTTCCCATACTTCTTGGAGTACACATATGGTGGGGAGGGCGGCTAGCTCACTGTCCACTTAAAATTGGGACACAATTGAGCCCAATTTGAATTAAAATTCTATGACTTAAAATATATGTATGATTTGAATAAATTTGATATGTATTTGAGCCGTGAGACCGGTGGATATGCTCTAAAGCTAATTCATAAGTCGTAGTACTTGCTTTGATAATCTCTGGTAGGCTTGTATAAATTTGATCGAAATATGTATGATTTGAATCAAAATTGATATGTTTGTTGAGCTGTGAGGACGGTGGATATGCTCTAAAGCTGATTCATAAGTAGTACTCCCTCCAACCCAAATTAGTTGATTTATATTTGTCTAGATTCGATTGTATCTAGACATGAATTAGTATTAGATTCATCCGTACCTAACGAATTTGAGTCAACTTGGATCGGAGAGAGTAGTACTTTCTTTGATAATCTTAGACACTAATTTGGAATAGGGAATGGATGCTGCCACCAACGCTACAAGTCTCCTTGGCAACCACGATGGCAGCGACAGAACTGTCAAAACTGATAGGCCAAAATTTGACCCTCTAGGCATTTGGCACACCAACTATGGGTAGCTATATCCAATGGCAAGCAACTCAGGCCCCACAATGCATTCCTCTCAACAACTTTGGGACCGCTATATCAATGGCAAGCAACTCGGGGCCCGCAATACATTCTCTCAACAAATTTGGGTCCGCTAGATCCAATGGCAAGCAACTCGGGTCCCGCAATGCATTCTCTCGACAACTTTGGGACCGCTAATCCAATGGCAAGCAACTCGGGCCCCGCAATACATTCTCTCGACAACTTTGGGACCACAAAGTGACTAAATTAGCAGGAACTCACAACCATCCATTGAATAACAATTCTACTCTCTAAACTAGTAGCTATCTATTCAACTAATCATTACACGTGCCACCCTTCACCACAACCACATACTTTAACTACTAGGACGGGGACGAAAACTACTAAAATTGCCCACATGAATCTACTATTCTCCTCCCCCTTCACTTGAAATTTATGTTTTAGATTTTCTACCACTTCATCAGACACGGCAAGATCAGCCTCAAGTGTCAACTTCTATTTGTGAATAAGCTCTAAATTCTTCTTTTCTTCCTCAATAGTTTGCTTTAGCTTGAATATCAACTGGTTTTTACGGGCCAATTCATCATCTAAATTGGCAACCATCTCCTCCAAATCCATCCTCTGGCTAGACCACTGGGTTGATTCATCTTGGTATGCAATGTACCATGGACCATCGGCCTGCATAGCACATTGTAACAATCCCAAAACAAACCCAATTGAAATCAGTCCGACAGGCCATGACGGCACTTCAAATTCAATGTTAGTACAAAGAGAAGGAGCTACCTGCACTTCTGACATGGTAGGAGAAGGAGAAGGTGGCCACAACATGATCGATTCCCCACCCTTGCTGGTGTACCCGCTACGACCAGATATTGAGGACTAATTTGCACCTGCAATATCGAGAAAATTACAGGAACCGAATTGATTAGGGTGGGAGGAGCAGGAGCGAAGGTCTTACCAAGCACTACTAGCAATTGCTGTGACTGTTCGTTGAGTTATGGTGGAGGAACAAAATCCTGATCGTCGTGGGCGGTGGACCTGCCTGCGATCGGTACTGCCTCGATGTACAATGCATGCAGACGAAACAAGCGCTGGAGCCGTGGTTGAGGTGCAGCGTTGTAGTCCGTTCGATGCCGCCGTAGGATGGATCCGGCGACGCACCGACACGCTGATGATCGTGCTCTGTCTGCCGGTGGGATAGGAGCTGCTCCGGGCTATGCACTAGGAGTGGATGAGAGAGAGAGCCAACCTAACGTGTCACACACGACCCCACCTGTCAATGTTTGGGGGAGTAGCTACTCCAGGATTTTTTCATATTTACCAATTTTGCATATCTGCCAAACTTTTTCTTTGAGATTTTCATATTTGCCACATGACCAGCACATGTCAGTGACACACAAAATGGAAAATATGCAATTTGCAAAGTAAAACTTAGCAAATATGCAAATCCCCTCTCCAGCCTCACATGACGGCCCCATCGGTCATTGGCTTCGACGGCCCCACAGAATGGACCCACATGGCAGCCCCATCGTTCATTGGCTTCGGCGGCCCCACAGAATGGCCCCATTTGTCATTGGCTGCACCAACCACACAATCAGGAAAAAGGGGCCCACATGTCAGCGAGAGATGGATGGCTGGTCCGACGTGTATCCTGGCCCCACCCGTCGGCACGTAATGGCCACGGCAGGACCTGCCCCAACATGGTCCCACCGGTCAACATGTAACGGTCAAGCCTTTAACCTGACGGCATCCCTTCGTCTGAATGCCTGTGAGGGTTTCAGAATAGAGGGAGGGGAAAAGTGAGGAAAAGTTAAGCGGCTAAGGAAAACTGAGTACAACTAATGAACCAGGGGCACGAAAATAGAAATCCCAACTTTCTAATGGTGTCTTACATAGATTGGATTATTTCTGGTCGAATTTTTTTTAGCAAAGAGATAGTGAGAAAAAAATATCGACAACCAAATGGAGTATGGTTTGTCGTCCCAAAGACCAAGATGGACTTGGATCCATGACCTTCAGGTCAAAAAAACACCACACTACTAGGCAAATGGTT
The DNA here is from genome assembly GCA_910589775.1 of Avena eriantha. Taxonomy (NCBI): domain Eukaryota; kingdom Viridiplantae; phylum Streptophyta; class Magnoliopsida; order Poales; family Poaceae; genus Avena; species Avena eriantha. The sequence continues at coordinate 164,115,560 of OU342746.1, read as the reverse complement.
TTTCAGGCTACTTACTGAGGAAGGTGTTTGGCAAACCCTACTAAAGAGGAAATATGTTGGCCCCATAGAATTATCGCAAGTCCTCTAGAAGCCAGGAGATTCACATTTTTGGGTCGGGCTAATGAAAACCAAGAAACAATTATGTTGCTTTGGTACATGCTCTATCAATGGTTCAGATATTCGTTTCTAGGAGGATAAGTGGCTTGTAAAAATTCCACACCCAGGGAAAAATATCCAGGTCTATATAGTATTGTTTGTCACAAGGGGATACCATTTCCACGATACTAGCATCTTCTTCTCCGAGTGTGACTTTCATATGTAACTTAATTGGTCCTAGACTTGCTTCGTGGACCGCTCTATTACAATGTTTAACCACAGTGCAACTGTCTGATGGATCTAATGGGTTTAGATGGAATTTTCATGAGAGTGGTAAATTCTCAATAGATTCTATGTATAGAGCATTAGTCTAGCCTGATGTACTAGTCGATAATAACAAAAAAATGGAAGATGGAAATACCACTAAAGATGAAAATATTCGATTGGTATCTTTGTCAAGGGATGATTCTCACAAAACACTAAAACACATATCACATGCCCTGGTACTTATAAATATTGAGGCACATTCTTAGTCGTTGCGCTCACGCTGGCACTACCAAAAAAGTAAGGAATAACTGCATCGGGAAAATTTTATAGGTGGCATTTTTTTGGCTGGACACATGGTTATTTGCCGATCTAGTGCTAGCACGGCACCAAAATAATAACACCACGAACAATTATAGGCCAACACAAACTAGGTACCATGGCAGCTGTGCATGCCTGGTACAATCAGACTGTCTAGAAAGGTATCTATCGGTGCATACCTTTACGGATAGCAATTTCAGATTCACAATAATATATATTTATAATGTAATTCAGAATATTTATAGTAAAATAAAGAATACCTACATATATTGTATCACATGATACATCGTTTTATGACATGTACACTTGAAAGAATGAATACATATGCCTATAGTATGCATTCTATATATGTCCTATATATGTCTACACATTCATGTCTTCATTGTACACTTCGGAACAAGTTTGTTGCTATCAAACAATAAATGAAATGATCAACACAAAATATAGATATAAGAATGCATTCTCATATACATATATATGATAGCTTATGCTAACTCGGTGTCGTAGTAAAACAATATATAGTGGATGATTTGATATAACCATAGATCTTTTTCCACTCATAATTGTTCAAATGTAATGTGTATACTCCTTGATTCATCTGTATAACTAAGAAATTTCTATCTTCACAAGCACATAGTATCTTTTGTTTACATTTACCATCATATGGGAAATATGTGGACTAGGAGATTAGACCAATCAACAACTCTATCAAGGGACAATACATGATCACTTTCTACTGACCTTACACTGCTCCAGATTTGTAGGGTAGAACCTCTTAGAATAGCAAGACCAACACCTCCATATTGGCCTTTGAAGGTGTGAAGTCTGCACTAGAACAAATCATCATGTGTCTCTTCAGAACAGTCGACATATCATAGCGCCTTTGTTACGTTGTCAAATGCAATGATATATCAGGATGTCGTTATCCAACACAGAATACCACCTATCAGAGTTGCAAGACTCGATTCACGAACACATGCCCCTGCTATCAATGGGATGAACGTAACTGAATCCCATATGCGTGTCTCTGATGAGTACCTTTGTACCTCTTCTTGTTTAGTGTTTGTTGTTATCTAAACAACAAGTAAATTGCTTGTGTGCGAATTGTGGATAAAGGGTTCATCATGGTTGCTGGAACATATAATTGTGTTGTTGAACTTAGTCTGGAACCCACGCCATAATGGTTCACACACAAATGTATCATTGTTCCTAATTTGATCCCAGACTAACAAGGCTAGGTAGGTGAAATGGATCATATGGGCACCTAGAGGGGGGGTGAATAAGTGCTACACCAAATTTTAATACTTTTTCAATTTTAGGCTTGACACAAAGGTAAATTCTCTAGATATGCAATTACGACGAACCCTATATGCAAACCTAACTACTAGCGAGTAAAGGCTAGTAAGAGTGAGGAGCAAGGAAACCATAGTGGAGCACGCAGAGACACATGATTTGTGTTACCGCAGTTCCTTCCTTGTTAAGGGAAGTACATCTACATTGGATGGGTGGGCGGTACTAAGACCACCACGCCACAATAGGTCTCACCCTGTTCTCTGATGGATCTCGCCACCAAAGGCCTGCTCCACCTTTTCACTATTGGTACCCTTCGAGGCGGGAACTGATGCCTTTACACAACTAGCAGGGCACACTCCACAACCGAATTGGAGGCTCATGTAATGACAACAAGCTACCACAAGAACAAATATTATCAAAACCAAAACACAAGATCTAGATATTAACAAGTAATACTAGATCGCGAAATCTCCAAGTGAATGGAGGGGAGTGATGCGCTTGATTCGTGATGTCGATGGATGAAGTCTCCTCCTTTGATTCCCCAAAGATCGGAGCCTTCAGGTGGTTGAAGTGGGAGATCTTGAATGAGAGCTTTTTCAACAGGCCAGTACTTTTTCGAATGAATCAAGAGATATGATAGGAGGGGTGATTGGGGATTTTATACCCCCTCTCCAAACATGGCCGTTGAAGGAGTCGGCGGCCGGATTATCTGGCCCAAGTGAAGTCCGGATTATCCGGCCTGGATAAAACTCTGGCCCAGACTCGGAATTTCTGGGGGAAATTCCGCCCCCCACACAGAGAGTCACACCATGGCACCCTTTAGCAAATTTCTCTGAGGGCGGATTATCCGGCCCGGACAAATACTCTGGCCCTGTCTGGACATTCCGAAAGAAACTTCGCCCCCTCTCCGAGGGACGCTCCAAGCCACACTTCGAAATCCTTCTCGGGGGCGGATTATCCGGCCCCCTTTTTGGGGCAGATTATCCAGCCTGGGCAAATACTCTGGCCCTGGCCGGACAATCTGGAAGACTATCCACCCCCTCTCTGAGAGACGCGCCTTGCCCATATCGTTGAATGGGGTCAGGCCAGATTATCCGGCCCTTGACAGGGGCGGATTATCTAGCCCCCCAACAATAGGATTTACACCTTTTCATAAGGACACTTGTCTGCACCACTTAGCACACATGAGATATTCCATGGTATTGTTATCAAACACACAAAACACTAGAGATAATGAAATGTTCTTTCAATCTCCCCCTTTTTGGCGTTAGATGAAATACTAGGATTTGCAATATAGCTCTATTATCACAAATACAAATATGAAGTAGACTCCCCCTAAGTGTGTGCATAGTTGAAATTTTTGCATTTGAATACAAATGCACACAGGTAGGTACATGTCTATTTCATAGGAAATGAATTTTTACATACATGAAAAGATAGCACATAACCTCATACCATCATGAGAAAGAACACCATGATATAATGCAAGAATAGCCAATGTGATAACCATTATTGAGGCCTTCCACAGTGAGAGGGGTAACCAATAACCAATGAGATAGATGAATCCATAATCACAGATAGATGAATCCATAGGACAATACCAGTGCTACACACCAACATAGTCTCATACAAAATCAAACACGAATAAAAGTTCAACGCTAAATGGGCACAAGCAAGAATAAGACCGAAATGATAAAGAGCAAGTGCTTGCGCCCGACCCATGCAAATCCACGAAGACCTAATAGAACTACTTCTCCCCCTTTGGCATCGAAACGCCAAAAATGAAGAAGAGCGATGCTAGCGCCCCAAGGGATCACTCGTAGTCCTCATCATCTTCCTCGTTCCCGTCCTCGTCATCATACTCCTCGGTATCTTCCTCGTCCTCATCAGCTGGTGGAGTGGGCTCCCTTGTCGGGGCAGGAAACAGGTGACGCTCAAGCTCTCCATAGTGGAGTCGACAAGAATTCCATTGAGCATATGGAGTGGGAGCGGTAGGAGAAGGAGGACCGCCTGACGCCCTGGACACATGGTGGAGAATGAGCTGCTGGGTATGGGCCATCTCGTGGCGCTGCTTGTACGCCGCATACTTCCCCTTGTGAGTATCTACCCCCATGCACAATATGTTCTGCTAAAACCAATTCAGCTACTTCACCTCACGAGCAATAGGAGGCACTGGAGTCCTATGAGCACTGGCACGAGCATCCCTCATGAAACCCTCAAGAGAAGAGGATGGATGAGGTCTTCCTAGCCTTGTTGTAGATCTTCTTCACTTTATGCTCAACATCAAAGTCAAATTCTCCAGTGGGAAGCAAGTGCTTGATGAGCATCATAATATAGGGAGCATACGGAATGGAGAGCCTATTAAACATGGAATCAGTCAACTCATGAAAGATCAATTCCATCACATCCAGATTGTAGTCCACAGACTCATCCTCACTGGAGGCCACCTCAAAGGAAAAAACAAGTAGCTGAACCAAGTGGCCACAAATACTGTCATTGTTGCCCCCACTCGGTGTGATGGAGTCACGGAAAATACCAACCAAGCTAGCATAAATAGGGGAGAGTCCAACAAGAGTACCCACAATCCCATTGTCAGCCGTGTAAGGAGAAATAGCAGCATCTTTGTTTGGCTTGAGTTGAGTAATGATGCGATGGCCACTAGCACGGTCCCTGCCGCGGAACAGATATCCAAGCACCCCATCAAAAGTCTGAAAATCAGATTGCATCATAGTGTCACGGGTCATCCACTTCATGGTGCGGTTATCATCACCACAAATTACCAAAGTGGAGAAGAATTTCTTCACCACCTCGGAGTCATAGGAGCACTGGAGGGGCATAAGAGTGTCGAGCCCCATCCGCTCAGTCACCTCCATAGCATCAGCAAGTTGAGGCTTCTCCACAGCCTCAACAATATTCATGGGATGCATAGGGCGAATCTTCAGTGACGCATAAACATCTTCATAGATGGACTTTTGGTCAGCACACCAAAAGCGGGATTCACCAAGCTATGTATCGCGCTCAGATTCTTCAAACAGATCATGATGACGAATCGAAGAGTAAGTGACGGGATCCATTTTCTTATAGTGAACCTTTGGTGCCTTCTCCTTTCTCTTGGACACACCCTTCCTTCCCTTTTCTTTCCTTGCTTGTTCAGCCATACGGTCAGCCTCTCTTTTCCTCCTTCTCAATTCAACCTCGTCCACGAGACCACCTTCACCTTCATTCCTGAGATAGAGGCCACGGGGACGGCGCTTGCAGGATTTGGGAACACTAGAACCACCTGTGAAACGAATAAGATGGATAGCACGGGGATAAGCACACACACAATTCTAGGAAGAAAGTAGAAATAGTATACAAACAATCCACAGCCAAAAATACATGATGCAAAAAGTCTAAGGAATTTTGAACCAAAGATGAGTCTGCTAGGCCGCATAATCCGGGCATGCTAGGGGCGGATAATCCAGCCCTGGTAAAAAAATTCAGAATCGGCCTAGATTGATTGCAACAATGTAGATCGGGCACAGGTATCACAAGACTACGATTTCTAAGCGAAACAGGAACCACAAGGAGACTCCTAGTCCACTTTCCACCAACAAGTAACACATTAACTTAAAAGATGGGAGGGAGGGAGTTACCCTCACTCATTGAAGGAAGAACACGGAGGAGGAGGTACCCGGAGGCGTGGGGAAGAAGATCCGGGGGAGGCCCAGAGAATCCGGTGGCCGGAACAGCTCTAGGGAGGGTTGGAGCGGCGGGTGGTGGCTTGGGAGAGAGAGGGGTCGGGGAGAGGAACTGCTCTATTTGAGCCCTTCCTCCCGACGCCCAGCCCTTAAAGGACAGAAGCCGCCAGGGCCGGATTATCCGGCCTCCACTTGGGGTGGATAATTCGTCCTGATTTCTGAGATTTTATTATACATAGATTCAGGCTCGTGCACCACCAAACAAAACCCCCACAAGATAAATGACGGACTTGTGTGCAAGAAAAGATGGCTCGGGGATAGAAAAGGCTTGGGATTTAGACAACCAAACTAAGATGGTACTACACACCCAAGATTGCAAGAACCAAATCAAATAAAAGCCAAAATTTAGTGTGGTTTCCATAAGAACACAAGATAATCAAGAAAAACCAAGAAGATCCACATAGAACCAACTCTTCTTACGAAAGAGGGCGGTGGCCGATGCCACCTTGTTGGAGTGCATGGTATGAAACCACGAAGATATATCTTGGGTTCACGACTACTACTCATTAGTAAGCTCACAAATCACAAAATGATATTAAGAGAAATGATTTTACTTGCTTTTGGCATTATGGGGGAGGGTTAGCCCAATCAATCAGGACCACACTCCCCCTATATCCGTGCCCACACCTAAACCAAATAAGGAGGATATATAAGAGTGTGTGCATAGGTAATCAAGATAAACTCCTTGAATCAACGATATTTAGCTCATTCCTTAAATAAAAAAATCTTGTTTCATCAAGTGGCTTTGTGAAAATATCAGCAAGTTGGTGATTTGGATACAACTTTGTTATTTGAGTACAAACTTGCTATTGTTTCTCCTTTAAACTTGTGTGATTTGGATACAACTAACACGGACTGACACTGTTTTCAGCAGAATTACCTTGGTCTCTAGTTTTTGTGCAAAAAATCGACTATCAGGAAAAATCCCGGAAAATATGCCAAAAATACCATTTCACCAGAAGATTCGCGGAGCCAGAAGACGAGACGGAGGAGGGACACAAGGGGCCCACACCACCTGACAGCGTGAGCCAGGCCTTGCCGCGCCAGGGGGTGGTGTGGCTGCCTCGGTCACCCCCTTGGCATCCTTCTTCACCTATAAGACACCTCCTGGCCTAAAAACCCAGGGGGGTCAATCTTTGCCAGAAAGAGTTCCGCTACACCAGCACCACTAGATTCCGCAAATCAGAACCAGAAACTCTGTTTTGGTACCCTGCCGGGACAGGGAATTGGAGGAGATCATCGCCATCATCATCACCGTCGCTTCTCCATCGACCATCCATGATTCCCCCATCTATGAGTGAGTAATCCCCTGCTGTGGGCTATGGGGATGGTAGGGATTGGATGAGATCGTTCATGTAATGGCATCAGATTATTGGGGCATGGTGCCTAGTATCTATTATTAGTGCTTTTGACTTTGTTGCAACTTGTTATGCTTAATGCTTGTCACTAGGGCCCGAGTGCCATGATTTCGGATCTGAACATGTTATTGATTCATGATGATAGTATTGTTTATGGTCTTACCTGCAAATTGTATACACATGTTATTTTCCAGAACCAAAGGCCCCAAAGTGACAATAATCGGGATAACCGGAGGGAATGGCTTTGATGTGAGGATCACATGTGTTCACGGAGTGTTAATGCTTTACTCCGGTGCTCTATTAAAAGGAGCACCTTAATTGCAAGTAGTTCCCTTGAGGCCCCACTGCAAACGGGCTGGCGAGACAAAAGATGTTGTGCAAGTTCTCATTGCGAGCACATATGACTATATATGGAACACATGCCTATGATTATTTAGCACTTGGATGTTGTATCTTACTTATCTGCAGTTGCCCCATGTCTTGATTGCTATATGAATTGTCTTGTCCATGCAACGCCCGTCCATCCATCCCTATGCCTACTGCCCTTTAATCCTACTATTTACTACAATTGTTACTGCTATCTTTACTTTTACTACTGTTACTACTTTGCTATTGCTATTACAAAATTGTTGCTACTGATAAATTGATGTGAGCAAGATTGTTTCCAGGTGCAGTTGAATTGACAACTCAGTTGTTAAGGCTTATAAATATTCTTTGGCTCCCCTTGTGTCGAATCAATAAATTGGGTTTCACTTCCCTCGAAGACTATTGCGATCCCCTATACTTGTGGGTCATCAAGACTATTTTCTGGCGCCGTTTGCAGGGGAGCATAGCTCTATTTATTAAGTTCACTTGGAATCACTATTGTTCGCTGCCATCCATTCATCATGGGTAAGTCTCGTGATGGAAAGGTTCCCATATTACCGTCCACTACAAGGAGAGGTACGGTTCTCAACACCTCTGTTGCTCTTGATTCACCATCTGTGATGAGTAAGCTCCTTACACCACCACATACACATGCTACACATACTGCTACTACTGCTGAATCTGAAACTTCTGATACTTATGATGTTGCTTCTACTGTGCTTGATAAGAGTGGTTCATTAGGTCCTTTCCTAGATGCTACGATTGCTAGAACTATAGCTGGAAACACTGAAAATCCTAATGAAGACACTACTACACATGTCAGTTCACCTAAGTCTAGAGAGAGCTATGATATTGAAGACGGTTATATAGATATGACTGATGAATTTATTAAAGAATGTCAAAACACCCATGGTAAAAGTGCTATTAAGAGTCTTCTTGAGAAACATACTGTTAGACCTAAATTATCTCCTAATGCTGAGTTTGCTACATCTCCCATAAACATTAAAGATAAGGATTATGATTTCTCTCTTGATTTATCCTACATAACCATTGTTGAGAAATTTTCTTTTTGTGGAACTAAGAATGAAAGTGTTGTAGCACACATGACTGAGCTTTCTACCATGAGTGGCCTATTTTCTGATGATATTATGATGCGCACCTACTTTGTTGCTAATTTTTTCCCTTTTTCACTGAAAGGAGAAGCTAAAACTTGGTTTAATAATTTACCTCCTGGATCTATTGATAGCCCTGATTGCTTGATTAATACCTTCCTTTAGAAATATTTCCCTCCTAGTGCTATACATGCCATTTTGCAGGAACTTTTTGATTTTAAACAGGGAGAAAAAGAGATATTGCCTGAATCATGGGCAAGGTTTTGTGCTTTCATTCATGCATAGGTTGGATGTCCATTTCCTAAGAATGAGCTTCTTGATATATATTATAATGGACTAACTGAAGAATCTAGGACAGACCTAGATAATTGTGCTAATTGTGTTTTCAGGAATAGAACTCCCAAAGAAGCTGATGAATTAATGTCTAAAATAAGCCAGAATTATGATGACTAGACTCTACCTGAGCCAACTTCGCCTGCGACAACTACACCTGAGTTAACTGTGCCTGAGCCAACACTAACACCAAAGAAAAGAGTAGTTATTGAACTAAATGATGAAGTGATGAAGGAAGCTAAGAAATGCCTTAAGGAGAAAGGTATTAAAGCCGAATACGTGAAGAATTTACCTCCTATTGAAGAATTATGTAAGCCAATCTCCCACTCATCCACTATTGAGGTACACTCTCTCCAACATTTTGATGAAGGTGATATTCCTTACTCTAAACCTCCTTATCAATGCTTGTAAGAATTTGATATTTTTATTGCTAAGCAAGATAATATTAATAAAAGGGTGCAAAATTATCTAATGGAAAACTCGAGAGCTATTATTGAGTTGAAGGATATTGTGGAAAGAACCTCTAATGATGTTAAAATGCTTATTAAACATTTTCAAATGGTTCAAACTCAAATTTATCAGCTCATTAAAGTACAAAAAGATTTGCTAGTTAATGCTTCTAAGGAAAAACAAGCTTGTGAAATTAGAACTAGAAGTGGTGCTGCCACCCAGGATCCTGTATATCCTGAGGGGCATCCTAAAAGACTTGAGCAAGATTCTCAACAAATTGAAAATAGTGGTACTTCTCCTAAGAAAAGGAAAAAGAAACATAAAACTATTGTAGAATCCTCTGAACCTGAAAGTGGTAATGAGGAAAATGATGCTCCTGATAAAGAAAAAGTTGAAGAAGAACCGGGAAGACATACTAGGAATACTAAATACACTAAACAAGATTTTTTTGCTAAGAAACATGGTAGTGAAAGAGAGCCTTGGGTCCAAAAACCTATGCCTTTCCCTGATAAGAAACACAAGTCGAAGGAAGACGAACACTATAATAAGTTTTGTGAGTGGATGAAACCTTTATTTTTGCAAATTCCTTTGACTGATGCTATTAAATTGCCTCCTTACTCAAAGAAAGTTGGAGACCCAGGGATTCCAACCATTCCATGCTCTATTAAAAATAATTATGTTAGAACTGCCTTGTGTGATTTAGGAGCAGGAGTTAGTGTTATGCCTTTTTCTCTCTACAAGAGACTTCAATTGGAAAAACTAATACCAACTGATATATCTTTGCAAATGGCTGATAAATCTACTACTATTCCTGTTGGCATATGTGAGGATGTGCCTGTTCAAGTGGCTCATAATTGCCTGATATTAACTAACTTTGTTGTGCTTGAAATGCCTGAAGATGACAATATGTCTATTATTCTTAGGAGACCCTTTCTTAATACTGCAGGAGCTGTTATTAATTGCAATCAAGGAAAGGTAACTTTTAATATTAATGACAAGGAGCATACTGTCTATTTCCCCAAGAATATTGATAAGAATTATGGCTTATATTCAATTGAAAATATTGAGGGCATTCATGTTGGAGAAATATATTGTCCCATACCAAGAGAAAAATATGAAATTATTATGATTGGGAGCATTGCTATCAAGGTTAAGGTAACATAATCATTTAGTGGAATGCAAGGTTTTGTTTCATATGAAATTGTTTTGGTAACAAGACCCGATCAACCTTGTTAACAAAGGGATTTTGATGAACAAAACAAAGTTTTCACCATGATTATCTTCGCTAACTTTAATTTTATCCATTTTAGTTTTTTGCTTTCGCTTAGTTTACTTTTCTATTGCTAGTTGCTTGCTTATTAGAGTGTCTTAGAACTTTTGAAGTCTTAGTTTTGTTTTGCTTTTGCACCTTTCTAAAAACATCTTTCTATCAGAAAATCATTCATCAATACCTAAAAATTGCTCAAAAATAGTGTCTCAAAAAATTCCAGAAAATTCATATTAATTTTTTATCTGAAAAAGGGGCAGAAAAGTGCCTGGAGAGTACCAGGGGGCCCACCAGGCAGGCACACCACCTGGTGGCGCGGCCACACCAGGGGCGCGCCTGGCCATGGTGTGGGCCACCCCTGGCCCTCCACTCACTCTTTCACTTGCCACTTCTTTCCCTCTCCCGAGAAAACACCAGTTCATTGCTCAAACTCGCATTCTTACTGTTCTTGCTCGTGATTTTTCGATGTCCTAGCTCAGCCCATCTTTGCTGCTAAAATTTGGAGCATTTGTTCTCCGGTATGTGACTCCTCCGCTCGTCCAAGTAGATTTGTGATTAGTGGTTTATATCTTGAGTATTTTGGTACTATAGGTGACAGGTTTTGTGAGTTTGTAAACTTGTTCAATGCTTAGAAAATTTGTTTTTTTGCATGTTTAGGCCTCTTACAAGTCCCTATGAGTAGTTCCTTTCATTATGTATTCATTTTGCAATCACTTATATGATGGATGTTTAAATTTCAGAATAGCAAAAGATGAACAACCACACATTTGGATAAGTATTTGAGAGGGACACACCCAGGAGGGAAAGGCCTTCAAGATCGGCTTCTCAATTTAGGCCATCATATAATGAAGATCTTATTGCACCATGTTTTGGCAATGAAGGAGATGAGGGAGATGCTCACCCATCTACTTTCCCTTGTTTTACCTTTTTGCGAGCTACAGGGATCCTTGATGAGTTCTTACTCCTTGTTCAGAGGGTTGGGTTGACCACCTACATGGAATATAAGAGTGAGCAATATGCCGTGCTCACCAAAACTTTTGTTGAGAGTTTCATTTTCACTAACACCCCTTATCAGTCAACTGTTTCATTCAAAATTTATAATCTACCTATTACCATGCCATTGGAAAGATTTTGCAGCATTATAGGCATAGGCATGACTAGGACAGTGAAGAAGATCGAAGGTCAACCCGCTGATTTGCTGGAGCTTTACCGAAGTGTGACAAATGACGACGATCACACAGCTCTGCGCGGGAAGATAAGGAACATTCAACTCCCAGCTCTTAGATATTTTGCTTATTATCTTGCCACTAGCATTCTTGGTAGGGAGAACACTAGTAATATTTCTAATTATCATTTAGCCTTCCTCGCTGCTGCACTTAATAATGATACCAAGTATAATATTGGTTCTCTCATTGCTCGCCGCCTAGCCGCTAGAGGACCTATTTATGGGGGCATTATTGCATCACGCATGCTTGTTGCTTTAGAACTTTCTGTGGATCCTAACTGTGTTGACACCACAAAGTCTTGATCTTGCTGCTATGAAAACGCATCATTTTGTCACTACTGACTCTAGTATAGAGAGTTTAGTATACAGGATGTTGTTTACTGACGGAGATGAGAGGGAAATTCCTTTGCCACAATCCACTTTGTTCAGTATTTACAGGATGGCATGGTCACGTTCCAAGGAGGAGGTGGACGAGCAGCTCCGCTTGCTTAGTTTTCACGGGCATCACCAGGGGGTGTGCCCTCTTACGACTATTCTGCACACTACGTTGGGGCGTCCTCGAGCTCGTATCAGGACGAGGCCACCTCTTCACCGTACTACGGAGGCGCTCCATCTTGGCCAAAAGCCTAAGCTTGAGGGGAGATATACTGATATCACGCTCATCTACTTACCATGTTCAGTCGGTACTTTGTATATCCATGTTTCGCTTTCTTTCTATTTTTTGTTTTTGCTTTGTTTCTGCTTTCCAAAGCACAAAAAGACCAAATTTTTTGTTGTTGTTTCTCTTTGTTTGCTTCTTTGTCCTTTTAGCCTTGGTTTGCTTTTTTACTTTTAGCTTTGTTTTGATTATTCGAAAAAACCAAAAATATTTCACTTTGCTTGTTCTTCCTTTTTGTTCTTGCTTCTAAAAATCAAAAACATCAAAAATATTTTATGTTCTTCCTTGGTTTTGTGAAGTTCGTCGCAGGGTTCGCTAGTCCTTAGTGGAGTTTTGTTTCATGTTACTATTCAAGCCACACAAGTAAAGGGAAATAATGAAGATTAATGACAACTTGAGGTGTGGTAAGAGGCTGGTAATGAACTCTATTTGTTTTCATTTTTGTACATATACTTATCATTGTGGGCATGCTTAGTCTGTTCATGTAAGGTGTATGTTATTTATGGATGCTTAGTAGTTCTTGCTCTCTTATGACCAGCTCCAGCTTGCTAATAGTTTGTAGCATGTCATATGAATATTTGCTTGCATTGTTCTATTCATGACTTGGTATGACACTATAGTATCCTCCTCTGAATGTTTCACTTGAATTGACTTGGCACATGCTCACGCATGCATATGACTGAAACAATCAGTTAAGCCTCGATGAATTATTTTGCCTCAGGATTCTTGAATCACTTTCATGCCATAATTAGTCTTGTTTTATTGCAAGCATGATTATAACAGTTATTGCTCTCTCGTTTGTCGCTCCCTTACTATTGCTAGCCTTCACGTGCACTGAGTATGAGCTCTACTCGTGTTTCAAACTCCCCAAAACCAATATTGCAAAAAGTATCCACCATACATACATATTAGCATCATTTGCTTTTCCGTGCATACTCAGTATGCCTTGTTTTCTTCCGAATAAAATGTTTGCTTGATATGAGAAAGTTAGTTAGTAAAGCTCTCACGAACTTGATGGCACACTTTATTTCTTGCACTTAATAAACCTGAACTATTGTGACTGTCCATAAAAGTTATATGCTTGCAAATTATAGGCTATCAATTAGCAGAACCGTGCTGTCACAGGGAACGCTTTCAACACCTATAAATATATACCCAGTTGATATCATGCTCTTTTGTTTACGGATGTCGTCGATGTGAAATAAAAAGGGAGCTTGTAAGTCCATGGAGTTATGTATGTGTGTTAGAGAAATGTCTGGGCGACTTGTCTAATCCATGCCTAATCATGGTGGAAACCTACAACGTAACCATAATGAGCAATCTATGAAGCATTCTTCTTATAAAAAAGAGAGAGAGATAGTTATTAAAAAAATAAAAAAAGATGAGAAAAGAGGAAAGAGAAAAAAGCACCATTTTCCCATGGTAAATAAGAAGATGTTGAGATGCTTATTGTCGGCTTGCCTTGTCATTTTGATATGGGGATTCTTCCGTATCATCGGGCAAGGGGTACCCCATTGGCGGTTCTCTATGATACGCATGTATTTACTATGACAAGCACTTATCGGTAACTAAAGTTTAGTAGCATGAGGAGCGGCCCTCATACTCAAGGGACATGAGATTTCCAGTTTATGGTCTGTCAAGCATATAACTCGTATTGGACCTCACTTTTACCTTAACCATTTAAAGATGCTTATGATAGGGGCAATAAGAGCTCAAAGCTAATGAGTACCATACTTTCAGCATTTGGAAGCCTTTCAAACTTTTCAAAACCTTTTTCATTTCCTTGTTGAGTCTCCACACATTCTATGAGCACTTTCTTGAGAGCATAGTTGTCATTCTTAGTGCAATATGCTTGTTTCAAAACTTGGTTAATTGTGTCCTGACCTTGATGGTTGTATCTCTGATATCTTTACTTCTAGTCTTCACTTGACTTCGGAGGTGCCTTGGCATTTATGTTTGCTCTACAATCAAATGCAAGCGAGATACCACTATATCATACCTTTTTATGAGCATTGCAATGTTGCTTATGTTTATGTTTCATGCTACTTATTATTTTTGAGTTGGGATCTCTTCATAGCTTGCAATGACTATTGAGTAACCTTATTTGCATACTCCTTATTATGAATTGTCCAAGTACTTGATCATATGCTGAGAATATATACATCTTATGAAGAAAATGTGTTCGTGAAAGTTACTTTTATCGCACTCAGTTTTCAACTGAATTGCTTGAGGACAAGCAATAAGCTAAGCTTGGGGAGAGTTGTTACGTCCAAAACATATCTACTTTCCCGAACACTTTTGCTATTGTTTCTCCTCTAAACTTGTGTGATTTGGATACAACTAACACGGACTAACGTTGTTTTCAGTAGAATTACCTTGGTACCTAGTTTTTGTGCAGAAAACCGACTATCAGGGAAAATCCCGAAAAATATGCCAAAAATCCTATTTCATCAGAATATTCGCGGAGCCAGAAGACGAGATGGAGGAGGGCCACGAGGGGCCCACACCACCTGGCCATGCTAGGGGGTGGTCTGGCCGCCTCGGTCACCCCCTCGGCCTCCCTCTTCGCCTATAAGACGCCTCCTGACCTAAAAACCTAGGGGGGTTCGACGTTCTTCCAGAAAGAGTTCCGCTACGTCACCACCACCAGATTCCGCAAATCAGAACCAGAAACTCTGTTCTAGCACCTTGCCAGGACGGGGAATTGGAGGAGATCATCGCCATCATCGTCACCATCGCTTCTCCATCGACCATCCATGATTCCCCCATCTATGAGCGAGTAATCCCCCATTGTAGGCTATGGGGATGGTAGGGATTGGATGAGATCGTTCATGTAATGGCATCAGATTGTTAGGGCATGGTGCCTAGTATCTATTATTAGTGCTTTTGACTTTGTTGCAACTTGTTATGCTTAATGCTTGTCACTAGGGCCCAAGTGCCATGATTTCAGATATGAACATGTTATTGATTCATGATGATAGTATTGTTTATGGTCTTACCTGCAAGTTGTATACACATGTTATTGTCCGGAACCAAAGGCCCCGAAGTGACAATAATCGGGATAACCGAAGGGAATGGCTTTGATGTGAGGATCACATGTGTTCATAGAGTGTTAATGCTTTTCTCCCGTGCTCTATTAAAAGGAGCACCTTAATTGCAAGTAGTTCCCTTGAGGCCCCACTGCAAATGGGCTGGTGGGACAAAAGATGTTGTGCAAGTTCTCATTGCGAGCACGTATGACTATATATGGAACACATGCCTATGATTATTTAGCACTTGGATGTTGTATCTTACTTGTCTGCAATCGCCCCATGTCTTGATTGCTATATGAATTGTCTTGTCCATGCAACGCATGTCCATCCATCCCTATGCCTACTGCGCTTTAATCCAACGCCTGTCCATCCATCCCTATGCCTACTGCATTTTAATCCTATTCTTTACTACAATTGTTACTACTGTCTTTACTTTTACTACTGTTACTACTTTGCTATTGCTATTACAAAACTGTTGCTACCGATAAACCACTATGAGCAAGATTGTTTCCAGGTGCAGCTGAATTGATAAGTCAGTTGTTAAGGCTTATAAATATTCTTTGGCTCCCCTTGTGTCGAATCAATAAATTGGATTTCACTTCCCTCGAAGACTGTTGCGATCCCCTATACTTGTGGGTCATCAGAAACTGTAGTGGAGCACGCGGAGACACATGATTTGTTTTACCGCAGTTCCTTCCTTGTTAAGGGAAGTACAAGTGCATTGGAGGAGTGGGCGGTACTAAGACCACCACACCACAATAAGCCTCACCCTATTCTCCGATGGATCTCGCCACCAAAGGCCTGATCCACCTTTCCACTATTGGTACCCTTTGAGGCGGGAACCAATGCCTTTACACAACTAGTGGGGCACACTCCACAACCGAATTGGAGGCTCCCGTAATGACAACAAGCTGCCACAAGAACAAATATTATCAAAACCTAAATACAAGATCGAGATTTTAACAAGTAATACTAGATCAAGAAATCTCCAAGTGAATGGAGGGGAGTGATGCGCTTGATTCGTGATGTCGATGGATGAAGTCTCCTCCTTCGATTCCCCAAAGATCGGAGCCTTTGGGTGGTTGAAGTGGGAGATCTTGAATGAGAGCTTTTTTCAATAGGCTAGTACTTTTTTGAATGAACCAAGAGATCTGACAGGAGGGGTGATTGGGGCTTTTATACCCCCTATGCAAACATGGCCGTTGGAGGAGTCGGGGGCCGGATTATCCGGCCTGGATAAAACTCTGGCCCAAACTCGGAATTTCCGGGGGAAATTCCACCCCACACACAGTGGCATCCTTTAGCAAATTTCTCTGGGGGCGGATTATTCGGACCCCTTGGGGCGGATTATCCGGCCCGGCCAAATACTCCAGCCCTAGCTAGAAAATCCGAAATAAATTCCACCCCCTCTCTGAGGGATGCGCCAAGCCACACTTCGAAATCCTTCTCGGGGGCGGATTATCCGGCCCCCCCTTTTTGGGGCGGATTATCCGGCCCGGGCAAATACTCTAGCCCTGGCCAGGCAATTTGGAAGATTATCCACCCCCTCTCTTAGAGACACACGCCTTTCCCATCTCGTCGAAGGGGGTCAGGCCGGATTATCTGGCCCTTGTCAGGGGCGGATTATCCGCCCCCAACAACATGATTTACACCTTTTCATGAGGACACTTGTCTGCACCACTTAGCACACATGAGATATTCCATGGTATTGTTATCTAACACACAAAACACTAGAGATCATGAAATATTCTTTTTTTAGGTTGAAGAATAAATAAGCACATGCCCATGCCGACATGCTAGGATACGCAGGGTTCCATTTAATCCGCCATCACTATCAATGTCAATCTCGCTGATATAGTCCTCGGCTCTAAGGGACAACTTAGGCATGATGGTTAGGTCAAGTTGATGCTCAATGATTAAACACCGGGCATTATCACTACTCCGGTAGAAAAATCCTAGCAAATGGGCTCCACTGTTGTGTGAGAGGGTTAGTTGTCTAAAATCGTTGCTTCTGATCAGTCCCCTCCAATCAGAACAGACTGATGATATTATTAGTAAGTTGTGAGGATGTGGAGAAGAATCTGAGAAGAATCTGAGCAACTACATTGGATGGTAGCTTTCCTAATGTTTTTTTGCTCCTAGTGAATGACATTGCCTAAAAACACAAGATTTTAAATCTAGAAGAATACAAAGGATATCTAGACTGGTGATGTCCTTACGCTGGGGACATATCAGGGAGCGGGACTACATGGTCGACGGAGGGCGCCACCACAGCGAAGAGGGGAACGGTCCGCTCGAGAACAGGTCCGTGACAAAGATGAGAATGGTTCGGTCGAGAGCAGGGACACAATGAATATGGGAATGGTCCAGTCAAGAGCAGCGGTGATGAGAAGAGGAGTAGTTGCACAAGGCTGGATCTGATGTCGGAGGTGGGCGGCGCTGATTCGATTTAGGGTTTACTGCGAGCAAGCTATAAGTGAGTGAGGAATTTTGTTCGGATAAGGTTGACTAGTTTACCGGTATGTTAATCACACCCTTATACACTTTGCGATTTGAGAAACAATGTTGTGGACTCACAACATAACGAGCACATATATATATATATATATATATATATTGTGAATAAGAAAAGAACCAGCATACTACATAATAATGAAAAAAGTGCATAATAAGTCTTAAACATCCGGCTCCTCATCCGGCATAATTCTCATCTTATCTAGTGATGCCCTAATTGTAGCCAGTGAATCACAAACTGCCTTGGACACAGTACGAATCGCATTCAGTGATTCACGGATCTCTTGTTTTGTTCTAATATTTGCGTCCTCTACGTACTCTTCTCTCCCTAGGTCATCCAAAGTCGGCGATCCATCCTTGTTTCATGCCTCGGTTATTCTCTACAAAGCATGGTGTATTACTTTTGTGTTCTCTGGATCAAGCCATACGCAATAGCATCACTTTGGTTTTTCACAATTGCAGCCTAAGAACCTACGGCCGGTGTGCTTTCCCAATAACACAATGTTATTGCGGTGAGGTCTTTTGTATTAGTAGTTCACAATGTCGTCATTTTCCATCGGGGCACCATCGAGGATCATCGATCCACTTCGGCACTATGATGCGTAAAGAAACCCCTTGAAATACATGAGATTCATGAACCAAAATGCGAAGAAAAAACCGATAGATCGATACGAGTACGAATAACTTACAAATCCTCCATCGATCCGACTGCTCATCATCATCTTCGTGTCACCGCCGGGCCGGGGCCTCCACAACCAACTCCAAGGGAGGTTCAGGAGAGTACTGCGGAGTGCGCTTGCGCAAAAGTGAGGCGCGCAATGGAGGGAGCGTGCTATTTACAAGGATAGGCTAAGACGTGATAGGGCATACAAGTCATTGACATGTGATGTGTCAAGTCAAATCCACGGTCGGAAAAAATACATCACAGCTCACCTACCGCAACATTATTACGCGGATATCTCAATAAACTTTGTTGGTCCGGATAATGCTCCACTACTCCAGTATGCCATGTGTGAGTATGCAAGAGAGTGTGCATGTCTACATTTTATTTGGTGTTTCTTAAAAAATATATTTTTTCTAATGTCACCATAAATACCTTTTGTATGTTAACAATTCATCAGTATTTTAATTGATGGTGAAAGGGAGAAGATAATTAACAAGTGAGAAGAAAAGGTGAAACTGCATAGTACTGAAGAACGTGAAAAATGTTAAGAAATCACGATCTGATAAAGTGGTCAAGATGGACTTTTATTTCTTTTTGGGGTGCATTTGACAAGTCGGCAGGGTGCCGTTGGGCCAATCGACAGCTCATGTCTGCATCGCTGCTCCTGCGTTACGCCAACAAGCGGGCTGTATACAGAGTACAAACACATGGCATGTTGACCATGTTGATTAGAACATGCATGAAGTAGAAGTAGAAACACAAGGTTCCAAGTCTTTCTCAAAAAGCATGCATGAAGTGGCGATTATTACATGCGAATCAGTTATTCGATGTTCAAGGCGCACTTGTTTACTTTCGATTCGTTTGCCACGCCTGCATTACGCCAACTACAATATACACACGTCAAAGCCGCAACTGACAAGTTTTAATAGTATGAGAGAATTTTATGCACCTGCGTGCTTTGAGAACAAAACAAAATTCACGTGTACTAAGTTTGAAAAATACAAGGCATGTGACTATACAACGGCGATGAGACATGTCTAAGCACTATCAAGTACTCCCTCCTTCTAGAAATATAAGACGTTTTAGCTTCGTGAAATGAATATATCTAAATGAATATTGGAGTGAACATATACATTAAGAAACATTTAGATACATTTGTTTCATAAATTTAAAATATAGTATATTTCTAAACGGAGGGAGTACATGTAAAATGGGAGTTTTCCGCTTTTTACACAAATATACATGCAACATGCATGCCTGACACAGGGATGCATGCCTGACACAGGGGTTGTCTTTGTGAAAAAATCCAAGAGGGATCATATCAGAGAATCATGGATTTGTTGATGCGAATCCACTTTTGGTAACATCAACCTCGCACCATCTACTATGAGGACGAGCATTCCTCACGACATAGTGCTAGGGTAAGTGTCATCTACCTTAAGGGAACCATTATATTACAAAACGTCTCCCGATTATATTACACAACAAGTATCAAATATATTACATTCATGCATATATACAATATAAAATGTTTTATGATTCCTATTACATTATCATAATCTTCCGATAGTATTCTCCTTTTGGATCTACGACCTCTGCATCTAAGAATCCCGCAATTTCCTCTTGGATTGCTTGTATGCGATCATTTGGTAGAAGATTGTCCCGCAACCGTTCGATCTAATTTAAAAGAATGAGTCAACATATATGAATGAAACTAAACACAATTGATAGTAATAAAACAAATTTCTGAATATTGTTTACATACTTGAAGTTGTTCTAAGTTTCTGCCCTTCTCACAGGTCATCTGACGAATGAACTCATATACATAGTATCCACATAAGTTATTTCCGCTTGGCTGCCTTAGACACTTTACGAGAACAAAGTTCAATCAAAATAATAATAATTAAGCATGATAATGGTATCAAAACTAGAATCAAAGAGATGCGCGGATCTAGCTAGTAGTACTTACATTTAGTGGTTTAAATGTAAGGTTCTCTTTCCAGGCACCCTTAGCCTTGTTGGTGAACCGTTTCCATGCGCTGCCCGGCAAAGAAAATGAATGAAATGAGTTATTAATTACTTGATATAAGTAAATAAACAAAAGTTGCCGATATAGTGTCATAATGACTAAAATTACAGCTAGAGCATATCCTGCATGGGTTTCCAATCCTCAAGGGGTTTACGTTTAGAGTCCATGACTTGTACTACTCTATTGTCAGGTTGAATGATTAGCAGAATATAATGGAATATGCGCATGCATAACTCATTAGTTATACAGTTAACATCGAGTAAGCGAAATAGAATGTGTACAAGATAATAACACTCACTTGAAGTTGTAAGGTAATAATATTTACCTTTTGGTTTCTTGAAACCTTAACGCCATTACAATTTTATCCTTTGTGTCCTTGGGACTAAATTTCACAGTAAGTTCGCGAACCTAATATGGGTCAATGAACCCAATGTTATAGATCTGTCCTCTTCTGCATTCGAGAATCTTCAGTCTGCATAATATAGTGAGTATAATTATACATGCGATATAAACGAGGTGAGATAACTAGAGACTTAATTATTAGATAAATAATATTTACAGATAGTAGGCACCGACGATCAATTTGTCGAGAGCGTCTTGATTGAAAAACTGATATAGTTCAGGAAATTCAATCAGTATTTAGGCATCTCCATACCCGTAATGCTCGTTTCGAACTCCGATCACTATCCAGTTTGCCCCTTCCTTTGTGGCTTTAATGTACCAGTTATGAAATCTTCGTATTTTTGTTGGTAGATACTTGACGTCCTCAGGCTTGACGAGAGGTTTCCCGTACTCGTATTTGTATGCTTCCTCAGCCACGGGAAAATCTAACCGGTCTAAGTACCGAGAAATAATCATACCTTGAGCAGCGACCGCTTCTCCATATAGTGCAACAATTTCTGGATCATACTGCTCGTTCGCAGCTTTGCTCCACTCCACCATGGTATCGGAAATCACTTTGAGCAGGGGGCATTCCTTATTTTTCTGTAAACCGAGCTAGGGAATTGAATTCCTGCTTGCACTAGTGCTCTTCAACCGCACCATTGACTGATGTGACTTGACAATAGAGCGGTCATAGTCTGATGAAAGCCTTGGCTCGGGTTGATGAAGGGTCTTCAACATTTTTTGCACTTTGGCTTTTTCTTCTTTAGTGCTGGGGAACTGTGGCTCTTTCGCCCGCTTGAGGCTATCAGACCACTATTGCGTTTGGGCCTTTGCGATCACCGCATTCTCCTCTTCAATATAGTCGTAAGCTCTCTTGGGAGGAACCTTTGGTACTTTTTGGAGGGGCTCTGGTAGACGCTTCGGTGATCGGTTACTCTTTCGCTTTTGTCCCTGGCCCTTTTTTACTTTTGGGAGGGGCTGAGACGGCTGACGCGGCAGCGAAGACGGTCGTGCTAGAGACGGCTGACGCAGCGGCGAAGACGGACGTGCTGGAGACGGCTGACGCGGTGGTAGAGACGGCGCCTGTCGCAGTGACGGGAAAGACGGCTGATGCGCTGGAGACGGGTGAGGCCGCGACGAAGATGGAGTTGTGCTCTGAGGAGTGGATGGCCTTGGCGTCCGATTTGAAAGCACGATGTGTTCCTTTCGCCATAGAATGGTCATGTTTTTTGCTTCTCCTAGCTTAGTCACATCCCCTTCACCTGTTGGGTAGTCAAGCTTGAGCTGCGTGAATCCATTCATAACTTCATCCACCCCGGCAATAGCGTAGCCCTATGGAACCAGACAACAATGGTAAGTTGGTAGCGGTCCAACTAATGGTAAGGCATAGTCGACCGCCACCTTCATGGTTATGTTGACAACTTTCACATGCAGCTCACAATGTGTCATCTCCATGATATCATCCACTGGGTAGCGAAGAGGAGCCATCGCTGGTGCATCATCAACATCATCACCGGGGAGCTCCGTGGAAGCCACGCTGCTTTTTCGATTAGTGGATGGGTCGGTAGCATCGAAGGCAGCTTTGTCTACCATGTGTCGCTGAGATGGGTTGGTAGCTTGCTGGCTAAGTTTCTCAAGTTGATTCTGATGCTGCTTTAATTGTTGTTCTATTTCGCGTATCCGGTCTTTCTGCTTCATTACTTCAAGTTCCTCTCTTTCCTTTCTCCTTTGACGGCTTCTATCGAGATATTTCTTCCTATGGTCGGCAAAACCAAGGTTCCATGGTTTGGAGCCTTCTATGCCTCGTGTTCGTCCCTCGTGTTCCTTGTTCCCATCTTTGACAGCCTTTACCGTATTTCTAATGTCTTCGATGGGTATGGGAGTTTCTTTATATCTTATGTCATATATGCACTTCCCTTCTGAGTCCAACATGCCCCCGTGCCCGTAAAAATAATTCCTTACCTGTTTGATCCAATTGTATGGCTCTAGGGTGATCCCTTTAGCTATTAGGCCAGCCTCGAGTTTCTCCCACTTAGGCTTGCTAGCCTTATAGCCACCTTGCCCCATAGTATGGTGATATTACTTTTTAGCAGCATTTTGCTTATTCATTTTAGACCTTTTCTTAGCTAGCGCGGATGTCTTGTACGCCACAAAATCAGCCAAGTAGTCTTTTATCTTCTCATACGCTCCAGTAGTGAAATCCGGAGTCTTCTCTTTCGCGACAAAGTCAAGGTGCAATCTTTTCTTCTAGTTGTTGAATTGATGGGCCATCTTCTTAAGAGTGTACTCCTTGACGACTTGCTCCATGTGTTTCTGTAGTTCCTCCTGAGTTGGAATCTCCTCATCTGGAGCGTAGTCATCTGGATATACCTCTAACATCGGTAGGGTGAAATTAACCATGCGCTTTTTCCAAAGAGTGTCTTTGGCTAAGTCACTGACATATAGAGCCTCTGGATCCTTTGACGACCTATTCCATTCTCTGACGGTGATCGCCATTCTCTGAAGGTGATCGGGATGTAATCCCTAACAATAACTCTGCATTGCCTTATAAATTTATTTGCAATATTAATGGGAGCCTTCGGTTCGCCGTCTAGAGAAACTTCCTTGATCCTGTACCTTTCATGGTCTCCCAACTTTTTGGCTGGGCCTCGTTTATTCTTTTTAGAAGATTTGCTCGATCCGGAGGGCTAAAAGAAGAAAGAGCATTAATATATATGTATATAGACAACAGAGTCTTAATTTATTAATATGTATGCACCTCGCCGGCTTCTCCCTCGCCGGAGCCGTCTGTTGTCAAAACCTAGATCTCCCTCAGCGGAGTTGTTTAGATATAGCGAGGTGACATCGTTATCGATATGTCCTCCCTCGTTGATCATATCCTCAAGCGCCATTTCCTTTTCTTCACCTCTTGGTTCCATATTTCTACAAAAGGGGAAAAGCGGATGAGTCGAAGCGGTCAAACGAGGAGGTTAGGCTAGGGATGTAAAGCATAATTCGAAGAAACCCTAGTATGGCGCGCGTTGCCGCGCCATCCATCGTCCCTATATGGCACGTGTTGATGCGTCTGTCCATCGTCCCTATATGGCGCGTGTTGCCGCACCCATCCATAACCTCAAACGCTAGCGGGATCGTGTAAGTCCCATGCTCATAAGCAATAACGACCATGTACAAACTCATTTAAACATAGAAAACATTTCAGGGGTAATAATAATGCAACATAATCCCGTCTTGGAGCCAACCGACGCTAGGAAGAAGTGTCATCACGAGCCTCCGTCTCTGACTCCGCATTATCGTCGCGAGCCACTACCACGACCACTATACTAATACTACCACTACCATTATACTACTACTAATACTAATAATAATACTCTACAACTACCACTATACTACTACTACTTATTACTACTACTATAAATATTAATAATACTATAGTACTAGTAATATAATACTAATAGTAATACTCTACTGCTACAAATAAATACTACTACAAATACTACTAGTAATACTACTACAAATACTAAAAAGACATAATAATAAAGACAAGTACTAAAAATACTAATAAACACATAATAATAATAATAAAGACATAAAAAGACAAAAAAATCAAGCCGCCGGCTCCCCTAAGTCGCCCGCCATGGCCTTGACGTCCCAGTGTGCTCCGCGAGCGCCCCCTCGCCCTTCCTCTGCGTTGGCCGCTCATTCTTCCCTCCTACCGCCCCACATCCCACACCCCCTACCTCCATAATCCCACCTCTCGCTGTCGCGCCACCTCTAGCGAGCTTGTTGCGATGCCGCCGCCATGGGTACGGGTATGGGGGGCCCGGACCCGACTATATAAATGGGGCGAGTATGGGGGCGCGGACCCGACCCTGAACCCGGCGGGCACCATCCCTAGCTAGCTACTAAAAATAATATTACAAATATACTAATACTAATAAACACATAATAATAAAGACAAATACAAAAAAATCACGCTGGCCACTGCTTGCACCGGCCACTGCCCCGCGCCCTGCTGGTCACCGTCGCTGACCCTTTTCTGCTCGTACCGCTGCTCGCACCACCGGTGGCTCCCCTGCTCGCAGCCGCACGCCCTGCTCATGTCGCCGCCCTGCTCGCGATGGCTCCTGCTCGCCGCGGCCCCTGCTCACATCGTCGCCCCTGCTCGGCCAGCCGCCCTCTGTACGGAGCTCGAGAGGGAGGGAGGGAGAGGGGCCGAGCGCACCTGGCTGCGGCAGTGTGACCTGCAGAGTGAGAGTGAAAGAGAGATTGGGGAAGGGAGATGAACGCGCGCGGTTATAAAGGGAAGGGCCATACGTCCCGGTTGGATCCACCAACCAGGATGTAAAGGCCATACGTCCCGGTTGGTGGCTCCAACCGGGACGAATTCGCCCCGGTTGGAGCCACCAACCGGGATGTATGAGGTCCACCGTAGGGGTGCACGCAGAGGACCTTTAGTCCCGGTTGGTGGCACCAACCGGGACTAAAAGTCCTTTTTTCAAAAAAATCAAACTTTTCAGATGTTCTCGCCTTATTTCTTATTTAGGTATTCACATTTGAAATGATTTGAATTTGAAAAAACTTTATGTCTTATCAAATAATTATTCAAACTATTAAATTTGAAATGGTTTAAATTTGAATTTGAAAACACTTTCAACATAAAAAGTGTTTGAATTTGAATAACTAATGCAGAACCATTTTCTGTTTCCTAAAATGATTGTTCAAACTATTTTCCATTTAGCCATTTTCAAATAAAAATGCATTACAGAATGAAAACAGTGGATCTCTCGACAATCTTGGGTACACAAACGAACCATTCGTCCTAGCCAATGGATTTAGTCATAATCATATCTAGCCTTATAGTACACAGCTTCAGGGTCATCTTCCAAATCATATTCGTCGTCGTCGCTATGGCATATTCCGAGGAACCTCAGCCCTTCCAGGGCTTATGTAGGGGGGAACCGGGGACCGTGAACCATGACATATTCCGAGGGCACCTGCCACTTCGTCCTCAGATGCACGACGCGGGGGGGGGGGAGGCGGATCCCAAATGATGATGCCACTACGCCCGCGGCCTTCCCCACAGCCACCCTTATTGTGGCTTTGCGGCAGGTGCAAGTGTGGGTACCGCAGGCGAGGATGATCTCCCTCAACAACGTAGCGCATCACACCGGCGATAGTCTGGTTCTCCCACCAAAGGCGACGACCGGTTTCATTGTGGTTCATCGGGGGCGGGCCATCACCCTCGTACCTAGCGAGCTCCCTTTCCCGCCGGTTAGCGAAGAAGGCATTCCAGGTGTTGTAGTTGTCGGGATCCCAATGGGGATCCATCCGCTACTCCGGCGTGAGCTCTAGGTAGAAGTGGTTCGTGATGGCCGCCTGGCGGGCGGAACCTTGAGGCACAGGAGGGACAAGAACTCCTCCAACTCTCAACATCGAGTCAGTGGGCACTCGGTAGCCTGACGGGCATGGGGAGTTGGAGGCGCATAGCGCCTCGGTCTCTTCGAGTGTGACAATGGCCCAATATGCGGTGTCCATTGTTGAGAGATGACGGTGTGGATGTGTGGATAGCCATGCCACGGTCGGCCTAGATATAGAGGTAAAGGGCGGGAAAACAAAGCGGGAAGCGATGGGAAATGGCGGGAAATATCTTTAGTCCTGGTTAGTGCATCCAACTGGGACTAAAAGACCCGGTTAGATGAAAAGGGCGGGAAAGCATAACGGGAAGCGGTGGGAAATGGTGGGAAATATCTTTAGTCCTGGTTAGTGCCTCCAACCGGGACTATCGACAAGAGTGTCGATATTATGTCGTGAGTGTCGACACTATGTTGTGCTGCTTAATCTATAAAACTTCCTCCTGCAACATTGTTAGCCATCCAAAGATGCACATGCGTGCACAATATGGGCACAATGTCACAAACTATGTCTCGATTATGCACATAACATTGGTCATTTGGACCGAAAGCCATGAAACCTCGAACATGATAGGTCATTTTGTGTAGATTTTTTCGAGACATAATCAATATACCAAGTTTGGTATTTTTCATTGCAACTATGTCATATAATATGACACCACACGAAGGATTTATATTATTCGGACCTTTTTGAATTTCTTATGCCAGTTTCAAAATTTACCCATTTCAAAATTTACCCGTTTCCAACTATGGTCATAACGGCGGGCATGAAGATAGGGGATGAGCCTCGTTAAAACTTGCATTGGAAATCTAAAGAAACATTACATTATGAGTCTAAAAGTGATTTTTTTCAAAAAATCACGAGCATTAGATCATGTACCTGTAGGTCAAACTGGACCCACTTCCTACCGATTCGGTAGACATTTGTCTTTTTCTCCAAGGATGGACGGAAAGGTTTTAAAATCCCTAGTTTGGACATTGTTCTTGTCAGGTGGTCTAGTATTTTTTAAAAATGGGGTGGTACCATTTTTTTATTTAACATTTGGTGTTGCTTCACAAAACACCCCGATTTTGGCACTCGGAAAATAGAAAATGGCCTTTCCATGCGATGAAAAATAAAACTTCCTCCTGTAACATTGTTAGCCATCCAAAGATGCACATGCATGCACAATATGGGCACAGTATCATAAAGTATACCTCGATTATGCACATAACATTGGTCATTTGGACCGAAAGCCATGAAACCTCGAACATGATAGGTCATTTTGTGAAGGTTTTTTCGAGACATAATCAATATACCAAGTTTGGTATTTTTCATTGAAACTATGTCATATAATATGACACCACGCGAAGGATTTACATTGTTCGGACCGTTTTTGAATTTCTTATGCCCGTTTATGGTTGCTTCGGCTGTAACCATGGAGCATCTTCTTTGCTTAACAGGATGCGTGGGTCAGTTTTCACTGCGAAGGGCAGAATTTCATCAAACTTATTATAATCTTCTGACATGTCTGTCTTGTCCTCGACTCCCACGATATTTCTTTTACCTGAAAGAACTATGTGACGCTTTGGCTCATCATGTGATGTATTCGTTTGCTTATTTTTTTTTCTTTTTTGGTATGGAGGACATGTCCTTCACATAGAAAACCTATGCCACATCATTGGCTAGGACAAATGGTTTGTCTCTGTAACCAAGATTGTTGATATCTACTATTGTCATTCCGTACAACTGTTCTACCTTTACCCCTTCTCCATTTAGGTTGATCCATTTGCACCGAAACAAAGGGCCCTTAAAAGAAACTCCATAGTCAAGTTCCCATATGTCATCTATGTAACCATAGTATGTGTCCTTTTTGCCATTATCGTCAGTTGCATCAAAGCGGACACTCTTTATCTTGGGCGATCATGTAAAATGTATTCCCATTTATCTTGTACCCTTGGTAATTCAATATAGTAGAAGATGGTGACCCAGCCAACAAGTAGAGCTGATATCCAATAGTGGTGTCATGCATTAGATGTGTTTGCAACCAACTGCCAAAAGTCTTCATGTGTTCATCTCTAATCCAGGAGTCTGGCTTTCCCGGGTTGTTGGAGCGTACAATATTCTAGTGTTCCACGATATATGGAGCTGCCAAGGTGGAATTCTGTAGAACCGTGTAGTATGCTTGAGTGAAAGATTGTCCATCCCTACATATCATTGCTTTCTTTCCCAGCATGCCTTTTCTACTCAGTCTTCCCTCATGCCGCGATTCAGGAACACCAATCGGCTTAAGGTCAGGAATAAAGTCAACACAAAACTCAATGACCGCCTTTATTCCATAGCCCTTGGAGATGCTTCCTTCTAGCCTAGCACGATTATGAACAAATTTCTTTAACACTCCTATGAACCTCTCAAAGGGGAACATATTGTGTAGAAATACAGGACCGAGAATGGAAATCTCTTTAACTGGGTGAACCAGGAGATGCGTCACAATATTGAAGAAGGATGGTGGGAACCCCAACTCAAAACTAACAAGACATTGGACCACATCCTGCTGTAACCTTGTTAGAATATATTGATTGATCACCTTCTAAGATATTGCATTGAGGAATGCACACATCTTCACAATGGGTACTCGGACATTTTCTGGTAGAAGCCCCCTCAATGCAATCGGAAGCAACTGCGTCATAATCACGTGACAGTCATGAGACTTCAGGTTTTGGAATTTTTTCTCTGCCATATTTATTATCCCCTTTATGTTAGACGAGAATCCAGATGACACCTTGATACTGTAAAGGACGTCAAAAAAGATTTCCTTCTTTGCTTTCGTGAGAGCGTAGCTAGCAGGACTTAAGTGACGCCCTTTATCTGTCTTGTTCTGTGGATGCATGTTTTGTGGGTCTTTCATACGTTGTTAGTCCTCCCGTGCTTCTGGTGTATCTTTTTTCTTCCCATACACGCATAGGAAGCCTAGCAGGTTCACGCAAAGATTCTTCGTCACGTGCATCACGTCGATTGAAGAGTAGACACGTAGGACTTTCCAATAGGGTAGCTCCCAAAATATAGATTTCTTCTTCCACATGGGCGCGTGTCCAGTAGTGGCGTCGTTCGGAACAGGTTGACCGCCAAGACCCTTTCCAAAGATTACTTCTATATCCTTGACCATACCAAATACATCATCACCAGTAGGGAGGTCAGGCTTCTTCCGGTAATCTGCCTCACCTTTGAAATGTTTGCCTTTCTTTCTGACTTGATGATTGATCGGAAGAAATCGACAATTCCCTAGGTATACAACCTTCTTACATTTATGCAAATATGTAGCTTCAGTATCATCTAAATAGTGTGTGCATGCCTTGTATCCCTTGTTTGTCTATCCTGAAAGGTTATTAAGAGCAGGCCAATCATTGATGGTTACAAAAAGCAGCACTCGCAGGTCAAATGGCTCCTGTTTGTGCTCATACCACACACGTACACCTGGTTTTCCCCACAACTGTAAGAGTTCTTCAACTAATGTCCTTACGTACACATCAATGTTGTTGCCGGGTTGCTTCGGGCCTTGGATAAGCACTGACATCATAATGAACTTACCCTTCATGCATAGCCAAGGAGGAAGGTTGTAGATACATAGAGTCACATGCCAGGTGTTGTGACTGCATCTCTGCTCCCCAAAAGGATTCATGCCATCTGTACTTAGACCAAACCATAAGTTCCTCATGTCACCTGCAAAGTCCGGGAACTCTCTCTCGATTTTTCTGCACTGCGACCCATCAGCGGGGTGTCTCAACTTCCCGTCTTTCTTACGGTCTTCATTGTGCCATAGCAACAACCTGGCATGCTCTTTGTTTCTAAACAGACATTTCGACCTTGGTATTATAGGAGCATACCACATAACCTTAGCAGAAACCCTCTTCCTAGGGGGCTCGTCATCGCCATCAACATCACTAGGATCATCTCACCTGATATTATACTGCAGTGCAGTGCATACCAAACATTTATCAAAATTCTCGTACTCCTCACCGCGGTAGAGGATGCAGTCATTTATGCATGTATGTATCTTCTACACATCTAATCCTAGAGGGCAGAGAATCTTCTTTGCTTCGTAAGTACTCTCGGGCAATTCTTTATCCTTTGGAAGCTTCGGCTTCATTATTTTCAGTAACTTCTCAAATCCCTTGTCAGATAAACCAGTCTCTGCCTTCCATTTCAGCAATTCTAGTGTGGTACCGGGTTTTGTGCTGCCACCTTTGCAATTTGAGTACAATATTTTTTTGTGATCCTCTAAGATGCCCTTCAACTTCTCCTTCTCTATTTCACAGTCTCGCTTTGCATCAGAAATGACCCGACCAAGATCATCAATGGGCTCATTTGGTGCCCGTTCTTCACCTCCTTCTTCTTCATTCTCTTACATTGTAGTATCATCGTATTCGGGGAACATATGACAATAGTTGTCATCATCCCCTTCTTCTTCATTGTCTTCCATCATAACCCCTTTTTCTCCATGCTTGGTCCAACAATTATAGCTGGGCATGAAACTTCTCCGAACCAGGTGGCCGTGAATTATTTTCGAGGAAGAGTACTCCTTGATGTTCCGACATTGAACACATGGACAACACATAAATCCATTCTCTTTGTTTGCCTTAACCACATCAATAAATTTATCCACGCCTTGAATGAACACGGATTCACGTCGGTCACCGTACATCCATCCCCGCCGGTTCATCTACATCATTACAGAACATCATGAATAGTGAGATGACCACTTTACATCGACGCATGCATTTTTATATCAATGACAGATGAAGGATAAGGTTGCTAACCTCGATCAAGAAGGAAAGAAAGAGGAAGTTAGAGACTTAAGTGTGGCTCGGGCACCTCATATCATTTTTATTTTGTGTGAAATCAAGCGTATCATTATTTCAGACATTTTGTCGAACACCTAATGTGCATAGGAAAAAAACTAGCACACCACACCTCACTCCTTCAGCCAAGAGAAAAAACAGAGGGAGGGCAGGCTGGGGCGGCGCATTTATGGGCGGGCTATTCATCCCGATTCGTAATATGAACCGGGACTAAAGGTGGGCGGCATGCCACGTGTCTGGGGCCGGACCTTTAGTCCCGGTTCGTATTATGAACCGGGACGAATGCCCCCTTAAGAACCAGGACAAATGCTTGCATTAGTCCCGGTTCGAGGAGGAACCGGGACTAATGCTCTCGGACGCTGCGAACCAAAGGTAGTTTTTCTACTAGTGTGCCATCTAATTCTTAAAGAGCAATATCAAGAAGAAAACATCTTTCAATGTTCTGCAATTTCTGTTGCCAATAATAATTAATGTAAGTTGTGATATAAGGGACATATTTTTTCTTACGTGCAAGCACACATTCATCTACCATTATTTTTGTTCTTCTATACTTCATCTATCATACAAAATCCAGGAAAGAACATTGTCAATCTACGTTTGGGAGAGAAGGCGCAGCGACAGGCACATCAGCAGAATGGTATGTTCCTTGCATGCCATGGGAGGGAGTTGTGCAATTTGGTGGGTGGAGGTGGCGGCTGCACAACACTATGGAGGAGAAGGCCAAGGATGGAGAAGGTGGGAGGGTTTCCATGGGGGAGATGGTTAGAGGAGGGAGGAAGAGAAGGGAAAAATTAGGAGACGAGAGGAAATCGATGTTTAGCGGTTGGTGTGTCCATTTGCTTTCTGTTGGCATGAGAAAGATTGAGGGACTACAGTTGCTGTGTTTTTCTGTGCTACTGCTTTGGTTGCTACTGTACATGGATGAAGATTCTAAAGGTAGGTCCTTCCGATTTACTGGTCATTATCAAAATATGTGTTGATTCGGGTGTAGAACTAAGAGTAGTCAGTAAGGAGTTGATTTTGATGCGTTTTGCAAGATCTGACAGTTTGCTTCACAAAATACATGAAGCGAACTTTACCTAGATATCATGACAATATTTGTTCTGGTACATGATGCGATGCATTGATTACTAGCAATGAGTTCGGGGTCTCTTAGCATCTTGTTTCTGGCACCGCAAATATCACGATCGATATGCTAACGATTTGTGGTTGTTGCAGAGCTTGCACGAGGCGCATAGTGCCACCTTGGTATGTTTCTCTCAGTTTTTTTCTAAAGTTGCATTTTAATTAGCGGGCTGCTCTTTTTTATGGACATCTGCAGTGCGGGTGCAGGGCTAGGATGGTGAAGATGTTCAATGCGTAGATCTTCATGCTAGGTTGGTGATTTCATTCTATTCTCATGAGTTTTGTAGTAGTTCGACTACAACTTTAAAGTGAAGAATGTAGAGGGTCGTGACCTTTCAGGTATTGAAATGTAGTTGGGCAACCAACCAATGGTGAAGTTGAAGTAATAATGTCATGTGTATGAATTATTAAACGAAGTATGCCATTTCTCACTAGGTATATACATGATGTTTACTTAGTATAATTTTGCATACGATCATTACTCCTTTCATAATTGCATTTTTTGCAATATTTTAATTATTTAATATGCAATTTAAATTTGTATTTTTGAGTTCGAGTAGCTATGTAATTGTCGATTGAGGAATGGTTAATTGCTAACCATTATTTGGATGTTTCCATTTTCCAGGGTGTCCTCCATCGAGGTTGATGCGAGTATTGATCCGTTCACCGACCATTGGCACTAATGTCGAGCTTGTTAAGAGCATGACCACTTTGTTCAGGTTGCAACTTGGGTCATATCCAAGGTAAAACTTCTATAATATGGTTTTATTCATTGTAGACATTTTAATTCATACAATGCTTTGTGCTATCAGCTATAGTTAGGTTCATTCTTTGTTCTGTAATCTTTACATAATCCACTCAGATAGTTTTACATTTCCTCTTAGAAAGGTACAATATATACTCTCGCCTCTCACCATAGTAATTTACTCTTACTTTCTGAAATATAATTTGTTTTTCTGCCAATTTCCATTCAGCGACATATTGTTCTCAGCCTGATGCGCTTGTTGCGTGCCTTTTGCTAATTTGGTGATTTCTACAGAAGTGGTATCGCAAGGGGAGCCGATTGAGCAACCAGTTTAGAGGGAGGAGTGAACATGCAACATTTACAAATTAGGACTTTCTAAGTAGCCAGGTAGATTTGAAGAGCTCGTGGAGGTAATCATATTTGCAAATTAATTAGTCTTATGTTGCAATTGTCACTGCCAAATTAAAAAACCTGAGACATGAGTTGAAAAAGTGGGGAAAAATATTTCACATATCAAATCATCATTGATAAATGCAATCAGGTGGTACTTCTGCTAGACCAACTTGAAGAGGAGAGAGACTTGAGTCTTCCTAAATTCAACTTCATAAATCTGGTTAAAGTTCACTTGAAAAATCTTCTTCTCATACAATCCGATTACTGGAAATCTAGATGTACTATCAGATGCTTCAAATTAGGGGGGTACTAAATTCTTTCACTCAAAGGCTACTAAAAGATATAGGCACAATGTAATTTCTACTATCAAAGATGAGAATGGTGATACCTTGGTGCAGCATCATTCTAAGGTTAATGCTTTTCTATTGAGTTTCAAGAAAGGAATGGGTGTATGATGAGTGCATATTTGCGTCATGTTTTATATTATTATTTTGCATTATGGTGGAAGGATCTTGGTATTTTACGGCGTTCACACGCATATTTTATGTCTATTTTCACCAGGATCAGGACAGATTATGGATACAATGGACACAATTATTGGAGAAGTTGTATTGGAGAGAAAATGAGTCAAAAACAATATAAATCGCTTATTTGGGAAATATCAATAACACCAGAAGAAAATCCGAAGCGATCGAGGCATCCAGAAGGTTTAGCGACCAACAATACGGCGGGAATTAATTTTCTGGCCGTATAGTTCCCGCCGTATAGTTGGCGCTGCCACCGCCTCCTCAAAAAGTTTCACCCCGTGCAACTGGATGGGGGAGATGACATACAGAACACCCAGAAATTGCTGAAAACCACACCTTCGGAAGGAATCTGGATGGGGAACTTGCCTAAGGGATCTATCTTCGCCCTACGCAGATCTGTGAGGCCAAGGCATCGAGCTTCATCTTCATCAACCGCTGCACCACCATCATCTCCATCCATTCCATCTTCACCACATCTAGATCTTGTTGTAATTTCCATACTCGTTGTGGATTTATACAAGAACTATTCATTTACAATTGTTTCCATTACCATTGCCATGATGTTGATTGCCTCCATGTCTGAGTAGATCGCTAGTTCTTGGGGAGATGGAGAAACCCTAGCATATGATTGAGATAAGATAGAGATTATTATGTTATACATCAGTATGTGTATGTGTTAATTGTCTTCATCTTGATGTTAGGAGTTGTGCACCTCCTTAATATATTACTTTTATGGGGACACAATGAAGGGGATTACTTGTTGGTAGACAGAGAGATGATAGCGCTTACTGTGACTATAAAGATGTTGTTATTCTTTATATACTAACTTGGGGAAACAAGGAGAACTCATAAATCCATGTCCATGCCACGGGAGAAATCCCTTAATAGCGGGATAATACGATTGATGTCGTTTATCTGTCAGTTGTGGTTATGAAGGATGATGTGAGCAGTGGTTGCTGCCTATTTGTCCATATATGGAGCTCCTCCCACATACATACATATCATGAGAACATTAGTTATAATAATCTTGATTGCTTAGTCTCAATTGCTAGCGGTGTATCCACCACTCCCTGAGAACGCATTTTTCCATATTGCAATTCCAAGCTCTTTTACACACGCAATTCTTACTTTCTACATTAAGTTTTACTTTACTTCAATTGCTTCATTCAATAAAAAACCCAAAAATAATTCTACTTTTCTTGCATCTCAAAATTATTCCTTAAGTACTTCGGTTAGTTTTAGTTAAAAGCATTTTAGTCTTTCGCCTACTGCTCCCTGTGGAATCGATATCTTTATTTCAAAACTAGCTACAAATGATCTATGCACTTGTAGTCATCAAGCTATTTTCTGGCGCCATTACCGGGGAGCTTAGCGCTATAAGTCACTTACTTTTAGTTATTTACTTTCGTTATACTAATTTTTAACTTAAGTTGCAGGACCACAACAATGAACAACACTCAGCATTTAATCAAGCTTGAGGTAGTAAGAAAAATGAGTTTGCCCATGGACACTTTTATAACTGTCAGTAAAAGCATAAATCCGGATGGAATTGAGATCCACCCTTTATTATTTGAACTACTACACTCTAAGAAATTTGCAGGAACCGATGAATAGAGTCCATATAGACACTTACAATTTTTTGAAGATGTTCTTCGTTCCTTTATATTCGACGACTGTAATCTTGATATGGTTAAAACCCAGTTGTCTAGACAAACTCTCTCTAATAATGTTTGCGACTGGTATAGATCTTTTTGTGCAGAAGCACCAAGGACTTGGACGGAATTGACAACCAATTTCCTATCAAAATATTACTAAGAAAGCAAAGCTCACAGGATGAGAGGTATCATTATCAGTTTCAAAAATAGACCTGATGAGAGTTTGTATGAAGGGTATCTAAGGTACAAAAGCTATCTAGATAATTGCCCCCATCATCGTCCGCCTGATTGGTTAATCACTCACACTTTTTCTGAAGGGTTTAATAATAAAAATAGAACGAACCTAGACACCGCTTCTAATGGTAGTTTCCTATCTTATACCTATGATGAAGCCTGGAAATTAATAATGAAAATGAGGGAGACAATGGATAATCTTAAAAATGAGGAGAACATTACGAATAGTTATTTTGACTATGCTTGTGTTAACGATTTCCTTGCATATGAAAGGATGTGTGCAATTATTAAAACCCTTGGTATTGATTCTTACTCAGTAAAGAAAATTATTGAGAATTATGCAGGGCATTTATAGGTACCTACAGAATGGGAACCCAATAAACCCCTTGAACAAAAGAAGCGTGCAAGAGAAAGTGCATTAATGAAAGAGTTCTCCTCTGTACCTATTCAAGAGAATATCAAGAAAAAGCAAAAAGTGGAAGAACAAATAAAGTGAAGCTTAAAGAAACCAGAAAAGAACACCGAAGCTACCAATATAAATGTTATATTGAAGGATATTATGGAAGCATGAATAGTGGATAATGAAGTGATTATGCTAGACTTTGAAACCTCAGAATTCACCAAAGGTAAGGTACGAGGTAGCGAAACTTCTAAACCTATGAATCCTATATATTATGGAGAAACTTTCGTATACGGAATTTGTGAGCCTATTTCCACTATAAACATTATGCCTTCATCACTTTACGAGGAACTTCACTACAATTTAAATTATCCAGATGTGGAACCGGTAGACACTACTATTAAATTGTCTAATAGAACTAATATAAAACCAGAAGGTGTTATTAGAAATATCTATGTCTTTATTGTATCACTCATGTACCCCCTTGATTTTCATATTGTTGATATGCCTCAAGATTCTTCTTGTCCTATTCTTTTAGGCAGGCCTTTTGTTTCCATAACCAAAGCTCAAATTGATAATAAGGAGACTATTTCAATGATATTTGGAGAAGAGGAAATGACATTCCACTTCACCAAACTAAAGAAGAGGCCATATAAAGTGGAAGATATCAAGGAAAAGAAAATGATTGCCGAGCTGGCCGCAATTCATTTTAGTACTCCACAAGATGAATTGGAGAGGAGCCTAATTAATTGGGAGGAAGCACCAGATGATGAGGAGAGAGAAGACATGGATGATTACCTTGATTCAGTTCCGGAAGCACAAAATCCACATGACTATGAAGAACTGGTAAGAAAAGGAGATGAAGAACCTTCGCCAATTGAATTGAAACAACTTCTAGACAATATGAGGTATGAGTTTTTAGATAATGAAAATAAATGTCCTGTTATTATTAGTAAAAATCTATCAGAAAATGAAGCAAATAAACTCATTTCGGTCTTGATTAAGCATCATGAAGCCTTTGGATATACTCTAAGTGATATTAAAGGAATAGATCCATCTATTGTAACACATAAGATTACCATGCTTGATGATGCTGAACCTGTAGTTGACACACAAAGAAGGCTTAATCTGAAAATGAAGGAAGTAGTAAAGAAAAGAGGTTATACGCTTATTAGATGCTGGCATAATATATCTTATTTCTGAAAGTAAGTGGGTTAGCCCAGCTCATTGCATACCAAGACAAGGAGGTCTTAATGCTGCTATGAATGAGGATGGTGATCTAGTTCCTGTAAAACCTATTGTTGGATATCGCATGTGCATTGATTTTAGGAAACTAAACTATGAGACATGGAAAAATCATAAACCTATACCATTTATGGATAAAATTTGAGAAAGACTTGGTAATAATTCTTATTTCTGTTTTCTTGATGGTTATTCTGGATATTCTCAAATTGCTATACAAACGGAATATCAAGAGAAAACAACTTTCATTTGTCCTTATGGCACATATGCTTATCGATTAATTATGTTTGGCTTATGTAATGCAGCTGTGACTTTTAAAGAATGTGTTTTAAAAATCTTTGATGATCTTGTTGAGAAGACTATGGAAGTTCTAACAAATGATTTTTTTTGTTTGTGGAACAATATTTGATAGTTGCCTCTACGATTTAACCAAAGTTTTGCAAAGATGCAGGCAATCAAATTTGGTATTGAATTGGGAACAATATCATTTCATGGAAAGAGAAGGTAAAGTTTTTGGGCATAAGGTTTCAGAGAAGGGTATAGAAATAGATAAAACTACTATAGATGCTATAGAAAATCTTCCAATACCTCAGGACATAAAAAACTTAAAAATGATTCTGGGACATGCAGGTTTTTATAAGTGTTTTATAAAAGATTTTGCTAAAATAGCTATGCCTCTCACCAACCTTCTTGAGAGAGAAACTCCATTCTACTTAGATCATGACTGCGTTGCAGCTTTTGAGAACCTTATAAACAAATTAGTTTCAGCACCCATCATACAATCTACAAAATGGGATGAACCTTTCGAAATCATGTGTGATACTAGTGACTATGCTTTAGGGGTTGTGTTAGGACAGCGAGACGGAAAGAATTTAAATGTTATTTATTACACTAGTAGAACTCTTAATAAGATTCAGAAAAATTATGGTACTACAGAAAAAGAGTTCCTAGCTATAATCTTTTCTTATGACAAATTTAGATCTTACATCATTAATTCTAGGATAATAGTTCATACGGATCACCAAGCTTTGCATCATCTCCTTGTGAAGAAGGATGTGAAGCCCAGGTTGATTAGATGGGTTTCATTACTACAAGAATATGATTTGCAAATAGTAGATAGGAGGGGTAAGGATAATCCAGTAGCAGATCATGTCTCTAGGATGGAGGGAATAATTACTAACCCCGTACGTATAAATGAGTCGTTTCTAGGAGAATATTTAGCAAACGTTGAAATTGCTGATCCTTGGTTTGCGGATTATGCTAACTATCTCACTGTAAAATTTATAGCTCCTGGTATGATAAGAAATCAAAGAATGAAATTCTTTAATGATCTTAAATATTACTTTTGGGATGATTTGTATATATATATCGTCATGGACCTGATAGAATGATTCGAAAGTGTGTTCCTAACCATGAAATGAATGCAATTTTGCAAGCTTGTCATGACAGCCCGTATGGAGGACATCATGTAGGCAACCGAACAGCAGCAAAGGTACTTCAATCCGGATTCTATTGGCCCACCTTGCTCAAGGATGCACACGGGTATGTAGAACATTGTGATGCTTGCCAAAGAAGGGATAATATAGGTAGGATACAAGAGATAGCAATGAATTATAGTCTTATAATCGAACCCTTTGATCTATCGAGAATGGATTACGTGGGACCTTTTATAGAATCAAATGGTTACATTCATATTCTTGTTGCTATCGATTATGTTACTAAGTGGGTTGAAGCTATTCCAGCAAGCCATGCAGATGCAGCTTCCTCAGTGAAGATGATCAAGGATGTTATATTCCCTAGGTTTGGAGTTCCTAGATTTTTAACCACTGACGGTGGTTCTCATTTTATGAAAGGTACTTTCAGGAAAATCCTCTGCAAATATGGAGTAACTCACCGTGTTGCTTCACCATATCATCCTCAAACGAGTGGTCAAGTGGAACTCTCCAATAGAGAATTAAAGACCATACTCGAGAAGACGGTAGACAAATCAAGAAAATATTGGTCATACAATTTAAATGACACTCTATGGGCATACCGTACTGCGTTTAAAAATCCAATGGGTATGACACCTTATAAGATGGTATACGATAAGGCATGCCATTTACCTTTAGAATTGGAACACTAAGCTTTTTGGGCGATCAAGAACCTAAACTATGGTCTTAAAGCAGTAGGAGAAAAATGTTTATTAGATATTCATGCTTTAGATGAGTTTATAAGTGAGGCTTATGAGAATTCTAGATTGTTTAAAGAGAAAGTGCAAATATGGCATCATAGAAAAATAGAAAATAAGGCCTTTCAAAGTGGAGACAAGGTGTTGCTCTATACTTCTTGTCTTAAGTTGTTTTCCAGGAAGCTCATATCAAAGTGGGAAGGCCCCTATATAGTTTAAGAAGCTTATTCATCGGGTCCAGTGAAGCTCCAGGGAAAACACCCTATCTTTCATGGGTGGTAAATAGACAATGCTGGAAGCATTATCGAGCAAAAGAACATATAAGTGCAGTCACCATACATGTGATCACCCCAGAAGAGGTGATTAGGCAAAGATATACAAGGAATGTCAACTGCAAGAAGATAGAATCAAGACGAAATGAGAAACACTATGGTTAAGCTATTGACCATAAAAGAGCGCTTCATGGGAGGCAACCCATGCGAAATAAAGGTTTGAGTAAGTTTTTAAATTTTCAATTAAGTTTTAGTTGAGCTTGTTGTCAACACGAGGATTTTTAATCACAGATGCCTGTTATGCCATACCTCGCAATCCCAGGATTACCATTTTTGCGAGACATAACAGATTGGATATCACAGTAAATCATCCATTACAAACCATAATAAGGTTTTACACAAATAAAGGATCTCATGATCCAGTCTTAATACAAACAAGAAGCGGAATAATAAAGCGTGGTAGTGGGCTCCATCTTCAGGGTCACAGGCAATGCTGATGATGGGAGATGATCCTAGTTGTTGTAGACATCCTGCTGTTCATTTTCCTGATAGTCCTCCTCATATTCTGGCCACGGGAATAGCCAGGGACAAATCCATGAGTACTCTTTAAGTATGCGCAAACTATCACTAACAAGTAAGGTAGTTCTAGTAGGAAACTTAAGCTCTAGGTTTATTTGCAAAAAGGCAGATTTATCTAAACTGAGTTCAGAAGTAAAGAAAGTTAATTTAATGTTCTAAAATCACTTTAAGTGGGAACCTAGTTTTCATGTTCACAACCATGTTGTGGTCAAGTCAAAGTCACAATTCCTTTCACAAGTCATTTTGAAAACATCTGACGACGGAACAATATGGCCACTCCAACTGTCCATGACGGCAGACGCGGCTATTCGAATAGTTTGACACTCTGTAGAGGTAGTACACTTTCACCACAAAATTCGATACATCCGTTAGGGATAACAATAAATCATCATAGTTAGTATGCGGATAATCAATCATAACCTTTCAATTGCACACTCTAGTATAGGCACCTCCCCTATGAGCTTGGCCTCCCAGCCATGGCCATCTGCCATCCTGGGCACTACATAGGTGGACACACATCAAGAGGTAGCCTCAGCTCAAACCTCTCCCGCGAGGGAACCCATACTAAGGCATATAAACTTCCGGCTAAGCCCTACCCAATTCAGGTATTGTGGTTGTACGGTAAAATTGGAATGGTATCGCATCCGAACCCAACCATCAGTTTTTATAAAAGGGCTAAGGCTCATGCCTCAACATTTTCATCATCAAAATCCATTTGTGTTTCTCAACACATGTCAAAACATTTCAATAGAATGACTCATCATTCCAAGGTTTTCATAATCATTTTCACTAAGTATTCCCATCTAAAGTGATCAAGT
This sequence comes from Avena eriantha, assembly GCA_910589775.1. Classification (NCBI taxonomy): domain Eukaryota; kingdom Viridiplantae; phylum Streptophyta; class Magnoliopsida; order Poales; family Poaceae; genus Avena; species Avena eriantha. Next base: position 164,074,044 of record OU342746.1, on the reverse strand, counting down.
TTTATTCTTAGCACTAGCCACTAAGGTTAAGAGTGTTCACTAATGAGGGGTGCTAATCTTCAATCTCATGCCATAGAATGACATCTAGGTGTAACTAGATAGGCTAGTTTTATACTCTTTGTGTTATCTATCTTAAAAGTAAAGAACTTTAGTAAGGTAAAAGAATAAAGCTTGCAAGTAAAACTTGGAATTGGTATAATCCAAATGGTATAACCAAAGCATGCCTAGGGCATCTCGCTTAGGTTAAAGCTTGCATGGTTAACTTGCTTAGTAGTGATGGCTTGCATAAGTATAATACTTGCAAGTGTTAGTTTGCCAATAATATCTTGCATGGTTAACTTGCTTAGTAGTGATGGCTTGCCTTGGTTGGTGTAGTGATTGAAGTTTTCCTCGTCTTCTTCGGGGTAGAACTCCTCCTCTTCGCATCCTTGGTCGGTACTATTGTCTATAAAGGAATACGGGGTACCTAATCACCAAACAATACTTAATTACTTCTATTTAGCACACTAAGGCTCACACTTGATGATCTAGCATCATCACAATCATCACATGCATTAAATAAGTAGTTTTGTTTATTTTATCTTTGAAAAGTAATTTATACTCATTGAAATTAATTAAGATTTAATATTCTCCAAATATAATATGGGATCATGTGGGAACATGTCATCACCACATACTCTAATACATGGGAATGTGATTTAAAGGGTTGGTCACATTTTACAAAGTTTATAATTATCATTTAATAGATTTAAAGTGACTAGAAATGCCCTAATAGCATTCTTTTGGTACTAGTTCTATGTCACTCCATGCAAACCTAACTGTTTTTACATATTCACATCGGTATTATCAAATGTGATTTTTGAGAGTTGGAATCAACTCAAAAGCTATTATGGTTGATTTTTGAAAATGTTTTAATGTAGAAAAGTCTCTGTCTTGTTATTTTTGCTATAGATTATCTCTAACTCCAACTGATATAAATCCAACGGCCTTGGATAGATATTTTAATTATCTTTCTAACGCAATTTGAATGATGCAATTTGGTTCAGTGAAACTCTCTGAATTGATTTTTGAATCTTTGGACAGAAACTAGTTTAAACCTAAATGGAAAAACAATATTTGAATTTCCAGGCCTAAGCGGGAAAGCTAAACGGGCCGACATGTGGCACTCCGTGTCGTAGTAGGCTGTTGACAGCGCGGACCCACTGGTCAGCAAAACTAACTAAGCGAAACGGTATGGGCGAATCTGAGCCATGCGATCAAATTCTAATCTAACGGCTGGGAGTCGTCATCGACGACAAACAGCTCCGGCGAGGAGAAAAACCTAGCGCGGCGGTGGGGGTCTTGCGGGGCTCACCTGGGCTCCAACTAGGGTCAGCGATGGGGGCGATCGACGTGGTAGACGACGGCGAGGCGAGGCGCGGTCACGGCGGAGCTTGGGGTGGTCGGAATCATCGGCGCCCTTCTCCAGCAGTGGAGGGCTCCGGTGAAATTCCGGCACGGGGGTGCTCGCCTTGCTCTGGAGAGAAGTGGGGAGTGGATATGAGAGGTGGGTAGTGGAGTGGTGTGGAGAATGGAGGCGGGGTGGCCTCCTTTTATAGCGCGACGGCGGTGAGGTCGACGGTGGCGTCTCTACAGGCGGCTAACAGCATGGGCGAGGGCATAGGACGGTGCGGTGCACCCTGGCAGTTCTCACGGACTTAATGGCGCGGTTTAGTTGGGAGCGTGCGGTTCTCTGAGCGGAGGCAGATGTGTTTGCGGAGGCGTGCGGCAGCTGCGGGTCGCGCGGCAGCGAACGGGGGTGTCTGCTGGGTTGGCGTGATCATGGTGGGCATGCGCGTGTGCGGCAAAGGCAAGGCGCGAGCTAGGCGAGCTGGTCGTCCGCGGCGCACTGGCGTGCTCTGGACATGGCGCAGAGAATTTTGGGTGTGGCGTGCTCGGGTGGTCCAGGGCTTGGTTTCGACCGTGGGATGGACAGGGGGTGGCGGTAGAGTGCGGCGTAGCTCCTGGACATCCTAGATGGGCGCGGGGCGGCCTGCTGCGAGCTGGCCGTGGTCGGCCGGCGATGACCACAAATGGGCGGCGCTCTACTGTGCTCCACGATGAAGGAGGGTTGGTCTGGGTGCTGGTTGGACTTAGAGGGGACCAAAGGGTTAAGAGGGACCAAATGGTCGAGGTTTACTGTGCACAACAGTGAAGTTAGGCCAAGTTTTAATTAGTGCAGACAAGGTGTTTGTGTTAATGGCCGCATGAAATGAATTTTGGAAATTTTGATTCAATTTTTTGAGTGATCTTTACTTAAGCTTGAGATTCTATGTTTGCTTAGAGAGGTCAAGGTGAATGCATTTGATGGGTTTTTGAAAAAGTGTGATCTTAACACATACACTTGATTCAATTTTCAACTGTCCATTAAATTGGTTTGCAAGATGTTTTTGTAAGTTTGTAAAGTGGGCCTTGATACACTTGTACTTGGTCTAGCAAGGGGTGAAATGAGATAGAATTGTTTCTGTTAAGATTTCTCTTCTAGGAACACACAAAGTGACCTAGTGGTGTATTTTTGTCAAAATGACGATTTGGTTTATTTATTCATATTTTATTTCTTCTTCTTTTGATTTTGTTTGGAAAGGGTCTTGATGATGTAGTATTCACCTTTAAACCATTTCACATCATTTGGAACAATCAAGCATGGCATTTTAAAACAATCACACATTAATGCAAACTAACATGCATTCATATTCATTTTCTTAATAAAAGTTTTTGTTAACCCTAAATTGGGTGATTAAGATTTGATAAACTTGATTATAAGTTTTTGGGTGTTACAAACCTTCCCTCCTTAAACAAAATCTCGTCCCGAGATTTAAGACAAAACTAGGAACTAAAGAGATTGGAAAACTCAGTCCTAATGTAATCTTCTCGCTCACAGGTAGCTTCTTCTTTGGTATGGTTGCTCCATTGGATCTTGAGAAACTTGATACTCCTGGTCATGGTGGTTCTGCAGGCTTCTTCCAAGATACGGATGGGCACTTCACGATACGTCAGATCCTTGTTGATATTTATGGCTCGGTGATCGATGTTCTTGAAAACTTTGGTCTTCTATGGAACTTCTAGGCATTTGCGAAGTAACGAGATATGGAACACATCATGGATGGATGACATCTCCTCTAGCAGTTCCAGTTGATAAGATACTTCTCCATGGCAATTCAAAATCTTGAAGGGTCCAATATATCTGGGGGCTAACTTTCCTTTCAGTTGAAAACGTTGCATTCCCTTCAAGGGTGACACTTTGAGATACACAAAATCTCTGACATTGAAGGTCAGGTCTCTACGTCTCTTGTCAGCGTAACTCTTCTGTCTGGATTGGGCAGTCTTGAGGTGCTCACGGACTTTGTAAACCTTCTCTTCAGCTTCTCTTAGGAGGTCAGGTCCGAAAATCTGACTCTCTCCTACTTGCGACCAATTCAAAGGGGTACGACACTTTCTTCCATACAGAAGCTCAAAGGGGGCCATTTGCAAACTGGCTTGATAACTGTTGTTGTATGAGAATTCTGTGAAAGGCAGACAATCTTCCCTTTTTGATCCATATTCTAGAACACAAGCTCTCAACATATCTTCTAAGATTTGGTTGACTCTTTTAGTTTGTCCATCGGTCTGCGGGTGATAAGTTGTGTTGAAATTCAACTTGGTTCCTAATCCTTTGGACTTTCTGCCAAAATCTTGAGGTAAATTGGGTTCCTCGATCCGATACTATGGTCTTGGGGGTTCCATGCAAACTGACAATTCTAGCAATGTACAACTTTGCTAGCTTTGAACTTTGGTACGTTGTCTTGATAGGTATAAAATTGGGTATCTTGGACAGTCTATCAACTATGACCCAAATAGAGTCGTTTCCCCTACTAGAAGTAGGCAAACAGGCGATAAAGTCCATTCCGATAGAATCCCATTTCCATTCCAGAATCTGCAATGGTTGCAAAAGTCTTGCGGGTCTCAGATGTTCCGCTTTGACTCGCTGACAGATATCACACTTGGCTATGTAGCTTCTTATTTCTCTCTTCATCTTGTGCCACCAAAATTGCTCCTTCAAATCCTGATACATCTTCGTTCCTCCGGGATGGATAGAATAAAGAGTATCATGAGCTTCTTGCGTGATAACTTGTTTCAACTCTAAATCTGCTGGAACACAGATACGTCCTTTGTTCCACAAAACTCCTTCTTCATCTTCGGTGAATCCGGGTACCTTCCCTGTACCGATACGATGTTTGATTCCGTCGATACTTGCATTTCCTTTCTGGGCTTCCATGATCTGACTGATCAACATGGGTTGAAGTTCAATGCTAGCTAAAAATCCTTGGCTAACTAGCTCCGTTCTAAACTGCTCCAACTCATCATGCAAACTTGGCTGGGCTTCTTTGATCACGGTGTTCAATCTACACGGGAATCTGCTAAGAGCATCTGCTACCACATTGGCTTTGCCGGGGTGATAGTGAATGTCAAGGTCATAATCCTTGATTAACTCTATCCATCTCCTTTGCCTCATATTCAGCTCCTTCTGGGTGAAAATATACTTCAAACTCTTCTGATCCGATTAAATCTCACAGCGGTTACCCATAAGGTAATGACGCCATGTCTTCAAGACTAAAACTACGGCTGCTAGTTCAAGGTCATGGGTTGGGTAGTTTTGCTCATGCTGCTTCAGTTGTCGAGATAGATATGCTATGACTTTGCCTTCTTGCATGAACACACATCCGAGACCAATCTTGGATGCATCACAATACACATCAAAATGCTTCTTGATATCCGGCATAATCAAGATTGGGGCTCAAATCAATCTCTTCTTGAGTTCTTGAAAACTCGCTTCACATTTGTCCATCCATTCGAACTTCTTATATTTCTTCAACAGTTGGGTCATTGGTCTTGCGATGCTCGATAATCCTTCAACAAACTTGCGGTAATATCCCGCTAATCCGAGAAATGCACGGACTTGGGTTTGAGTGGTTGGGGCTTCCCATGCTTCAACATCTTTGATCTTGGCGGGATCAACAGCGACTCCTCCTGCCGACACAATATGTCCTAGGAATCCTACTTCCTTCAACCAGAACTCACATTTGCTAAACTTGGCATACAACTGATGTTCTCTAAGGGTTTCAAGGATGGTTCTCAGGTGTAGCTCATGGTCTTCTTCTGACTTGGAATAGATCCAAATATCGTCGACAAAAACAACGACAAACTTATCCAGGAAGTTCATAAAAATCTTATTCATGAGATTCATGAAATAAGCGGGGGCATTGGTTAATCCAAAAGACATGACAGTGTACTCATACAATCCATATCTAGTGGTAAAGGCGGTCTTTGGAATATCCGTTGCACGAATGTTGAGTTGATGATAACCAGTTCTAAGATCAATCTTAGACACTCTGGCACCAGTCAACTGGTCAAACAGATCCTCGATCTTCGGCAATGGGTACTTGTTTTTGATGGTGACATCATTCAGCTTCCGGTAATCTGTGCACAAACGGTTACCTCCATCTTTCTTATCCACAAACAAAACAGGCGGTCTCCATGGCGATGCGCTTGGTTGAATCAAACCTTTCACCAGCATAACATCAAGTTGCTTCTTCAGCTCCATTAATTCAGAGGGGTTCATACTATAAGGTCTCTGAGCTATGGGTCCAGTTCCAGGAATTAGTTCAATGATGAACTCGATATCCCGATCCGAGGGCATACCGAGCAATTCATTTGGGAATACATCGGGATATTCACAGACTACTCTGACTTGGTCTAGGGTTGGTTGGGCTAGACTCTTGTTGCACTTGAATTTACGGGGCAAGGTTTCAGATACATGCTCTACTGATACTCCAGAGCTACTGGTCATGGTTATGGCTTTCTTGGCACAGTCGATCAATTCTTTATGTTTCGACATCCAATCCATTCCTAGTACTACTTCCAAACCTTTGGTTCCAAGTACTATTAGATTGGCTTAAAAATCTATCCCATGGATTCTGATAGGTATAGCCTTGCAAATTTTTCTAGCTTTGGTGGTTGAACCCGGTATTTGAACTATCATAACATGCTTCAATTTTGTATATTGGTGGCATAGTGGGATGTGCTGCTGATTTGCGGTCCTCGGACTTCCACACGATCTTGAGATCGCCAAGTGTACGACTACATCAACCACGAGTTCCTACTCGTTAACAAAACTCGTTGTCTTTGAGGGTAAGTTCTCGATGGATGTATGTCCACCCTTTGCTCTGTATCTAGTAGATAGATCTTGGCGTATAGTTCTCATCGTAGGAAATTTTTTGTTTTCTATGCTGCGGACCCAACAGTGGTATCAGAGTCTGATCTATGCGTAGGTGCTTTGCACGGGTAGTACACATATGTTTATATGTGGGAGATGATGATCATGTTATTTCATCTTCTATGTATTTTGGATATTGGTGGCATAGTGGGATGAAGCGGCCCGGACCAACCTTACATGTCATCGTACATGAGACTGGTTCCACGACTGACATGCAACTTGTTTTGCATAAGTGGCTAGCGGGTGTCTGTCTCTCCTACTATAGTCAATATCTGATTTACAACGAGTTGCTAATAACTTGGTTATCCTCGTTGTGGTTCATGTTTGTAGGTAAGATCGGTTCTATCTCCGAAAGCCCTAAGCCACGTAAAACTTGCAATTGATAAATTAGAGGCGTCTAGTTTAGATCGTTGCTGGGCTAGTGTCTTGATATGGTATTGTTGTAAGTAGATGTATGAAAGATACTCTTACAACACACTCAACGTGTAAGTTCCATAGACCATGGCCTTACACACAAAGGAATGATAGAGATCATACCATGATGCAAATGATAGATATCAAATGCATGGACCATATCATCTCACTTTACACATTAGATGTTAGCATCTTATACTGCTAGTTTGGTGCTTTTTGTATCATTGTAAGATGATCCCTCAATTAAATATCAATATCAAATGTGTTCTTCCTTAAGTATGCATCGTTTTGTGGATCGTGTTTCGAGACATCACGTGATGATCGGGTGTACTTGACTCTACGCTTTCATAAGAACGGGTGTAAGACAGTTTTACACACGCGAATACTAAGGTTCATACTTGGCGAGCCTAGCATGTATAGACATGGCCTCGGAACACGGACCAAGTTATTCCAAAGAGTCCACCATACCTACCTACTAGCATATGCTATTCCAAGTATATTCATGTTTTTGTTTACCTTCCGAATTAAACTTGTTATGAGAAAACTAGTGATTAAAGCTCTCATGAACTTGATGGCACACTTTACTTTTCTTGCCCTTAATAAACTTGAACCATTGTGTCGTCTATGTTTTATATGCTTGCACTTATTTGTTGGGAATTAGCAGAACCATGATACAAAAAGCACCTTATAGAGTAGCAAATATAAATGCATAGGACACCTTCAAAGTTCATAAGAGTGACTAGATACAAATAGTTTAAAACAAGCAATATCAAGGTATGCATCAATCAACTAGTCTTGGGACAATGCACATAGAACTAAGAATGGCCACTATGCTCTCAAAGTAGGTGCATAAAGGTAGAAGGTGGAGACTCAATATAATGGTGGGAGAAGGGCCTTCATAGAAGGAAGTAGGGATTCAAGTCTCATAAAGAGCTTCCAAAAATTATGGTACTTATAGCTTTCAGCTCTCATTGCCCCTATCATAAGCATCTTGAAGTGATTAAGGTAAAAGTGAACAAACTATGGTGTACATGCTTGATAAAGTATAAGTTAGAAATCTCATGTCCCTTGTATACGAGGGACGCTCCTCATGCTACTCAAGTTTAGTCACCGGTAAGTTCTTGTCATTGTAAGTACATGTGTATCATAGAGAACCGCCAACGGGGTACCCCTTGCCCGATGATACGGAAGAATCCCCATATCAAAATGACAAGGCAAGCAGACAACGAGTATCTTAGGAATCTTCTTATTTACCATGGGAATATGGTGCTTTTTTCTCTCTTTCCTCTTTTCATAATCTTTTTTTTCTTTTTCTCTTTTTTCTCAATATAGGACTCTTTTTTTATAAGAAGAATGCTTCATAGACAGCTCATTATGGTTATGCTGCAGGTTTCCACCATGTTAGCATGGATTAGACCAGTGGCCCAGGCGTTTCTCTAACACATATACAAAACTCCATGGACTTACAAGCTCCCCTTTCATCTCACACCGACGACATCCATATACAAAAGAGCATGATATCAACTAGGTACAAGTACCAAGTGCAATGTTGAAAGCGTTCCCCATGAAAGCATGGTTCTGCTAATCCCCGACAAATAAGTGCAAGCATATACAACATAGAAGACACAATGGTTCAAGTTTATTAAGGGCAAGTAAAGTAAAGTGTGCCATCAAGTTCGTGAGAGCTTTAATCACTAGTTTTCTCATAACAAGTGGAAGGTAAACAAAAGCGTCAATATACTTGGAATAGCATAAGCTAGTAGGTAGGTATGGTGGACTCTTTGGAATAACATGGTTTAGGGAGTTGGATGCATGAGTGGAACTCATACTTTGTTGTGGAGGCTAGCAAAAGACTGGGAGCGACAAACTAAGAGAGCAATAATGGCCATAATCATGCAGAGCGATAAAACATCATTGATCAAAGCATAAAGTGATACTACAAGTTGAAAACTAAAGGATCATACAGGCTATGGTGACTTTGGATAGTCATAACATGGTGTGAGAATGCGCCAAGTCAACCCAAATAAAGCATCAAAGGAGAATACCACTATACTATGCTTTAATATGCTAAAACAACGCATGATTCATCCAAGGCACATTAAGCAATCTCAATTGTTTATAACAAGTCATGCTACAGCAAAGAATACTAAGCATAAAGCCAAAACAATACCAAGCATGGCATGACAAAGCATAGGCCACAGTCAAAAACGAGCTCTTTTTACCACATAAGCATGAACTTTCCTACTCTTTTCCAAACCAAACCAAACTATTTACAAACCAAAGTATGAAAGAGGGGGTCCAACCAATTTATTCAGAAAACTAAGAAAACCAATCAAACTAAAAACCAAAACAAAAACAAAAAAGAAGACGCTTCAAGAAAAACACAACTGTGCATGAAACAATAAAAATGAAGCCTTTGGAATAAACCTGGGATTTTTATTGATGAAGAAGGGGGATGCCTTGGGAATCCCTAAGCTTTGACGCTTGTACTTCTTGGATATTTCTTGGGGTGACACGCGTGGCATCCCCAATCTTGAGCTTTAGTCCATCCTTCATCTCATTACTCATTCCTTCCATACACCTGAAAATTTTCCTTCATACAAAATTTCACACAATCTCATTAGCAACATTAGTGCACTTAAGATAAATAGGTCTCAAGGTTCAGTTCTAACACCAAATAAACTTCCATTAGAACACTATCTACTGTAGCACTTCCCTCAAAAAGCTCAATTCCCCAAAATAACTCAAGAAGGAACTAACAAGAAGCAAATGCAGAAAATGGCAGAAATCTGTCAAAACAGACCAGAAGGTAAAGACAATTTTTTCGAAGACCTTCTGTTGCTCAAATCAAAAAGTGTTGAATTAACGAAAGTTATATAACAACCTGGGGCAGAAGCACAAACAATTACAGCTCAATCCTACATACAGAGCTCTCTCACGAATTTTTATGGTGAAGCACAGAAATCTGTTTCGGGATAACAACTTTCCCAATCATTACTTCACTCTCATTAGAGGTTACTCTTTGCACAAAAAGCAAATAAAAAGGATAAGGAGCGGTTATTACAGAGGTAATAACTTCCAAGACTCATCTAAAAATCTTGGGTTATCACCCAACAAGTACTTTTCTTTAACGCCTTTAAGTTAGGCATAAGAAGCAAAGAAAGAATCAAGTGTTCTCAAATGAAGAAGCATTAAGATCAATACGAGAAATATTTTCAACAAGGCAAGGTATATCATACAAATAAGTTCTAGAGGATTCTCTCTCAATTCTCTTAGGTTTACTACTCTCATCAAAAGGGTTTGCAGGAACAATCCAATCAAGATTCTTTTCTTTGGCATCATGTATTGCTACTAGTTTAAAGGGTATTGGTATCTTAGGTTCCTCCCCATTAGGTTCGGTTTTGTTCATATTTTCTCGTGTACCAAAAACATCTACACATGAGCCTAGCATATTGAATTGTTCAAAAACTTTTCTAGCTTCCTTGGCAACATCATAGAACTCTTTAAACAAAGTTTCTAGAATAAATCCCTCTTTTCAGGGTCTTCAATTTCCTTAAGCTTAAGAAACATTACTGGCATTAAGGGGTTGGGATTAACAAACCTAGCTTCTAATATGTGAATTAAAGAAGTTGCAGCAATCTCATAATTTGGAGCAAGTTCTACAAGGGATCTATCCTCAGTATCTTCAAGTTTGCTAACATGATTAAAGAATTATTCAATGTTATCTTTCCCAGTTATAGAACCACTACCAATTGGAAGGTCTTTCAGGGTGAATTTGGGGATCAACATGGTGAGCAAAGGAAGGGGTGACAACTAAAAGAGACTTATTTTTTTGTGTTTTTGATAAAGAAAGCAAACTAGAAAAACTATTTTTTTTGGATTTTTGAATAACAAAACAAGCAAACAAAGCAAAAGAAACTAAGCAAAACAAAAACAACAAAGTAAAGAGATTGGTTATGAGGGACTCCCCTTGTCAAGATGTCCTTGACTCCCCGGCAACGGCGCCAGAAAAGATCTTGATGCACTCGACTTTCAACGTAGAGCTCATTGGGAACCCCAAGAGGAAGGTATGATGAGCACAGCAGTAAGTTTTCCCTCAGTTATGAAACCAAGGTTTAATCGAACCAGTAGGTGCAAGGAAACACCCCAAAGGTGTTACTAGATGAGCTTTGGCAGGGCGCACTACCGGTGCTAGTAGCAACGTGGAGACCTGCACAACACAACCACAGAACTTTGTCCCCAACTTGTGATGAGGTTGTCAATCTCACCGTGTTTTGCGGAAAACAAAGGATTAAACGTATCGAATGGAAAGAAGTAAAAGTTTGCAGAAAGTAAACAAAAAGCAGTAAACAGTTGTAGATTATATGTAAAGAAAAAGGATCGGGATCCATAGTTCACTAGAGGTGGCTCTCCTTGGATAGATAACATGCTAGGTGAACAAATTACAGCGGGGAATTGAGAAACACCGAGAAAGCAATACATGCATATACTAATCATCTTGACTCCTCTGAGACTTGATTGGGCATTACAACATAATACATAGACCGCCATCCAACTGCATCTATGACTAATAATCCACCTTCACGTTATCATCCGAACCCCCTCCAGTATTAAGTTGCAAGCAACAAATTATTGCTTTACGAACTGCGTGTAAAGTAAACAATACGATTGTTCTATGAACAAAGGATTGTTGTTTTCTCCCTAGTAGCAACAGCACATCTAGTACCTTAGAGATTTCTGTCACTTCCCCAGATTACCAGAGGCATGAACCCACTATCGAGCATAAATACTAACTCTTGGAGTTGCTAGCATCTACTTGGCCAAGATAGCTACTAACAACGGAAAGCATGCAAGATCTCAAATAACAAAGACATGATAGAATCAATAATCAGTCTGAAATAGCATCTCAATATCCATCGGATCCCCTCAAACACAACATGTATGGATTACAAATAGATGATCTTGATCATGAACGGAGCTCACAAGATCTAAACATGAAAGCACAAAGGAGGAGAAACCAGCCATCTAGCTACTACATGGATCCGTAGTCCAAGGATGAACTACTCACGCATCACACCGGAGGCTTGCATGGTGATGAAGAAGGCCTCTAGGGTGAATTCCCCTCTCCAGCAGGGTGCCGGGAAGAGCTTCAGATCCCTCCCGATCTAGGGATGGAGATGACGGCGGCTACAGACTCTTTCGTGGATTTTTTATCAGGTACTTAGGGTTTTCGTCCCGAGGGCAATATATAGGCGGAAGGAGAGGCCAAGGGGGTGCTAGGGCTGACCACACCACCCCCTGGCGTGGGCCAGGCCTGGCCGCACGGCCAGGTGGTGTGGCCGCCCTCTGGCCCTTCTCCGTCTCGTATGCTGGCACTTGATCACTTCTAGAAAAATAGGCACTTTGGCTTTTGTCCCGTCCAATTCCGAGAATATTCATTTTCTGACTTTCCTGGAACCAAAAACAGCAGAAAACAGGCAGCTGGCACTATGGCTCGTGTTAATAGGTTAGTCCAAGAAATCATATGAAAAGTACTCCAAAGTTGGAAAAAAACACAAGAAAGTGGATAAAACCAAGCATGGAACATCAAAAATTATAGATACACTTGCAATGTATCACCAAACCTCGCAGGTCAAGTAGAACACGTGCAGCTCCTAAACTGTATGGCAATCCTGTTGTGAATTTCATGGTTGATGAAATGGATGACCCTGCGATGTATGAAGAAGCGATGATGAGCCTGGATTCCAACAAATGGCTAGAAGCCATGAAATCCGAGATGGAATCCATGTACGAAACCAGGTTTGGACCTTGGTAGACTTACCTCACGATCGAAAGGCCGTTGAGAATAAATGGATTTTCAAAAGAAAAACCGATGCTGATGGTAATGTGACCATCTATAATGCTCGACTTGTCGCAAAGGGGCTCGACAAATTCAAGGAGTTGACTACAATAAGACATTCTCTCCCGTAGCGATGCTAAAGTCGGTTAGGATTATGTTAGCAATTGCTGTATATTTCGATTATGAAATATGGCAGATGGATGTCAAAACTGTGTTCCCCAATGGTAATATTTAAGAAGAGTTGTATATGATACAACCTAAGGGTTTTGTCGATCCTAAGGATGCTGATAAGGTATGCAAACTTCAATCCATCTATGGACTGAAGCAAGCATCCTGGAGTTGGAATCTCCGCTTTGATGAGGTGATCAAAGAGTTCGGATTTGTCCAAACTTATGGCGAGGCTTGTATGTGAAAGTGAGTGGGAACAATGTGGCATTTATGATATTATATGTGGATGACATATTATTGATTGGAAATGATATAGATCTTTTAAACAGTGTTAAAAGTTATCTAAACAGCAAATTTTCGATGAAAGACCTTGGTGAAGCGTCATATATATTAGGCATTAAAATCTATAGAGATAGATCAAGGCGCCTAATTGGGATATCGCAGAGTACATACCTTGATAAGATATTAAAGAAGTTTAATATGGACGGAAGTAAGAAGGGGTTCTTACCTATGTTGCAAGGCAAGACATTGAGCAAGACTCAAAGTCCGGCTATGGTGGAAGAAAGAGAGATAATGGATAAGATCCCCTATGCCTCGGCCATAGGCTCTATAATGTATGCCATGCTATGTACAAGACCGGATGTGGCACATGCTATTAGTTTGACTAGTAGGTACCAATCTGACCCAGGTTCGGAACACTGGATAGCGGTCAAGAATATCGCTAAGTGTTATGTCGATGCTAGCTTTAACACCGATCCGGATGACTCTAAGTCTCAATCCGGATACGTATTTCTCTTGAACGGAGCAGCAGTTAGTGGGAGGAGTTCCAAACAACCTGTGGTGGCTGGATCAACGACGGAGGCAGAATATGTTGCTGCTTCAGAAGCGACGCAGGAAGCGGTTTGGATGAAAGAGTTCATAACGGAACTAGGTGTGGTTCCTAGTGCATTGGACCCAATGGTGATATATTGTGACAACAATGGAGCCATAGCCAACGCCAAGGAACCGAGGTCTCACAAGAATTCCAAGCATATTAAGCGCCGGTTTCACTCCATCCGCGAGCATGTCAAGGATGGAGATATAAAGATTTGTAAAGTACACACGGACCTAAATGTAGCAGATCCGTTGACTAAAGTTCTCCCTAGGGTAAAACATGATCAACACCAGAACTCCATGGGTGTTAGATTTATCACTATGTGAACTAGATTATTGTCTCTAGTGCAAGTGGGAGACTGAAGGAAATATGCCCTGAGAGGCAATAATAAAGTTGTTATTATGTATTCCTCGTATATGATAGATGTTTATTTTGCATGCTATAATTGTATTGATCGGAAACGTCACTACATGTGTGTTTAATAAACAAAAAGGGTTCCTAGTTATGCCTCTCTTATAGACTAGCTTGTTGATTAACAAGATGATCAAGGTTTCCTGATCATAGACATTGGATGTTGTTAATAACAAGGTCACATCACATTTGTGAAATGATGTGATGAACATTCATCCGAAGTATAGCATTACGATCAAGTCATTATGTTTACATTGCTATAACATCATACGAAGTACTCTTTATCCTTAGACCATGAGATCATGTTAATTGCTAACACCAGAAGAGTATCTTGATAACATCAAACGTCACACCGTAACAGGGTGACTATAAAGATGGGTTCAGTGCTACGAAGGTGTTATGTTGAGGCTCATGGATGAAGAGTGGAATTTGTCAATCCCGATGACGGATAGATATACTCTGGGCCCTCTCGGTGATATCACATTAAGATAGCTTGCAAGCAAGTGATGTGATCACTAGAATGTTATATCACGGGAACGAGAAAAGAGTGCATGTCGGTAACGAGATCAAACTAGGTATTTGGATACCGATGATCGAATCTCGGACATGTATTATATCATGAGACAAAGGGATTAAGTTACTAGCGTTAAAGGTTCTCACAATCACAGAAGTCATCGTTGAATATGCAGGAGTCAGTATGGATCTCTAGGTCTCGCTTCTGATTATTTATCTGAGAGGAGTCTCAATCATGTCTGCATTATTCGCGAACCGTAGGCTGACACACTTAAGAGTTGTCGGACACCATTTTGGAGCACATATGTTTCAGACGAAAGAATTGCAAAGCGCAAGAATTGTTTCGATAGAAACCGGAATTGTTTCGGGTGAAATTGCAGAAAGTGGTTCTGCATGTGATATTTAAATGTTGCAAGGGTTTTATGTGAATGTTTGTTAATTAAAGTAATTAACAAAATTCTGAATAAATTTAATAAAAGAGTTTTATTAAATGAGAGAGCATTAAACTTAGAGAATTTTAATGCATTTAAAGTGGAGACTTTAAAAGGGAATGTGAAGAGGCATTTTAATGTGGAGGGAGTTACCACCACATGAATGGAGGAGGTGAGGGGTCACCTCCATGAGGCGCCGGCCAGGGAGGGGGTACCCCCTCCTCCTATAAAAGGCCCCCCTCTTCCTCCTTCTTCCTCACACCTCCTCGTGAAGGATCTCTCTCCCCCTCTAGAATTATTCCCCCATGGCCTCGGATTAGCGAGATACATGTTCCCGGTGGCATTTCGTCTGGAAGGAGTTGCTGCTTCTGCTGCATCGCTGGAGCGAGGAGGTGGAGGTTGTCTGGTGGATTTAACGTGTGTGCGAGGATGGATGCGCTGCTGATTTGCGGCACTCAGACTTCCACACGATCTTGAGATCGGAAAGTGTACGACTACATCAACCACGAGTTCCTACTCGTTAACAAAACTCGTTGTCTTCGAGGGTAAGTTCTCGATGGATGTATGTCCACCCGTTGCTCTATATCTAGTAGACAGATCTTGGCATATAGTTCTCATCGTAGGAAATTTTTTATTTTCTATGTTGCGGACCCAACATCATCATCAGTGTGGAACTCCATGGCATCACCCTCTAGGTAGTCTTTGTCATCACTGAGGTAAGAGTAAAGATCTCCTTGGATATCTTCACCTTCCTCTTCCTCCTTTGCTTCCAGCTAGATTTCCTACTCACGGATGGTCTTCTCGAGGTCGGCCACCTTCTTGCGAAGACAAGCGATGGTGCGATCCTTCTTCTCGCATTGACGACGAAGTGATTGGCGATCCTTGACGAGCATGGCGAGAGTCTGCTCCTTCTTGGCAGAAATGGCAAGGTTGTGGTTGGCGTAGGCTCGAGCATTGTCCAATTCCTTCTACCTATCATACAGCAGGAAGTCAAGGTTTTCCACTTGACGCTTCATCTCTGGGTGACCTGGCATCTCTAATGGCATTCCCTTAGAATCACGCCTTGCGAAGTGAGCAAAGCGAGTTCCCTGGATCAAGTTGATGTTTTGCCCATACAGACGGGCAAGAGCTTCATGCATGGCCCTGGCTAATCCATCTAGCCAATTGTTCTCTCGCACGGTGAATTGAATCTTCTCATAAAGGGGGGCTTCCATCTTGCCTCTGAGATCTGCAACTATCATCCATTATAGATCTCCTCCTGGGTGCTCCTTGAGTTGGGCTCTGAAGAATTCCGGATGCGGGTGCTCAAGGTACTCTGATAATGCATCAAGATACCTCTCAAAGATCAGCTAGCCTCCGTTGCCCAATTGGTAGAACTTGCAATACTGAACTTCCATCTATAAGAATTTAGGATGAGTAAGTTAGTGAGGTGATCAAGTGTGTCAAATTTTAAGTAGGAATGTAAGAAGTTTTGGAGGAACATGAATTTTTTTGAAAGAATCTCAAGGATAAGAGTGGGAATAGGTTTTCATAAATACTCACTTCTTTTGTTTTGAAAGTAAGTTTTGTTCGGACGTCCATTCTAACTAGGGTCTCCTATTGTCAGGATGGCTCTGATACCAACTTGTCAACACCCGGATTTTTAATCCCAAATGCATGTTATGCCATACCTCGCAATCCTAGGATTACCATTTTTGCGAGACATAACAGATTGGATATCACAGTACATCATCCATTACAAACCATAATAAGGTTTTACACAAATAAAGGATCTCATGATCCAGTCTTAATACAAACAAGCAGCAGAATAATAAAGCGTAGTAGTGGGCTCCATCTTCAGGGTCACAGGCAATGCTGACGATGGGAGATGATCCTAGTTGTCATAGACATCCTGCTGTCCATCTTCCCGATAGTCCTCCACATATCTGGCCATGGGAATAGCCAGGGACAAATCCATGAGTACTCTTTAAGTACTCGCAAACAATCACCAACAAGTAAGGTAGTTCTAGTAGGAAACTTAAGCTCTAGGTTTATTTGCAAAAAGCGAGATTTATCTAAACTGAGTTCAGAAGTAAAGAAAGCTAATTTAATGTTCTAAAATCACTTTAAGTGGGAACCTAGTTTTCATGTTCACAAACCTGTTATGGTCAAGTCAAAGTCACAATTCATTTCACAAGTCATTTTGAAAACATCTGACGACGGAACAGTATGGCCACTACAACTATCCATGACCGCGGACGCGGATATTCGAATAGTTTAACACTCTGCAGAGGTGGTACACTTTCACCACAAAATTCGATACATCCGTCAGGGATAACCCTGAATTATCATACTTAGTATGCGGATAATCAATCATAACCTTTCAATTACACACTCTAGTATAGGCACCTCCCCTATGAGCTTGGCCTCCCAGCCATGGCCATCTGCCATCCTGGGCACTACATAGGTGGACACACATCAAGAGGTAGCCTCAGCTCAAACCTCTCCCGCGAGGGAACCCATACTAAGGCATATAAACTTCCGGCTAAGCCCTACTCAATTCAGGTATTGTGGTTGTACGGTAAAATTGGAATGGTATCGCATCCGAACCCAACCATCAGTTTTTATAAAAGGGCTAAGGCTCATGCCTCAACATTTTCATCAACAAAATCTATTTGTGTTTCTCAACACATGTCAAAACATTTCAATAGAATGACTCATCATTCCAAGGTTTTCATAATCATTTTCACCAAGTATTCCCATCTAAAGTGATCAAGTTTTATTCTTAGCACTAGCCACTAAGGTTAAGAGTGTTCACTAATGAGGGGTGCTAATCTTCAATCTCATGCCATAGAATGACATCTAGGTGTAACTAGATAGGCTAGTTTTATACTCTTTATGCTATCTATATTAAAAGTAAAGAACTTTAGTAAGGTAAAAGAATAAAGCTTGCAAGTAAAACTTGGAATTGGTATAATCCAAATGGTATAACCAAAGCATGCCTAGTGCATCTTGCTTAGGTTAAAGCTTGCATGGTTAACTTGCTTAGTAGTGATGGCTTGCATAAGTATAATACTTGCAAGTGTTAGTTTGCCAATAATAGCTTGCATGGTTAACTTGCTTAGAGTGATGGCTTTCCTTGGTTGGTGTAGTGATTGAAGTTTTCCTCGTCTTCTTCGGGGTAGAACTCCTCCTCTTCACATCCTTGGTCGGTACTATCGTCTATAAAGGAATACGGGGTACCCAATCACCAAACAATACTTAGTTACTTCTATTTAGCACACTAAGGCTCACACTTGATGATGTAGCATCATCACAATCATCACATTCATTAAAGAAGTAGTTTTGTTTATTTTATCTTAGAAAAGTAATTTCTACTCATTGAAATTAATTAAGATTTAATATTCTCCAAATAGAATATGGGATCATGTGAACGCATGTCATCACCACATACTCTAATACATGGGAATGTGATTTCAAGGGTTGGTCACATTTTACAAAGTTTATAATTATCATTTAATAGATTTAAAGTGACTATAAATGCCCTAGTAGCATTCTTTTGGTACTAGTCCAATGTCACTGCATGCAAACCTAATTGTTTTTAAATATTCAGATAGGTATTTTCAAATGTGATTTTTGAGAGTTGGAATCAACTCAAAAGCTACTATGGTTGATTTTTGAAAAATGTTTGAATGTAGAAAAGTCTCTGTCTTGTTATTTTTGCTATAGATTATCTCTAACTCCAAATGATTTAAATCCAATGGGCTTGGATAGATATTTTAATTATCTTTCTAACACAATTTGAATCATGCAATTTGGTTCAGTGAAACTCTCTAAATTGATTTTTGAATATGTGGACAGAAACTAGTTTAAACCTAAATGGAAAAACAATATTTGAATTTCTAGGCCTGAGCGGGAAAGCTAAACGGGTCGGCCCAGTGGCACTCTATGGCGCAGCAGGCTGCTGACAGCGCGAACGCACTAGTCAGCGAAACTAACTAAGCGAAACAGTATGGGCGAATCTGAGCCATGCGATCAAATCCTAATCTAACGGCTGGGAGTCGTCATCGACGGTGAACAGCTCCGACAAGGAGAAAAACCTAGCGCGGCGATGGGGGTCTCGGGGGGATCATCTGGGCTCCAGCTAGGGTCGGCGATGGGGGTGATCGACGTGGTATACGACGGCGAGGCGAGGGGCGGTCACGGCGGAGCTTGAGGTGGTCGGAATAGTCGGTGCCCTTCTCCTCCAGCAGTGGCGGGCTCCGGTGAAATTCCGACACGGGGGTGCTCGCCTTGCTCCGGGGAGAAGTGGGGAGTGGATGTGAGAGGTGGGGAGTGGAGTGGTGTGGAGAATGGTGGCGGGGGTGGCCTCCTTTTATAGCATGGCGAGGGGACCGAGCGGTGCGGTGGTGAGGTCGATGGTGGTGTCGCTACAGGCGGCTAACGGCATGGGCGAGGGCGTAGGACGGTGCAGTGCTCCCTGGTGGTTCTCACGGACTAAATGGCGCAGCGTGGGGCGGCGTAGTTTGGTCGGGAGCGTGCAATGCTCTGAGCAGAGGTAGAGGTGTTTGCGGCAGCGTGCGGCAGCTGCGGGTCGCGCAGCGGCGAACGGGGGTGACTGCTGGGTTGGCGTGATCATGGCGGGCATGCACGACGAAGGCAAGGCGTGAGCTGGGCGAGCTGGTCGGGCGCGACGCACTGGCGCGCTCTGGACATGGCGCAGAAAAGTTTGGGCGCGGTGCGCTTGGGTGGTCTAGGGCTTGGCTTTAACCGTGGGATGGATAGGGGGTGGTGGTAGAGTGCGGCGTAGCTCCTGGACATCCTGGATGGGCGCGGGGCGGTCTGCTGCGAGCTGGCCATGGTCGGCCAGCGATGACCACAAATGGGGGACGCTCTACTGTCCTCCATGGCGAAGGGGGGGTTGGTCTGGGTGCTGGTTGTACTCAGAGGGGACCAGAGGGTTAAGAGGGGACCAAATGGTCGAGGTTTACTGTGCACAACAGTGAAGTTAGGCCATGGTTTAATTAGTGCAGACAAGGTGTTTGTGTTAATGGCCGCATGAAATGAATTTTGGAAATTTTGATTCAAATTTTTTGAGTGATCTTTACTTAAGCTTGAGATTCTATGTTTGCTTGGAGAGGTCAAGGTGAATGCATTTGAAGGGTTTTTGAAAAAGTGTGATCTTAACACATACACTTGATTCAGTTTTCAACTGTCCATTAAATTGGTTTGTAAGATGTTTTTGTAAGTTTGTAAAGTGGGCCTTGATACATTTGTACTTGGTCTAGCAAGGGGTGAAAAGAGATAGAATTGTTTCTGTTAAGATTTCTCTTCTAGGAACACACAAAGTGACCTAGTGGTTTATTTTTGTCAAAATGACCATTTGGTTTATTTATTCATATTTGATTTCTTCTTCTTTTGATTTTGTTTGGAAAGGGTCTCGATGATGTAGTATTCACCTTTCAACCATTTCACATCATTTGGAACAATCAAGCATGGCATTTTCAAACAATCACATATTAATGCAAACTAACATGCATTCATATTCATTTTCTTAATAAAAGTTTTTGTTAACCCTAAATTGGGTGATTAGGATTTGATAAACTTGATTATAACTTTTGGGGTGTTACACTTGTGTTAAATAAGGAACATTTAAAGATCTAGCGAAGAAAAATAATATTGATGATGCTAAAATCCCATTCAAGGGATGCTAAAAATTTAAGCTGTAATTTTTCTATCAAAACTTGATATTTCATTAAGTTTTAGATTAATAAAGAATCCTTGGAGAAGCAGGTAATTGTTTGGTGGATCCAGAAGGTCTAACGACTAACTATATGGCGCGGTCGTATAGTTGTTTCGACATCACCCCTTCCATTTACAAAAGGTATTGAAAGTTTAATGACCAACTATATGGCGGGAATAAAAAATTTGGCCATATAGTTGTCATCGTATAGTTATCGACCCATCTCCAAAAAAAATATTCAGAGTACATAAGGTTTAAGGACCAACTATACATCGGGAACGTATAGTTCCGGCCATATAGTTGGTTCCACCATAGAAGGAAAATCTATAGTCAGTTCATAACTATACGGCGGGACCTATACGGGTCGCGCCCGTATAGTTGCTCGTTACGAACTACAGATAGGATTTTCAACCTCCCCTTTTAAATTTGATCGCATCTAACCTTTTTCATTAAGTTTTCGCAGAGCTATAGCCTCCAGCCTTGAAAAAATCCTCGCCATCCCTATACAATCCCCTTCTAATAATATCTGTGCAACAAAGCCATGCAGCCCTTCCATGTCAACAAGATTTGGAGGAAGAAAGAAGAGAAGCCCATGACGAGGATTGAATAAGTAGAACCTAAAGGATCATCATCATCGTCCAGCCTGGAGATCAAGCCTCTCCCAAACTGGGAGGAAATATTCCCGCAAAGGATGGAGATGATGAGGCAAGTAGAGCGGGGAAAGAGCAAGGATGAGTATCTCCCTAATCCCTATCATCACAACATAGGATCCTATTATAAACCTCCTCTCGGTACGTCACCTCTTAAGCTTAAGAAGGAGTGGCAAGATGAGATTAATGATAAGATCTATCAGTTGTGTAACAACCTCGGACCCTACGCTCTAAGTTCAAGCCTGGATGAGCCAAAAGTGGTTAAGGGTTTTACAGTGGAGGCCCAGGGCCACCCACGTGTAGGTCCGTCGGCCGCCCTAACCACTTCCAAGAACATCGGGACAAGAGCGAGCGGCGTAGGCAACAGGCGAAGAGATCAAATACATACACAAGTGAGTATGTATGCAAGCTACCTTACAACAGTTCTCAGAGCCATACCATCTAAAAGAAATAGAAATATTGCAACGCCATACGGCAAGATCCAAATATCCTAGATAGAGATAATAGTGTAGGATAGCTCCTCATACATGCATCAACAGAGTATCAAGCAGAAGCGGGAAACAAGATCCGAGTACGGATAAGAAGCAAATCGGCATAAGATGCCACATAAATAAGCACATCCTGCCCACAGATCTCTCGGATCCCCATCCCTGGAAT
Source organism: Avena eriantha (assembly GCA_910589775.1). Lineage (NCBI taxonomy): Eukaryota > Viridiplantae > Streptophyta > Magnoliopsida > Poales > Poaceae > Avena > Avena eriantha. The sequence continues at coordinate 164,052,073 of OU342746.1, read as the reverse complement.
CTCTACACCGAGTGATCGTTGCCAATATCATCTGTCTCCTCCACCCAGTATCCATCTTGCGAATACACCTGTTCATCTGATTCAAACAATTTATCATGTGAGACCCTAGGGGTACTCAGCAAGTCTTTATGCCTCTAAAGGGGACATATACCTGGGGTGACGCAATTGCAGCAAAAGATAATAACTAACAAGTCTATAGATACTCGCTAACCATCCGCCTAACCAATGATAGGCGGATGTCCGTTAATTAGAAACAACAGTTATAACAGTATAAAGGAGCAGATCCATCCTCCTTCTAGCTTACCAACGAGAAAGCGGACGAACAACCCATCCGTTGGCAGTTTTATTAACCATTCCATGAGTATTGCACTAATTACTAGTCAGATGTTTAGTCAAATTAAAAGAGGTACTTTAGTTATGCTTTTCTATGATCGAGAAACTGTGCTCCAAGTCGTCCATAACCGCGGACACGGCTTTCAGAAAGATTTACCTTGCAGGGGTGCACAAATAGCAACACACACTCGATCAACCTCGGAAAAACCAACTCAAAACCCAACGAGGCATTCACGACAAAGCGATCACAGGATTCATTAAATATTTCAGAGGGGCACCCCACTAAGCTACCCGCAACGAAGTTGGCCGGTTCCGGAACGGACCCAGGGTTTGTGACGACGGCTGTAAACGACTGGGAACCCGAATGTGTGACTGGGCTTGTCGATACCGCGAAAACGTGGCACAATCCAAAACAGTACGGGTGCTCCACGCACAATCTTAAACAAAGCGGTAAAGCATGGCATAAGTACAGGATAGGAAATAAAACCCCGAACTAGTTTGTGGCCCCAAGAAATAGAAATGAATCAAGCTCTGGCTCAGGGGGGGGTCCATAAGGCCTCCTGGATGTGGATAGTGTGAATAGTCAAGGAACAGGAATCAAGTACCCGGGGTCCTACGGGACACAAGTGAGCAGGAAAAACCAAATAACAGATATTGCCCACCGGTGCCTCTTTCATTAGTTATCCCATACTACTCAGCTTAAGTTGTTTAGGTACCTCGTTATCCATCAGACTCTCACATACCCTACACATGTTGTTCTACGACTCGCATGGCTCGAACAACTCCTATAGTAATGGCTCATGGGATGGAGGAACAAGCTCGGTGGGGTTTAAAGTAAAGGCTATGCAGTACTTGGGATTCAATTTAATGCATTCGCGACTCAATGATGCAAGAATAAGATAGAGGCAATAGGTACTATATGTATGCAAGCATGTGGTAGTGCTTGCCTGGCAGCTCAATTGAAGCGAGAGGTGGATCTGGGTAGTACTCCTGGGATTCCTGATAATTCCCTTGCTCGGCGTCTATTCGAAAGAAGAACCAAACAAACAAGAGCCAACATAAATAAAGTGCACAAGCATATGAATAAAATGCGACAAGCAAACAAGCATGCCATGATGAATGATGCACAATTTACATGGCAATAATATAGCATGGCAAGGGTGAGGTGTGGGGACAAGAATACATCATCTTATTAAGTTTTTAGTCAAATTTTATTACCATAAACAGTTCTGATTATCCAATATTTATATGATGCATGCTTCAATTCATATCATGGAATGCATAATCAGAACGGGCTCGTCGCGCTGATCGATTTAGACATCTTATTTGTCAAATTTGGAGTTATAGAATTAAAGTTATTAATTAATTGAGAAAAGGCATTTTTATTGCAATTAAACAATTTCGAAAAAATTAAATTAGCCAAACATTGTTTTGGATGGCATATTTGAATTCCTCACATTTTTCTGATTCAAAAACATATATTATTTGTGTTATTTGGATTTATCAATAAAAAGTTATTAGATTTTGGATATTAAAACATATTAAACAAATTTGGAATTATATTTTGTCAACAGAAAAGTTCACAGACATTTATACCGAGGAAAACCTAGATACACCCACTAACGTGTGGGACAGGGAGAAGCTGACTGGAAAGCACTAGTGATGTGGCAGAGACGAGGCTGACTGGTGGGGCCGTGGTGTCAGCGTGTGAGAAAAGAAAGAGGCGACCTGGGGTTCGAACCCGCGACCTTTCCTCTGGGAGGAGAACAGCACGAGGTGCTACCACTGGGCTGGTCATCGGTTGGTGTCCAAAGTGGATGATCGCGCAACAAGAAGCAAACTCTGCCGCTACTAACTGACGAAGAAAAGGTTGTCCACAGAGGACGATCTGTCTGACGGATCCGAACCGTGACGGTGACTTGTGTCGACGCTAGCAGCGGCAGTGGTGAACCGGAACAGGCGTGGGTGGGCTCGTTGGAAAGAGGATGGACAGGGCTACGCCGGGGTGTCAAAAACTCGGGCTAGGACTGACTGTACTCGATGCACGCCAGCGGCGAAGGTTTGTCCAGAACCGCAGCGACGAACTGTTAGCAGAGGACTCCACGGCGATGTCGGCGGCGCACAGGGTGTTCGACGACCCACATCAGCGACGCAAAGCGAGAGAGAGGGAGAGGCCATGTCAAGAGGGTTGAGGACCTCATCAGCGACTGATAGGTGCAGAAAGATGGCTCGAGGTGGACCGGACCAGCCGTGGAGCTCGGTGGCAGTCAACTCGGTCTAGCCTCAGGCACGGTGGCACTGGCGTTACTCCGGCGATCTCCAGTCGCTGCTCCGTCTACAGGGCGTCGAAGAGGAAGCAGATGGTCGTCTGCTTCACTTCGTGCGTCCTTGACGTCCACCAGAGCTCGACGAACTCGAGGGAGGTATGGGCTAGCTAGGATTGTGGGCTCTATGGCCACAACTTGAAGGAGGGAAGAAGAGGTGGCTTGAGCGTCCCCCAGATCTCGATCTGGTGCTCTTCGGGGGTGGGGTAGGATAGGGATAGCTAGGCTGGCAGGGTTTGCTTTTGTGGCCAGAGAGAAGGAAGGACGGACACGGGCTCGGCGTGGTGCACGTGCTTCCGAGGAAGAGAAACATGAGGGGGGATGTGCGCGTAGCTGCTACGGAGAGGGTGCGGCTGCACCAGGTTTTGTGAGGGGGCGACGGGCTGACTGCGGCTGTGCACCGGACACCGGCTGGGTGAGAGAGAGGCATCAGGCGAGCGGCTAGCGATCGGCAAGCTGCTGCTACTGTTGTCGGCTCCACATGGGACAAGGCAAAACATTAGGTTGGGAAGGGCTAGGTTAGCAGATGGAAAAGAGGAAAAACATAAGAAAAACATACGATTCAAAAAGTTTGTTTCAAACCAAAATATTTGATCAGCTTCCAATAAATAAACAAAAAGGAACACAAACCAAAGTAGAAAGGAGGTGAGTAGAAAGATTGCACTAAAAAATGCCAAATTATATGAATTTAATTCATACAAGCTTCCTCTCAAAAATACCAAAGATAAACAAATAAAAGGGGATAGGAGTGACTTTGCATGGGCCATGCATGTGGTATTTATGTGCCACCACTAGTAGTGAAAACACTAGAATTCCAAATGGGCATGTTTAACCTTGCATGCATTCAAAAAGGTTGATTTATGGCCCCACAAACAACAAGCTTGTGCTCACATGAATATAGATAGCATATACATACATGTGAAGCTAAATGGCCATTATGGGGTATATTCCCACTAGATCATCTTGTAGCCAAAAATAGTTTCACACATGAGCATATATTAACTAAAACCATATGGAAGCCTAAGAAAAGGATTCTACTCACATAGCATGCAAGGTGGCCATGTGGCTCTCCACATATCAATATTGTGAGAACAACATGATGCATATATGGGAGCATGTGGAATTGTAAGTGGATCCATTCCAACCCACATGAGGTAGAGGTAAAAACCAAATAAAGTGCAAGGCTCACATATAGTTGGATGGTGGAATTATGGGGTGGTGACAAGAAAGGTGGTGGAGTTAATAAAAGATATGCCCCCAACTCAACTTGGGCATCAAGCATTTATCAAGAACCAAATACAATGTATCAAGAGGAAAATACAATTAATAGTGCATATGAGATAAGAACCAAATGAAAGAAGGGTTTTATATGATGCTCAAATGCAATGTGGCATGATGACATGAGCATGATATAATTATGATGCAACAATTATATGTAGGAAGTAGCATTTTATTATTAGACCATGTAGCATTACAGATGTTAGACAGATGGAATGCTACAAGTTGGAAAAATCTTTGAAAGCATGTGTTGAAACAATTGAAGAAGGGATTGACTCCTACTGGATGATGAGCAAAGACCTTGAGAAAAAGGTCAATGACATCGATGGTAGAGTTGGTTTCTTGATTAAAACTATTTTTGAGTTGATAGATGAGAAGAAATTCCTCCAGAAGAAAATTTTGAAGCTTCAATACGACATGGCCGAGATCAGCATCCGCCTCGCAAGCATAGCTAAAGTTTGCAACACAGGGGAAGAAGGCAATACTCTTCCTACCCAGGAGGAGGAATAGGTACCAACAAGGAGTTATTTGATCCCGCCTGGCTTGATTCCAAGCTTGGGGAGATCTTTAAGACCTTGTAATCTATCTTATAGGTTTTATATTACTATTTTAGGTTTGCATTAGTTCGAGCTTAGAAATAAAGTTTGCATCATTTGAATTCCCTTAAGGAATAGTCGATCCCATTTGTGAAATCCCAAGTTTATTATCATATATGGAGAATTATTGAGTTTGTGCTTGTCTTATTGGATATATGAATGGCTTGAGTATAATTTTACTTGCACTTGATGATAGCAATATGAGTCTTCCACACCATTGGTATTAATGGAACATATAAAGATAATTTAAATCAATATGTTGTAAGTTCATGGTTTGATTTACAAAAGTAAAAATAATCTGATTAGTCAAGTTGAGAAAGAAACCTCGAACAGAGAAAAAATTTAAAAGTGCTATCAAAATAGAGTGAGAACAAGTTGAGGTAGAGTCTTCAAGTCATAAAGATGCTTCATATACAATTGGAATTTGGTAACTTAGATCGTTAAACTTAGAATTCCTACATGAAGTGGAATGTATGGCTAGCTCCTTTGCACAACACATAAACAAAAGTGTGAGCATATATATACAAAAAGAGAAGAAAAAGAGCGAATGTGCAAATAGTAAATAGGCATATACCACTATATTGTAGTAAGACAAAGAGACGTTTTGAGATTTTGAATCCCAAGTGAATATGTTAATCCTAAAACACTTGGGACTACCTCGCTAACTCACTCAGTCGAACCGAATACTTTTACATCATGTTGAGATTCATCTTTTGTAAATTGTTGATCACTAAGGTGTGGAAGCCTGCTAATATTATTCAGATGGTTTGAGTAAGGTACTATTCATGAACTCATTCCTATGTATCTTATAGGATAAACACATGCTGCAATTGCCTCATTTATTTTATCGACTCAGCTTCATGAATATGAGGATCACATTCACTAAGCCAGCCTTGCTCGGGACCAGCAAGAGTCTAAGCTTGGGGAAGTTGATGAGTGCATATTTTGATCATGTTTTATATTATTGTTTTGCATTATAGTGGTAGCATCTTGGTATTTTACGGCGTTCGCATGCACATTTTATGTCTATTTTCACCAGGATCAGGACAGATGATGGATACAATAGACACAATTCTTGGAGCAGTTGTATTGGGGAGAAAAGGAGCCAAAACAACGTAAATCGCTTATTTGGAAAATATCAATATCACCAAAAGAAAACTCAAAGCAGTCGAGGCATCCAGAAGGTTTAATGACCAACTATACGGCGGGAATTAATTTTCCGGCTGTATAGTTCCTGCCGTATAGTTGGCGTCGCCACCGCCTCCTCAAATAGTTTCACCCCGTGCAACTGGATGGGGGAGACGACATACAGAACACCCAGAAATCACCAAAAAACTCACCTCCAAAAGGAATATGGAGGGGGAACTTGCCCAAGGGATCCATCTTCGCCCTACGCAGATCTGGGAGGCAAGGCATCGATATTCATCTTCATCAACCACTGCACCACCATCATCTCCATCCATACCATCTTCGCCCCATCTAGATCTTGTTGTAATTTCCGTACTCGTAGTGGATTTATACAAGAACTATTCATTTACAATTGTTTCCATTACCATTGCCATGATGTTGATTGCCTCCATGTCTGAGTAGATTATTAGTTCTTGGGGAGATGGAGAAACCCTAGCATATGATTGAGATAAGATAGAGATTATTATGTTATACATCTTTATGTGTATGTACTAATTGTCTTCAACTTGATGTTGGGAGTTGTGCACCTCCTTAATATTTGCCTCTTATGGGGACACGATGAAGGGGATTACTTGTTGGTAGACGGAGGGATGATAGCACTTACTGTGACTATAAAGATATTTTCATTCTTTACGTACTAACTTGGGGAAATAAGGAGAACTCATAAATCCATGTCCATGCCACGAGAGAAATCCCTTAATAGCAGGATAATACGATTGGTGTCGTTTATCTGTCAGCTGTGGTTATGAAGGATGATGTGAGCAGTGGTTGTTGCCTATTTGTCCATAAGCTCCTCCCACAAACATACATATCATGAGAATATTTGTTATAATAATCTTCATTGCTTAATCTAAATTGCTAGCGGTGTATCCACCACTCCCTAAGAACGCATTTTTTTCTATTACAGTTCCAAGCTCTTTTACACACGCGATTTCTTACTTTCTGCATTAAGTTTTGCTTTACTTTAATTGCTTCATTCAATTAAAAACCCAAAAATAATTCTACTTTTCTTGCATCTCAAAGTTATTCCTTAAGTACTTCGTTTAGTTTTAGTTAAAAGCATTTTAGTCTTTCGCCTACTGCTCCATGTGGGATCGATATCTTTATTTTGAAACTAGCTACAAACGATCTATGCACTTGCAGTCATCAGTGTATGTATCCCAATAACCTCCCCCTTTGATCTTCACTCTCTTCTTCATCCTGTGGCAAATATGGACTCATTGGTGACTCCATTTTCTAGTAAAAAATTGAAAATATAGTGAAATTTATGAAGCCTGATAGAGCCCCAGGACCATATGGTTTCAATGGGCTTTTTCTCAAGAAATGTTGGAATATTGTGAAGGATGATTTTATAAATTTATGCCATGAGTTACAGAGCATCAGTGGGTCCTTCGTCACTCTTTTACCAAAGGGACAAAACCCTAAATCCATCAATGATTTTAGACCTATTTCTCTAACAAACACCAGTCTCAAATTCCTAACTAAGTTGGCTGCTAATAGAATGCAAGATGTCATTAACAATTCTATCCATGCAAACCAGCATGGCTTCATAGAGGATAGGACTATTAAAGATTTGCTTGCCTAGTCTTTTGAATTTATTCATCAATGCCAGCAATCCAAGAGGAAAATTGTGGTGCTCAAGATTGATTTTGAAAAGGCCTTTGATACTCTAGATCATGAAGCTATTATACAAATCATGAGGGCCAAAGGATATCCTGAGCTTTTTCTTACTTGGGTTAGAGAGGTGCTTTCTTATGGTTCCTCCTCTGTGCTTTTAAATGGAGTTCCTGGTAGAGCCTTCCATTGTAAAAGAGGGGTCAGGCAGGGAGATCCTCTTTCCCCTCTGCTCTTTGTTCAGGGTGTTGATTTACTACAGGCCTTAGTTAATTTTGCTTACTAGCAAGGCATCCTAGCAATGCCTATACCAAAGGGATGTGATTGTCCAATTGTACAGTATGCAGACCACACCATTATTGTCCTGCCTGTAGATTCTGGATAGATCTCAGCCTTCAGGGAGATTCTCCAGTAGTATGCTGCTTTCACTGGTTTAAATATTAACTTTCACAAATCTTCCATGATACCTATCAACTTGTCAAATGGGGTAGCAGTACAATATGCTAAGGAGTTTGGTTGCCAATTGGGGAGAATGCCTTTCACTTATCTAGGACTTCCCATGGGAACCACTAGACCCACCATCAAGGATTAGTCTCCCCTAATGGATAGGGTTGAGAAACTAAATGCCACCTCCTCCTTTCTCTCTTATGGGGATATATTAGTCCTTGTTAATTATGTTCTCTCCTCCTTGCCCACATATTTCATGCTCACTTTAATATTATCCATTGGAGTGATAAATGTGGTGGATAAAGGAAGGAGACATTGCTTATGGAGAAAGAACGATAAAGAAAAGGTTCAATCTATGGCTACCTAGGAAATGATTTGTAAACCAAAGAATAAAGGTGGACTAGGAATTATTGACCTGAAAGTACAGAACACTGCTCTCCTCATGAAGCACCTACACAAATTCCATAACAATAGTGATACACCTTGGGGGTAGATGATTAGAGACTCTTATTATTGTAATAGTGTGCCTCATGCTACCAGGCAGGTTGGATCCTTTTGGTGGAGAGATGTCTCTAACTTGGTAGATGAATACATGGCAATTACCAGATGTGAAGTGGGATGTGGCACTTCTCGGTCTGATCTATGGAAGGATCAGCATCTGTCGGTCAAATTTCCTAGGTTGTTCTCCTATGCCAAAGACAAGTATCAATCAGTAATGGAATTTAAACAAATGGACACAGCCTTGGAAGTCTTTCACTTACCTCGCTCGGCAGGCCCACTCTAAATTTATAGAGATGCAAATGCTTATTCAGTCTACCAGTATAAATGAGCAGGTGAATGACAAATGGATTTGTAAACTGGATAATGGAGAGTTCAGGTCAAGTATAATCTACAAGCACAACTTTGCACATATGAGTAATCATGCGCCCTCGGTTTTGATCCGGAAAAGTAAGTGCACTTCCAAGCTTAATTTTTTTGCTTGGTTGATACTACATGACATAATTAATACAAATGATATGTTAATCCGAAGAAACTAGCATGTCACTGATGATCACAACTATATTCTCTGAAATGCTTCTGAGCTGGAAGATTGGCGACATTTTTTCTTGAACTGTACTTTTAGTACCCGTGTCTAGAATTATCTACAGATTCCCTAGAACCCTGGTGATATTGATGAAACCATTTGAAAGGCCAAGGAATATTTTAATGGCCCCCGCTTCCATGAGATTGTCATCATTGTCTGCTGGTGTATATGGAAATAAAGAAATGGATGGATTTTCAAAGGGATCAGACCGACTTTCATGGGGTGGAAGGCCTCTTTCTTCCAAGAAGTCACCTTGCTTAAGCATAGTGTGAAGCCCTATGATATTACCCCTCTCACTAGTTGGATTGAGAAGCTTCTGTAATATTAAATTTGTACATAGTTTTCTTCCTTTCTTTTGTAAATAGTATGCTTCTATAATAAAATGAGGCTGTGGGGGCTCCCTCGCAGTAATTCTTCATCAAATTAATTAGTCTTCTCGTCCAATTTTATTACTTTAATTCTCCTCATCCTTCTTCTGAGTATTTTAGATTTGGGACAGTGCATTGAATCAAGTTTCATTTACTTAAAGGCTTCAGGTTAAACAAATACTTCAAAGATTTTGTGTTAAAAGATAAGTTATTAATTAGGTTGAAACCACTACTCGCGCATATTGTGCCTCGCAAGTATCTCATAGTAGCTATTCTCTTGTCTTCTTAACCACGGAAAGAACAAAATTGTTTTTAGTCCAAAGTGTTTATACATCCTATCTGGAATGAATTTTTGACTCAATGGATAAAGGCAACAATAATACAGGAGCATGACAAAGCAAATTCTCATAAATCATCCCTCTTAGATGCAATAGTAAACTTGGTTTTTTTATTTATCCCCATGTTGTTTAGCCAACCAAACAGTAAAATATCTGAAATGTCGTTCCTCTTCTATTTTTCTTCTTGCCTGAAATATACCTTAGGGGCATTAGCATGTATCTTTTCAGACGATTAGTAGCACTTCTATTGTTATTTCTAACTCTAATATGTATATTTTCTTAAGGATAGAAGCTGGAGCCATAGAGTTGTGAAAGAATTTAGCAAAGAGGAAGACAACATGTGTGCTCAATCAGGATAATCGAAGGATTGATTTTTGGTTGTTATATATACTTGATATTTTAGTTCCATATTTGAAGTGGAAGTGAACAAACTTGCACGACATTTGTTTGGAACTTTTTTCTACAAATTTGATGAAATCTTATATTAATAAAAATGATATTCATGATCTCAGCAACTCTGATATTTCACTTTAACTATTGGATGCATAAATTAATTTGCTTAGTGCATAGGAGACCACAACTGATCGAAATTCCATTATTACCAATCCATCTTTCACTATCTATATATATTAGAGTGATGCACGAGACGCGAACTACACATAGATTCGATTGAGTTACGAGGAAGATATAGATTATGTTCTAGCATGGATAGGAACACATGCAAGAGGGACAGAAGTGGGGTCGTCGCTGATTCTATAAAAGCAACAACCACATATAAAATAGAATAAAACAACAAATCATATTTGTTAAATGGATTGGTATCATTCTCTTACTTTCCGCTAACACTTAAATAGTTCTACACCTCTATATAATATTTCCATGCCAAAAAAGATACTCCCTCTGTGATTCTAATTAATGTTCTCGGATTTGTTTAGATTCAGATGTATCTAGCATAAAAATATGATAGATAGATCTGAATCTAAACAAATCTAAGAACAAGGACGAGAGGAAATATGAATTTATTGCCTGGTACTTATACACTATTACCGTGAACTGCTCATGAGGTTAAAAAAGTGATGACTCCTCGCTGCTAACATGCCAACCACGAATGCCGACCAGAAAATTCGCCATAGTTTCTGAGATAAATCAACTAGATCCGTCTTAAAATAGATGTCAAAACTTTATCTAAATTGGATGAATCTAGACCCATACTCCCTCCGTTTTAAAATATAAGATGTTTTAGCTTTGTGAAAGACCCCTTTTTAGTGTATAGGTTCCCTCCAAATCTAGATAAACCTACACACTAAAAGTGGTCTAGATATACTTCTTTCACAAACCTAAAACATCTTATATTTAAAACGGAGGGAGTACTATTTAGTATATAGATACATACAAATTTTGAAAAACTTGCCACATTACTTCAAGACGGAGGGAGTAAAAAAAAGTTAATCTACCAATTAATATAATATTGTCCGCGTAAGAGCAAGAACAATAGAAGAGCCCACCGTCGGCTATAAGGCGGGTCCATGTCACCTATAGCCAATCTAATAGCTAGCATGTATAATAGAAAAATATAATTATACTAGTTTAACTAATGCATGATCCATATTTCACTCTCACATAATGCCTAGGAGGATGTGCTGCAGCTGACTCTTAGCCAAGAGCCTACCCTTCTTCTCTCTCATCTACTCTCTCCTCCAACTAAGCAAGTTTATACTATTTAATCTCTTATAGACTGCACCTTATTATACTCCTTCTGTTTCAAATTACTCTGCGCGCACGCTTACCTAGGTGGACTAGTACTCTCTTATTTTTCATCAAAAAAAATCCTAAGATTTTGTTATACGTAGTACACATTTCATACTATCTTTTTCAAAAATCTCAGGATTTTTTTAAATGAAAAATGAGAAAGTACTAGTCCACCTACATAAGTGTGTCGACGGAGTAATTTGAAACGGAGGAAGTACTTGCTCTAAGATGGCAAATCCCTTCTGACGGAGTACGTTGCTCTAGCTCACCGTAGCTCCACAACGTGGCCTCATCCTGTCCATGGAGTCAAGAACTCGAGAGCTGACGAAATGTCATCTTGCACACAAAAACGGTACGTCTGCTCCAACTTCCTAGTTCCTACACTGTTGGAGCAGCGGGCCCGTCCCGTCCGCAGCTCTCTGCCGCGCTGGAGTCATCGGTCAACCCAACAGTATTCTTTTTTCCTCAAGAAAACTAAACTGAATAACTAAAACCCAGAGAGATACGTGCTCACAGTACCTGTATGCGGCGATGGGGCTCTCTGAATCTCTCTCTATAAAAGACCACGACGACTCGGCACCTCCACAATCACTGCAAACTCTCTTTCTCTCTCTTTCTCTTTGTGTGACTCCAGCCATTGCTGGAGGCCTGAAACTCGCGGTCGCCGGTGGTGGAAGGGAGGAAAGCACGGCCGGCCATGGGGACGCAGGCGTCGCCGGAGAACTACACGCCGCCCAAGGTGAATCTCTCCCTGGTCTTTATTTCTAGACATCTATTTCTTCTCCATTATTCCTGGAGAGAGAGAAAGTGAAGTTCAGAGTTGTCGAGTAACGAAAAGCAGGGAGCGGAATCGAAAAGGCCGTTTCTCGATTTTCTCAACGGTTTATGCGTGGAGGATCCTCTCTTCTCCCTGCATGTAGCACTACTTCATCATCTTCATGTGAAAATTGCAGTAACTTTTCGTTTTTTTTTACAAAAGGAGAGAAAAATATATATTCTAGCTAGTATATCTGTCTAATATCAGCGTTATATGATGCGTGATTCGTCATGCTTTGCTTTAACCGTGTGATTTTATTTTATTTTTCTATAACAAACGAGTGCGGCCCCCTCTGTTTTTCATCTATAGTTCTACCTTACAATTAGGTCATCCTCGGTCTTTTATAACATTACCTGTATAAGCATATTCCATTTTTATTTCCAAAGAAATGGAAACAATGTTTCAGAAAATTAAAAAAGAGAAAGTGTCTTCTGTTGTCCGTTCACACACCTTGTGTACTTGGACTACTAACAAGTATTGAATGGTCTTAATCTGCACTTTCAGTCCCGTGTCGCTTTCCAGGACCACAGCTTACTCCATTTTCTCCCTGAACTAGTTGATGTATACTCCATTTTCCTTTTAGAATTAGCGACATAGTAAAACAGGGAAATAGATATTTTGGTAAAGAACCACATGTATGGATGGAGGGCTTTCATAAGAATATAGAAAACCATAGAGCTAGGTGGGAGAAAATGGAGGTTTATCAAAAGATTTTTCGTATTCCAAGCAGAAGAACATTATTAACGTTTCACTAGTCTCAAGCAACATTGTTAGGTGAGCATGCTCGCTTGAAAAATCAAAGATCTTTTCTTCCATGAGCGAGGTGGCATTAACTGATAAGCGCATCTGATGACATGTTTGTCTTTGCCGACCACTTGGCCATGTGACAAGTCAACTTCCTAGAAGAAAAGGAATCACTCTACCTTTGAAGTTTCAAAGTTACCAATTACTATCTACTACTCCAAAATTACTGCATAACATGGAACCAGTAAAAGATGGCAGAATGTTATAAAATTAACTTGACTGGATATGTTCCAACAATTTTGACATATACTGTACATCTCATGTTGTGTGATCATGAGATCTCTAGGCTAACAACAACGATGAAAACTCACAGGATGAGAGGACTGAGCGGGAGAAAGCGATCGACGACTGGCTTCCTATCACTTCGTCGAGGAAAGCAAAGTGGTGGTACTCGGCCTTCCACAATGTCACCGCCATGGTTGGCGCTGGCGTGCTAACCCTACCATACGCCATGTCCGAGCTCGGTTGGTATGTAGTACTTGATACCTTACCATACGTTGGAACCATGTTTTCAGTTTTTAATGGTGAAACCAACCAGCCGACTGAATGACATGTGGGATCCACATGCCAAACTCATAGCCCGTCGCAGTTCTCAAAGCTGTGAACTTGAAAAGGCATATACATACAGTATAGGTGTCATCAGTTCAGTGAGTTTTGGTGTTTTCGTGCAGGGGTCCTGGCATCGCGGTGATGACCTTGTCGTGGATCATCACGCTGTACACGCTGTGGCAGATGGTGGAGATGCACGAGATGGTGCCAGGGAAGCGGTTCGACAGGTACCACGAGCTCGGGCAGTACGCCTTTGGGGACAAGCTGGGCCTCTGGATCATCGTGCCACAGCAGCTCGTCGTCGAGGTCAGCCTCAACATCGTCTACATGGTCACCGGCGGCAACTCGCTGAAGAAGTTCCACGACGTGATCTGTGACGGCAAGTGCAAGGACATCAAGCTCACCTATTTCATCATGATCTTCGCCTCCGTCCACTTCGTCCTCTCCCAGCTCCCAAACTTCAACTCCATCTCCGGCATCTCCCTCGCCGCCGCCGTCATGTCGCTCAGGTTATTATATATATAAGTACTCCATTTCTCCACCACTAGCTGCTACTATGTACCTACTGTAGCCAATCCGGCAAATTTCTGAAAACTTTAGCGCTAGCGATGAGCTAATGGCCACTGACAAGAACACAATAATGATGCAGCTACTCGACGATTGCTTGGGGTGCCTCGCTGGACAAGGGGAAGTCGGCGAACGTGGACTACAGCCTTCGGGCGTCGACGACGACAGGGCAGGTGTTCGGATTCTTGGCGGGACTTGGTGATGTGGCATTCTCGTACTCTGGTCACAACGTGGTGCTGGAGATCCAGGCCACCATCCCGTCGACGCCGGAAAAGCCGTCCAAGAAGGCCATGTGGAAGGGCGTCGTCGTCGCCTACATCGTCATCGCCGCCTGCTACTTCCCGGTGGCGATGGTCGGATACTGGGCGTTCGGTAATAGCGTCGACGACAACATCCTCATCACCCTCAACAAGCCCAAGTGGCTCATCGCCATGGCCAACATGATGGTCGTAGTTCACGTCATTGGTAGCTACCAGGTACTTAAAATCCTCACAACAACCATCTCCTTCAGGTACTTTGGATACACGAAACCCAGACACCGTATTATAGTCAGCACGATATATCTGACGGTACAACAAAACTGTATGTTTTGTGCACAGGTTTACGCGATGCCGGTGTTCGACATGATGGAGACGCTGCTGGTGAAGAAAATGAAGTTCTCGCCTGGCCTGACTCTACGTTTGATTACTCGGACCGTCTATGTTGGTAATACGCCCCCCTCAACTTCTCTCAACTCAACTCTTCAGTACCGAATACCCAACGAAGGCTGACGAGATGCAATCTGTGCAGCGTTCACGATGTTCGTGGGCATAACCTTCCCGTTCTTCGGTGGCCTCATCGGGTTCTTCGGCGGGCTCGCCTTCGCGCCAACGACCTACTTCGTAAGCATTTTTTTTACAGACCCGTTTCAGTACAGCGATACAAATCGAGAGTATCTGATCAGACTGAACAATATCGGTGCATGCAGCTTCCCTGCATCATATGGCTCATCATCTGCAAGCCCAAGCGATTCAGCCTCTCATGGTTCACCAACTGGGTAAGAAGAGAATCCAACCTTCTATGTTCTTGTTCTCGAAAAAAAAACCCTTCTCTGTTCTTCTGCAATAACTGCAAAAAATAATTCCATCCCGATTTTCATTTTATTTATTCAGATTTGCATTGTCCTCGGGGTGATTCTGATGGTCCTCGCGCCCATCGGAGGTCTCAGGCAGATCATCATTTCTGCCAAGACTTACAAGTTCTACTCATAGATCACTAGCCATTTAGAGGCTTGTTTTGGTGGTGGTAATCGCGAGGGGATCCGGCCGAATCTAGTGGGTCCAGCGCCGGGACTCTTCTTGCAATTGCAACTGTGTACTCGTATTCACTTACAGGGCTTTCGTTATAGTCTATGTTTTAGGCTGAATAGTAGGTTTCCCTGCTATGTATATTTTTGTATTCTTCTATAAATTAGTCTTGTACAAGATATATACAATGAGGAGGAAAAGAAACCCTTATACAAGGCTCTAGGCCCTCTAAAATGTATCTATAACAGGAGGGAAAGGATTACGTAAAGGATTCACTCCACGATTCCTCGAAATAGACTTTCGCCCCGCTATATTAATATATTAACCACCCGATACAACTTCAAGAACATTGCTGGGGCAAGCAGCACACTCGTGCCCAAATGAAAGAAAGAGAAAGAAAAGAGAAAACAATGTCGACAACAGGCAGATCGACAAAAACAATGACAACTCGAAATCGCTGCGCCCTCCAGAGGATTCCCACCACACACCTAGCAGTCAGAATTGCCGCACACCAAGCAACACCTTCAAGAAGGAATACGACAACGATGACGCTGCTGTCCGGACTAGTCCTAGGGTTTCTCCCAGTGCGCTGGAGGAGTGGGGAAGGGGTACACCTGACGCCCTTCAGGAAGGACCAGCGACGCCCGTGGGCGTCACCCGCGTCGGTGCCAACCACGCCGACATGTATTTCTCCCAACCCCAAAAAAACCACAACCCCGGATGATCCATCACGCTCCACCAAACGTGGCGTCCACCAACTTGCGCCATCACGATCTTGCAGATACCATTGTCGTCTCACCATGTCCAACATCGCGATGCCTGCAAGACTAAGAGGAGGTGGCCGAGAACGAGGAGTGGTAGTACTATACCCATGCGGGAGGGAACAACCTCCACCACTAATGGCGGTAACTGACTGGACATAGCATCCAGAGCAAACCAGGCCTCTTCGGCCTGACCGAGCCCAAATCTGGCTCCTGAAGCTCCAGGGGCCGCGCTGCAGTAGGCATGTTGTTGTCACCACCACCCCAAGCCCGAGCTACTCCTTGGTCCGCTGGAGACAACATAGGCAGGCCCTAGCCTAGTCCGCCCAAACCCAGATGGAGCCCAAATGGGCCCAGATCTGGGCTGGGGAGGCTCCGCTGCCAGCCGCTATGCAGCAAGGGCCGCAACATCGCCACCTTGCCACCCGGAACCACGCCGGAGCCGCTGCTGGCCTAGCCGCACCGCCGCCTGGCCGCACGCCCCCGAGCTGCGCCGCCAGCGCATGGGAACTCGAGGAGCCCACCATCGCCGTCTCTGCCATGGCCCCGCAAGGGCACCGCCTTGCGACGCTGCCGGTGGCGGCGGAAGGAGAGGAGGTCGAGGGGGAGAGGACGCTAGAAGGGGCGAGGCAGGGGACGCCCGGCCGCCTCGCTCGAGGAGGCGGTGCGTGGTTCTTGGGTGTATAACTTCCTATCCCACTCCAGGATTTAAAGCCTCCACATTGCTTTCTGATAGCTATATGAATCAGAAGCTTGATCTCCTCAAACTTACCTCTACATCTATAAATACTTGGTGGGATCCCTTTAAAAGTATAATCATTTTTTGTTGTCCAAACGCCCAAGAAAGAAGGATGATGATTGTTGAAGCATGATCCAAATTCATTAAAAAGGCTAACTTGTGATCAGCGGAGCGAGACCCGTCGTCGGGGTACGGTGGGGCTATACGGACTGTTGAAGACCTAGTTTTTCACTGCTATATATACCTCTTGTAAGCCGCCGGCTAGGATAAGTTGCATTTGTGAAATCACGGCATTGTGAAAACGCTCCCATTATAGTGAAATTTTGTTGGCTCGCACCTGTGGTTTTTTCTCTCTTTGTTGGAGAGGTTTTCCACGTTAAAATCATAAGTCCTTGCTGTGATTTTGTTTTCGTTTTTCGTTATTTGCTTGTCGCGTTTATAACAATGATCTCATATAAAATAGTAGATTTTTTTTTTGAAAAGAGCATATATTAATATCACACGGATACCAAATACACCCAGCCTCTGCAACAACGCATACCCTGTTGGCAATACGGATGCACATAGCCAAAAAAGAAGAAGAAGAATTACAAAAAAGAAAAGTCCCGTTACAGTGATTAGATCCTTAGTAGCAGCGACACTAACCCCACCAGAACAACCCCAGAAGTCCAATATCTCCAATAGGGATGCCTTCAAGAAGGAAACAGAGCACAAGCATTGTCATCGTCCGATCAAAGATCATAGGTTTTCACCCAGAAGAAAGTCCTCGCTCATAAAACAAATAGTAGATTAATTAGCTGCTTCAGAATGTTGATGAGCTTTTTAATAGAGTAGTACATGGATATGTTGGACGTCGACATGACTTTTGAAAGGTACGAAAAATTACTATCTAGTAATCAAAAACGGAGGTAAAAAAGTACTGCTGTAGACATAGGGTAACTACCATTGGAAAGTAACGGAGGGAAGTTGTGTCAAAAAATTACCATCGAGTAAATAAAAGGAAGAGAAGTAAAAAAATACAGTTATAGACGTAGGTGACTAGACTAGGGAAGTTATGTAAAAAATTAAGGCTGAAAGATTGTGCCAACTAATTACCATCGAGTAATTAAAAAAAAGACTGCCACAGATATAGACTAACTACCTTTGGATAATTATGGTCAGGAAGATGAGTCAGAAAATACTGCGGAGTAGTTAAAAAGAAGAAACGTAAAAGTTGACATAGACAAATGTAACTTTTTTGTTTGAGAGCACTATAAGAAATGTTTTCATCCACGACGATTTGACTCGCCGGTCATCGTACATGACGCGTTGTGATGACCTAACATACCACTGCATGTTGTAGTATAATATAGTCGTTAACATAACGTTCATTGAACACCGTTCCGCAAATATCACATCCCTAAGAGTGGTTGTAGCACCTCGGGTAAAAGCGCTTGGTGTTTTTGTTTTGTGTATCATCATGATGGCATACTTATGTCATCATGCCACATTGCATTTGAGCATGCTTATGATTGCACGCATGTTTTTAACCTAAAACTATTTCCCCTAAAGTCTATCCTCTTTTTATTTCAAATTATAAAATCCCGACCGCCCGGATATTTCGTTTTGTCTAAAAATTATTTACAAAAGAATAGTTATAATTAAATAAATATAAACTATTTTGTCAAACCGGGGAGGCAGTCTAGCCATTAGGCCAGGTCACCTACTACCCATCCCATCTAAGAAAACCCTAACCCTAAAATCAAACCCCACCTAATCTAACTCTAACCCTTGCCAAACCTAAACACAAAACCCACCTGCCCACACACACCAAACACTAGTCGCACTAACACACCACACAGAAGCGTGCGTAACGACGCAAGCCAGCGAGCAGCGATGCCCCTGCATGCCCGCGCGAGCCAGCCCCAACCATCACCCACGTCGCGAACCACCCTGTCCCAGCGACCCCACCCACAACCCGACACGCTCCACACCTCGTGTCAACGAGACGCACCGACGCGGCACATCCTCGGACGCGGCCCCACCACCCTCCTCTTTGTGCGTCTCTCCTGCTCGCTCCCGTACCCGGCCCCACCAAACTGCACCATGACCTCACTCACCCCGTCTTCCCTTCCCGAAGCCACCCACCCCGCGCGACCCCCTCTCTCACCCTTTGCCCCGCTTCGATCTTCCCCAGGCCCCGCCGACACGGCTCCCTTCGAGCCTCATCAATCGCGTGAGCCCCATGATTTCTGCCGCTAGAGCCCCATCCCCTAGGCCTTCCTCGTCGCTCGACCCGCCATGGCGCCGCCGCTCTCTCTCCTGTGGTCCCCCGCCTCTAGAGCCCCGCCGCCACAGACGCTCGACCCAGCGCCGCCTCCAGAGCGTGTCCCCAGTGGCGGCGTGCTCCCCCCCCCCCCCCCCCCCCCCCCCCCCCCCGCGTCGCCTAGCCACCACCGCCTCGAAGCCCATGTCGCCCTCCTTCCAACCACCGCTATCGACCTCATCTTCCGCCCACCGCAAGCGACCTCCGCCGCTGGCCATAGGACCTCCCGACGCCTGTAGGCTCTACCACCGACCAAGGCCCCTTCCTCTGTGGCCACCGTAGGCTCCCTCTTCTTCGGTGTGTTTCTCTCAGTAAAGTGGTGCTGCCCTTCCGCAGTGTGCATGTTTTTTGTTCAGTCTCTGCGTCGATGTGGTCATGCTGGATGTGTGGAGATGAGGTATTGACAAATAAGTGTGAGTTGCTTCTCAGATACAACCTCTGGATGATCTGTTAACTATGGGCGATTGTTGCTGCAGTTTGGGACCTTTGGTTGAATCGCTTGGCTCCGGTGTCCATGAGACAAAACAATAACCATTTTGGCAAGATTTTTCCTCGCCGTCAAGACCTTTTCGATGCCTACATTTCTGAAGAGAGAGAGTGGATCACCCAAAGACCACCAATGCTAATTCAAGTGACGGAACCTGAACCTCTAGCAACACCAAGATCGGCTTCCCGAATCTGGAAACCCCAAAGCCCCAAACCGAGACCGAACCCCACAGAACGACTTGATCTTCTCAACAGACGCCAAGGCCATGTCCTCGATCCGAAGACCAAACCCCAAATATCGATCCTGCCAAGCCCGAACCCTGTCGAACCCTCGGAACACCAAGATCTTTGATTCGAGAAGTGTGACCCTGTCAACACTCGATTTTTAATCTTAGAAGTCTGTTATGCCATACCTCGCAATCCCAGGATTACCATTTTTGCGAGACATAACAAACTGGATACACAGTACATCATCCATTACAAACCATAATAAGGTCTCACACAAATAAAGGATCTCATGATCGAGTCTTAATACAATTCAAGCAGCAGAAAGAAAAGTAGTAGGGGCTCCATATTCAGAGTCACGGGCAATGCTGACGATGGGAGATGATCCTAGTTGTCGTAGACCTCCTGCTGTCCATCATTCTGGTAGTCCTCCTCATAGTCTGGCCACAGGAATAGCCAGGGACAAAGCCATGAGTACTCTTTAAGTACTCGGAAACTATCACTAACAAGTAAGGTAGTTCTAGTAGGAATCTTAAGCTCTAGGTTTATTTGCAAAAAGGCAGATTTAACTAAATTGGGTTTAGAAGTAAAGAAAACTAAGTAAATGTTCTAAATCACTTTAAGTGGGAACCTAGTTTTCATAGTCACAACCCTGTTGTGGTCAAGTCAAAATCATTGTTCAATTCATAAGTCATTTTGAAAACATCTGACGACGGAACAGTATGGCCACTCCAACTGGCTATGACCGCGACGCGGCTATTCGAATAGTTTGACACTCTGTAGAGGTGGTACACTTTCACCACAAAATTTAATACATCCGTTAGGGCTAACCCTGAATCATCATACTTAGTATGCGGATAATCAATCGTAACCTTTCAATTACACACTCTAGTATAAGCACCTCCCCTATGAGCTTGGCCTCCCAGCCCTGGCCATCTCCCATCCTGGGCACTTCATAGGTGGACATCATCAAGAGGTAGCCTCAGCTCAAACTCTTCCATGAGGGAACCCATACTAAGACATATAAACTTCTGGCTAAGCCCTACCCAATTCAGGTATTGTGGTTGTATGGTAAAATTTAGAATGGTATCGCATTCGAACCCAACCATCAGTTTTTATAAAGGGCTAAGGCTCATGCCTCAACATTTTCGTCATCAAATCCATTTGGGTTTCTCAACACATGTCAAAACATTTCAATAGAATGAAGCATCATTCCAAGGTTTTCATAATTATTTTTACCAAGTATTCCCATCTAAAGTGATCAAGTTTTATGCTTAGCACTAGCCACTAAGGTTAAGAGTGTTCACTAATGAGGGATGCTAATCTCAATCTCATGCCATAGAATGACATCTAGTATATCCCTAAAAGCACTAACTAAAAGTAAAGAACTTTGGTAAAGTAAAAGAATAAAGCTTGCAAGTAAAACTTGGGATTGGTATCATCAAAGGTATATAACCAAAGCATGCCTAGTGTATCTTGCTTATGTTATTTTGCAATTAGTGATGGCTTGCACATATATGAGGTTGCAAGTGCTAGCTTGCCTTGATTGGCGCAGTGATTGAAATTTTCCTCCTCTTATTCGGGGTAGAACTCCTCCTCCTCATAGCTTGGGTCGGTACTATCGTCTATAAATAAATACGAGGTACACAATCACCAAACAATAATAAACTATTTCTATTTAGCACACTAAGGCTCACACTTGATCATCTAGCATCATCACAATCATCACATGAATTAAAGAACTAGTTTTTAATTAGTTTATTTGAGAAAAGTAATTTCTACTCATTGAACTTAATTAAGATTTAATATTCTTCAATTAAAATATGGGATCATATGGACACATGTCATCACCACATATTCTAATACATGGGAATGTGATTTAAAGTGTTGGTCATATTTTATAAAGTTTAATATTATCATTTAATAGATTTAAAGTGACTAGAAATGCGCTAATAGCATTCTTTTGGTACTAGTCCAATGTCACTACATGCAAACCTAGATATTTTTACGTATTCAGATAGATATTGTCAAATGTGATTTTTTAGAGTTGGAATCAACTCAAAAGCTATTATGGTTGATTTTTGAAAAATGTTTGAATGTAGAAAAGTCTCTGTCTTGTTATTTTTACTAACTAGCACAGTGACCCTTGCAAATGCGAGGGCAAGATCTTAAATATATTGAATCCCGTCAGGAAACTAACATATGGTTCTTTTGAGAATATATATTTTGTAAAAATATTATAATGACAAACCTTAAAAAATACATGTTAAGGAATAACACTGGTGTATAAATATATTGAAACATTTTAGTTTATGGTCCAATAACTACCTCACCGTATTCTAGAATATAGTATATTACTCTATTATTATTTGCTAGTTATGTTACCGCCTATTCTTTAACACAATGGTATGAGGACCATAATATCGAATATATTATTGGATATCCTAGTTTAGATTTTTTGAATAGTGGTCTCTTATAAAAACAGTGGAGTTCAGTTCATCTCCCTCCTCGAGTTCTTCTTTACCTCTCCATTCTAGAGTCCTATATTACAGAAATGATGAAAAATATATCAAAATATATATGGTTATCTAAGAAACATATTCCCTCGATTAAAGTAGATTTTTCTACACAAAAGTACCTAGATACTACACCTTCCATTAAAAATATAAGTGTATCAATATTTGTTCGGTCATTCTTTAAACTTTTTTTGAGGCACTATAACATGATCACTAATAGATGCAAGCATATGTGAATGATCTTATAATGATTATACATTCATATTTGTCTTGCAAAATTCTTTGATATCATATGTGCTTTCATTAACTTTGCATGCACATGAAAAGTGAAAACAGTAGCCCTTAAAATCATGCACTGGATATATAAATAATTAAGGGCGCTTTATGTTTTGTAACAAATGGATTACTACCCTGTTTCTTGTTGCGAAGCAAATACCTCTTAGTTTTTTCCTAAAAAGAGTTGCTTCTCAAGAAAGATACGCATGCAAGCATTGGGATTGGAAGTATACACGTTTGATTTGATATAAATATGTTTGACCACATGAGCATTGAATGGGATTTGCTCGTCAACATGCTTCTCCTAGTGATTTTCCTCCCTCGAGTTTCGCCTTGTCTTACCTGCTAGTATCCAATAGTGTACCCTATAGAAAAATACATCATGAAATTATAGTATGCCTAAGCATGTTCATAATAAAAATAGCTAGAACTTGATAATCCCTGAACACACAAGCTGATCAAACAATGCAAAGTGATTAAGGTCTAGCAATTGAACTATCATAATAAAAATATAATGAACCTATGATAAAAGTCTATTGCATTATAGTTTAAAACCTCTGTCGCATCACATGTTTTCCTCTTTAAAAGAATCCTATTATATCGAGATCATTTAATTAGACAACTTGCATAAGATGAATCGGAACGCAAGGTACACTTCAAATAAATTATTTACTGGAATCGTATCATCACTAATTATTGTCGAAGATATGACGTGGGTGAAGACCAAGTTGAACTGGTCGGGAGAAAAACATTGGTTTGATTTAGAAAAGTTATGTTATAACATGTAAAAATAACGTGGCATACATATTTTCCCTGTTGTTCAAGAATCTAACATACGCTGACATTGACCATTATAACAAAAATTCTGACAATACTTTGGCTTTCATCGGATAAAACTCCTATAGTGGAAAGGGCTAAGCAAGTTATTTTCAGACTATTGGAGAAATAAAGAATAGCACAACTTCGTGAGGAAGTACAAAAATGTTAAGTGATAACATTTAAAAGAAAAACTTAAATATAAAAGTGTCTTACTATCATACCGAGAGACTTGATTGGAATGCATAATTACGAAAGTTTCCATGGGTTCATAACTATCTACCAAACACATGCATTAGTATTTTTTTATTATCGAAATAATAGATCATGGCTACCAGTGATCCAATTACAGGCATGATTAGACCATTGCATTGATAGAACAACAGAAGTTACTAAGAGCATAAAACTAGTCATATGAAGTCAATCCTAATTGTGAAAATCTGGTTTAAAAGCTTGAAGTTCAACCTGGCCTGTTGCTTTCGAATTTGATATTATCACCTAAAGCACTACTGAATGAAGGAACCTCACCGCATAAGTGGAAGAAAAATTTTCATTTCTAGCACATTATCATTCTTGTAGCACATACTGAGTACCTAAAAGATGAGCATCATCAGCTACAAACCAATGATCTAAATTCTTGCATTAAGGTGACAAAAACCATGTGAAACATTGGATGAACTTTGACAAATTATAAAATAAATATGGAAGAGTACTTTTGTTGACTTTGAATCAGTTGGTACCAGGATCAATGTCATTACTACCTGCCCTATTATTACCCGATTGAATGGCAAAAGTCATCAATTAATGAGAGCATTCAAATAAATTAAGATATCTAAACCCTCTTGTTTGTGAGCCTGCATATTTATGATTATCATATCTGCTGCATTTTCTTCGTCCTCAACGATCATAAGCTTAAGTTGCAAAATGTTTTTTCAATGAAAGATAGGATCGGCATGTATGTCATAAATTACAGCATGGATAAATTCCTAATAACGGTATTATATTTATTTTGGAGCAAAAGGATTGTACCTGTGCAGTTAGTCGTACTTGTATTATGTCTTGTTCTACTATAACTCACCATGCAACATGGTACTCCACCATAAATTCATCGCCACTCCATAGTTCTATTTCTCACCGCCACCGCTCTTGTTTCCTGTGGACAGAGTTAGCACCCCTTGCAGTGCCAATTTTCTCTGGGGTTTGAATAACTTAATGCTTTGCGTCGCTACTATCCATTGATGTATATATTGATCAGAGATGTAGAAAAGGTGGCCAATATTTGTAATTGTGATCATCATGGAGAAGATTCAAATAAATCAAGATATCTAGAACATGTTGTTTGTGAACTCGCATATTTATGATTGTCAACATATCAATTGCATCTTTTTATTCATTCTTGATTCTCGATGCTCTTAAGATTGAGTTGCCGTATCATTTTTTCTATTAAAGAACGGATCGATCAGCTTTAAGCCATATGTTACATCCTAGATAAATTTTTAAGATCGTTGTTGTATTTATGTTGGAGAAAAAGATGGTTCCTGTGCAGTCACTCCTAATTGTCTCCTGGCTCGTCCAAATCACACACAATCTCCCATTGGAGATTACGTGGTAATAGGATTTAACTCTAAAGAGTATCACACGAAACAACAACTTACTGCTATGACAAGAATGTGAGAAGTACAGATAAACCAATGCAATTAGGCCACGTTCAAGGAAAAAAATGCAATGTTTGACAGCACGCGTGCTGCATAATAGAGTATATATTGACCATATGAGAGTGCGTTCTTGCATTAGCATAATCCCATGTGTAGCATATTGAGAAAAAACTGGGGGACGAATAGAACACCGAGATGTATATACCTGCACATAGATCACGTACTGTGTACTGCAGACTGCTTATATATATATATACGCCGCATTGAGAGATTGAGCTATGTATACATTGCGATGCATACGCGAGCTCGGCCGTTCAGCATCTCCATAGATCGGGAAGTCGGCGTCTCAGCGGCATGCCCTTCGTGAAGTGTCCCTTGGCCCAGGTTTTGCTGGCGATGGACTGCAGACCGAAGATAGAATCATGAATGGACTCTATCGCACCCGATCTTGTTGCCGGCGGCGCATGACCTAGGATCGCACGATACATCTAGAAGAGGCTGCATACCTTTTTTTTTTAGGAAACATACATACTTTTTATGAAGAGTAAAAGATCAATCTCAATCGTGGATGGCAAAGATGGGTAATTACTTAAAACTTAGTCTATTTCAATAATCCAAGGGCTGTGGATTTTAGTTAATATAAGATGGATGGTCTGATGTTTCTAATTATTGTGGGATTTTCTAGCCTATTTCTCGTAATTTCTGGTTAGCTCGTAATATACTTTTAATATATAATAGATGATTATATCTAACTCTAAATGATTTAAATCCAACGGGCTTGGATAGATAATTTAATTACCTTTCTAGCAAAATTTGAATCATGCAATTTGGTTCATTGAAACTATCTGAATTGATTTTTGAATCTGTGGACAGAAACTAGTCTAAACAAAAATGGAAAAACAATATTTGAATTTCGAGACCAACACGGGAAAGTAAACGGGCCAGCCCAACTGCACTACGCGACGCAGTGGGCTGCTACAGATGGGGTCCACAAGTCAGCGGGACTAACTACGCGAAGCGGTATCTTATTCTAATCCAACGGCTAGGAGTCATCGTCGACGATGAACTACTCCGGCAAGGAATCAACCCTAACGCGGTAGTGGGGGTCTGGCTAGGCTCACCTAGGCTCTAGCTAGGGTCGGCGACGGGGCTGATCGACGTGGTAGACGACGGTGAGGCGAGGCGCGGTCACAGCAGGGCTTGGGGTGGTCGAAATCAACGACGCCCTTCTCCTCCAGCAGCGGCGGGCTCCGGCCAAATTCCGGCGAGAGAGAGCCCGCCTTGCTCTGGGAAGAAGTGGGGGAGGGTCAGTGAGAGGTGGTGAGGGTGTTGGTGTGGACAAATGAGGCAGGGGTAGCCTCCTTTTATACTATGGCAAGGGGACCAAACGGTGCGGGCGCGAGCTCGTCGGTGACGACGCTACAAGCGGCTATTGGCATGGCGGAGGCTAGTGGGCGGTGCTGTGTTCCCTGGCGGTTCTTATGGGCATAATGGCGAGGCGTGGGGCGGTGTGGTTCGGTCGGGAGCGTGCGGTGCTCCGCGCGGACACAAAGGTGTTTGCGGCGGCGTGCGGTAGCTGCAGATCGCGCGGCGACGAACGGGGTTGTCTACGGGGTTGCTGTGATAATGGCGGGCTAGTGCACGCGAGGCGGGGGTGAGGCGCGGTCTGGGCGAGCTGGTCGGGCACGGCGAGCTGGCGCGCTCTGGACATGGCACAGAGAGGCGGGGCGCGACGTAGCTAGGGTGGTCCAGGGCTCAGCTGGGGTCGAGGCTTGGACTGGGGGTGGCGGTGGAGGGCGGCGAGGCTCCTGGCGCTCTGCTCACTGTCGGCCGGCGACAACCAGAAACGGGCGGCACTCCACTGTGCATAACGGCCAAAGAGGGGATGGTCTGGGTGCTGCTCGACACCAGAGGGGACAAGGGAGTGAAGTGGAGACCAAATGGTCGAGGATCACGGTGCACAACAGTGAAGTTAGGCAGAGGTTAAATTAGTGTAAGCAAGGTGTTTGTGGAAATGGCCGCATGAAACTTGCTTTGGAATTTTTGATTCAAATTTTTTGAGTGATCTTAAGTGAAGCTTTAGAGTCTATGTTTGCTTGGAGAGGTCAAGGGAATTGATTTGATAGGTTTTTGAAAAAGTGGGATCTTAACATATGAACTAGATTCAATTTTCATTTGTCCATTAAATTGATTTGAAAGATGTTTTTGTAAGTTTGTAACGTGGGCCTTGATACACTTTTACTTGGTCTAGCAAGGGGTGAAAAGAAGTAGAATTGTTTCTGTTAAAATTTCTCTTCTCGGAACACTCAAAGTGGCCTAGTGGTTTACTTTTGTCAAAATAACCATTTGCTTTATTTATTCATATTTGATTTCTTTTTCTTTTGATTTTGTTTGTAAATGTCCTAGATGATGTAGCATTCACCTTTAAAACTTTTCTCATCATTTGCAACAATCAAGCATGGCATAATCACTCAAATCTACACTAATGCAAACACACATGCATTCATATTCATTTTATTAATAAAAGTTTTTGTTAACCCTAAATTGGGTGATTAGAACTTGATAATCTTGATTAGAAGTTTTGGGGTGTTACAAACCTTCCCTCCTTAAACAAAATCTCGTCCCGAGATTTAAGAAAAACTAGGAACTAAAGAGATCTGAAAACTCAGTCCTAATGTAATCTTCTCGCTCCCAAATAGCTTCTTCTTCGGTATGGTTGCTCCATTGGATCTTGAGAAATTTGACACTCCGGGTCCTGGTGGTTCGGAAAGCTTCTTCCAAGATACGAATGGGAACTTCACAATACGTCAGATCCTTGTTGATATCTATGGCTTGGTGATCGATGTTCTTGAAAACTCTGGTCTTCTCCAGAACTTCTAAGCATTTGTGAAGTAATGAGATATGGAACACATCATGGATGGCTGACATCTCCTCTGGCAGTTCCACTTGATAAGATACTTCTCCTCGGCGATTCAGAATCTTGAAGGGTCCAATATATCTGGGGGCTAACTTTCCTTTCAGCTGAAAACGCTGCATTCCTTTCAATGGCGAAACTTTGAGATACACAAAATCTCCGACATTGAAGGTCAAGTCTCTATGTCTCTTGTCAGCATAACTCTTCTGTCTGGATTGGGCGGTCTTGAGGTATTCACAGACTTTGTGAACCTTCTCTCGGCTTCTCATAGGATGTCGGGTCCGAAAATATGACTCTCTCCTACTTGCGACCAATTCAAGGGGGTACGACACTTTCTTCCATATAGAAATTTAAATGGGGTCATTTGCAAACTGGCTTGATAACTGTTGTTGTATGAGAATTCTACGAAAGGCAGACAATCTTCCCATTTTGATCCATACTCTAGCACACAAGCTCTCAACATATCTTCTAAGATTTGGTTGACTCATTCAGTCTGTCCATCGGTCTGCGAGTGATAAGCTGTGCTGAGATTCAACTTGGTTCCTAATCCTTCTTGGACTTTCTGCCAAAATCTTGAGGTAAACTAGGTTCCTCGATCCGACACTATGGTCTTAGGGGTTCCATGCAAACTTATGATTCTAGCAAGGTACAACTCTGCTAGCTTCGAACTCTGGTAGGTAGCCTTGATAGGTATAAAATGGGCTACCTTGGACAGTCTATCAACTAAAGAACAGACATGCAATGATTCTAGTTGTGTTTTGTGAAAAGAACACACATCCAGTGACACTAGTGGATCCATATGTGCTTTGTGGAAAGAACATACATGCAATGACTCTAGTTGTGCTTTGTGAGAAGAACACACATGCAATTCACTAGGTGTGGTTCATGAAAAGAACACTCATCTAATGACACTGGTGGATCCATATGTGGTTTGTGGAAAGAACAAACATGCAATGACACTAGTTGTTGTTTGTGGAAAGAACAGACATGCCATGACTCTAGCTGTGGTTTGTGAGAAGAACAAACATGCAATGACACTGGGTGTGGTTCATGAAAAGAACACTCATCCAGTGACACTGGTGGATCCATATGTGGTTTGTGGAAAAAACAGACATGCAATGACTCTAGCTATGGTTTGTGAAAAGAACAAACATGCAATAACTCTAGTTGTGGTTTGTGAAAATAACACACATCCAGTGACACTAGTGGATCCATATGTGGTTTGTGTAAAGAATAGACATGCAATGACTCTAGTTGTGGTTTGTGAAAAGAACAGACATGCAATGACACTGGTGGACCCATGTGTGGGTTGTGAGAAGAACACACATGCAATGACACTGGGTGTGGTTCATGAAAAGAACACACATCCAATGACACTGGTGTATCCTTATGTGGTTTGTGAGAAGAACAGACATGCAATGACTCTGGCTGTGGTTCGTGAAAATAACAAACGTGCAATGACACTGGTGGATCCATGTGTGGTTTGTGAGAGGAACACACATACAATGACTCTTGTTGTGGTTCATGAAAAGAACACACATGCAATGACACTGGTGGATCCATGTGTGGTTTGTGAAAGAACACACATGCAATGATACTGGGTGTGGTTCATGAAAAGAGCACACATCCAATGACACTGGTGTATGTGGTTTTGACAATATCTTTTGAGTTGATTCCAACTCTCAAAAAATCACATTTGACAATATCTGTCTGAATATGTAAAAATATCTAGGTTTGCATGCAGTGACATTGGACTAGTACCAAAAGAATGCTATTAGGGCATTTCTAGTCACTTTAAATTTATTAAATGGTAATCTCAAACTTTATAAAATGTGATCAACCTTTTAAATGGTAATCTCAAACTTTATTAAATGATAATCTCAAACTTCTAAACTTAGTTTAGATAAATCTAGCTTTTTACAAATAAACTTAGAGCTTAGGATTCCTACTAGAACTACCTTACTTGTTAGAGATAGTTTGCGAGTACTTAAAGAGTACTCATGGCTTTATCCCTGGCTATTCCCGTGGCCAGACTATGAGGAGGACTATCAGGAAGATGGACAACCGGATGGCTACGACAACTAGGATCATCTCCCATCGTCAGCATTGCCTGTGATACTAAAGATGGAGCCCACTATTACGCTTATTATTCCGCAGCTTGTTTGTATTAAGACTAGATCATGGGATCATTTATTTGTGTAAGACCTTATTATGGTTTTTAATGGATGATGTACTGTGATATCCAATCTGTTATGTCTCACAAAAATGGTAATCTTGGGATTGTGATGTATGGCATAACAGGCATCTAGGATTAAAAATCCGGATGTTGACAGAAAGCATCCCTAGATTTGAATAATCACACACTTTAATGTTTTCTTGTTAGTATGAGTATTAACAAAGAAGGCAATTAGCATTTCGAATAGTTTTCCACTAGCAAGTGGAGACTTATATATTTTAAATATGGCATCATCCTATAGGTGGTTTACTTCTTAATGATTCTTAAGGAGGAAATACAAGTAGTGTTTCTTTTATGCAAAGGGTGTATCTTCATGGGATAAGTGAATAGAATTACTTTCTTATTAATGCTTATTTTTTATAAACATGGAAAGGCCTTACTTTAATTACTTAAAACTTGGTTTAAATCCTTAAACATCTTTCCAAACTAGTAAAGGGTTTAGTGGATATTAGCTTGGTGATTTTATGAATGAGGAGAATCCTCAAGACAAGCAATACACTATTTTTGATGGTTTTATAGTTGATAAAATCTTTTTAAGAAATAAAATAAAATTATTTCGAATGGTAGTCTTAGTAATTAAATCTTAATATGATTAGACCTATGTTAACTTCACTTAAACATTAATGGAACATGTTATTCACTTTTAGACTTTGAACAATCAATGTTAAAGGTAAAATAAAGGTTTTTGTATTTTTAATCCATTAAGATATTATAAAATAGTTTTAATCAAGGCTTATTAAACTTTTACCTTTATTTGACTCCAAATGTGCAAGAGGATATTTTTAATGTTTATTTTTTATTTTTGTGATCATTTTGGTATATTATAAGTATTTTTATGATTTATAAATAATAAGATATGTTTTTATAAGTTTTATTACTTTGTAAATACTAAATAAATAATAAATCCTTAGTTAGGTATCATGAAAATGTACAAAATAAGTTTATAAATGTATATTTTGTTTTCTAAGAATTTTGATATATTATACTTATTTTTTATGAATTTTAAATATTAGAATATATTTATTTAAGGTTTATCCCAAATAGGGTATTTACTAATTAATACTACTCATTTTATTTAAGTTAGAAAATAAAATTTGACAATAGGTTGATATTATAGAATTTATTTTTCTGAATATTTTGATATATTATATAGATTTTCCTTAATTAAAAATTAAAAGATATTGATTTTATAAGCTTATTACATTTCTAAAATTAAAAATAAAATAACTGAATGGGTTTATGAGGTAATGCTGATGTCAGCATGAGATGGGGTGACTTTTCTCACCGGGGCTACTCCTAGCCCCATCCACTGACTGGTGGGGTCAGTCCACGTCATATCCAGGGATTTATCTATTACGAAAAAATAATAATAGATATTATAAAAGAAATGTCATATACAGGGATTTATCTATTACAGAAAAATAATAATAGATATTATAAAAGAAATGAATATGACATCAGCGTGATGTCACGCTGACATCAACAGGGAATGATCCTCCAGATCATGCATTGATTTGTCAATCAGGGGGTTGCGGCATCACGGGGATGATCGTGTTAGGTGCGGACGGCCACGGCGAGTCGTCTGATGGTCACGCAGCCGGTTTTTGGTCACCGGACCATAGTGCGATGGCGGCTAGCGGCTGTGCTTTCGGATGATTGCGGCACTGACGAACCAGAGCGAGAGAGGACGAACGAAGAGGTGCCTGAGCACCGTTGGCTAACCGAGGTGCCGATGGTGTGGTCGGTGAAGCGTGGGAAGGTCAGATGGCGGCGAATCAACGACGGCAACAATGGCAGACGGCAATGCTTCAAGCTCGATTCCATGCCACTCATGGCGCGCCTGCTTGCGTGGCTTGTCGGAGACGAACGAGGATAGTGAGGCGCACCCAGTGGTGGTCTCAGCGGGGTCTGGGGCGACCAGACATGGCAAGAGCAATGACGGACGGTGAGCTAGGGTTTGCTCACCGGAGCAGAAGAGATAGAATGAGAGGTGGGGTGTCGTGCTAGGGTTCTTCCTAGTGAGGGCGATGAGCTTTATAGGATCTGGAGGGCGGCGGCGCGGATCTTGGCGCACCGATGACGACGGGCGGCATCGCCGGCATCTAGCGAGGTGCTTCGCATCGTCGACGAAGATGACAACGAAATTAGAAGGCCAAAAGGGTACGGGCCGACGTTGGGCCGCGTGGGATGCAGCGAAGCGAGTGAAAAGTTGTGCCTGCTGCGCTGGGAGACGAATAGGAGATGGGTTGCGGCCAAAGCTAGGCTGCTTTGCTCTCTTTTCTCTATTTTTTCTATTTCTATTTTCTATTTTTACAAAACCATTTCAAATATGCATTTCTTAAGGTTTAAAATACCTAGAATATTAGTAAGTCTTGAAGAATATTATAAGGATCAACTATAATCAATTTCTTCTACAATTTTGATTGTGTTTACAAAATGTGTTGTTATGTGAAGGGTTCTTTTATTTAATAAAATGAATTCAAATTAGGGTTTTAGGGATTTGTTTCTCATATAAAAATCTTATAGAAATGTTTTTGTTTTCACTTGATAACTTTGATGGTAATGGTTTAAAATGGTTAATTAGTGTATAGAATCTTATTAATACTTAACCTCCTAAAGGAATTATATAAATATTTTACAAGGTCTTAAACCCTCGGGTTTATAGTGATTTAAATTTTAAGGTTCTTTTAAACTTTGGAATTTCCTTTATTCCAATTCCATTACAATTTCTTCATAGCCATTCTACTCTTTTTCAAAGTAGGCATGGATCACTTCTTGAACTAGTTGTTCAGTACTTTCTTAGGTGTGGTTAATGTTTTGATAGAAGTTTATTATATACTTGTGAATAACCATTATCATGCATGTAACACATGTGATCTCAATGCCCAGCAACATCTAATTAGGGATTCTAATACCACACTTACCTTACTATGGACCCTAGAGGATACACTACCCTCAATTTTATTAATGAATGTTGCTAGGGATCAAAGTTTTAAGGATTGATCCTGGATTTTATAATCCTGAATGTTATCTCAACTTAGAGTGAGCTACAAAGATTACTTCTTAATGTGGCCTTGATGATTCATGGGTCTAAGTTTTTATTAGGGTTTAAGATAATAAAATAGATAAGGCTTTCATCCATAAACTCTCAACTGGTACTCTAATTATTTCTTAGACATTTCATTTGACTAAGAGATACTATCCATTAGCTGCCTAAAAATAGGAATTGGTTTAATTACTAACTTAATTCTGGGGCTTTGGACAAAGAGGTATACATGGTTCTGTCATGGCTTGATATATTTCTATTTAAGGTTTCTCAAGCACTCCTACCTTAACACCTCACTAAGCTTATCTTTATACAAGAAATTCCTTTCCTAAATATACTCTATATATCTCTCTTATCTGATTCACAAAGATCACATCTTCCTGAATAAGGCAATCATCTGAATCCACCATATCCATCACCATATGATGACATGGTCATGTCCCTTTAGCAATACTCATTCTCCACTATTACTCTAGCATATAACTTCCATTTCTTAACTACCTCTAATGAATCCATTAAAGTAACATTCTTCCTTTACTACACAACTTACACTTCTTAACTAGCCTTTAATGAATCCATCAATGTAGCTACTTCTAACTCCATCCATTAACTCCTTTATAATAATCTTGCCTCTACTTTCAAGGCTTGCAAGATTATAGTTCTCTCTATATCATATGTGATATCAATCCTTTGGGATGGTATGGTACTACTCCCATAATACAAGCTTGTTCTTGTATTAGCTTGGTTAAACTACCATGTCTATAACTACTCCATAAAACCTATGTTATATACTTCACCATACTCTAGCTTAACTTCTCATAATCAAGCTAGATGATTCATCTTACTAGGGATTTACCTAATTTGGTATACTCACAACTCTTCTTTATCAGCTGATCATCTATTCTCAAATGACTTGAGAATAAAGACCACCAACCTTTGATCATACAAAGCTTAGGCTTCTATTTGTCTGATCAAGATCTATTATCCCTAGGTACTAGACTTTGTACTAGTCTCTCTATAGACTTATCTTGTTAAGAAAACTTACTTTAGGTTTATACCTTCTTGGCTTAACAATATTATCATTGAATTATCTACTACTACTAGCTTTCTCATAGCTTCATAATTATTATCTAAACTCTTGGGTTTAAATACTTCTTCTAGTTAACTCATGAGTGAGTTAACTCCTCTAATATCAAATGGTTTGATCACCACTAAGGATCACATTCCATTGATGATGGTACACTTACTATAAATAATTCCTCCTTCTTATTAATTTACTTAAGGTCTTTGGAAGGTTAATATAATAGGTCCATAAGTTCTAGGTCAGGAATTGGTTACTCAACATTGATGATCAACTGACACTAGGACTTGGTTAAACAGGAATATCATCTCTTAGTATGATATTAAGGGTATGTGCTAGATGGTTTTGGCTTGACTTCCTTTCCTACTCTATTTGTAATAAGAGTTAGTGTTTCGAAACTACCATGATTCTCATGGTAGGAATAACTATGGCAAGCGGGTGTTTCAAGATTTAGTTAGGGGGTTTCTTACTTAAGTTATAAACTTAATTGAGTATTCAAGAGTTGTTATAATGAATACCCAGATATGATCTTTATAAGATCCTTTATTATTCATTAAATAATGTGTTGTGGGTTTAGCTTGATTGCATTTGATCTACCCCTAGATCAAATTATATCACCCAAATATAAGGTTTTAGCAAATGTCATATTGAAACTTATCGCAGCCAACTTGATGATCTACTTCAGTTCCACCAAGTTAAGATAAGCTTCAATCACTTTGACAAGTTTTATTTAAAAGCGCGAAAATTATCCAGATTTTCTATGCATGAATGCAATGCACACACCTTTGTTCAGCTTATTTTTAAGCTCTAATGCTGGGATGTTACAGACTCTCCCCTTAAAATAAACTTCGTCCCCAAATTTTGTACTCTCTTACGTTTCGGAATGAGGCTTTTATTGATCACGACCTTTCCTAACTCCATTGTGATCACAAATGGGGATAATTGCAGTATCCCGTATCCAGATCTTTTTCCTTGAATTCACTTCATACTTGGCAACTTCCAACTGTCGTTTCCAATATGGAGCATAACTCCTTCTACTATAATCCCTTGGGTTTATGTCCTTATAGTCTTATTTAGAATTGGTTGTGGACACATTTTGTCCATTCCAATCCATTTTCCTTTTACACTACAGTGGTCTATTTTGGAATACTCTCTTCACTCTTAGGGACAACTTATGAGTTTTTTCCTTTTAAACTAGTCCACTGGTTTAAGCTGTTATGTCTACTTCGATCATTTATCTGGGCATACTATCGGAAATACTTTATAATGATGACTTCTTCTAACCTTATGAGAATAAGGCTTAACCCAATCATGGCCTAGTAATTCTTCTCCAGCCTTTACTCAGAAAGTTAGACAACAACACTTCAGTGTTTATTGTTTACTCTCCCCCTTGGGGTTTTCTAATGGTCTCTAAACTACATGTATAATACCCATTAACTCAATAGTAAGGATATTAGTCTCTATCCAGCTTATACTTTACCTCTACAAGGTTTCATGAAAGAGTCTACGGTACACCCACATAGTTGTGGATCTCCGAAATGAATCTTCCAACATTACTTGTCTTACTTTTAATCTTCTGGATAGTACTTTTAACCGGCAAATCCGATGTCGCGAAAACGTCTCGAAAACCTTTGCTTAAATTCTATACTCCTTTATGTCTTTCTTTCCTTAGGCCAAGTTTTATGCTCTTTAAATTATACAAAGATGGCATGACTAGCTAAACTGCTAGGATATCAGCTACGGATACTAGATGCGGATCCTCCTAGGTATATGGATTACCCTACGGGTTTCCTAATTCTTACTAGCATTCTCTCTGAGTTGTCAGAGCTTAAATACCACTTTTGTTCCAAGACTTCTTCTTTGAACTGATTCATGATACTTCCATGACCTTGGGACAACTACTTCCTTAGCTTTTGAGCAACAACACCTATCTTGAGTGAACTTAAATTCATTCCTTTATGTTGCTCCACACCTTTTCTGCACTAATAATCCTTCTTGTTGCCAACTAATAATAAGTTGGGATGGATCTATCCTTCAAAATAGTGCTGACACTCCTTATATTCAGCTTCCTTCTTTGTGCAAGTCTTCATCTTGATCTTCGGAACTCGTCACTCCCTTACACAAATTCCCTTTTCTATTTATGTCTATAACATCAAGTAATAACTTGATGATGCAACATGCATTTGCACATCAAGTCAAACTTCATGCACATATCTAGCCAATCAAGAAGATCCAAGAAAAACCAGGAAATCCAAATGTGGTACATATGACACACATCATTCTAAGCCCATAATATAATAGTTGAGTAAAACATCTCTAAAATTCAGGCTTAGTTGTGCAGTATATGACACCTCCTAATATAGGTTTACCTCGTGATACTTAGCACTTAGGGGTTAAACTACTCCTTGTCTGAATACTTACCCAAATTGGCCAATTGCAGTTGGATAATTTTGAGCAAAGTGGTCTCTCTTTGGTTTTGACTAACCTCTTACCTTTCTTTCAGGACTACTAAAGACTACCAATTTCCATTCTATCATAAACTATCCTCACATGATCTCTCAAACTACTTAAAAAATTGTAGTTACTACCTTAATCCAAAAATTATCGTAATATTATAATACTTATGACTTCTATCATAGACCTAAATTGTTCTTTACTCACTGTTATTACAAGGTTTGTTACTGAGTACTGGTCCTAATTACAAACTTATCATGATCTCGGAGCTAATCTCACCATGGTAACTTTTCTTTTTATCTACTATTGTTAATTCTTAACAAAATTCTACTCCATCACATGGGATTCTCAAGTGAATGCCATATGATTTTCTTCTAGTTGTATCTATACATACTCTAATGGTTTACCTTATGTGGTATAGTGGTATCAACTAGTGATAAGTTTCTTCTACTTTATAGGGATTCTAAACATAGACTCCATCACTAATACTACTCCACATGATATCCTAAGGTCGTATTCTTATTTGATATTTTAACTTACTTAAGATATCTTAGTGGTGTTATACCTATTTAGAGCTACACTGAAAATGACATTTCTCTAGAGAAGGCATATAAATAATCCTTAAGAAAGATAACAAAAGTATCCAACTTAAGTGTGTCAAGGTTATCCTAAAGTGGATATCCATCACAAGTCTTGATTTAGATAAGATGGCTCCTATAGTCACTATCTAACCTACAGATCTTCCTAAAAGGGTTTTAATCCTAAGGTCAAAACATATGCTCTGATACCAGCTGCGGTGACCCAGCATACCACTACATGATGTAGTATACTATAGTCGTCGATATAACACCAAAGAAACACCGTTCACTAGTATTACATCCCTCAGAGTGGTACAACAGAAACATAGCAGGTCCAAGACATGACTATAGATTACAACTCGACTCTTTACAGAAGATCCAGAGAACACTCTAGGTTAAAAAGAAAATAACTTCTTACAAAGAAGAACCAGAAATAATAACTCGGAACTATCTAACTAATAAGACTAGCATCTAAACTATCTAGCTTGCAATTGCTACTAATGCAATGCTCTACAAAAGTAGATGTTATGGCTAGAATATCTACTCCTATCTAATCAAGATCTTCGCCTTTGCTTTAGTTGATGTATATGTTGACTTCTTTAACTTTATTGAAGAACTTGAGCTGATGATGATGGTTTCTTGAGCAGAAATTGATGTTGATGTCGTCTTCAACGGTTTAGAACCTAGCACGGGTTAAGAAGGTACGGCTGAGTACGAGCGTACTCAACAAGTTTACTAAAAAGGAGTGTATGATGCACTATCTCTATAGCCACATAACAAAGTTCGTAGGCAATGCAGGTTTTCATAAACATTTCTTCATAGGTTGCTTTTATTCTGAAAACTATGTCCGATAGCATTCACAGGTTGACCAGAACCTTCGTGGGGTTCCTTTCCTGCCGCGGTCATAGCTCCTTCCCGAAACAGGGAGTAACATGTCACAGTTCTTACACTCTACAAAGGTGCATTACTTAACCCATGAGCGACCTTAGCTTTGTTGCACATCCGAGTTATAGGTGTTGGGTCTGCAACATAGAAAACAAAAAATTTCCTACGATGAGAACTATACGCCAAGATCTATCTACTAGATACAGAGCAACGGGTGGACATACATCCATCAAGAACTTACCCTCGAAGACAACGAGTTTTGTTAACGAGTAGGAACTCGTGGTTGATGTAGTCGTACACTTGCCGATCTCAAGGTCGTGTGGAAGTCCGAGCACCGCAAATCAGCAGCGCATCCGTCCTCGCACACACGTTCATGCCACCGGACAACCTCCACCTCCTCGCTCCAGCGATGCAGCGGAAGCAGCAACTCCTTCCAGACGAAATGCCACCGGGAACATGTATCTCGCTAATCCGAGACCATGGGGGAATAATTCTAGAGGGGGAGAGAGATCCTTCACGAGGAGGTGTGAGGAAGGAGGAAGAGGGGGGCCTTTTATAGAAGGAGGGGGGTTACCCCCTCCATGGCCGGCGCCTCATGGAGGTGACCCCTCACCTCCTCCATTCATGTGGTGGTAACTCCCTCCACATTAAAATGCCCCTTCACATTACCTTTTAAAGTCTCCACTTTAAATGCATTAAAATTCTCTAAATTTAATGCTCTCTCATTTAATAAAACTCTTTTATTAAATTTATTCAGAATTTTGTTAATTACTTTAATTAACAAACATTCACATAAAATCCCTTGCAACATTTCAATATCACATGCAGAACCACTTTCTGCAATTTCACCCAAAACAATTCCGGTTTCTATCGAAACAATTGCTACGCTTTGCAATTCTTTCGTCTAAAACATATGTACTCCAAAATGGTGTCTGGTAACTCTTAAGTGTGTCACCCTACGGTTCGCGAATAATGCAGACATGATTGAGACTCCTCTCAGATCAATAATCAGAAGCGGGACCTGGAGATCCATACTGACTCCTGCATATTCAACGATGACTTATGTGATCGTGAGAACCTTTAATGCTAGTAACTTAATCCCTTTGTCTCATGATATAATACATGTCCGAGATTTGATCATCGGTATCCAAATACCTAGTTTGATCTCGTTACCGACATGCACTCTTTTCTCGTTCCCGTGATATAACATTCTAGTGATCACATCACTTGCTTGCAAGCTATCTTAATGTGATATCACTGAGGGGGCCCAAAGTATATCTATCCGTCATCGAGATTGACAAATTCCACTCTTGATGCATGAGCCTCAACATAACACCTTCGTAGCACTGAACCCATCTTTATAGTCACCCTGTTACGGTGTGACGTTTGATGTTATCAAGATACTCTTCTGGTGTTAGCAATTAACATGATCTCATGGTCTAAGGATAAAGATTACTTTGTATGATGTTATGGCAATATAAACATAATGACTTGATCGTAATGCTGTACTTCGGATGAATGTTCATCACATCATTTCACAAATGTTCTGACCTTGTTATTAACAACATCCAATGTCTATGATCAGGAAACCTTGATCATATTGTTAATCAACAAGCTAGTCTATAAGAGAGGCGTAACTAGGAACCCTTTTTTATTTATTAAACACACATGTATTGACGTTTCTGATCAATACAATTATAGCATGCAAAATAAACATCTATCATATACGAGGAATACATAATAACAACTTTATTATTGCCTCTCAGGGCATATTTCCTTCAGTCTCCCACTTGCACTAGAGACAATAATCTAGTTCACATAGTTATAAATCTAACACCCATGGAGTTCTGGTGTTGATCATGTTTTTCCCTAGGGAGAACTTTAGTCAACGGATCTGCTATATTTAGGTCTGTGTGTACTTTACAAATCTCTATATCTCCATCCTTGACATGCTCGCGGATGGAGTGAAACCGGCGCTTAATATGCTTGGAATTCTTGCAAGACCTCGGTTCCTTGGCGCTGGCTATGGCTCCATTGTTGTCACAATAGATCACCATTGGGTCCAATGCACTAGGAACCACACCTAGTTCCGTTATGAACTCCTTCATCCAAACCGCTTCATGTGCCGCTTCTGAAGTAGCAACATATTCCGCCTCCGTCGTTGATCCAGCCACCACAGGTTGTTTGGAACTCCTCCAACTAATTGCTGCTCCGTTCAAGAGAAATACGTATTTGGATTGAGACTTAGTCATCCGGATCGGTGTCAAAGCTAGCATCGACATAACACTTAGCGACTAGCTCTTCTTCACCTCCGTATATAAGAAACATATCCCTA
The DNA here is from genome assembly GCA_910589775.1 of Avena eriantha. Taxonomy (NCBI): domain Eukaryota; kingdom Viridiplantae; phylum Streptophyta; class Magnoliopsida; order Poales; family Poaceae; genus Avena; species Avena eriantha. The sequence goes on along the minus strand of OU342746.1, from coordinate 164,011,423 downwards.
GTTCTTCTCAAGTACTTAAGGATATTCTTGACCGCTATCTAGTGTTTCGAACCTGGATCAGATTGGTAACTACTAGTCAAACTAATAGCATGTGCCACATCCGGTCTTGTACATAGCATGGCATACATTATAGATCCTATGGCCGAGGCATAGGGGATCTTATCCATTATCTCTCTTTCTTCCGCCGTAGCCGGACTTTGAGTCTTGCTCAATGTCTTGCCTTGCAACATAGGTAAGAACCCCTTCTTACTTCCGTCCATATTAAACTTCTTTAATATCTTATCAAGGTATGTACTCTGTGATAGCCCAATTAGGCGCCTTGATCTATCTCTATAGATTTTAATTCCTAATGTATATGACGCTTCACCAAGGTCTTTCATCGAAAATTTGTTGTTTAGATGACTTTTAACACTGTTTAAAAGATCTATATCATTTCCAATCAATAATATGTCATCCACATATAATATCAGAAATGCCACATTGCTCCCACTCACTTTCTTGTAAATACAAGCCTCTCCATAAGTTTGGACAAATCCAAACTCTTTGATCACCTCATCAAAGCGGAGATTCCAACTCCGGGATGCTTGCTTCAGTCCATAGATGGATCGCTAAAGTTTGCATACCTTATCAGCATCCTTAGGATCGACAAAACCCTTAGGTTGTATCTTATACAACTCTTCTTCAATATTACCATTGAGGAACGCAGTTTTGACATCCATCTGCCAGATTTCATAATCGAAATATGCAGCAATTGCTAACATAACTAACCAACTTTAGCATCGCTACGGGAGAGAATGTCTCATCATAGTCAGCTCCTTGAATTTGTCGAAACCCCTTTGCGACAAGTCGAGCCTTATAGATGGTCACATTACCATCAACATTAGTTTTTCTTTTGAAAATCCATTTATTCTCAATGGCCTTTCGATCGTGATTTAAGTCTACCAAGGTCCAAACCTGGTTTTCGTACATGGATTCCATCTCGGATTTCATGGCTTCTAGCCATTTGTTGGAATCCGGGCTCATCATCGCTTCTTCATATGTCGTAGGGTCATCCATTTCATCAACCATGAAATTCACAACAGGATTGTCGTACAGTTCAGGAGCTACACGTGTCCTACTTGACCTGCGAGGTTCGGTAGTGTCCTGTTTCGGAGTTTCATGATCAATATCATTAGCTCTCTCTTCATTAGGTGAAGTCAACTCCGAAACAATTTCCGGTGCTGTGCTACTCGCCATTTCATGAAGAGAAGGTTCAATAACCTCTTCGAGTTCTACCTTCCAACTACTCACACCTTTCGCGAGAAACTCCTTCTCAAGAAAGGATCCATTCTTGGCAACAAAAACCTTGCCCTCGGATCCGTGATAGAAGGTATACCCAATTATTTCCTTAGGGTATCCTACGAAGACGCATTTTTCCGCTTTGGGTTCGAGTTTATCCGGCTGAAGTTTCTTCACATAAACATCGCATCCCCAAACTTTAAGAAATGACAACTTAGGTTTGTTTCCAAACCATAATTCATATGGTATCGTTTCAACGGATTTAGATGGTGCCCGATTTAAAGTGAATGCAGCGGTATGCCGCAATGAACTAAGTTGTGGTCCTCCTGACGAGTCACGTAGACATTCTTTTCTTCGTCAGGGGCATCAGGAGCTGGTGGGGGGCCTAGCGGTGCCTCTAGCACATATTGCTTTTGTGCAGTAGTGAGGAGAATCCTCAAATTCATAGCCCAGTTGGTGAAGTTGCTACCATTCGCAGCAAGTTTCTCTTTCTCCATGAACACATTGAAATTAAAAGCAGGTGGTGCCATCTACAATAGAATTTGTAAAGTTTATTTATACTAAGTTTATGATAGAGTGAGTTAAACTAATCCAAATTACTAATGAACTCCCACTCAAAAACGACATCCCTCGTGTCTTTTTGGTGATTACATGAACCAAATCCACTACACCAAGTCCGATCATCATGTGAGTCGGTGTAGCTTCAAAGGCGAGCATCTATATGGGCATCATATCAAATATATGACTCATGCTTATCCTTTCGGTCCATGTTCCGAGGCCATGTCTGTACATGCTAGGCTCGCCAAGTAAGAACCTTAGTATTCGCGTGTGTAAAACTGTCTTACACCCGTTCCTATGAAAGCGTAGAGTCGAGTACACCCGATCATCACGTGATGTCTCGAAACACGATCCACAGAACAGTGCATACTTAAGGAAGAACTCATTTTATCTTGATATTTAAATGAGGGATCATCTTACAATGCTACAAAAAGCACCAAACTAGCAGTATAAGATGCTACCATCTAATGTGTAAAGTGAGATGATATGGTCCATGCATTTGATCTCTATCATTTGCATCGTGGTATGATCTCTATCATTCCTTTGTCTGTAAGGCCAAGGTATATGGAACTTACACGTTGAGTGTGTTGTAAAAGTATCTATCATACATCTACTTACAACAATACCATATCAAGACACTAGACCAGCAACGATCTAAACTAGATGCCTCTAATTTATCAATTGCAAGTTTTACGTGGCTTAGGGCTTTCGGAGATAGAACCGGTCTTACGTACGAACATGAACCAAGTTATTAGCAACTCGTTGTAAATCAGATATTGACTATAGTAGGAGAAATAGACACCCGCCAGCCACTTATGCAAAACAAGTTGCATGCCAGTCGTGGAACCGGTCTCATTTACGATGACATGTAAGGTTGCTCCGGGCCGCTTCATCCCACTATGCCACCAATATCCAAAATACATAGAAGATGCAATAACATGATCATCATCGCCCACATATAAACATATGTGTACTACCCGTGCAAAGCACCTACGCATAGATCAGGCTTTGATACCACTATTGGGTCCGCGGCATAGAAAACAAAAAATTCCTACGATGTGAACTATACGCCAAGATCTATCTACTAGATGCAGAGAAACGGGTGGACATACATCCATCGAGAACTTACCCTCGAAGACAACGAGTTTTGTTAACGAGTAGGAACTCTTGGTTGATGTAGTCGTACACTTGCCGATCTCAAGATCGTGTGGAAGTCCGAGCGCCGCAAATCAGTAGCGCATCCGTCCTCGCACACATGTTCAAGCCACTGGACAACCTCCACCTCCTCGATCTAGTGATGCAGCAGAAGCAGCAACTCCTTCCAGACGAAATGCCATCAGGAACATGTATCTCGCTAATCCGAGACCATGGGGAGGGGGAGAGAGATCCTTCACGAGGAGGTGTGAGGAAGAAGGAGGAAGAGGGGGCCTTTTATAGGAGGAGGGGTGTAGCATCCCAATTGTCTAACAATTGTAATGCTACTTGTCCTAGTAAGATATTGGCTACTTCATATATATTATTGTTGCATCATAATTATATCATGCTCATGTCATCATGCCACCTTGCATTTGAGCATCATATAAAACTCCTTTTTCTTTTGGTTCTTCTCTCACATGCATTATTAATTGTATTTGCCTCTTGATATTGTATTTGGTTATTGATATATTGTCTAAATGCCCAAGTTGAGTTGGGGGCATATCTTTTATTTCCATTCCACCACCTTTCTTTTCCACCACTTTATAATTCCACCATCCTACTAGACCATGAGCTTGACTGTCTTTATTTTTAGATTTCTCTAGCTCATGGGCAATAAGGTGGATGTAGTCCTTAACTTTCCTTTGCTTGGCTCTATTCCACTTCTTGGAAATGCATGAGAACAATGCCATAATATTATTAATGTTGTCACAAAATAAATCATGGCATTACTATTTTGCATGGGCCATGCACAATTCTTCTCCACCTTTCTCTCCATTGGTTTTTCTTTGGATTTGAGGGATCCTAACTTGAGAAACCATCTACCACCATTACACCATCCTCATAGTCTCATCCATCTCATTTTCCTCTTACTTTTATTTCTCCATGCATGAACCATATGAGGCCTAATCCATCATCCCTTTCTTTTTTTTTCTTTTCTTGGAATTCCCTTTCACCTTCTTCCCATGTTAATCCAAACACTCATCATGCTCCACTTGGGTTGGTTTTTGCACAAGTGTTAACAATCTAAAACCTAATAAAAATCAAACCTAGCTACTCTCTCTAATTTCTCCTAACCCTATTTCTACTAAACCTAACTCCACTTTACCTCTCTCTCTCACACCCCCTCTCTCTACCATGGGCACCACCTGACCTCCCTCTCTCTCCCTGGCCCACCTCAGCTAACCCTAACCCTAGCTAGCCCTAACCCGAGTCCCATCTAGACCTAGCCGAGCTAACCACCCTCTCCCCTCTCTCTTCTTCTACCGCCATGCTAGCCCCACCCTGCACCACCACGCCGTCCTAGTCCACCCTGCAGCCCCTCTACCGCTGCCCAGCCCTAGGACAAGCCAGCTCGCCCATGTGCTCGAAAAGAAGAAGGAGGAAAAGGTGGCACCGAGTCCACCTTATCTCTGCCGTGCCCCGCTTGCCTTCCTCCTCTCTCCCTATCGTTTTCCCTCACCCACACGCCTCTCTGGCCTCTCCCAGATCTGCCCGAGCCGCCCCCTTCTTCTCCTTCTTCCTCTCCGACCACCACACCCGATGCCGGACGCCGCCAGCACCACCTTGCCCTCGTCGATCTAGCCGTCGTGCCCGTCGTGGGGGTAGCCTGGGAGACCGAGGCGACCACCTGGCTGCTTCCCGCACGCGTCGTCGAGGAGGAGAAGCCCCAGGAACGCTGGTATCGTCGACACCCGACGCCAAACCCTAGCCGCCAGTGCGTCAGCGTCCTCGCCACTCCGGTGCCTCCCCGGCCGATCCAACACCACCGCCGAGCCCGCGGTGAGCCCCTCTCTCTCCCTGACATGCTCCGCCTCGCCGTACCGCCCTAGCGCCGCCGTTGCTTTTGTCGAGCGCTCTCAGTGCGCGCCGCTCGCCGGCATCTGCAAGCCTTCCCATGCCGCGCAACACCCTATCTAGGCCCCCGCCACCCTCCTGACAACTACCCGAGCCAGCTGCACCGGTTAGCCCCTCCGCGCGCACTCCCGCGACCCGGGATCGAATCCCCGCTCGCGCCGCGCGCCGATTTTCCTCGCTAGACGGTGGAGAAGAGAAACAGTACGGGCCCGTGGTAAATTTGCAATAAGCCCCCCACCTTTTTGACTTCTGCAACCCGCACTCCTGGAGACCCCACATGTCCGTCGCCCTAGCCATCTTGCAGAAAGCCCCTCCGTTTTTCTCAAACGTAACCTGTGGTCCAGCTGACGCCCCACCAGTCAGCCTCTGGGGGCATCCCCACTGGCACGTGGGCCTCCAGCCGCTGGCCCCGCCTGTCAGTCTCAGTGGCTAGCCCGAGACGCGGTGACAAAAAGATTCCCCGCGCGTGGCCCAGTCAGCGCAAGGCCCACCCGTCAGTGGCTGTGGCTGGATTTGACTGGGTAAGAAAAGTATTTTTCTGTGTCTGTTTTTAATTAAACCTTTTCCAAATTTATTTAAATTCAAATTCAAATCAGATTCAAATAATTTTTAAAATACAAATCCAAATAATACAAGTAATATATGTTTTGGAATCAGAAAAATGTGAGGAATTCAAATATGACATTCAAAATAAGGTTTGAACACTTTAAAATTTCGAGATGATTTAAAATTACAATAAAATGCCCTTTTCCTTATTTAATTAATAACTTTTGTTTTATAACTCCAAATTTGACACATAATATGTCTAAATCAATCAGCGCGACGAGCCCGTTCTATCTATGCAATCCTAGTTCTGAGTTGAAGCATGCATCATGTTGTAATTTAAAATCTGAACTGTTTATGACAATAAAACTTGGTTAAATAAATAATAAAATGCTTTATTTCTTGCATCCACACCTCACCTTTGCCATGCTACTTTAATGCCATGCAAATTGTGCATCATTCATCATGGCATGCTTGTTTACTTGTCGCATTTTAATTCATATGCTTGTGCACTTTATTTATGTTGGCCCTTGTTTGTTTGGTTCTTCTTCGAATAGACGCACAGCAGGAGAACTACCAGGAATCACAGGAGTACTACCCAGATCCATCTCTCGCTTCAACTGAGTTGCCAGGCAAGCACTACCATATGCTTGCATACATACAGTACCAATTGCCTCTATCTTATTCTTGCATCATTGAGTCGCGATTGCATTAAATTGAATCCCAAGTACTGCATAGCCTTTACTTTTAAACCCCATCGAAGCTTGTTCCTCCATCCCATGAGCCATTACTACAGGAGTTGATTGAGCCATGCGAGTCGTAGAAAAGCATGAGTAGGGTATGTGAGTGTCTGATGAATAATGAGGTACCTAAACAACTTAACCTGAGTAGTAATGGGATAACTAATGAAAGAGGCACCGGTGAGCAATATCTGCTATTTGGTTTTTCATGCTCACTTGTGTCCCGTAGGACCCCGCGTACTTGATTCCTGTTCCTTGACTATTGGCACTATCCACATCCGGGAGGCCTTATGGACCCCCCTGAGCCAGAGCTTGAATCATTCTTATTTCTTGGGGCCACAATTAGTTTGGGGCTTTATTACTATCATGTACTTATGCCATGTTACCGCTTTAATAAGATTGTGTGTGGAGCACCTGTACCGTTTTGGATCGTGGAATGTTTTCGCGGTATCGACAAGCCTAGTCACATTTTCGGGTTCCCAGTCGTTTACAGCCATTGACACAAACCTTGGGTCCGTCTCGGAGCCAGCCAACTTTGTTGCGGGTAGCTTAATGGGGTGGCCCCCTGAGATACTTCTGAATCCTGTGATTGCTTTGTCATGAATGCCTCGTTGGGTTTTGATTTGGTTTTTCCGAGGTTGATCGAGTGTGTGTTGCTATTCATGCACCCCTGCAGGGTAAACCTTTCTGAAAGCCGTGTCCGCGGTTATGGACGACTTGGAGCATAGTTTCTCGATCATAGACAAGTAGAACTAAAGTACCACTTTTAAATTGACTAAGTACTTGACTAGTAAATAGTGCAATACTCATGGAATGGTTAATAAAACTACCAACGGATGATGGGGGTTGTTCGTCCGCTTCCTCGTCGGTAAGCGAGGAGGAGGATGGATCTGATAATTATACTGTTATAACTGTTGTTCTTAATTCGCGGACTTCCGTCTATCATTGGTTAGACGGAAGGTTAGCGAGTATCTGTAGAATTGTTAGGTATTATCTTTTGCTGCAATTGCGTCACCCCAGGTTGTGTCCCCTTTAGTGGCATAAAGACTTGCTGAGTACCCCTAGGGTCTCACACGATAAATTGTTTGATTCAAATGAACAGGTGTACCCGCAAGATGGATACTGGGTGGAAGAGACAGATGATGTTGGCAACGATCATTCAGTGTAGAGATTCCGGGATCGGGGATCCGTGTGATCTGTGGGCGGGATGTGTTTATTTATGGGGCATCTTATGCCAATTTGCTTCTTATCCGTACTCGGATCTTGTTTTTCGCTTCCGCCCGATACTCTGATGTGTGATGTATGAGGAGCTATCCTAAATTATTATATCTATCTAGGACATTTGGATCTTGCCGTATGGCGTTGCTATATTTCTATTTCTTTTAGATGGAATGGCTCTGAGGATTGTTGTATGTGGCTTGCATACATACTCATTTTTGTATGTAGTTGATCCCTTCGCCTGCCGATTACGCCGCTCGTTCTTGTCCCGTTGTCTGAAAGTGGTTAGGACGGCCGAAAGGTCTACCGTGAGTGGCCCTGGGCCCCGCCGTACTATTTTAACCACTTTCATTCATCCAGGCATTAACTAAGAGCGTAATTCACCGAGGTAGTTACAATTGGTATCAGAGCCATCCCGCCCTTCAGGGTCTCAGCCAAAATGGTCGTTGTCAGTGTAGCAAATATTTTGGTAGTTATGTATACTAGGATTCACGTGTTCTGGGTTCCGTATTACCATAGGTTGTGTTTGTGTTTGTGTGTGTGTGTGTGTGTGAATTCCTTGTCTATCTGTTGCATCCAAATGTTATCACTATCTGCCTTTTGGTTATCAACTGTTGGTACATTCCCTACCGACAGTCCTTTGTAAACCGACGCGATCTATTCTGATTCGTTGTACACCGATGCGATCTACCTTACTCTTTGTTATCCGATGTTATCTTGTTGGGGTGTTCTTTTCCGTAGTTAACAATCTTTAGGTTCATCTTAAGAAGAAGGTATTGGGATATGTGTTTTACTGATTCATGTGCGGAGTAATGATTTGAGTGCGGGATGGAGTCGCGACCATACCACTACTTTTGTCATTTGCTTTTGTATATTGAACTAGTAGAGTTACTAATCTTGATTCGTTAAGTGGGTTTGCGCATATAGCGGTATTTTAATGCCAAAATTTGCGGAAAATTTTTCTTTGTTAGTTGTGTACCACACTCCTTGTTCAGTCGTGTGCGTTATGCTTAATATCTTCTAGTTGCCTTGAACTTTGTTGATATTTTAATATCATCTCAGTGAATTGCATTCTTTAATCTTGATTAATTCCATTTTGGTACTATTTTGGATTATAATCATTCTCCATTATAGTACTGACTTGTGTTTTATATCAATCACAGGATGGCACCACCACGCCGTTCTGAGGAGGATATACCACCTGAACTTGGGGCCGCTTTGGCAAGTATTGCAAATGCTTTGGGCACTATGCAGCAAAACCAGCAGCGCTTCGAGGAAAGCGTGAGGAGGAATGAGTTTGCTCCGCTACCTCCACCTCCCAAGCGAGGAGACATCAAGAGTTTTCTCAAGTTCAACCCACGCCAATTTGAGGTGTCTGATCAGCCACTTGATGCGGATGATTGGCTTCGTGAAGTGTCAAGGTTGCTGATGACTGCGGATGTTCCCGAGCAAGAATGGGTCAAGTGTGCTACTCACCTTCTAAAGGGAGATGCAGCTCTCTGGTGGGAAAATTACCTCAAGGCAGATCTTTCTGGTTTTCAGCCTACTTGGGAGCGGTTCACTGCTGCTTTCAAAGAGCAATATCTGTCAGAAATTGTCATGGAAAGGATGAAGGAAGTGTTTCTCAACCTCAAGCAGGGCACTGACAATGTCAACACCTACATCAGAAACTTCATGAACCTGTCTCGTTATGGTGGCGACGAGATCTCTGATGACAAGAAGAAGCAAAAGAGGTTTCGGAAAGGCCTCAATGCTTCCATCAAATATGCAATCACTCATGCAAGGCCAGCATCTTTCCTGGAACTTCAACACACAGCTCTGCAGGAGGAAGCAAGTAGGCAAGTGTTTGAGGAGTCAAAGAAACACAGTCGTGATACAGCAAGCTCTTCTGCTATGACAGCTCCTTCTAAGCGTCGTGTCTGGGTTCCTAACACCCCACCGTCGCTCCCTGCTCCACCAAGACCTTCAAGCTACGCACCAAGGTCACCAAACTCCTTCACTGCGGCTCCCAGGGGCTACAACCACAACTACCCTGGAGCGCCTGGCGGAGTCCCTGGCTACGTTGCTCCACGTCCACCTGGTGCTTGCTATACTTGTGGAAACACTGGGCATCAGCACTAGAATTTTCCAATGAATAAGAAAGCTCTTCCACCACCACCCCCAAGACCTGCGGCAAGTTCTCCTATGATTCGTGCACCTCCACCTCGGGCTCTCAACATCAACACTAAGCCGGGATCTACGGTTGCTCGTGCCAACTGTGTCAACGTCGCTCAAGCTAAGCATGCACCTGGAGTTGTCATGGGTATGCTTCCTGTTAACTCAGTTCCTGCACGAGTTTTGTTTGATTATGGTGCTTCACATTCTTTCGTTTCTCACAAATTTGCAAATGAGCATGAGCTTGTTATAGACCAGCTGGATAAAAAGTTAATGGTTCTTTCTCCCGGGGCAAGATTGTTATCTACTAAGATCAGCCATGGCAATCAAATTGAGATTGGTGGTTCTTCGTTTCCGGCTTCCTTAATTATTCTGGGCAATTCTGATATTGATGTTATCTTGGGCATGGATTGGTTGACAGCAAATGCAGCTGTGATTGATTGTGCTGAACGTTCGGTTTCTCTGAAAATTCCTGAAGGCCATATAGTCTATTCTCCAAGTCTGACTCCTGCAATTCAGCTTTATTCTTTGGCGGCTCTGAATGATGATGCTATGGAAGGTATTCAGAGTGTTCCTGTAGTTTGTGAGTTTCCAGATGTCTTTCCTGAAGAGTCGCCAGGTATGCCTCCGGATCGTGAGGTTGAGTTTGTCATTGAACTTGAACCTGGTACCGCTCCTATCTCCAAGCGGCCTTATAAAATGGGTCCTGCTGAGTTGGCGGAACTTAAGCGTCAGTTGGATGAACAAGAGAAGTTGGGTTTCATTCAGCACAGTACTTCTTCTTGGGGTAGTCCAACCATCTTTGTGAAGAAGCGAGACAAGACTGATAGACTTTGTGTTGACTATCGGGCACTCAATGCTAAAACCATCAAGAATAAATATCCCCTTCCACGGATTAATGATCTCTTCGATCAGCTAGCTGGAGCTGTGGTATTCTCTAAGCTTGATTTGAGAAGTGGTTATCATCAAATCAAGATCCGCAAGGAAGATGTTCCCAAAACAGCTTTCACCACCCGCTATGGCCTGTATGAGTACACGGTCATGTCTTTCGGTCTCACCAACGCACCTGCCACCTTCTCGAGGCTCATGAACTCGGTTTTCATGGAGTATCTTGATAAGTTCGTTGTGGTCTATCTGGATGACATTCTAGTCTATTCTAAGTCAAAAGAAGAACATGAAGAACACCTTTGGTGTGTCCTAAACAAGCTTCGTGAGAAGCGCCTGTATGCAAAGTTCTCCAAGTGTGAGTTTTGGCTGCCTCAAGTCACCTACCTTGGCCACGTCATCTCTGCCAAGGGCATTGCCGTTAACCTAGAAACTATTAAGACAATTATGGACTGGCTTCCACCCATAAATGTCAAAGAAGTCTGGAGTTTCCTTGGTTTGGCTAGTTACTGCCGTCGCTTCGTTCAAAACCTCTCGAAGATTGCGAAGCCTCTTACCGATCTCCTCAAGAAAGGCAAGAAATATCTTTGGACTCCTGCATGTCAAGCAAGCTTTGAAACACTCAAAGAGAAGCTCACTTCCACACCAGTCTTGGTTCCTCCAGATACATCAAAGCCTTTCCAAATATTTTGTGATGCCTCATTGCAAGGATTGGGTGCGGTCCTTATGCAAGAAAAACAAGTTGTTGCTTATGCCTCTCGACAGTTGAAGACGCATGAGATCAATTATCCTACACATGACCTCAAACTCGCAGCAGTTGTCTTTGCTTTGAAAGTATGGAGGCATTACTTGCTTGGCAACCGTTGTGAGATCTTTTCTGATCACAAGAGTCTGAAGTATATCTTCACACAGCCTGATCTCAACCTTCGTTAGAGGAGGTGGATTGAAACAATCAATGATTTCGATTTGACCATCAACTACACCCCGGGCAAAGCCAATGTCATGGCAGATGCTCTCAGCCGAAAAGCTTATGTCAACAACCTCATGGTGGAAGAACAACAGCCTCTCTTGTGCGAGGAATTCCGCAAACTCAACCTTGAAATTGTGGATCAAGGGTATCTCCTGAACCTTCTAGCAACACCCCTCTTGGAAGAAAAGGTCCGTTCCATTCAGCTTGGGGATCCTTACACTAAAAAGATCATCTGCAACATTCAACTTCCAAAGTATGAGTCTTTCCACATAGATGACCAAGGCACTCCTTTCTTTGAACACCGGATGTTTGTTCCGAACTACCCGGGTTTAAGAGAGCAAGTTCTCAAGGAGGTGCATGATTCTGTTCTTTCTATCCACCCTGGCAGCACTAAGATGTACATGGACTTGAAAACACAATATTGGTGGCCTGGTTTGAAACGATATTGTGCCAAGTATGTCTCGGAGTGTGATGTTTGTCGCAGAGTTAAAGTTGTCCATCAGAAACCTTCCGGTCTTCTACAGCCATTGAAGCCTCCGTCATGGAAACGGGAGAAAGTAGAGATGGACTTCATCACTGGTTTTCCAAGGTCGCAGAAAGGCAACAATGCAATCTTTGTTGTCATTGACAGGCTTTCCAAAGTAGCTCACTTCTTTCTAGTAAAGGAAACAATTTCTGCAATTCAGTTGGCTGAGCTCTATATCAACAGAATTGTCTCTCTGTATGGAGTTCCTCTTGAGATCAGTTCAGACCGTGGAAGCATCTTCACTTCCAAGTTCTGGGGAAGTTTCCAAAATGCTTTGGGAACAAAGTTAAACTTCAGCACAGCTTACCACCCTCAGTTGAAAGGACAAGTCAAAAGGATCAATCAGATTCTGGAAGATATGCTCCGTGCTTGCGTTATCTCTTTCGGCATGAAGTGGGAAGAATGTCTTCCTTATGCTGAATTCTCTTACAACAATAGCTTCCAGAAAAGTCTAAAGATGGCACCATTTGAGGCTCTCTATGGTCGCAAGTGCAGAACTCCGATTGGTTGGTCGGGCGCAGGTGAAAGAATATTGTTTGGCCCCGACATTGTAACTCAAGCGGAGGAGAAAGTTCACATCATTCTTGAAAATCTGAAGATTGCTCAAAGTCGCCAGAAGAGCAATTATGACAGAAAGCACACGGACATGGAGTATGTCCCTGGTGATCTCGTTTACCTTCGTGTCACTCCCATGAGAGGCACGCACCGCTTTGGTATCAAAGGAAAGCTGGCTCCTAGATACATCGGTCATTTCAAAATTCATTGAAGAAGAGGAGAAGTTGCTTATGCTCTTGAGCTCCCGGAACAATTCAAAGTCCATGATGTTTTCCACATCTCTCAACTCAAGAAGTGCTTCAAGGATCCCGGCAGGACCGTGGACCATGAACTCATCAATCTCCAAGAAGATCTGTCGTATCAAGAACACCCCACAAAAATTCTTGAGGTCACAGAAAGAAGGACTCGCAACAAGTCCATCAAGTTCTGCAAGGTGCAGTGGTCGCACCATTCCGTTGATGAAGCCACCTGGGAACGTGAAGATGAGCTCCGTGCCAAGTATCCTACCCTCTTTGAGTCTTCTTCTTCCTAGAATCTCGGGGCGAGATTCCTGTTTAGTGGGGGAGAGTTGTAGCATCCCAATTGTCTAACAATTGTAATGCTACTTGTCCTAGTAAGATATTGGCTACTTCATATATATTATTGTTGCATCATAATTATATCATGCTCATGTCATCATGCCACCTTGCATTTGAGCATCATATAAAACTCCTTTTTCTTTTGGTTCTTCTCTCACATGCATTATTAATTGTATTTGCCTCTTGATATTGTATTTGGTTATTGATATATTGTCTAAATTCCCAAGTTGAGTTGGGGGCATATCTTTTATTTCCATTCCACCACCTTTCTTTTCCACCACTTTATAATTCCACCATCCTACTAGACCATGAGCTTGACTGTCTTTATTTTTAGATTTCTCTAGCTCATGGGCAATAAGGTGGATGTAGTCCTTAACTTTCCTTTGCTTGGCTCTATTCCACTTCTTGGAAATGCATGAGAACAATGCCATAATATTATTAATGTTGTCACAAAATAAATCATGGCATTACTATTTTGCATGGGCCATGCACAATTCTTCTCCACCTTTCTCTCCATTGGTTTTTCTTTGGATTTGAGGGATCCTAACTTGAGAAACCATCTACCACCATTACACCATCCTCATAGTCTCATCCATCTCATTTTCCTCTTACTTTTATTTCTCCATGCATGAACCATATGAGGCCTAATCCATCATCCCTTTCTTTTTTTTTCTTTTCTTGGAATTCCCTTTCACCTTCTTCCCATGTTAATCCAAACACTCATCATGCTCCACTTGGGTTGGTTTTTGCACAAGTGTTAACAATCTAAAACCTAATAAAAATCAAACCTAGCTACTCTCTCTAATTTCTCCTAACCCTATTTCTACTAAACCTAACTCCACTTTACCTCTCTCTCTCACACCCCCTCTCTCTACCATGGGCACCACCTGACCTCCCTCTCTCTCCCTGGGGTTGTTTGTCCGCTTCCTCGTCGGTAAGCGAGGAGTAGGATGGATCTGATAATTATACTGTTATAACTGTTGTTCTTAATTCGCGGACTTCCGTCTATCATTGGTTAGGCGGAAGGTTAGCGAGTATCTGTAGAATTGTTAGGTATTATCTTTTGCTGCAATTGCTTCACCCTAGGTTGTGTCCCCTTTAGTGGCATAAAGACTTGCTGAGTACCCCTAGGGTCTCACACGATAAATTGTTTGATTCAGATGAACAGGTGTACCCGCAAGATGGATACTGGGTGGAAGAGACAGATGATGTTGGCAACGATCATTCGGTGTAGAGATTCCGGGAACGGGGATCCGTGTGATCTGTGGGCGGGATGTGTTTATTTATGGGGCATCTTATGCCAATTTGCTTCTTATCCGTACTCGGATCTTGTTTTCCGCTTCCGCCCGATACTCTGATGTGTGATGTATGAGGAGCTATCCTAAATTATTATATCTATCTAGGACATTTGGATCTTGCCGTATGGCGTTGCTATATTTCTATTTCTTTTAGATGGAATGGCTCTGAGGACTGTTGTATGTGGCTTGCATACATACTCATTTGTGTATGTAGTTGATCCCTTCGCCTGCCGATTACGCCGCTCGTTCTTGTCCCGTTGTCTGAAAGTGGTTAGGACGACCGAAAGGTCTACCGTGAGTGGCCCTGGGCCCCGCCGTACTATTTTAACCACTTTCGTTCATCCAGGCATTAACTAAGAGCGTAATGCACCGAGGTAGTTACAAGGGGGGTAGCCCCTCCATGGCCGGTGCCTCATGGAGGTGACCCCTCACCTCCTCCATTCATGTGGTGGTAACTCCCTCCACATTAAAATGCCTCTTCACATTACCTTTTAAAGTCTCCACTTTAAATGCATTAAAATTCTCTAAATTTAATGCTCTCTCATTTAATAAAACTCTTTTATTAAATTTATTCAGAATTTTGTTAATTACTTTAATTAACAAACATTCACATAAAACCCCTTGCAACATTTCAATATCACATGCAGAACCACTTTCTGCAATTTCACCCGAAACAATTTCTGTGCTTTGTAATTCTTTCGTCTGAAACATATGTGCTCCAAAATGGTGTCTGGTAACTCTTAAGTGTGTAACCCTATGGTTCGAGAATAATGCAGACATGATTGAGACTCCTCTCATATCAATAATTAGAAGCGAGACCTGGAGATCCATACTGACTCCTGCATATTCAACGATGACTTCTGTGATCGTGAGAACCTTTAACGCTAGTAACTTAATCCCTTTGTCTCATGATATAATACATGTCCGAGATTCAATCATCGGTATCCAAATACCTAGTTTGATCTCGTTGCCGACATGCACTCTTTTCTCGTTCCCGTGATATAACATTCTAGTGATCACATCACTTGCTTGCAAGCTATCTTAATGTGATATCACCGAGAGGGCCCAGAGTATATCTATCTGTCATCGGGATTAACAAATTCCACTCTTGATCCATGAGCCTCAACATAACACCTTCGTAGCACTAAACCCATATTTATAGTCACCCGGTTACGGTGTGACGTTTGATGTTATCAAGATACTCTTCTGGTGTTAGAAATTAACATGATCTCATGGTCTAAGGATAAATATTACTTCGTATGATACTATAGCAATATAAACATAATGACTTGATCGTAATGCTATACTTCGGATGAATGTTCATCACATCATTTCACAAATGTTGTGACCTTGTTATTAACATCCAATATCTATGATCAGGAAACCTTGATCCTTGTTAATCAACAAGCTAGTCTATAAGAGAGGCATAACTAGGAACCCTTTTTGTTTATTAAACACACATGTATTGACGTTTCCGATCAATACAATTATAGCATGCAAAATAAACATCTATCATATACAAGGAATACATAATAACAACTTTATTATTGCCTCTCAGGGCATATTTCCTTCAATAGGCTCGTTCACACTTCCTTGGTATGAGGCCCAGTCTAAGATCCAAGCCAATCGTTGCCCTTATCCGTGACCCCACATGAAGACACGATCCCCCAAGATCCCTACCACGAGTACAGCCCGGGAAGCCTCTCGAAGACTCTATAAGCAGCTCTGCATGGCAGCCACTGTCAGCTATGGTGAACCTCCACCAAGATAGCTATGCATAGATAATCTAGACACCTAATGAAAGAACATTTCATGTTTTCCTCTGTTTTGCGTGTTAGATAACAATATTGTGGAGATTATTCATGTGTGCTAAGTGTGCAGGAAGCTTTGAGGGGGCCGGATTATCCGCCCCACTAAGGGTCAGATAATCTGGCCTACCTCATTGCTCAAAGGAAGCCAGGCGCGTCGCTCGGAGTCTGGTCAGATTTTCTCCCAGAAAATCCGAACTAGGGCCGTTTTTCCTCCCCAGGCCGGATAATCTGGCTGTCGCATGGGCCGGATAATCCGGCCCCTAGTTTTGAGCAAAGCATGCCAAGGTGCGTCGCTCGGAGTCCGGTCGGATTTTCTCCTGGAAAATCCGAACTGAGGCGGTTTTTCCTCCCCAGGCCGGATAATCTGGCCTTCACATGGGGCCGGATATTCCGGCCCCCAGAATATGATCAAGTGCAAGCTCTACACGACACTCTGAGAGGGGGCGAACTATCTGCCGGATGTTCCGAGTCTAGGGCGGAGTTTTCCCCAGGCCGGATAATCCGGCCCTCACTTGGGCCGGATAATCTGGCCCCCAAAGTCTCCAACGGCTGCTTTTGGAAGGGGGTATAAGTACCCCTTCTTCCCCAATGTTCAGACTTCTTGATTGATTCAAAATTGTCCAGACATTGTGCAAGAGCTCCCATTCTCAATCTCCCACTTCAACCACCTGAAGGCTTTGATCTTTGGGGGAATTGAAGGAGGAGAGGATCATCATCGTCATCACGAATCAAGCACATCAACTCCTCTCCATTCATTTGGAGAAATCCCTAATCTAGTATTCTTGTCAATATCTAGATCTTGTTCGCTGTATTTGATAACACTGTTCTTGTGGCAGCTTGTTGTCATTTCAGGAGCCTCCAAGTTGATTATGGAGTTGTGCCCCACTAGTTGTGTAAAGGCACCGGTACCCGCCTCGAAGGGTCCCTATAGTGGAAAGGTGGATCAGGCCTTTGGTGGCGGGATCCATCGGAGAACAGGGTGAGGCCTATTGTGGCGTGGTGGTCTTAGTACCGCCCACCCCTCCAACACAGACGTACTTCCCTTAACAAGGAAGGAACTGCGGTCAAACAAATCATGTGTCTCCGCGTGCTTCACTATGGTTTACCCGTTCCTCTTCCATTCGCTCTTTACTCGCTAGTAGATAGGTTTGCATATAGGGAAATTTCACCTAATAGTTTATCTAGAGAATTTACCCTTTGTGTTAAGCCTAAATTGAAAAGGCATTAAAATTTGAAGTAGCACCTATTCACCCCCCCTCTAGGTGACCATACGATCCATTTCAATTGGTATCAGAGCCCCGGCTCTTAATTCAGGCTTAAGCGCCTAAGAGTAGTATGGGTACCAAGGGTGATGGGAATGAGGCTATCGATAAGGTCACAATGGATGACCTCAACACGTTGGAAACAACCTTGTTGAAATCCTTTGAGGCCAAGATGGAGGAGATGAAACAAATGATTGCTCGCCTCACATCATCCATAGCCCCATCTCCATCCTCCTCTGAGGCAGCCACACCATCATCTAAGGAAAAGACTAACATTAGATCCAAGGATGATGATGCGGAGGGTGAAAAACTTAATGGTTCCACCTCTAAGAAGGGAAGTGGTAAGGAGGAATATAGTGAGGTTCGTCACGTATATTCCCCCGACCCACCTATCCCTCATCCTCATATAAACAATAGGGGTGATCCACCCAAGCTCACTGCATCCTCTTTCAATCAATGGTAATTCTTAATGAAGTCTCATGTTTGCAGCTCCTCTATTGAACTTTGGAGGATTATTGAAGTGGGTCTTCATATTGGAGATCAAACCAACCTGACAAGAAGAGAAGTCGTGGACAGCCAATTGAATGCCACTGCTCTACACATGATACAGCTCGGTGTGGGTCCCAAGGACATGCCACACATTGAACATCTCAACACAGCTAAAGAAGCTTAGGATGCCCTTACTGATCTCTTTGTTGGGAATGAAAGCATGAGAAGGAATAGGTATGATGCCCTTAGTAATGAAGCTGAGGGATTCTACATGTTGGATGGTGAAAACCATAAAGACATGTATAGAAGACTCAAGGGCATCCCAACAACATTTAGAAAGCATAGAGCCACTCGCATTGATGATGCGTGGATAAAAAGGAAGTATGTGAGTGCCTTAATGCCTTTCAAGCCAACGGACTTGAAGAGCCTGCAAGGTAGACATAACTACCATCAAATGACATCCAATGAGGTCATGCAAGAAATGACATCATTCAAAGTGGCAGCAAAGAATGCTGAAGATGCCCGTGCTCGGGCCATTGGAATGCAAAAGGGTGTCAATGTTGCTCGGGCTAACAATCCTAACTTTGAATTATATTGCGATTATTATGGTGATGTTTATGCTAGTTATGTAGGCCCTTATGATTGTTACATTCCTTGGTCTATTTGGGTCCCCAAGACCCTTGTCACTAACATGAGAGGACCCATTGAAAAATGGGTACCTAAAACCAAGAAGTAACTTTCTTGCAGGGCTATGCTTCCGGTGGTTCTAAATGGGTACTCGATAGAGGTTGCACGAGTCATATGACCGGAAGCAAGGAGATCATCACGGAGATGCGGCCAAATCATGATCATATAACCGTCTCCTATGGTGACAAGTCAAAATCTGAGGTATTGGGTCTCGGCAAAGTTGTGGTGGCTCACGATATCTCTCTTGTGGACGTCATGCTTGTTGAGACCCTTGGGTACAACTTTCTTTCAGTTCGTGCCCTTGGTAAGATGGGCTTTGCAGTTTATATTGATGCTGATTTGGTGGTACTCTTGTGGAGCAAGTCTCTAAAGTCGCTTTCGTGGGATATGTCGAAAATGACCTGTACGTGGTGGACTTTTCGGGAAAAAGCACTACAGGCCCGATGTGTCTTTTCAGAAAGTCTGATGCGGGTTGGCTATGGCATCGCCGACTAGCCCACGTTAATATGAGAACTTTGCAAAGACTCCACAAGGGTGGCCACATCCTTGGACTAAAAGAAAATGTCTCCTTTGCCAAAGATCGTGTTTGCGGGGCATGTGTTGAAGGGAAAATGCATGACTCTCCTCATCGAAGGAAGACTATTATCTCGTCAATAAGGATCTTAGAGCTCCTTCATGTGGACCTCTTCAGACCTCCATCTCATGCAAGCCTTGGAGGGAAGAAGTATTGTCTAGTGATTGTTGATGATTACTCAAGATACACTTGGGTTTATTTCTTCAAGTTGAAGAGTGAAACTCAACAAACTGTCATCGACTTCGCCAACGAGGTTCAACGTCAACACAACGTCCCTATATTGGCTATAATAAGTGATAATGGCTCTGAGTTCAAGAACTACACCTTAAATGAGTTCCTAAGTGAAGAGGGGATAAGACATCAATATTCCGCTGCGTACACCCCTCAACAAAATGGTGTAGCCAAGAGGAAGAATCGGACTCTAATGGATATGGCAAGATCAATGCTAGCCGAATTCAAGTCTCCATATAACTTCTAGGCTGAAGCAATCTCTACCGCTTGTCACTCATCCAACCGGTTATACCTCCGTAAGATCTTGGACAAGACTTCGTATGAAATACTTACCGGTAACAAGCCAAACATCTCATACTTTCGGGTATTCGGGGTAAGTGTTTCTTTCTCATCAAGGGAGTTTGTTTATCTAAGTTTCAGTCTAAGGCTCTAGAAGGTATTTTTGTTGGTTATGGTGCTAAATCCCACACTTATAGAGTCTACAATAAGCTCTCCGGAACTGTTGTAGAATCTTGTAGTGTGGTATTCGAGGAAAATGGTGGTTCCCGAGTGGAGCAAGTTGGTGTTTGTGATGCAGATGTTGAAATACCCCAAGATGCCATAAGAAGAATGGGCGTGGGATTTTTCCGCCTCATTGAGGAACCCCTTGTGGCGGATCGGGAAGGACAATGCTCTACTCATGTAGAGCCCTCATCTACACATTCGCAACGTGTTCCAACCACGGGAGCAACTTCTACACCATCTCCATCAACTGCTGAAGGTCAAGATGTTCCAGAAAGCTCTAGGCCGGATTATCCAGTGGACACCGGATTATCCGTCCACCTCACTCCTGATGACCATATTGCTCCTGGTGCTGAAGATATCGATGCAAGCTCTAGGCCGAATTTTCTGGCCAGCCCCGGATTATCCGACCCCTCGCCAGTTCAAGCAAGCCCTAGGCAGCCTGATGAAGCTGCTACAAATACTCCTAGGCCGGATTATTCGGCCACTCCATCGGCCGGATTATCCGGCCCTCACTCACCTGCTGTTCAGTAGTCTCCTGTTATAGCTGCTGACTCCTCTCAAGGGCACGCTTCATCACCACCTACTACTGTTCTCCCAGATTCTGATCAAGGTCGAGCAAATGATTCCAATGAAGATTCAGGTGATGAAACTATTCCACCAAGAGACAATAAACTTATTGAACTTCTTCCCAAGGCTCGGGCTGATCGGAACCTTGAGTTAAGGGGTCACACCCTCGACAAGGTTGTTGGAGATCTTCGATGAAGGGTTTCTACAAGAAGGGAATTGGCCAGTTTTGGTGAGCATCAAGCTCACATCTCAATGGTGGAACCCAAGAAAGTCTTTGAAGCTCTTGAAGATCCGGATTGGGTTGTTGCTATGCATGAAGAATTGAATAATTTCGAGCGCAATAAGGTCTAGAAACTCGTGGAGAAACCCAAAGATTGCCGCAATGTTATCGGCACCAAATGGATATTTAAAAACAAGCAAGATGAGAATGGCATTGTTGTGAGTAACAAGGCAAGACTTGTAGCACAAGGCTACTCTCAAGTTGAGGGCATTGACTTCGGAGAGACCTATGCTCCAGTGGCTCGCCTTGAGTCCATCCGTATCCTCCTTGCTTATGTTGCCCATAACAATTTTAAATTGCAGCAAATGGACGTCAAGAGTGCTTTCCTTAATGGTCCTCTACATGAGTTGGTATATGTAAAGCAACCCCCAGGCTTTGAGGATCCTAACTTACCGAACCATGTCTACAAACTCGATAAGGCACTCTATGGCCTTAAACAAGCCCCACGTGCGTGGTATGAGCACCTTAAAGAGCTTTTGCTAGACCGTGGCTTCGAAGTTGGGAAAATCGATCCCACTCTTTTTACTAAGAAGTTTAAGGGGGAGCTCTTCATATGCCAACTATATGTAGATGATATCATCTTTGGTTCTACGAATAAAGCTTTCAATGATGAATTTTCAAAGCTTATGACTGACATGTTTGAGATGTCTATGATGGGGGAATTACGGTTCTTTCTTGGATTCGAGATTAAGCAACTTAGAGAAGGAACCTTCATCAATCAAGCAAAGTACATCCAAGACATGCTCAAGAGATTCAAGATGATGGATCTTAATGGTGTCGCCACTCCGATGCAAACAAAATGTCATCTTGAACTTAACCCACATGGTAAAGATGTGGACCAAAAGGTATACCGGTCCATGATCGGCTCTCTTCTCTACCTCTACGCATCTAGACCCGATATTGTGTTGAGTGTGGGGGTGTGTGCAAGGTATCAAGCAGCTCCTAAAGAAAGCCACTTAGTGGCGGTCAAGAGGATCTTTCGATATTTGGTTCATTCCCCTAACTTTGGTCTCTGGTATCCCAAGGGCTCCAATTTCTCTCTATGTGGTTATACTGATTCAGATTGGGCTGGTGATAAGGATTATCGGAAGTCCACTTCTGGAGCTTGTTAATTCTTGGGCAGATATCTTGTGTGTTGGTCATCTAAAAAGCAGAATTATATATCTCTCTCCACCACCGAAGCTGAATATGTTGCTGCTACCAGCGCTTGCACTCAGTTATTGTGGATGAGGCAAACTTTAAAGGAATACGATGTCAATTGTAACAAAGTGTCTCTTTTATGTGATAATGAAAGTGCAATCAAAATTACATACAATCCGGTACAGCACACAAGGACAAATCATATTGAGATTCGGAATCATTTTATTCGAGACCATGTTGCTCGAGGCGATATTGATCTATGTTTTGTGAGCACGAAGAACCAACTTGCGGACATTTTTATGAAACCACTTGATGAAACAAGATTCTGCTACTTGAGGAATGAGCTAAATATCATTGATTCTAGGAATTTGTCTTGATTACCCATGCACTCACTCGTACATCTCAGTCCTATTTGGTCTAGGTGTGGGAATGGATATAGGGGGAGTGTGATCCTAATTCATTGGGCTAACCCTCCCCCATAATGCCAAAAGCAAGATAAATCATTTCTCTTTATATCATTGTGTGATATGTGAGCTTATTGATGAGTATTGGTCATGAACCCAAGATATATCTTTGCGGTGTCACACCATACACTCCAACAAGGTGGCTTCGGCCACCGCCCTCTCCCATGAGGAGAATTGTTTGGTTTTGGATCTTTTTGGTTGTTTTTTGCTCTCTCTTGTTCTTATGGGAATCACACTCAATCTTGGCTCTTATTTGATTTGGATCTTGCAATTTTGAGTGTCTAGTACCATCTCAGTTTGGTTCTCTTAATCCTAAGCCTTTCCCTACCCCTAGCCATCTATTCTTGCACACAAGTCCCTTGTACACCTTGTGGGGGTGTTGTTTGGGGACGCGCGGGCCTGAATCAGGCGCTAGCATCGCTCTTCTTCCTTTTTGGTGTCTCGATGCCAAAGGGGGAGAAGTAGTTCTATTAGGATCTTCGGGGATTTGCATGGGTCGGGCATAAGCACTTGCATTTTTCGCTCGTCGTTTTCTCGCTTATGCCCATTTAGCGTTGAACTTTAAATTTGTGGTTTGTTTGAGACTCTATGTCAGTGGTTGTCTGGATTTATCTCATGGATTATGCTTATGGATTCATCTATTCATATCCTATTATGCTGGAAATCTTTATCAAGGAAGGCGCTTATATTGGTTATCAAGTTGATTATTGAGGCCATTTCAAGGATGCCTCGCTTCTACCTCGGTGGTATGATTTTATTGCTCATATGTCTATGGAATAGATTCACCTATTTGTGTGCATTTGTATTCAAATGCAAACTTCTAATATGCACACATTGAGGGGGAGTCTCTTCCATGTTTTTTGTTGGTTGTCTTGTGATCCTTTCCTACAAATCCTACTATTGTCATATAACACCAAAAAGGGGGAGATTGAAAGAACATTTCATGTTCCTGTGTTTTGTGTGTTAGATAACAATACTGTGGAGATTATTCATGTGCTCTAAGTGTGCATGAAGCTTTGAGGGGGGCCGGATTATCCGCCCTACTAAGGGCCAGATAATCCGGCCTACCTCATTGCTCAAAGGAAGCCAAGGCGCGTCGCTCGGAGTCTGGTCGGATCTTCTCCCAGAAAATCCGAATTGGGGCGGTTTTCCCTCCCTAGGCTGGATAATCCGACTGTCGCATGGACCGGATAATCCGGCCCCCAGTTTTTGAGCAAAGCATGCCAAGGCGCGTCGCTCGGAGTCTGGTCGGATTTTCTCCTGGAAAATCCGAACTGGGGCGGTTTTTCCTCCCCATGCCGGATAATCCGGCCTTCACATGGGGCCGGATATTCTGGCCCCCAGAAGATGATCAAGTGCAAGTTCTGCACGACACTCTGAAAGGGGGCGGACTATGTGCCGGATGTTCCGAGTCTGGGGCGGAGTTTTCCCCAGGCCGGATAATCCGGCCCTCACTTGGGCCGGATAATCCAGCCCCCAAAGTCTCCAACGGCTGGTTTTGGAAGGGGGTATAAGTAGCCCTTCTTCCCCAACATTCAAACTTCTTGATTCATTCGAAATTGTCCAGACATTGTGCAAGAGCTCCCATTCTCGATCTCCCACTTCAACCACCCGAAGGCTTCAATCTTTGGGGGAATTGAAGGAGGAGAGGATCATCATCGTCATCACGAATCAATCGCATCAACTCCTCTCCATTCATTTGGAGAAATCCCTAATCTAGTATTCTTGTCAATATCTAAATCTTGTTCATTGTATTTGATAACATTGTTCTTGTGGCATCTTGTTGTCATTTCGGGAGCCTCCAAGTTGATTGTGGAGTTGTGCCCCACTAGTTGTGTAAAGGCGCCGGTACCTGCCTCGTCCCTATAGTGGAAAGGTGGATCAGGCCTTTGGTGGCGGGATCCATCGGAGAACAAGGTGAGGCCTATTGTGGCGCGGTGGTCTTAGTACCGCCCACCCCTCCAACACAGACGTTCCCTTAACAAGGAAGGAACTGCGGTCAAACAAATCCTGTGTCTCCGCGTGCTTCACTACGGTTTACCCATTCCTCTTCCACTCGCTAGTAGATAGGTTTGCATATAGGGAAATTCCACCTAATAGTTTATCTAGAGAATTTACCCTTTGTGCTAAGCCTAAAATTGAAAAGGCATTAAAATTTGAAGTAGCACCTATTCACCCACCCCCTCTAGGTGCCCATACGATCCATTTCACCTAGATCGCGGGGCACTAAGGGGTCCCACCCATATGCTGGATTCTTTGGATTCTCCACAAGAAATCTGCAGCTTCACGATAAGGTCATCCATCCATGCAAAAGGAAGAAGATCCAGCTGACTTCTTCGTCCCATTCCAAATCTCATGGTTAACGCATAATATACGGCACTAGAATCACTGGCGACATTGGCTGTTGAGTCCTAGAAATTATGTTTCTTTACCACTGGAACTGTATTAGTAGATTATTACCTCTTGGTAAATAATCCATAATCATATTATTATGAAAATAGTGTTTTCTGACCTTTTTGAAATGCAGGCAATGACAACATCTGAGTTACAAGCATTTTATAGAAAATAATAAAAGGATATGAGCAAGTGTGAACTTCCCTTTTGTGATTGCAAGATTATGCACTCATGGTCTTCAAGATACTAGAAAATCCAAAATCTAGAAATGGCATCATTGGTTCGGTAAGGACTAACATTTAAAGAAGCAAGATGCAATTATGCATAAGTAATGTAATGCAGTTTGGTAAATGCGAATCTCAGGAATAATCGTATCTGATGTAGGGTTTGGAGTTGGTGATGAGTTATTTGGAATGTGTTGCACTTTTATACCAGCTTCACACATGTGCTTCTTTTTAAGGCTTGTGAGAGTGCGTGAAATAATATCTAAGTACAACAAGTAGCATACAATACTAAATCACTCAATTGAGCATGGTATTTAAAAGATTTGTTAAGCAAGATTATTAATCATTTAGAGCCTCTATAGAAATGCTTTAAGGATTACTTTTAATGTTTCTTAAAAGAATAATTTTCGAAGAAAAGATTACTTTACAAAGTAAAAGTATTTAAACTTGAAGTTAGCACTCTTAGGGTTCCTTTCTAATTTTAGTTACTAAATAGGAAAGCATCACTAGATTTGAATAATCACACACTTTAATGTTTTCCTATTAGTTATGAGTATTAACAAAGAAGGCAATTAGCATTTCAAATAGTTTTCCACTAGCAAGTGGAGACTTATATATTTTAAATATGGCATCATCCTATAGGTGGTTTACTTCTTAATGATTCTTAAGGAGGACATACAAGTAGTGTTTCTTTTATGAAAAGGGTGTATCTTGATGGGATAAGTGAATAGAATTACTTCCTTATTAATGCTTATTTTTTTATAAACATGGAAAGGCCTTACTTTAATTACTTAAAACTTGGTTTAAATCCTTAAACAATTTTCCAAACTAGTAAAGGGTTTAGTGGATATTAGCTTGGTGATTTTATGAATGAGGAAAATCCTCAAGACAAGCAGTACACTATTTTTGATGGTTCTGTAGCTAATAAAATCTTTTTAAGAAATAAAATACAATTATTTCGAATGGTAGTCTTAGTAATTACATCTTAATATGGTTAGACCTATGTTAACTTCACTTAAACATTAATGAAACTTGTTATTCACTTTTAGACTTTGAACAATCAATGTTAAAGGTAAAATAAAGGTTTTTGTATTTTTAATCCATTAAGATATTATAAAATAGTTTTAATCAAGGCTTATTAAACTTTTACCTTTATTTGACTCCAAATGTGCAAGAGGATATTTTCAATGTGTAGTTTTTATTTTTTTGATCATTTTGGTATATTATAAGTATTTTTATGATTTATAAATAATAAAATATGATTTTTTATAAGTTTTACTACTTTATAAATACTAAATAAATAATAAATACTTAGTTAGGTATCAAAAAAATGTACCAAATAAGTTTATAAATGTATATTTTGTTTTTCTAAGAATTTTGATATATTATACTTATTTTTTATGAATTTTAAATATTAGAATATATTTATTTAAGATTTATCCCAAATAGGGTATTTACTAATTAATACTAATCATTTTATTTAAGTTAGAAAATAAAATTTGACAATAGGTTGATATTATACAATTAATTTTTCTGAATATTTTGATATATTATATAGATTTTCTAAATTATAAATTAAAAGATATTGATTTTATAAGCTTATTACATTTTCTGAAATTAAAAATAAAATAACTAAATGAGTTTATGAGGTAATGCTGATGTCAGCATGAGATGGGGTGAATTTTCTCACCGGGGATATTCCTAGCCCCAACCACTTACTGGTGGGGCCTGGCCACGTCATATCCAGGGATTTATCTATTACAGAAAAATAATAATAGATATTATAAAAGAAATGAATATGACATCAGCATGATGTCATGCTGACATCAACAGGGAATGATCCTCTAGATCGTGCATTGATTTTTCGATCAGGGGGTTGCGGCATCACGAGGATGATCGTATTAGGTGCGGACGACCACGACGAGTCGGCTGATAGTCGCGCAGCCGGTTTTTGGTCGCTGGAGCATAGTGTACGATGGCGGGTAGCGGCGGCACTTTCGGATGATCACGGCAGGGACGAACCAGAGCGAGAGAGGACGAACGGAGAGGTGCCTGAGCACTGTTGGCTCACCGGGGTGCCGATGGTGTGGTCGGTGAAGCGTGGGAAGGTCAGAAGGCAGTGAATCAACGATGGCAACGACGGCTAACGGCAATGCTTCAAGCTCGATTCCACGCCACTTGTGGCACGCCTGCTTGCTTGGCTTGTCGAAGATGAACAAGGATAGTGAGGCGCACCCAGTGGTGGTCTCAACGGG
This sequence comes from Avena eriantha, assembly GCA_910589775.1. Lineage (NCBI taxonomy): Eukaryota > Viridiplantae > Streptophyta > Magnoliopsida > Poales > Poaceae > Avena > Avena eriantha. Next base: position 163,984,187 of record OU342746.1, on the reverse strand, counting down.
GTCTGGGCAACCAGAGATGGCGAGAGCAATGACGGCCGGCGAGATAGGGTTTGCTTACGGAGCAAAAGAGATAGAATGAGAGGTGGAGTGTCGTGCTAGGGTTCTTCCTGGCGAGGGCGACGAGCTTTATAGGCTCTAGAGGGCAGCGGCGCCGGTCTTGGCGCACCGATGATGGCGGACGACATCGCTGGCGTCTAGTGAGGTGCTTCGCGTCGTCGATGAAGATGACGACAAAATTAGAAGGCCAAAAGGGTATGGGTCGGTGTTGGGCCGCGTGGGCTGCAGCGAAGCGAGCGAAAAGTTGTGCCTGCTGCGCTGGGAGACGAATAGGAGATGGGCTACGGCCAGCTGGGCTGCTTTGCTCTCTTTTCTCTATTTTTTCTGTTTCTATTTTCTGTTTTTACAAAACCATTTCAAATATGCATTTCTTAAGGTTTAAAATACCTAGAATATTAGTAAGTCTTGAAGAATATTATAAGGATCAACTATAATCAATTTCTTCTACAATTTTTATTGTGTTTACAAAATGTGTTGTTATGTGAAGGGTTCTTTTATTTAATAAAATAAATTCAAATTAGGGTTTTAGGGATTTGTTTCTCATATAAAAATCTTATAGAAATGTTTTTGTTTTCACATGATAACTTTGATGGTAATGGTTTAAAATGGTTAATTATGTATATAGAATCTTATTAATACTTAACCTCCTAAAGGAATTATATAAATATTTTACAATGTATTAAACCCTGGGGTTTATAGTGATTTAAATTTTAAGGTTCTTTTAAAGTTTGGAATTTCCTTTAATCCAATTCCATTACAATTTCTTCATAGCCATTCTACTCTTTTTCAAAGTAGGCATGGATCACTTCTTGAAGTTGTTTAGTACTTTCTTAGGTGTGGTTGATGTTTTGATAGAAGTTTATTATATACTGGTGAATAACCATTATCATTCATGTGACACATGTGATCTCAATGCCCATCAACATCTTATTAGGGTTTCTAATACCACACTTGCCTTACTATGGACCCTAGAGGATACACTACCCTCAAGTTTATTAATGAATGTTGCTAGGGATCAAAGTTTTAAGGATTGATCCTGAATTTTATAATCCTGAATGTTATCTCAACTTAGAGTGAGCTACAAATATTACTTCTTAATGTGGCCTTGATGATTCATGGGTCTAAGTTTTTATTAGGGTTTAAGATAATAAAATAGATAAGGCTTTCATCCATAAACTCTCAACTGGTACTCTACTTATTTCTTAGACATTTCATTTGACTAAGAGATACTATCCATTAGCTGCCTAAAAAGAGGAATTGGTTTAATTACTAACTTAATTCTGGGGCTTTAGACAAACAGGTATCCATGGTTCTGTCATGGCTTGATATATTTCTATTTAAGGTTTCTCAAGCACTCCTACCTTAACACCTCACTAAGCTTATCTTTAGACAATAAATTCCTTTCCTAAATATACTCTATATTTCTCTCTTATCTAATTCACAAAGATCACATCTTCCTGAATAAGGCAATCATCTGACTCCACCATATCCATCACCATATGATGACATGGTCATGTCCCTTTAGCAATACTCATTCTCCACTATTACTCTAGTATATAACTTCCATTTCTTAACTACCTCTAATGAATCCATTAAAGTAACATTCTTCCTTTACTACACAACTTACACTTCTTAACGAGCCTTTAATGAATCCATCAATGTAGCTACTTCTAACGCCATCCATTAACTCCTTTATAATAATCTTGCCTCTACTTTCAAGGCTTGCAAGATTATAGTTCTCTCTATATCATATGTGATATCAATCCTTTGGGATGGTATGGTACTACTCCCATAATACAAGCTTGTTCTTGTATTATCTTGGTTAAACTACCATGCCTATAACTACTCCATACAACCTATGTTATATACTTCATCATACTCTAGCTTAACTTCTCATAATCAAGCTAGATGATTCATCTTACTAGGGCTTTACCTAATTTGGTATACTCACAACTCTTCTTTATCAGCTGATCATCTATTCTCAAATGACTTGAGAATAATGACCACCAACCTTTGATCATACAAAGCTTAGGCTTCTTCAAGATCTATTATCACTAGGTAGTAGACTTTGTACTAGTCTCTCTACAGACTTATCTTGTTCATAAAACTTACTTTAGGTTTATACCTTCTTGGCTTAACAATATTATCATTGAATTCTCTACTACTACTAACTTTCGCATAGCTTCATAATTATTATCTAAACTCTTGAGTTTAAATACTTCTTCTAGTTAACTCATGAGTGGGTTAACTCCTCTAATATCAAATGGTTTGATCACCACTAAGGATCACATTTCATTGATGATGGCACACTCTACTATAACTAATTCCTCCTTCTTATTAATTTACTTAAGGTCTTTGGAAGGTTAATATAATAGGTCCATAAGTTCTAGGTCAGGAATTGGTTACTCAACATTGATGATCAACTGACACTAGGACTTGGTTAAACAGGAATATCATCTCCTAGTATGATATTAAGGGTATGTGCTAGATGGTTTTGACTTGAGTTCCTTTCCTATTCTATTTGTAATAAGAGTTAGTGTTTAGAAACTACCATGATTCTCATGGTAGGAATAACTATGGCAAGCAGGTGTTTCAAGATTTAGTTAGGGGGTTTCTTTACTTAAGTTATAAACTTAATTGAGTATTCAAGAGTTGTTATAATGAATACCCAGATATGATCTTTATAAGATCCTTTATTATTCATTTAATATTGTGTTGTGGGGTTTAGCTTGATTGCATTTGATCTACCCATAGATCAAATTATATCACCCAAATATAAGGTTTTAGCAAAGGTCATACTGAAACTTATCGTAGTGAACTTGATGATCTACTTCAGTTCCACCAAGTTAAGAGAAATTTCAATCACTTTGACAAGTTTTATTTAAAAGCGGGAAAATTATCCAGATTTTCTATGCATGAATGCAATGCACACACATGTGCTCAACTTATTTCAAAGCTCTAATACTGGGATGTAACCGGTAAATTTCAGCAATTCCAACAGCCAAACAAGGCAGCTGATAAAATATATACAAAAATCTCGGATTGCGCCCGACGCAACAAAAAATCGAAATGTCGTGTCCATGACATGAATGTAAGACCACGGGATTCGTCCTGTGTGGCCTGGTAATCGCACAAGAATGCGTTCTGCCAGTAAAATATCCGTATCAATGATACGATGAAAAATTCAACGGACGCCTTGGGTACCCGATAAAATAGAACTAGGATTCAGTATTCGATAAGAACTCAACGACTCGAACTGAGTTATGCTAGTTATAATTCCGAGTTTAGCCCTAGGGACCTGGATTTGATGTAGGTCTACAATGTCTTTTCCCAGGAGCAATTAACTGATTCCCGATCCATCGGATGCATCAGGCCTGTTGTACCAAATCCTTATAAAATTATAAAATCTCAGAATATAGAAAAACTGAAAATATCTTTGAGACTCAACCAGAATCTATGATTCAAGTAAATTCTCAGGGGCTACTGATATGGGTATGATTACTCGGCTACTTATGATCTGCTACCCTGGTTGTATAAAGGCTCACGGTCTATGAAGATTCAAGATAATGGTCCAGAAAGCATCTGATAGAAGCTTTAGTTATATTAGAAAAGGAAATGAATCGATATTGTGTTGGTGGTGTAATCAAACATATGTAACCTATCCGTATACAGCTTTAGGACCCGGTGTATTATATATAGGACGGGAGAAGTCTATAAGAAGGTGAAAAAACCCTAAGCGATTTGTAATACTCCCTGCGATCCATATTACTTGTCGTTGTCGTTGAAATAGATGTATCTAGCACTAAAACATGTCTAGATACATCTATTTTAGCGACAAGTAATATGGATCGGAGTAGTAGTATTATTCATCAAGTATTCAGGCGACTTCGACTTACTTGTTTGCCTGATATCCGATGAAATTTCCAATATTCTCTTTTTTCGTAAAACCCCAAGTTCATCATCGTGAGCATTGCCGAGGTTACCCTCTTCAGGGGCCAGTAGTTGTATATGTATATTAGTCTTTAATACTACGGCCATTAGCACCAGGCTTAACTAGGCTAGGCCTAAAGCAATTAGGCAAGGGCCAAAGGCCACAATGCCATGTACGTAGCTAGTCTAGGCACGTATCCGTTCTGTTTGGCTCGTTTTCCATTTCCCTATACTACACGAATCACACGCACGATCTCATCTCTGATCTACTCGGCATTGCCGCCGCCGCACACAAGATTCCCCGTCGCTGCATCGGTGATTAGCGAAGCTGCGACAATTCCTGTATCTCTGTCGATTGTCGACAACTACGACCTGCCGGCTGCCGCCGTCCCTCACGGCACACCGCCGCGCTCAATTCCTCACCTTATCACTCAAGTATTTTTTTAATTGTATTGTCGTTGCTCATTGGTCTGTGCTAGTTTAATCACTTAATCCAATAATTGTTATGTGCTAGTTAAACTAGTTTATTGGTTATTTTGTGCCCGTGGAGCAGTTTATCATGAAGAGAAAGACACGGCCAATTATCAACTCGATGTCTTGGGAATTTTAAAGACTCATATCGATAAGGTGATTGATAAAGTCAATTGATTCCATCTGGTATGCAATAATTTGGTTCGTCTTCTATTACAACAATTAGAATATTGTATATGTTGTACCATTTAATAAGCATTTTTGTGTGACATGGTTGTATACGTATACATTGGGAAGGAAATAGCTGCAAAGATCAAACGAGCTTGATGAGTTTATTGAGGTGTAAAACATATATTGTTATGATATGATATACATATAGTATACTTATGAGACTTTATATATTTTCTTGTGGCATCACTTTATTGTAGATGTCTTCTTGGCCCCCCATGCTCAAATCCTGGATCCGCCCCTGGCTAGCACTATGACTAAAATTTAGCTAGCACTGTTAGTAAAATTCAGTTAGCACGACGATCAAAATTCAGCTATAGCACTATGACTAAAATTCAGTTAGCACTACTGTGAATTAAAATTCAGATTGCACAATGTACCTCTATGTTTCCTCTTCGTCTGCATTTGCCCATGCCTCTTCCTCGTTATTAGTGCCGCTTTTATCCTCGTTGTTATCATCATTGGTCCTATCCTCTTGTTCTTCCTCCGCCTCTTCATCCTCTTTTGTAAATACATGGCCTTCTTGAAACAAAGGATCTTTCCGTTCATCCTCGGAGTCATCTGGTGCGGCAGACTGTAAGTGAAATTTAAGAGTAATCAGAAGCGACTAAAGTAGAATTTATGGGTAAATCAGTAATGGAAGAACTACAACCAGGCAAGTCGTTATGGGTGGCGGGAGGGAGTCACTTCAGGCCGCCGTTGACCGGCCTCGACGGTGTAATCAGTGGGTGGTCTCCGGAGTCGAGGGTTTAATGTCCAGAGGGGAATCGAGATTTTGGAAAGGGGGACAGGAAAGATTTGCCTAAGAAGGGCCGCAACGGTCTAATTTCAGGCGGGACCATTTGAAATTTAAACGGACAAATGAAAAGAGTGGAGGGAAAAAGAAAATTGTTTCTCTCCTTGGCAAGCACCATCAAGCCTTTTCACTGCCATTGTAGATGAGCCGGTTAGATATCCCTTGAACACGGAACCAAAGCCACCGGCACCAAGCTTCTCTGAGAAGTTTCCTGTTGCCCGCTGCAAATCAATGTATCGAAATGCAATAATTCCACCACCTTCTTGGAGTTTTTTCAGCGTGCCACCAGACCGCCCCCAATCATTTCTCAAAATCATCAGTAGGATGTGGGACTCGACAAATGTGGATTGTGGCACATTCAGGCGCCGCGAATCACACAATAGTGGCGGAAAAACGGCCGTTGCGAAAAAATAGTGTCGCGACAGTCCATCCGCCGTGCATCCAACTACTATCGGTTCTTTTCGCTTGTGCCACCCAAAAAATCCGCCGGGTATGAGGTATTTTTTAGTGGTGGAATGCTTTCTGCGGTCACTATTATGGGATAACATGGGTGCTGGAAGAAGCGATGATTTCTTCAGCCTTAATATATGTATATGTATCTATGGAAAATAGTGGGCTGTCCATGGTGACTGCAGCGCATGGGTTGTTTATCGTTTGATTAGATAAAGAGAGCAGATGGCGTTAGGCAGCGTTTTCTTTCGAGAGCACATGCATGCGGTCTTGGAGTCACAAAAGCCACCAAACATATTCATGTTTTATGGTGCATTACATGCATCAATCATGGGTAGCCATGCAAACACATATGTCCAACATCGGTTGAAGGTTGGGGCGAACACACATTGGCACAGCAATAGGGAATCAATGAGCGGCGAAACACATATGTCCAACATCGGCTGAAGTTTGGGGGCGAACACACACGGGCGCGGTTGCATGTATGTGATACATTTAAAGCGGCAACATACATGCATGATACCGTTAGCAACCATTTTTAGGCATGCATGTGATGAATGCTCACGGCAAAGGATTGGATTTTTTTGTGCATAGACACATGCACATTAATTAGTCGTTCTCCAATAGTGTTTGTAACTTCCATCTGTTATATCATATTTCTCACTACACGCATGTATACTAGCC